>OY728153.1:1311624912-1312278079 GCA_963277665.1 Viscum album | reverse complement strand
ATCTCCTAGAGCACAATACATGACATTCATATATTTACAATTATTATTGTAATTAGTCTTAGTAGGATCATCCAAAATAGTTCTATAAGTTTGTTGGATTTTATATTGATTCTATATTTTAGTCCAGATATCAAATCCAATACTTTCAAAATGAATTTTCATTTTATGCTTCAACTGAGCATAATTTGTACCATTAAAGAAGGGTGGCCTTTTGGTAGCATCACCTTCTAGTCTATTCTCCATAACTAGATTTTAGAAAATATATTTAAAGAGATAAATTTTAGAACTAACAGAAATTTAAGATCATTAAAGATACAACTAAAATAACAGTTGAAAAAATAGTGTGTTCTGAAATCCTGTATTTATAAAAACAACCTATAATACCAAATGTTGGTTGGAGTGGATACTTAAGAGTGGGTTGGATTGAGTTCCAATAAAAATTTCTGTTAAAAATATTTCTCTTAAAATACCCTCTTAAAAAACAAGTTAAACTGTAGTGAATTTATATAGATTGTAAAAGTTCAATTAGTTTCTCAAAGATTGATTAGGTCTCAGTTAATTTAATCATAATATTAAATTAACTTTTGAAACTAACTTACTGGTTCACAATAAGTATAAAAAATTCTAATTTAACTATCAATGTAACTTTAGAACAATTTTTATTTCAATGTAATTAGCAGCAATATATAAAATATATAGAATACTTTAGTCTTAAACAAAAATGCCCAGTATATATAACCAAGAGGTTAAGTATCAAGCCGAGACCAAGTCCTCTCAAAAAATTTATATAAATTTGATCCACACCCTAGATCGGGGTAAACAACAGTGAAAACACTATCTAGGTACAAAGACCTCTACCGCAGTTCTATGTGGAAAAAACAACAATGGCTCATAGGCTGTCCAGGTCTTACTTGACCTCTACCACTATCCACAGTGGGAAGCAAGGGAGTTATTGAGTTTGGATGACTATTTAGAAATCCTCCATCTTAGCGTAGGAGACAGTGTGTGTAAGAAATATACAGAGTATACAAACTGCTCGAAATGTAAATTTAAGAATCACTAAAAGAATAGATAAGAGTTTAGAATTCTCTAGTGATGTGAAGTGCAACTCTGGACACTTTTTATTTATCAAAAATTCTTCTATGTCTTTCTCCGGTTTTTGTCTGAAAGACAGAGGGTCATTTTCATCCTTGTTTTTCTGGTTCAGCTTTATCAGATCGAGTGCATGAAGAGTTCATGGTGGTTCTTCACTCAAGATGATGGTTGTGTTCCCCTCTAAAATAAGTGGATTAGTGTATGTCAAGTTTTCTTCCAGTATGAATGATGCTTTTTTCCTTTAGTATGAATGCACCACGTTTGAATGTTGTTCATCCCTTGCCTTTTACACCCTTCATGTGCCTTATTCTTTCTCTACTATTCGGTCTTTGTCCTTCGTTTTATAGATTTCCCCTCCAGTAAAAAGAATGATTAACTTTTTATGGGAACTAGGTATGGTTCCCTAACATGCCAACAACTATCATTAAATATCATTAATTGCATTAAAAACATCAAATATAAATCTTTCATAATAAATACATAATATTGAGAGTTTAGAGTTTTACTGGTCAGTATTTCATTAGTAGCCTTATATAGGTAGCGGTTGACTCTATGTAACAGTGACCTTCTATCGGTAGCTCTTTGATCATGTACCGGTAGATCCTAGTATCGGTAGCTGTTTGAACATGTATCGATAGCTCTTGGTATCGGTAGATGTTTGAACTTGTGTCGGTAGCTCTTGGTATCGGTAGCCATTTGAACTTGTATCGGTAGCTCTTGGTATCGGTAAAATCATCTATCAGTAGCTCGTTTTTTAATCGGTGGTTTCATGGCGGTAGACTTGTTCATATCGGCAGACATACTCTATCGGTAACTTGGTAGACTTGTTCTTTCGGTAGCTCCGTTTCTCTCGGTAGCTGTCTATATCGATGGAGTTGATCTAGCAGAGACATGTGATTACTAGTGGACTTATACATATCATTAGCTCTCTGTATTAGTGAAATTTTTCTATAGGTGAATATTTCTATCGGTAGACTACGTCTATCGGAAGATATAGGTATATCAGTGACTTAACACTTCTATTTTATGAAGAACACATTTGATTGAGTTAGAATTAATTCAAAACTCATATAAACATAGATAAACAGTGATTAACATTTTTAAAGGACTATTTTAATATAATTATCAACTTGATCGTAGATTAAAAGAATTAATATATATATACACACTAATTGGGATTATCAAACTATGAGAATGCATAATTGGGATTTTCAAAATAGGTGAGGTATACAGAATCTATCCAACCGAGACTATGATAGCTATGAGTGGATCATGTGGAGTGCAATGAAAGTCGAGCCTGAGTTTGGTGAGATTCAATGGTCTTATAAATCCAATGACAGGTAATGATCGATGGAGCCAGTCTTATGGATGAATTTTTATCTGGGAAGAGGAGGAAGGAAAGTGCAACGGCCCATGTGTAATAAATTTGGGAACAATCATTCATGGAAATTCCTGCTCCATAGCGGGAAGTTCTAAAAGTGTTGGAAAGATGTCCATATCGCACGGAACTGTCATAGTGAGGTGAATCCTCAACTTTCAAACACTAAAGACAAAGGAATGATGGTACATTCCCTACCTGATGTCTAATTATATAAGTGATGAAAATATAGGCACTTTTCCAATCATAGTGCAAATCCAAGGGTAGTGGAGAGGAATGACCGTTTGCCTCATCATTGGCCAAGGAAACAAGGTCGTACTTTTGAAATCGCTACGTCTGAAGTTGAAGCACCCAATAATGTGGTGTAAGGTACTCTTATTGTTGTCTCAATGCTGGAAAGTACAATGTTTTATTCTTGTTCTAGGAATTCCTTTGTTTCCTCCATGTTTGAAATGAATTTATAATCAACCCTCTCTTTTCTAAAATTAGATTTATCAGTAAATACTCCTTGTGAGTTTTTCCATGAATCTTCAGTGTTTAGAAACTATGGTATTTACTTTAGTGAGAATAATTTTATCGCTAATCTAGTAGTCTTTCCCTTTCTCGAATTTGACATTAACCAAGGGATTTACTGGCTTTCAAATTATAATGGTAAGATCAAATGAAGAAGCAAGGAAAATAAATTTTCTTTAATGGAAAACATACAGTTATCTTCCAAGAAGAGATATCTCATCCTAATCGTTGTCTAGACGAACCTCTAATATCAATATTTATGGAGTTGATCAGTGAATAAGAAGATGAAAATGATAGTTTAAGAATATAAAATCTCCCCATTGTCCAGGAATACATTGAAATATTTCCTGAGGAGTTACTCGAACCTCCCCCATAAAGAGGGGTAGAGTTCTCATTGAACTCGTACCTGGAGCTCATCTGTTATCAAAGACCCAGTATAGGATGGAAAATTTGGAGTTGGGGAATTAAAGAAGAAGCTCCAAAATCATTTAGAGAAAGGGTTTATCCGTACATCTGTTTCTACTTGTGGAGCACCTGTACTCTTTATGAAGAAGAAGCATGGATCAATACGACTATACATTGATTATAGATAATTGAATGGGATCACAATGATGAAAAAATACCCTCTCCCAAGAATTTATGATTTATTTGACCAACTTCATGGGGATCAATTATTCTCTAGGATTGATCTTTAATATTGTCATCATCAATTGAGGGTGATGAAATAAGATAACCTAATAACTGTATTCTGATCAAGATATGGGAATTATGAGTTTGTTGTTACGCCCTTCGGACTAACCAATGCACATACTATTTTAATGGATTTTATGAATAGTGTATTTATGGACAACCTTGATTACATTTTGGTAGTTTTATTGTGGATATTATGATATACTCCGAAATTTGTGAGGGGCCTAAGGATCATATAATTGTGATTTTTCAATCCCTCTGGGAGGGGATGATTTTTGGAATGTTCAGCTAATGTGAATTTTGGTTACAACATGTTTTTTTGTTGTTGCACATTGTTACCAATGAAGGAATCACAGTTGACCCTGCAAATAAAAATGTTGCAGAGGAGTGGCCTCATCCTACAAAAATCACTGATATTCATAGTTTCCTTGGAATAGAGAGATATTATAGGAGGTTTATGAAAAATGATTCACAACTTTCTAATCCATTAACCAAGTTAACTCGAAAAGGGATTAAGTTCATTTGGACAATGGAGTGTGTGGAATGTTTCCATGAGTTGAAGAAGATATTGGTTACTACACCCATGTTAACTTTTCCCTCAAGTGGATAATGATTCATTATTTTTAGTGATGAATCTCTGAAAGGGATTTGGTGCGTCCTCTTGCAAAATGAATAATTCAATGCTTATGGATCTCGATAGTTCCTGACTCAGGAGCAGAACAATCCTACACATGATATGGAGCTGCATTCCATCATTTTTGCTCTGATGATATGGAGGCACTATATTTATAGGGAGAAATGTGATATATACAATGACCATCAATGTTGGAAGTATATTTTCCCACAAAAGGAATGGAACATGATACAAAGGAGATGGTTGTAACTTTATAAAGACAATGATTGTTCAATTCATTCTAGAAGAGGTAACATTGTTTCTGATTCATTAAGTAGGAAATACCCAGCTGTTCTTTCAATGGTGAGGATTCAAAGAGACCCTTTGATCAATGAACTAGTAAATATAGACATGGGAATTATAACGGAAGGGACATCATCAACAATAACACAAATGATTTCTCAAATGTCATTACTAGTTAAGATCATGAAAGAATAGAAAGAAGATCATTTGTTATAGAAGATGTTTTTGGATAATAATGATGGTAGGTTTACTGATTTCAATATTGATCATGAAGGTGTATAAGAATTTTTACGAGACTATGTGTTCCATCAATTCCAGAAATAAAGATGGAGATGATGGATGAAGCTCATATATATACTTTCTCTATACATCCAGGAAGCATTAAATTGTATTGAAACTTTCATGATCATTATTTGTGTGATAATATAAAAAGAGATATTGCAGAATACACTTCATGGTTCCTGCTATGTCAGCAAGTGATGGAATAATGACAACTTCCGAAATAGGTATTGCAACCACTACCCATACAAGCATAGATTTGGGAAAATATCACTATGGACATTTTAACTGGTCTCCTGAGAAATTCCAAAGGAAATAAATCAAAATTGTTTATTGTGGACCATCTCACCAAGACTGAACATTTTATCTCTATTTGGGAATAACTCTCTAGTGACTAACTTTCAAGGATTTACGAGAAGAATTTGGCAAGGCTGCAAGGTGTCCCACTTTCTATCATATCTGACCATGATCAAAGGTTCACATCAGAATTTTAGAGAAGTATTCAACATGCTCTCATCACTAAATTGAATTTCAGTATGAGCTATCACCCTTAAACTGATGGCCAATCTAAAAGGAAAATTCATACAGTTGAGGAAATGCTGAGTGAATGCTCAAGGGAATTTAAAGGTGGATGGGATCAGCATCTCACTTTAGTTTTTTTCTCTTACAAAACCAGCTTCCACTTGAGCATTCAAATGGAACCCTATGATGCTTTATGTGGTAAGCGATGTATAACTCCTACTTATTGGCATGAAGCTGGTGAGAGAAAGATTCTTGGGCCTGATCTTGTACAAGAGATGATAGAAAAGGTCTATGCCATCAAGTAACACATTAAGTCTTCTCAGAGTCTGCAAAAGAGATATACTGAAAACTATCAAAGGGTCTTTGAGTTTGATTTTGGTGACAAACTCTTTATATGAATTTCACCTTGGAATCGAGTCATGAAGTTTGGGAAGAAAATGGAAGCTCATCCCTAGGTATATTGGCACCTATTAAATCCTTGATCGTGTAGGATCAGTGGCCCATCAGCTTGAACTTCCTCCAAATCTTGTAAAATTCATGATGTATTCCATGTATATATTTTGAGAAAGTACTTACCTGACCCTTCTCATGTAATAAATTCAGAGGTGGTACAACATGAACATGACCTCTCTTATCAAGAGCAGCCGGTGTAGATCGTGGATTATAGGGACAAGGTTCTATGCAACAAGAATACCCACGTTGTTAAGGTGTTGTGGAGAAACAAAAAATGTGATGAATCCATGTGGGAACTAAAGGATTCTATGAGGCAAAAGTACCCACACCTTTTCTCTTTAGAGGGTACGATTTAAAATTTCATGACAAAATTTCTTAAGGGGGGAAGAATGTAATGATTGAACATTTGAATAATATATTTTTCCTAATTTTTTGTATTATTTGATTTTTTACTAAAAAAATATGTCCTTTATTTAAGGATGTGACAATAATTAAAATGAGATAGTTAGGTTTCAACTATTATATTACTATTGGTCAATATGACCAACTAAAATCATAACTTTATGATTATTGTTTAAAAATACAAGTGATATTGGATAATTAATATAGAAAGTGGAGTCAATGGCCTCATCTAGTATTCAAGGCCCATATGAAGTTCATATTTCAGAGCTTTGGATAGAGGTAGCATCATTGGGATTTTTTCTACACAAATCCCTAGCAGAGTTTCAAAATGGGAAGAATGAACAGAATCTCATACAGGAGAAGTTCATGCTGATTTAAATCAAGACTCTATCAATGATTTCTGAGCCACCCCAGTATTCTATCACCATATCCAATCTTACACTTATGTCCAATGTAGGGGTTATAAGGGGCTATGTAACAAGACCTAATTTAATTTGTGTAATCCTTCCGTATAACTAAAATTTTTATTTCATATTATTCTAAAATTTGTGAATTTCAAATGTCCGGATAAATATAGGATGAATTTATAGAATTTTTATATTATTTTTGAATTCTGGAAAAGGTTGTTTTAAATTATTTTTTGTATACAGAAAATAATTAATAATGTAAAATTATTTTCAAAAATGGTCTTCTATAGTTATGACTATTATGAAATTTTGAGTCTAATAAGATCATATTAATTTATAGTGAACAACAAAGTATTCATAGTAATATTACCCACATGAATAGTAATATATCCAATGGAATATTAACATCACTTAATAAAGTATAAATATATTTTATGTATCTTGAATTGTAATGTGATATAATAAAATAAGTAAATAACTCTTTCATGAATTATTAGTTAAGTATTATTATTATTTTGGGTAAGTAGTGTTTTTACATTAAATTAAAATATGTCATAATTAGAGATTTAATTTCATAAAATGGATTTCATTTTTATATTCAGATCATCGATATTAATTTAGGGTGAGATTAGGATATTTTTATAAAATGTTTGGTTTCTCGTTGAATAGTACAAATACAGTTTTGAGTTTTAGTTGGATTAATGACATCATTAATGATATAATAATGATTTAATCAATCTGGTCAACTTATAAATAGTAATATATGTTAGGAGGTGTCATATGTGGCCAATACTATGCAAAAATACCATGGTCATTTCCGTGTTTTTTCAAATACCACCTACGATGTGTCCCATAGATATTAATTAAATATTCTCTCACTTTTTTATAAATACAAACTCTTTCCTTCTTTAAATTCATTCCAAATTCACCATCGACGATGTTCAGGACTTTTTATAACCCATGTATTCCTCTTAATGATCCCTCTATCCCCCAAAGTTCCCAACCTTCATGCTTTCTAAGTTACTCTTCAAGGTAAGGGAACCTTCACCGTCCTCTTTTAAGTCATGACATCCTTTATGTTTTGTCTTATAGTTTCTATTTTATTATGTGGGGATTTGTTATTATACATCCCTATTACAATCCATTTCTTGTTCAATTTTTGAGATACCCTTTCTGCTATCATCAAATTTTTTTCTTAATTTTTAAGAGATGTCGTTAGGGTGCCAAATTTTGGTAAAAGAAATCACATCTTCTCTTTTCTTTCATGTTTCCTTTTTATTAGTTATGTCATTAAAACACCCATACAATAATCTTATTCAAATTTTATTGTTTTACTATACTTTTTAATGAGTAATTTATGACTGGGTGACCCATGTCCCTTCTCTTTTAATTTTTTCTATGAAAACATGTCTTGCAGCCGTTATGCTGTAGAATTTTCTTCTCAAAGTATCTCTCTTTTCTTAATAAATTATTTTGTTTTATTTATGTGAATACCCAAATATAATTTAATTTATAATTTTATTCATCGAGACATACAATTGATGTATTTTATTGTATAATTTACACAAATATAACCCTTACTCCCATTCCATGAGTTATAAATGAAATAATTATCTTATTTTTAAGCACTTTTAAAACGTCACGATTTTGAAGTGTAACACATTTCTTTTTCTATATTTGAGTTATTTATTAAATTTTTTATTATGATATATGTGTCTAAAAAAAATACATATTAAGGGATCACCATGTTATCTCTCTAATGCATTGGGTATAAAATTTAATCTCTAGATATGATAAGTTCTATGATAACTTGATGAATAACCATGGTAATTTTTATGACACCTTGGGGATGAACCTTGGTGATATGTTCATGAATGTCTAAATTAAATGTTTTATCCACATATTCAAGTTATTATTAATGTCCTTTTCATTTTGATTGTCCCTTACGTCCATTGCTAATGTATTTATGTTTTTCATGAAGTTCTTGTTGATATCACATGTAAACCCATTCCCTTTCTTCCTTTAATGGGGATTCTGCTAACCCACTACTATGGTGTAGGTCTCCAGGTTATGATATGTAGAATTTTTACTTATCAAGAACCTTTTAGGTATCCCTACAAGTGAATTAGAAGAATTTTTTATATCATTTTCATGTATTATGCTCCTAATTTCCAAGAAACTAAACGTTAAAGATCATCTATTTGTAAAATGTAATGAAATATTTTTTAATAAAAAGCTGGGATATCACAGGTATACTCATAATATGTGATGTGAGTAATATCCTTCAAGAATGTGTCTTGTTTAACTATTTCACAATCAGAATAAATTGTCATTGGAAAAAAGATATGGTTGGGTGTGTGCTGATGATAAACAACAGATTGACTTGAACAAAGGTTAATTGATCTCATGACACCATAAGAGCATAGATTCGTAAACCTATAATGATCATATAACCTATAGATATTACAAAAAATCCTATTTATAGTGGTGGAAATAACCATCATATACCAGAAGGTATAGAAGGGAATGAGTCATACAGATCTCCAATGAAAAATATGACAATTGGAAATTTATTCCATGAAACATCTGAAATAGGGGGACCAAACGACCAAATAGAACCATCATCCGAAAATAATATAATATTTGGTTTTTTCAACATGATAAACTTGTAAGAAACCCTCTATGTTGATGAATAAGGCACATAATATGAGTTCCCCATACTTGATCACAAGTTGGAGGCCAAAGGCGCTTGCACCGAAGATATAGAGTGAATTAAAGGCATGTCCAGACCCAATATTTCAGATATGACCTCTTAGTTGAAAAATATATTGTTTCTTTTATGAGAAAGAACTCATGTAAACTCAAAAGAAAAATTTAGGTGTCCTAGAACTCCCCAATGGTAATTCATGCCTTGTCTTCTTATATGACAGTCTGGTGCGGGTTCGATTAAGTAACCATCCTAGCAAATGTGGAAGGTCGAAAAAAGGTATCCGACATTTAGGATATGTTCCATTTACCCCTACGCAATTACCAAACCCATCTACCAAAAATTTCATCACTAATATTCCACTTAATTATAAGTATCCCACCTCAAGATTTTTATATCACTTCTACAAATGTAATGAATTCTGAAACAGATGGTGGTTGTCCCAACCAAGGCCCCAATATTGGATGCACTCTCTAATTTATAATAACTCATAGAGGCAGTCCTTGAATACCTCTGGATCCCATAATAATTAAATAAATAATTCACTATAGTTTATGATTATCGAGTGGAGATCATGCCATTACAATTCCATGTCTTCATCTAATTCCTAGAAGATGATCCAGATGAGGTCAACCTATAACACATCATACCCCAATATATTTTAGGATGAATTGATAATTTTAAAATCAAACAGTGTTTTATTGAAATTGTTTTTGGGATTAATGATATACCAATTCTTAACATTCATCATTTAGTATATAATTATATAGATTTATCTCCCAAAATAGAATATACATGGGTATGATAACTGTGACGAAATATATTTTAGGATGATCATGATCAAAAATCATTTTGTGGATCTCACATATAATAATCAGTTCATTGTGATCTAGTAATACATTGAATACAATTTACAACTTAGAAGGAACTTTCTTTATATCCCAGTTGTAGTACCTTCTATATCCCATAAGTGTCTGTAATACCCCATTGATGGAATGGATTTATAATACATGGTTATAGTGACCCCCTTGATTCATTAAATACACATATTTGGGGAATATTTATATAAAATATAACAAATAAACCAATTATGGATGAAAATATTATTCTTTCAAACCCCAATGGATTGGGGACCTCTCCTGTAAATACCTAAAGAAAGCTCAACAATAATAATGAGCTCCTAATAAATTTTATTGAGACTATGGGGATAATCTAAGATGTGTAAACCCATTATGTCCCAAATTAAATTTCAAAAAAGAATCAGATATGTAATCTCTCTAACATAACTATTGAATTAGTGGATGCACATGTCTTTTATCATGACCAATCTCATCCTGAATGGGACATAGATTCCCCAAAAATTATTAATACATCAAAAAATTATTCCATTGACTGATATTTGGAATAAAAATAGGATGATGTTACGATTTCTACTCCCACATATGAATAAGGCTTCCCCAGAACTATTGATTATCAATGTAAGGTAAATCTGGGAGTAAAATAAGACTCTTAGCCTATACTGATTAGTGCTTCAATGGACCTCAAGGTGAAACATATGTATATTAAATATCTAAGGAAACATTGATATCTTAATTCTTCGAAATATATAGATATTCTAGGAAATATTTGGAAGAGGCTAAAAAATATCTCAACTTACTAAATGACCATAGAGGATTCAAGCTGGTGTCCAAGTGGATGCAACCATATCATTACACTAATGTAGAGGTAGAAGATAAAAAATTGAAAAAATAATTTTATATAGGATGTTGAATACCCAATATGGATCATGAATATTTCTCTTTCATGAAAAATAACATGTATATTTGTCTCCTCATTCATTTGAGATACCATAATGGTCATTTTATGAAGGATGATTTCCCATTACTGATCACAGAAATCTTTTTCGATGAAACTAAGGGCTTGCAATCCCTCTCTTTTATGGATGGATAATGAGGGTAAAATCAGATAATGATATCCCCTAAAGATGAGGAAGCCACTCCAATTAGATCACCCTAATGGATCTTCTTCTATAAGTCTATTCCCTTTGGATTAAAGACCACTAGTTCTACTTATTGAAATTCCATGCGTCATATATATAAGAAAATTTTGGTACAAATATTTGAATGTGATTTCCACAACCTAGTGGTCAAATATCGATAGTGATATGATCACTTCATGAATCGTCAAATAGTATTCAAAAATTTGACACAACATAGCATGAATATAAATCCATTAAATTGAGTATTCAAGGTAACATCCAAGATATTCTCTAACTTTTTCATGCACAATTGAAGAATTGATGTCAAACCTAAAATGAATATGTTAACCCTTGTGATGTTATCCCCTAATAATCACAATGAAATGAGGGGATCTAATGAAAACTCTCGTACATTAGCTGTTTCATATATTTCATGGAAAAAAATAACTCTCATTCCCGAAGATAATGAATATGGAAAGCACCTACCAATAGGATTAGGATGCCAAGAAACCATCAAGATTCTGAATCCATAAAAAAAACCCACCAGTTCTAATTCCACATATGGATGGAAGTTCACTCATATTATATATAGATTCCATGGAATGATTTTTTGGCAATCTCCTCGCACATGAAAATGATTTGTTGAATGATAAAAATCTCTAATTCCATAACTAAATGATGCTAAGTACTTATAATCGATATTAAAATATAGAGAAGATCAACCTCATACTTTTCATTACATAGAAAAGAATGTGGCATCACATGCATCACCAAAAATTCCACTTTCTCTCTCATAATGACCCTATAAAATATATCCTTGACCCTCATGTCCTAACTGGGAACATTTCATGATGGGAATTCATTGTTTAATAATCTGAAATATAGTACATATTAAATACATAAATTAAAGGGAGGGCCTTGGTTGATTTCATTGTGGTGCATTGGGCCCTCTAATGTACACCAATGGAACCTCATAATGTTCTATCACCAAGAGAATACAAAATTCAAAACTCAATCGGGTTGGTCAAGAGATTGTATTTTTTTCCCCGAAAAAATAAATTTGGACATACTCTGTCTCAATATCGAAAGGAAGAAGGGAAAATGTGGCAAAATACCAGGCCATATCTCTGACATGTATCATTCTCTATAGCTTCAGATAGCCTACATAGGCATCAAATGGGATTCACAACAACTAATATATACTATCATTGGTGAATATTCAATAAACAATTATGAATTGGCCCCCTTAATATATACTACATGGGAATAATTGTATAGATACATATTTGACCCACATTTTATCATGTCACATAATCATAGAAGTCTTGTTCTAACACATTTCCTAATATAACCACATTCCTGGATTAATCAGATTACAATGTAGCAAACATAAACATCATGTGCCAAGAGATGGTCTCATTGATCATCATCTATGACAAGAATGAAATAAATAATGTCATATAGACCTAGATAATGGTGAACTAATCTGTATTCCTAGATAGATGGAGACCATAATTGAATATCTCTATCATGGGGTCCTCATGATATATCAAGATTGAAGGGAACATATTTATTATCGAGTAGTGAACATTTCCTAGTGAGATGGTTCAAATGATACAAAATCTATCTAGTGGTGATGATTTGATGTAATAGTCCTGAATTTTATATTCATGATTTATATTCTAACTGACTAAATATAAGCATATCTAGGCTCCTATAGTATTCATATATATGAGAGAATGATCTTCCACTAAATCTAGAGGATGGGTAACTAATAGAAGAAAATGATACAAGACATTGAAAAATTTCTTAGGAAATTATATTATGTACATATTCATGAAAAATTCATCTACCACCACTCAAAATTACTACATACAGGTAAATATTCATGGAAATTTACATTATGTGGAAGCAATTTTGTGGGGCCTTATCATAAAACCACACATAAGAAGTTTAATTATATCCCTAATACTACCTACATACTTTTCAAATGGTCTAATATAATATCCCTCAAATAAGTAGGGATGAATAATCTCATAAACATAATGACATCCCATATCATGCCAATATTCAGAGTCCCTCACAAGATATTGATAGATAGGACACGAACATCTATTCTAAAGAGATGATGAAATATAATGAGGAGTGAAACATCGAGTCTAATCAATTAACCTAATATCCTGTAGTATAAAATTGAAATATAGAGGATTTAAATAAGCCTCAAAAATGTAATCTAGAAAATTTTTAGTATTGAAAATAATTCTATGAAGGACATTACCCACTATGATTTATTATCCTACGATTATACCACACACACTGGTACAATAGTGCCTATGTATTCAATGGTCTTTAGAACCATGATACTGTTAAACATATATGTCTTATTTCCCTCACGTTGAATATCTATATTATGTTGAATCTCAAATGAATAGAAGTAATAAAATAAACTGGTTAAATTATAGTGGATCAATAAGAAGAGGTCATGTACTTCCATCAGAATTAGATTGAATGAGCCGTTAATAAAATTAGTACTCTAGGATAATTCCTTCAAGGAGAATTGGTATTTGCTAACAGAAAAACAATGATACCAAGAAAGAACCATTCAATCTTAGAACCGAAATGGGAAGAGCCTTATATGAGACATAAGGTATATCACAACATAGTTTACTAACAGGATATGATGGATGGGATCAACGTCATACCCCCACAAATGCAATATTTATCATGAAATACATTTCTTAGATGCCATAAGGTATAATCTTCATCCTGGTCATATGATGTTAAACTACAAAAATATTTCTTAAAAACATGGATGTAGTATGGAATATGCTCTGACCATATTGTCTGAAACTATATAGAAACTATCATGGCCAACGATTTGAAATTGTACTAATTATATCCTAACCGCATGATATTAAATTATCTGTAACACTTCCTAAATGGATAAAATTCAACTCCACTATAGATTCCCTAACCAAATTTCATTAAAATTCTTGGGAATCATCACCTCACCAAGGATTCATCACTCCTGAGACATATCTTTACAAAAGATAAATGAAGCACCCCATGTCCCTATGAGTGATTCATTTCCACAAAGGGAATTCCTCATCAAAAAACATATATGATTTTACTAATTATGACAATAAATGGATAAATAGTGACACCCAGATCTCAATTATTAAACCCATCTACAATATTACTCTTCATTTAATTTGAGTTATCTTTTTCCTTACCTCGTGACACTAAACTGCCATACTAATTCCATTGGTACATGAAACTATGCTAAATAGGTGTCCAGAAATATGTAAAGATTCATTATCATTTAATTGAGATATATACAAATTCCCAGATCCTATATCATAACTGAAACACCTCAGGAAAAAATCATATCCCTATCATTTCTCAAATTCCCTCCATGCGAACAATGGATCCTTTTTCATTCATTTTTTCTTGCACAAAGAAAAGATCAGGTGAGATTATGAATTTAGTTAATGTCTTCCCCACATTATTGAGAAATATAAGCTAAAAACTTGGTTAATTTTTTCCTAGATGAAATAACAAAATTGGAACACCATGAGTCATAACTTCCTGATGTTAAACTGCATGGTTGATGTATATTTAATGACACAAGGTTTTGCGTTACTATGGACCTAACCTAATAAGAACATTATTATTTGTGTTAGTCTCTCAAAAATTATCCAATAAATAACAATTTTATCTTGATTATTTTCACTATAGGATGTTTACTGATTCTTTTATCACCAATTCAAGGTCTAACAACAATAATAAATGTGGAAAATTACCCTATTTTCATATGGGACAAACCTTCATAAGGAGTTTCCCATTCATGAACAAGATATGGATTGATTCTTGTTAGATTTGGATACTTATTGAAACCCGAGTCTACAAACCTATGTCCATCTACACAAATTAAATATAGAAATTTCCCCACCTATGTATGTGTGAGATCTATTCAAGGAGAATTCATTCAATAACTACACAAGGATTGATTGCTAACATCACAAGATATGTTGGAACTCTGTGATCCTTAATACTGAGTTGAACCACAATATAAAAATTATAAAAATACCACTGAAAACATCTGAGATATACCTATGTAGTTACTATCCTTAATTCATGATGTTACAATACCAGTAAATGATGTCACCCTTACTATATAACGTTAACCTTCAAGGAAAATATCATGGTTACACAAAATTTAAACTACATGAAAAAACATCCCCAATACATGATATTAAAATTTAAAGCCTATCACCCTTTCTCACCCCTTATCATTGGACAACAAGTGCCTAACCCCATTGAACCAGAGAACATGGTTCATTGATTATCCTTAAGAACCTTAATTCATTAATCACACATCATAGAATGATCTCCACATCTTTCAAAAAACCCTTCAAATCCCTTTGAAAGGAAAATAGGTATCTCAAATTTACTACTCTATTGATTTATATAGGGATTAGACATAAAATCAAGATACCTCTTAACCATTTAGGAAGGGAATTATGATACTTGTGAGACTAACATCACCATAAAAGAACTCAGAACATGAGATTGTTTTTTCCATCCCTAGAATGATTATCCCATATCATTACTGATGACTTCAGATCCATGGTCCATGATTTTCAAATTTTTCATCTCCCTCTTAGAATAAAGTTGGGGTAATATTTACCCTAGGTATTCTAATTAGGATATTGTGTAATATTCTCCTCATAAATGGTCCACATGCATGATGACCATAAACTAGTTGTAATTTGGTCAAATCTATACGAGCATAATAATTTAACATTTTATGGTCCAAATCAAAGTACCATATGCTACAAGTGAATGATAGATAAAAAATTTCTCATTGAAAACTTCTTAAGGGTTTCCCAATCAAATGTAATGATTTTTCTTTCAAGACTATTCATCTTGAGAGTATTTTAAAAAATTTGAGTGTAATTAAATAAGGATTAAATCTAACATATCCCACTTTACGCCGCATGTAAAAGAATATATAGGATTTCAGGACCCCCTGGTACAAAAAAAATTAGAGTAATAGTTTATAAAATTTCATCTACATGAAAAGGTGATCACTATGAGGGATGCAACATTTAGTGTTCCTGAAACCAACTAGCATATTACATTATAATTATATCACACATCCTGATTTTAGTGCATTTGGTAACTAAAATCCTTTAATGTAACTTATAAAATGAGTGGTATAATATGTTTGACCTTTATATTAAGGTGTAAGGGTTTATACCTACCTAAGATAATAATTGACCGATGTGAAGGGATTTTTGATCCTTGTGATACAGACATCACCATCAGAGAACTCAGCACCTAAGAGTGTTTATGGTCATCCCCAAACTAATTTTACCATATCATTCATGACGACTTGAGCACATTGGACCATGATTTATGGTCCAATAAACATAAATATTAAACTATATAACATTCATAACATTACTTCATTATGTATTATACCATTTCATAAGTGTAGAATGCTACAATTCAACATTGAACATTTTGATTGCCCACACCACATGAATTGAAACCACATTGAGTATGCACTAAACCTCAAAAAACATATAAATTAAACTAGGGTTCCTTAAAAATTTATTAATAGACTTGTTATTCATAAAAATCGTTATTTAATATATCTTTTAGTAACCGAAAAAAATTTCATACCCCTTATAAAATTTTAGGGTTCAACTCTACCTGACCATGTATGTAATCCCTGATGAAACCATGGCATAACACATAAACATAATGTGTTATGGGTCATACAAAGTATGTTTTCCCCATTCCATTATTTGTCAATTAATGCTCAGGGACACATGATTTACAGAAACCAAATTCCAATCTTCTTCAGCCATGGAAATACCACGACAACACTCAGTATCCTACACTATTTTGGGAAATCCCTAGAATGTCAACCCCCTATTCTATATTATTAATGAATTTCATGTATGAATGAAATTAAACTACATGTAATCCCATGATTTCAGATAAAAGACCCTAAAAATAAAAGGTATGATATAATATTTATATACTATAGCAGTTGATTCCCCTAGCTAAATGACCAGAAAATAAAGAGATATAATGTCTAAGCCAAATGACCATAATATAAAACAATATAAGCTACAAGATAAAATACAGAAAACTATATCAATATATTTTCTGAGCTAAATGAATCAAAACTATAGTAATAGAAGGTCCATGCAATAAGATCGTAATAAAAAACACATCAATTATTTATTTTTAAATAACATAATAGGTGTCAATCCTATTAGTAAAAAACAAAAAGAGGACGGCTTGAGTAATACCCATGTTCTTTCCCAATAATAATTCCCCTAAAATGATAATTAGCAAAAATTTAGTGAAATATGAATTAAAAAACATACATCTTGTGTGTCCTATCATATTTTAAACAAAATGAAATATTTATAGGCTCATTATATCCATTAATATCATCAAAATATAGTGTATCCACCCTTCGAGGAATCTAGTTTACCCAAATTATCATTTTATGAATAAGTAAATTTTAAGAAATCTGGTGAAGTTGAATCGATGGGTAATACCTTTTTGGTGGGAATATGTGAAAATTCCTCAATATAAATATGTTTAATTTGAACATTAAAATTAAGGAATTTAGGTATTACATGATATTTGAAAAATGATGGGTAACATTGATGGTTTATATAACATATGATAAATGAATTAGCATACACATAATGAAAGGAAGAAAAATGAAAATAAACATACAATATTAAATAGATATGTTCATTAACATCATGAAGAATTATTAATCTCTACATTCTAGAATATATATAAACAGTAAATCAAAACACAAAATTGTGATGAAACTAAAAAAATATTTGAATAGGTGAGTTGGCCAAATTTGTAATAGTCCAATGAGAAATGTCAATAGAGTGTTGAAGTGATGACCACCCCTCTTGTTTTTCTACAACATGATAATAATGAGACTTGATATCCAGATACATCTCCAAAACAATATTTCAAGGAGTTTATAATGAGGTTTATGGAATTGAATGATCTTACATTCAGTGAACTGTGATATAATCATGTCGTTCAATATGTGATGCCGTGAAATCCATTTTGGCATGCATCTCAGATATTATATGATGTCTTTGTTACATCACATAGGAATATTCACTTAATATTTCATCCATGGGAGTTCGATATCAATTTCACTATCCCCTCTCTTTAGTATCCTACTCTTGCCATGTCATGATGATTTTCCACATGACTTTTTATAATGGCTATGGTCAATTATGACCACCCTTAATCATGAAAAATACAATAGAATAATTATTATTGATAATGAAATTTTTCCAAGTGTGTATCAATGAAAAAATAGTATATTTGGTTTTATATTATCCCTCAACATGTATGATCCTCTATAGATAGTTGAGAAAATATATCATAAGGGTGATCAATTGACTGGGGTGATGAAGAAGCAAGAGATGAATCCCTAAATATTATTCCCTCAAAATTTTATTTCTTTTTTATCTTATTAATTGAATACCTTATAAAAAAATTATTCCCTACTAATGGTATGTTCATCCCTATGATGAGAAAGTTTCCTCAAATACTCACCCAAAATATAAATTTGCTCCATTGTTTCAATGGAAAAAGGAGTTATTGGGGAACAAGTTTTATCCACATGATGGACTAGTCTGTTCAGCACACTACTCAGATTGGATTAACCCCAATCCTATATATAATGATAAGATATAAAAGAATTATTTATAATAGGTTGAAGGATAATCATTTCATTTTTATACCACATGTGGCAGTATAGTCCAAAATTGGTGAATATACTATGGATGTTGTACTCCCTATATGCTAGCTGAATGGGGGACACATTGGATGTATCCAGATTGTGGTGTACATCAGTAAGAAGTATATAACTCACAAATAATAAATCATTCCATCATGTCGACAAGGTCTATATCCCAAAATATGGTGTTTTATGACTGTGCATCAAGAGAGCCTCCACCATTATTAGTAGTTAGCCTGATCGGTGTAGGATAAGGCATAATGCTGAAGCAATCAACATGGATCAACATGAGACAACCCCATCAATGTCTAATTAGAACACCTCAACCCTGGATATGTTTAGTATAATGCAGTTAAATAAGGAACCTGATATCCTAGCAGTGTTGTGATATCTTTAGTAGTGAAAATGATCCCTTATCCAACCAATTAAAAACAACAAATGACCACCATTTCAATATGATATGTTACCCAATTGAATATTATAACCATCTTCAGGAGATGGTGTGAAATAATCAGTTCATATATATTGAGAGGTGTCCCCGATATGATTTTAGCATCAATTACATGTGTGCTAACTAAAATTTCCGACCATGCATCCCTTGATGAGAAGAACAACATATTAAAGGACAAGGAAAATAAAACCACTAGAATAAGGCACATGGAAATCTTTAGCCTCACTTGGTAGTCCCATGTCGTATGTTATAAGTTAAATAGGATTTCTTAATTTGAATTGGTCTAATCATGGACCTTTCGGTATGGGCACTAGTGAGGTCGTATTGTGGTCGATCGAGCTTTACTACGATAGAGAAAAATGTTTATCGAGAATTTAATGGTTATTAGTGAAGATATATCCAACACATACATTTTTGTCTTCACTCAAAATGTTAAGAATTTCTGTAGACAAAAGTAGAGTCTATTTGGGGTCATCATAAACATCCAAAATATGATGGAACTCATTATTCATTTCCCTATGTGGTGATATCCCACTCATCCAGTAGATGTCCCATGGGATGATTCCTATAATTCAAGGGGACAGATGGAATAAATTGGTAATAGGAAACCGATGGATAATAATCTCTCTATGAGTATTCAATTAATGATATATGATAAATTGAGAGACCCATGTTACATTGTTAAGATGGATAGTGTGTAGTTGGTCATAAAAATTAGAAGAGATCTATCCAAAGTAGAACGACCATTCCCATTCATCAGAAACATTTCCACAAGGGGAAAATCCCATTTTGATCTCTATTGTCCACCTATATTATTAGAGGTATAATAAAATATTCTTGACTAGATTTCTAAAATAGCATGGTGGGTGAAATTTCATCTAGCCGGACTTTGAGGGATGTTTTCCATCACATAAGACATTCCCTGGGACTATACATCGACCAATTGATCATCCTTTAAAATCATATCCTGAGAATAATCAAGAAAATTTGATAGCTAGGAAGATGGAATACTGTAGTCAGAAGAAGGAAAGCAAATTAAATATAGTAATCCACTTATTTAAAGTGGAATATGGTGTGATAAAGGATAGCTTTTTAGATCAGATGAGGGAATCCTTTTCTAATACTCATTGTTAGAATGAACATGATATTGATTGTCATAATTATAGTTCATATCCATCATGGCCCTACAGATATTCATACGGGAAGATTCAGGGGATACAGAACCCATTTAAAAATTTATGTGGAATATTTAATAATAGAGGAAACAAAAAGTCATCAAAATAAATGCAAAACTCTGGAAGAATAATGTGAATCACATGACACAAAAGGGGATTTGTGATCACATGACCTGATAGAGGTATTTAGAAACAATAAACCACGAATATCTCATAGACGACATGACCCATTATACACTTAATGACTTCATGACGCTTCATAAAATGAATGATCCTATTAATCTCACACAGTCATCGAAACCATATAATATTTGAGTGATCGTGATACTAAAATAGTATCTCATATGAAATTTTGACATTATACATATAGCCATGGAGAAATTAATTCATGAATATATATTCATGGATGATTCAAAAAATGAAATGGGTAAGAAGATATCAAGAACTAGTCTCACAAAATAGTTATCACAATCTATTCTTGTGAAATATGTCTTATGAACAGACCATGCGGGGAGGTGTTTCAAATAGTGTCTTCTGAGCTGGATCTGGTGACAAATTCATGTGATGCAGTGACCTGGAAAAAGATATCACTAGATCTCTATAGAGTTAGTGTATCCAGGGAATTATATCCCATCAAATTCCACTATATACTGGATCTTCTAGGGAATCCCAATCGTTACCTAGTAGACCAAATGCCACTAATTAAACATAGTAGAGGCACCTCAAAAGAAACAGGTGGGTGTTCACATTCCTCAAAACCGATCCCCTGTCCCTAGATACATTCCCCTATAATGGGGTTATTAGTTGACCCCCGTCAAATTGGTATTATAAAATAATGAAGGAATTAAATACTAAAAGTAATTATTATTATTTTATCTACAAAAAGTAAGAGAAGGTAAATATAAACGCATGGTTCACATAACATTCAAATGAATATTCGATCGAATGACCATTGGATAAATAGGAGAATAGGTAATTCACTTTTCATTATCTACTAGTTATCACAAAAATCCCAATTTAAATTTCCCATGTTATTTAAAAGTATTCAAAGACACCTATAGATCATGTAGAGGCTTCCAGATGAGTTCCTCCGAGTTAGGTTACTTTTTAACTGATATGCATCAGACAATCATCCAAAACCCTTTTAGAACAAAGGGTAAAATTATGCAGAATGTAGATATCATATTTAGTCATTGATCTTATTTTGATTCACTAATAAGATTCATAAGACCTCACAGTGCCTTGGTAAGATTTCCACCTTATTGCCTTAAGATTGTCTTGGCATGTCACCTTTTTCATGCTAAGGGATTTAGACATTTCTAGTCAATTATGAGATACCCCATTAAATCCATTGTCAAAGAAAAGTGTTTTACATGAAATTTTTATTCATCATCTCAAGACCCTTTATTGGTCATGATTAGTATCGTCGATAACGAGAATTATTGGCCTTAACAATAGTGGAATGGCAGTTTGAGATCTCTTACCCTTGAAAATTAATGAAAAAAATAAATAGGGAAATACGGAAGCTTCTTGTGAAGAGGAGATATGTTGAAAATCAACTGAAATGTGTTCTGTAATTGAGGATATAAAGATTTTCCCATGATATCCCTCAAAATGTCAATATAATCTTATATAATTCTTCATTAAAAACTACTTGTGCATCATGCGATACTAAAGAAAATTCATCTTCAATGATGTGAGAGCCTTCCTACAATTATCATTATCTAATAAAACCCTATAAATGTTGGAATTACCTTTTGGAATCCCCAATATGTGGAGAAATAGTCTAGATAAATCCCATTGAATATCCAGTGTCTAAATAAAATGGAATAGGCGGAGCATTATTTTCATCATTGAATATCATGTGGTGTCATGAATGACCAAAAATAATTTTATAAGAAGAATGTTACACCATACTACCACCCCTAAATCTATAAAAAATACACATGATACATGAATCTCAAATTTGGGTACAACCAGGTTGGAGAGGCTTATAACCCCCCCCCCCCACTCACCAAGAGAAAAAAACACAAACCTCACTTCTGGGGAAAATCACACTGTACATCGTATGAGAAATCATCTCAGATCAGCTAGTCAAGTGATCAAAAAGGTCGCCTACCACATAAAATATGGGGAAAACCCTAAGGGATCATAAAATATGGATATTATATTTATTTGGTCACTATAGTGAACATTTAAATAACATAGGGTGTTTCAGTTAGAATATATGAAGGAGGTCTGAAATGTCATCTAGATCATACGAAACATAAAATAAAAAAATGAAAAACATGAGGCTCATATGCAATAATACCTAGAATAAATAACTGAAATAATATAAACTTATGGGAAGAAAAATTTACAATTCTTCATGTGCTTCGCATGATCCACCATGATCATGAGACAATTCCAGGAAATATCACTCAATTCATGTGACATTACCTTTTCCATCCATTTGAATCATGGTATGTCCATCAACTATTTAATAGAATTTTTCACCATACCCTCTGGGCACGCCATCCCTGTTTTGAGATGTTACCTTGGCATTCCTTAAAAAAATTATATCCAATAAAACTGAATCTCATGTCACGTGGTCACCCAAGGATGATCCAACAAGGATTTGTGATGAAACCAGTATATATCATCCAAGATATTGTGTTGTCCTTTAGAAAAGTTAGGTAGATCATGTAGCATCCTATATAAATTTTATCCTCGACCAAGTGACATCCTCTAGAAATGTTATCTAGATCACATGCAACCATCCAAAAGATTCAACCTTGATCTAATTATTTTCTCCAGAAAAAACATCCAAACCATTTGATACCCTCTATACATGTTGGGGTTGATCATTAAACGGACTATGGACATGTAATTTAGGCTACGTGTTATATTCCATAAATGTAAATATTTTCATTATATTTTATTTAAGTATATCCATTAACCAACCAAGAAACTACTATATTTCCTAATACATGTTGAGAAGGTAGTCAAAAGATGTCCGATTGAAAATCAGAAAATCAGGAAAATAATTAGGCAAAGTAGACTAGATCTCCTAGGACCTGATCAAAATTCTCCGATGGATATTATAGGAAAATCGTCAACATATAATCACTGATTACTGGAATGATATGACTACCCCTATATTTGGGAAACCTCAATGTGTGAGCCTCAATCAATGGAATGATATGATTTCCCCCATGTTAGGGAAACCTTAGTGTGTAAGCCCCAAAATATGAGAAATATGATTCGAAACACAACCAAGATATATTGGACACCTTCCAAAGGCCCAATCCCTAATGGGAATCCACTACGGTGTATGTACTGCAATCTATCTAACATTAGAACCTTGAACACATCATCATGCCCATGTGATGTTCCTTTTTCCACATTCACGAGAAGATCGAAAAGGTAGTTGAACTATGATAACTCTAATTCTTGCAATAACAATGATAAATATGATTCCTTTGTAAGGCCTAATCACCAAATTAAATATCTCATGGGTTATACGAGCACATAATTCCCATATCCATATGCAGTGATATTGATTACTTAAATTCCATTGTTTTATCACATAGATCATGGTTCTATGGGTTATGATAGTTTTGGTGATTATATTAGTTGCATAATTAACTTCCAACATCCAGGGAAACCTCAATATATATGACCTGATCAATTAAATGATATTACATCACCCATAAATGGTAATATACCTTGGTTAATGACCCAAGGGAATTAATGAACTCTAGTGATTTTTATTCCTACTATAATAGTGATACATATGGTGATTCCTTGAAGATAAAAGTTGACACCAGGTTCCTATGATCCCTCATATATATCGATTATTCATGGTTTTAAATTGCATAGGTTTAAAAAACTATGTATTTTTTTATTTCCAATAGAAGGAATAAATTTCGGATAACTCATAAAGGTTCAATCCCACCCTTATTATATTAATTGCCACTATGGAAGGTAACACATTCCAGAGTTTCTTGTTAGACAACATTTATAAAAAATAAATCCACTCATCATTGGGAACTGGAAAAAAATCATAGATACTAACAAAAAAATACATTAATTGGCCTTACATTTGACATTAAATTATATAATACTTGATTGTTTTGTTTGGGAAAATAGTTTCATATCAGGATTATGAAATGATTTTTCAACATATTAAAAATATTTATTAGTGTACCATATTTGGAAACAATTTCATTCAAAAGGGTGTGATAATCACAACCTCCCATCATCTCGACCAATGTGAGTTCTCAAGTAACACTGGGTCTAAAACCCTAGTTGATGGCCTACATTTATATAGTACATTCACACTCTGTAATGTATTTAGGGAGCTTATAATGTTTCCATTAATATATATATTGGTTAAACTGATATGAATGACTGTATAAGACCCTAATCCCACTACCCAAATCCACCACCAAGTCAATCCAAATGAATCGTAGTTATATCTTTTCTTCCAAAACATGTTTAATTAAGTTGGAATAGAAAACTTCTATAAAAATATTTTGAAATATGAAAACTAAGGAAAATATTTACTTCTTTTATATAACTCATTTAAATTAACCTGGTCATCAAATTAGATAATTCATTAAAAAGTGACTATCCATTTGAACCAAAAATCAAATCGTCAGCATAAATTTTGATAATAGAAATATTATATGAAAAAAGATGTTAAAAAATGTGTAACCCAATTTGTCGATATCGATTTTTTTAGTATTTAAATCACACAACTCCTCTTACATATACGAAGGGACTTATTGTAATCCATAAAATGATTCTTTAACATGAAAACATTATCTGACAATATGGATTCCCTTGAACTGGTTGGTTGTTTCAAGAGAACTTTTTTATAAATAAAATTATTTAAAAATCCAATTTAACGTCGATTATATATAACAAAAAAAATTAGGTTTGAATTACAATAAGAGTCTAATGTATTCACCAATAATACCATGGAAAAAGTCTCACTATAGTCATTTTTATACTTTTTTGTAACACCCCGTTATTTTATAGAACATTATATCTTCAAAGTAATTCAATAACATGCGCCACACACAACATCAAGTTTGAGCGCACCACAACATACCAAACTAGCCGTTTAAAGAGCCGTTATAAATAGTGTAAACTTAATTTTGAATATTATAATCTATAAAATTTTAGAATCCATATTATGTGTTTTATAGACATAATACAAGAACAAATTCATTTTGTTTCTGATAAAATTAGTATTTTTCAAAAAAAGATATTTTATAGCATTTTAATGGAAAACCTTTTTTAAATCCAATATTTGACACTTTTATATATTCAATTTGACAAAATAAACTTCTTCATTATAATCGGGAAATAAAAATTTAGTTTTGAAAAAAAAATTTCACTTTTCTGAAAACTTTCATATTTTTATGAATAGTGAAAATTACAAAATTTTAAATAAAAACATCATTTTTAATCAAAATAATTTATTCTTTTAAATTATAATGTTTAGTGGTTTTAATGTATTATTGGATTATATTTTTTCCATTTAATATAATGTTGGTCATTATATTTAATATCAAATTTATGTTGTACATAAACAAGTGTCACTCTTTTGATAGTTATAAAATCTTAAAAGCACGCTTTTTTTTGACAACGGGAATTAATTTTAAATTAATTTCTGCCACTTCTGGGGTTTTAATTTCAAAAAATGGATTCCATATTTGGAATCATTAGTTCGAAATTGTATAAATAGATAACTTTTATTTTCTGATATTTTAAATATTTACTTCATTAAATATTTTATTTACCATGATTAAAGGGTAAATATAATAAATAAGGGTAAAATATAATATTATAATAATATTAAATTACCCTAAAATGTGTCCTAATCCTATTTAATAATACATAACCGACCATGGGAATCCTTGGGTTGAATTTGGGTCCCCATGAAGCCACATGGGAGTAATAATGACATTTTATATTAATTAATTTAACGTACAGACAACAATGACATAAATAGATATCTATAAGTAAATAAATTTTAACATGGGGTTAAAAAATTTATCCTTTAAACTATAAATATTCTTTAGGAAGATAAAAAATTTCATCATGGTATTTTTTTATAATTTTTGGACATCATATAAATTTAATTATTTATGACAAAATAATGATGCATTATTTACGTCATTAATAAATGATTTAAATAAATAAGATTATAAATATTAAAAATATATCCAAAACCTCTCCAAATATTATTATTGTATTATTTTATTTCAACCATGAGGAATATTAAATTATTTATTAATTAATAGTTGACCTTTTGAAACTGAAGATGCGGTTATAATAAAATAATTTTTTCAAACATTGTTGATGACCCCTCCTATCTCTTATAAAAATCCGTCACATACTACATATTTATCACACATATAAAACCTTTGGATCGTACAACCCCTCCCAAAATATCCTCCCAACACCCATCACTCCATTATAGAGGCCTTACATAAGTCATAAATCCAACCTAAGGAGCCCTTTTGATCAAATCAAAAAGAAGAACCCGAAGAAGAGGTAATAATTTCACCACCCTCATTTAAGTTATTTTCTTCTTCAATTTTATCTTCCATTGTATTTTTCATTATAAAATAATAACTCAAGTATAATATATATAATGTGATTTTTTTATAAATATGTTACAACATAATTCATTATTCTATCCATCCTTTGAATGACATGTCACCATACGGGCGTACGTATGGCTTACCGTTTCCACATCGTGGTGTAATTGTTATTCAATACATTATTATTTGGATGGGTTTAATAATGATGTGTAGTTGATGTAAATAAAAAATATAATATGATAATGTTTCTGTATATATGATATATCATCCAGTTATATATTATTTTAATATCAAAAGAATGATATTGTCGCTCGTGCGTACGTACGGATTACCATCTCCCCAAAGGCGATGAGATTAATTCCCCGTCATATCCATCTAAGACTAATTTTCATTAGATGATTAAAAATAATTTTTAAATACTTAATATAATTATGAATGTGAATAAGATACATCATATACATAACAAACATTACTTACATAACAAATCACATAAAGGAAAACGAATAAGTTAACACCCAAAATGACGAAAAAACTAAAATATTATTAACAAAGAAATGTTAAAAGATCATACATGATATCATATTAATGTATGTTATTCTTTTATAATTTAATAACAATTATTTTTCCAATATAAATGAGGTTAACCTACCCTCAACCAAGGAAAATTACAAGGTAAGGGTTTATTTCACCATCTCTTAATTATCTAAGGTTTTTACGTAAGTATCTACTGGAACATCTTTATCATCCACATCCATGTTTCATAAAAATTTATTTCTAAACATTTTTACTATTTTCTAGCCTTTGGGTTAGAGTCATTTATACCCTTATTTTCCTTGTTATAAAACGGTTTGAAAGTAATATTTCTGTCATTTACCAAACAAGGTACTTTATGACCTTTTCGACTAAATTAAGGTAAGAATGTTTTTTAACAAATACGGAAAGTGCGACTATTTTAAACCATTATAACATCTTTGAAGATTCCCTTACAACATTATAATAATATTTTAAAAATAAATGTTTTCTTTAATAATTAAATTACTTTTAAATGATTTCAAAATTGAAATATATATTTCTCTAAAAAAATGTTTTGATTTCATCTATGTCAACATCCATTGATGGATTTTAAGCTTATTTGAAGTTGATTTATTATGATACAAAATTTCCATATTATATTGAATGTTTAGTGATATGTTTTACTGTAGATGTTTTATTTTTATACCATTTATGGTTTATGGAAATAGTATAGAAATTTTTTATGCTTGTTTTAATATGAATGATTATGTTATGTTTAATCCTTTTCATATGAGGAATGCATTGAACTTAGTAAGTGATGGGTGGAGCCCTCTATATCTCCTCGATGCATCAGTAGGTCTCATAAGTCAAACTAGTGTCTTGGCACAAGGCCTTGACAAAATTATATTTGTAGTGTCAGCACAAGGCCTTGACTATGTCATTATGAAATTTTGGCATTATGCATTCTATCATTATGAAAGTGGCTATCAATATTTCATGTTATTATTTGACTAATAGAATATCTGTGTGAGTAAGTAAATGGACTTATTTTGATTTTTTTAGTTTCCATATTATACTGATTTTCATGTTTATAAGGCTTTTGATTTATTATTATACATTTCATTAAATGTTTATGCTTATTTATTAATGTTTATTTTATATTCTTATCTTTACTAAGCATCTAAGCTCACCCCTATCTATGTTTTATTTTTTCCAGGATGCAATGAAGTTAATTATGAGTGACTTGCAGGATTAATCTAGGAGACTTGGATGTTTCTAATGGAATAAATTAGTTTTGTATTTCTTTTCATGTTGTAAAGTTGAACTTATGTATGAATATTCTTTCAAATAATACTAAACAGACCAGTCTTTCAGGAAATTATTTCCTTATGATCATTCCAATTTTATGTGATAATGCACTGACTCTTAGTGATGGGGGTTGGGGTGTTACATTTTGGTTATTACATTTTTCTAAAAGTAAATATTTGTTACAGGTGATGTTACAGTTTTATCTGTTTTATTTTTAAAGACCCATTCTTTTAATAATTTGATAATCATTGGGACTTTACCCAAGATTCTAAAAATTATCCTGATTAAATTTATTTAATTACTCTTTCATTTAAGGAAATCAATTTTCATAATTAAAATAATAATCTTTATTTTGGGGCATTATATTTTAGCCAAAAGTACAATGTCCTACTTTATTTAAAATAGAACTCTTAGTATGAGTACCCACATTCCAGTCAATGATTATATTTTCAAGAGGATATAATTTAGATATAACCCATGCCTTGGAGAAAGGACTAGGTTCTTTATCAAGAACACATTATTTAGGTGGTTGAAGTTCATTTAATGTTAAATTTTCAAATTATACCTCAACATCATTAATTTAATGATGGGGTTTGGCAAAATTAACATAAAACATGACTTGAAGAGAAAATTCAACGTTTAGTTCCTTTTATTGAAATCAAAGAAACATGAAATATGTTGTAATACCTAATAAATACAACCTCTTCTTCTTTACAATCAAATTTACCAAGATTATTTTAATTGTAATTAATTATTCATTTTCATCTAATAATATTAAATTACCTTATTTAGGTAATTTTACTTTCCATATCTCATAATGAATATTTTTTAATAAATTGTCTTATATGTATAATATTAATTTAAAATTATGTACAATTAACTACATTTCACCAAAAATACAATGGGAACAATAATTTCATTAGGGGGATTCCAATAAATTTTATGAAAAGTCATATTTCTCATTTTAAAAACACTACTTTATAGGGCGTCCTATGTCCAGAAAAGGTGTGGTGAGAGCATTGTGAGACACGTAAATCATCAAAATCATTATTTTATAAATCTCCACCATTATAAATCCAATATTAAATGATCACATACAATTTTTAGTTTTCATCCTTCCTGGTATATTAAATTTATACTTCACAAGACTCACATTTTTTTTCAATAAATAAAACAATGTAATTCTTATATAATCAGAGATAATTCCTTTTGAATATGAATTACATCATATATTAGCCATTTGGGTTGGTCTAAATAACTCACTGTGTATAATTTAATAGGATTTCTAGGATCATTCATTAATTTTAAATTTAAAGGAAATATTATATTCTTTAGCAAGGGGGAATGAATCCAAAATAATTCCATAACAGAATTACAATTTTGGTAAGTATCATATCAAGTGTTTTAGTATAAGTTTTAGTAGTGAGTTGGTGTTACAATGAGTAAGGTTTCTGAAATACAGCCATGAATCACTATCTTTTGCACTCAATCATTTGAGATTTAGAATTTAAAGGGACATCAACTCAATACTATAAAAATAGGAAATGAAAATAATAAAAGCTTTCCAAGAGAATAAAAAACATTGAAAACACAATTTTCAATTGAATATTTAAATCCACTTTAGTGTATTTTACTAACACAAAGTATATTATTCTTTAGACACTTATCTTATACAACTTATTTGATAAATGAAGAGTATAAAAATAAAATGGTACATATATTGAGGATATTACTCATTCAGTTTTCACCATTGGTGACATGCCCACCATCAATCAAATCATGGTGGTAAAACTTATTGTAGTCTCATACATATGCTATTAGAAAATGTTATTTATATACAATGAAACTCCTTAAAACTTTATTTCTATGAATTTTTCCTACAAAATAGTTTTATGAGACTAATGATTTTGGTACCAAATATTCGATTCAAAAATTTCAACGAAGATGGATTTTTTAACCCATAATTAAATTGGAATGATTTTCATGAATAAAAATTTATATTAATATTAAAGGATTTATTCCTTTTATATCAGTTATTCTTGAAATCCCATTCATAATTGAGAGGTCCAATTTTCTAAAAATAAAATCAAAATATATATTTTAGAACCCATTTTCAAAAGTTGTGTAATTTTTTTGGCTACTAAGATTATTTGGGAAACCTCACACAAGGATAATTACCATTCTATTAGGATACCAAATTAGAATTAAAAAATTTCTCTCCTTGAGTGAAATTTTAAAGATCTTTATGATTTCATATATTGTATTTGAAAAAATTTCAATATTGGGTTCATCTTTTAGAAAAATCCAATTTTAATTTATCATTACCATAACCTATTTTAGACCTTAATTTTCATTCAGAAATAATTTAAATAATTTATTATTATATTCATCATTATTTGAGTGAAAATATTTATTATTCATTTTCAACATTATATTTCCATTTTTATTGGAAAAAAGAATTCTTATAATTATTAACAAGGTTCAATTTCCTTTTAATTTTTTTAAACTTCCTGTTGAGTTTATAAAATCCTTATTGTTATTGATCTATTTCATATCACTGGTCTTAACATATTTTGAGAATATATGAGAAATTGGTAGTGGAAGAATTTAACTATCTGTTTACCTGAATGATGGTAATGGGGATCTTCGTAATTCTATCACAAGTGATTAATAAAGAGATGTATCTATCAATAATACCCTACATCCTAACCATGGAATCCATTATTATTTACTTCTTTGAATTCATTCTGATATTCATGAAATTAAACTTTATGTGGAACTTTTTACAACATTCATAACATCTTACTTCTAATTTTTAATTACAACTCTTTCACAACAGAGTGTTATGCCTTATTCTTCTTCAAAAGTTTGTTAATATTCATAAAAGGATGAGAAGCATCTTCTCCACGTCTAGATGATCCAACAATTATGTATTTGATAGAAATTTAATTTTTCTTCAAACCCTGATTACCATCCATATTCTATTGTCTTTTCATTGTAATTTCATAGTTCATGAGTGACTATATGAGTTCATCAACTCTAATAATATTTTTCCCTTTGTTACAAAAAATGAAATAACTTTTGGTTCTAGATAAGAAGGCTTGACCTAGAAGATATTATTTACAAACACCTATATTAAAATCTAATCACATTAGGACTTATTTAAATTATAAATATTATTGAAATGGGTAAACCTTTATTTGATATACTAATTAAGATTCCAACTAAATTGTTTAAATTCATGGAGTTACAAATAAATCCTATTATCATTCACAATATTGGTACCGTCAAGGGTAACTTATAAAATATAACATCATTCAATGGATGTATGGACAAAGATAACATATTAAATTAATTTCTATATAAACCAATATGTATTTTTTTCATTACTTTTACAACAAGCTTGAATGTCATTATACCATTGAGTGTACATTTAACTACTAAATGTTTTGTGGGGGTATAGCCATGCATTAAAATTATACAAAAAAGATATCATATACTTACAAGGAATGAAAATATATGAGTTTTCCAATAGTTTTAGATGGTTTCATCATGGTATAGTGATTTTACTATACTGTTTCCTTTCTATCACCATGAAAATTAAGGGTTTAGTCCATACTTAATTGATTGTTCCATTAATGGGTAAAGGGTTTTCAAATTAATAATGTTTTCTATGATACAAATTGTTTATACATGTGAGTATAAAAAGAGGATTGGATGAATTCCATTAATATTTTTAGAAATTAATACGATTTTTATGGAACTGTGAATAATGGAAGTGATATCTAAAACTAATATTTATATTACATAAAAAATGTAAAATAAAAAAGATAAATCAAATAAAATTTGAATAGATGTTCAAAAATAATTCATTATTGAACCATACATATACTCCCATCTCGTAACCATGAGAGGATTCAATTTATAAAAATATTATAAATGGTTGTGGTAAGATTCATGATTCTATATTTTTAGTCATTGTAGAAATAATCCCACAATAATACGTAGGGAATTTTTTAATAGAGGTTGTAACAAGGAAAACTAAACACATATAGACTATTAATTGTTATGGATATGATACATATCTCACCTTAAAAAATGAAAAAATAAGGAACCCTAAAATCCTTATCATTAAGGATATTGCAAGAACTAAAAGAAAAAGGATAAATTCTATATGCAAGCCCAATGAACCACACTTTTGTTACCACAAAATGTTTTCAATAAGAAACATATGTGTGGTAGAGAGACCAAAGAGAAAGGAAGATAGATAATGAAAAATGATGCACAATGTGATCAAGAATGATGCTATAAATAAACATTTCCTTCCATTCAAACAAGGGGTTTATTTATATCCTTCAGGGGTATAATAGAGTTATAGAGACTTTAATGGCCCAATGGAGCAATTAAAAGTAGAATAAAACCATATGGGGGAGACCTCCAATGGATATAAATTTTGTACATCTGACGACCACTGGTTTTCCTTTTCCATGTAAACAAAACATGTTTTTATAATAGGTTCCACAATCCAACAGATGATACCCTACTGGATAGCCATTGACAAGAGCTATTATAGAGATAAAAATATTTCCCCCTTTCTCCTCTTGAGGCCTACATGTTTTTTCGAATCCATCATTAAAAGTTTCTAAAATATAAATACTAAAATTAAAAAATTGAAACAATTAGAAACATAGAAGTGTGTTTGTGATCATTCAAAACTACAACAGAGATTCAAATTCACAACATCCACCACATTTTAAACTCTACTAAAAAAATATTATTCTACCCATTAATCTACATCATTACATCCTAAAAAAATCCTCCCCCATGTTATTAAACAAATGGTCCTTAATGATTTACCAAATCCTTTATACATTATGAAGGATTTTAAGAAGAAATCAAATTCTTAATCATAAGTATTTTCTCCTATATATTAATTATTATATATTTTATTTTTCTAAATCCATATAAATATTATTTATCCCAATAAATTAATTTTATAGGAAACATTACACTTTTCAAATTCATGATTTCTATATTTAAATACCATTTTCTCATTCATTCTATCATTACAACATGCTAACATTTGGGTCGATTATAATTTATACTCGAATGGTGTTATAATGATTATAAAATGAATGATCATGAAATATTAAATAATCAATATATAATATAATAATGGTTATTAATTGATTTTACAATAATTATCTACTTATAATACTATCACAAAATCATTTCCTAACCATAAGTATCCAATTAATTCTAGAATTATTTTCTTTTCATTAGTTCAATAGCCTACATGAATAATAATATGAATTTTATCAAATATGTCCATGGAAACAAATGTTATTATAATATATGATATTAATATATAAGATTTTTTTTGTTTTAAAAATTTTACTACTAATATTTCATCTCAATATTAATAATTAGAACTTTTTATGATAAGGATTATCGAAACAAACTCATTTTAAATTTCATTTTTATAAATAATACATCAAAATAGGTCTAGATGAACGTGAAACATCAAAAATAACTATGAAAATTATTATTTATATACCTTGAACTTCTATGATATGAATAATATATTAACATGGAGTGAAAACTGGAACAATTATAACTAAAAAACAATGAATAGATAAAAGCACAAGTTACAAATAATTAATATTAGTTAAAAAGAATTAAAAATGAGATAAATTATTAAAATAGATTATTAAAAAATGTAATAAATTTTAATTTATGTTCTGTCAGAGATGATTAATGAGACAAAAAATATTTTAAATTAAATTAGAATGCATCTGACTAAGCCAAAGTCCATGTTAAGGGGTTTTCTTGACCCAAACACTTTTCTAGTCATAATTATTCTACATTTACTATAGTTTTAAATTATTACATACTTATATTATAATATGATATTATGCTTAATTTTATTGATTATTTTTTGTGAATTAAATTTTCACATCAAATATATCTTTTTTTGAAAGATTTATTTTATTATAAAATATGACAACATGAAGAATAATTTTTATCCTCTCTAAATGATATTTCATATTCTATTTCTATATACAATGTTCCAAAAAATATAATTATTTATTTAAAAAGGATTCTTTTATTTCATGTGATTTTAAAATTTATCATTACCACTTTTAAATTGTAAAATGTTTCACTCATTTTATATGTTTTTTTTCAATAATGGTATTTGTTTAATATAGAAAATATTTTTCCTTTCAAGATCATATATTTTAAATTCCACTCCAAATTTCATTTTTAAAAAACTATTATGATTTATCATGGATTGATTATTTAAATTCATTTATAAATAATCATTTAAAAATTTTCATTTAACACTTTCCAAAAGTAAAATTTGAAGAAGTGCTTCATTACATTTTCAAACATTATGACAATGATATGAAATGTTTTATACAATATTTTACAATTTTTATCCTATATATACAATTTTGTATCAATATATATATATATATATATATATATGGAGTTAGTATTTATAAATAACCCTCGATATTATCTTATGAAATATTACAATTTGGTTGACTAATGGTTTGGCTACCACTGAACATCTTTGGATATCATGTTACATGATGTTATTTGGAGAAGACATGAAACCATTTTTATTAAAATATTTTTCATGATGTGATGACTAATTGATTTTTATGGGACAAACATGTGTATTTATGATGATGGGTGCGGTATTATATATCCCTGCAATGCATTGGTTGATGATTTTCATCACATTGGTTAATTATGTTGAGAATGAACATGATGTAGTTATTTATGCATGGAATATTTCCTATATACACGATGTGGCTGGAAAAATTCACAAGATTTCTAATAAACACAATGTATCAAGATATGTTCACAGTGATACGATTTAATTTTTAGGGTAGATCCAAATTTCAATTTTTCAGGCTTGTATTATGTTCTATGAATCATGACTACTTTTTGATAATTTCACACTCATAGGCCATAGGATATATTTGATCATTTGAGATTATAAGTCCTTTAATCATGAAAAATTGAAAGATCATATATATACATTATTTTAATGAGATATTTATCACATGATCATATTTTATCTTATTCTTATGATATATACATTGATAACATATTGATGTATTTTTCCCATACAAATCACATAAACTCGCTTATTTCTTATGATTCCATTCCCAATGATATGAAGATGAGGGTCACATATGAGATGTCAAAAGGGGATATACAATTGTTCAATAATTGAGAAATTTTCAAAATTGATCTGAAAAATGTTTTTATATATCTAATCATCAAAGAAAATGAAACGTTTTTTATTAGGTTTTTGTGATTATGGGTGATAAGAAGGATTATTCTTGTGAAAAAATGGATTATGTATGTTTATTTAGGTTTTTTCATCTTAAGAAATTTTAATTTTATATACAATTATGTTTTAAAAATACCTACACAACATGTACAGAAATATATACGTTTCATTCATTATTTACTACTAGATAGTACATACCACTTCATTATGTTGTTTTTTATGATTTATTTGATATTATAATTCCATTATATATGAATTGAAAATGTCTTATTTTTTGAAAAGTATTACATATGTAATATATCCATCACTAAATTTTTTGTATTTATACTCAAAATATTTATCCCCCATTATGACTGATACATATATTATTAGAGTGATTTATACCATTTAACATTGGCTACAATGACTTTGTAAAATATTCAATTTATTATATACAATAAAATTTCATTATTTCTACTATGAAATTGTCAAGGAAAAAAATTATTATTAGTATATATTTTTACCTAGAACATCTGTTTCTAATTTTATTTATTCCCTTGAGAGATATGTTCAATTATTTATTTACAAATTATATGATTAGTTTTAATTTTCATTATGTTGTCAATATATACCACTTTGAAAACTATGTAAATCTCACCAAACTCATACAGGAAAAAAAATTTGTTATACAATTAATAAATGATTTTCATCCAAATATGTATCCTTTAATTATTTATTTAAAAATATGGTAGCTATTTTAAATATTTAATTAAAATGGATTTATGTGTATCTGATTGTGATAATGTTTCAACATATTCAACACTAATATGGATAACATTCTTTTAAGAACTACTATTTTTCGATAGTTAATGAATTTATTTCACATAGTGACCTATAAGCTCCCCACCCATGTCAGCGGCTTTATAGAAGTGACACCCAAATTATGAATTTGATAGTATAGGGGATGCTTTTTAGCAATTAGTAGGCAGAACACCCCAATGAGAGGAAATATCTTCCTAAACCTATAAGAAAATTCCATGAACATCGGAGTAATGAATTAAATAATAAACTAGATTAATAAATGAATGAAAACCCATGACAATCCTATACTGAATATGATAAATTATTGTCGATTTATAATGTGAAAAATATCTACACAAAAACATATTAGATGATCAATCCTATAAATGTGAGTGATAAAAATCTCGATACATAATCACCAATCCATCCAAAATTCTATTATCACAACCTCTAAGATCTAGTAGACACCACCCACACCCAACACTATTAGATCTCAACTGTATATCCTATCATATGAAAACAATTAAAAACTTGTGAGTATATCCCATGTAGCGGTGACTATATAAATACCCAGTAAAATTTTTTACAATCTCCAAGAAGTAAAGAGTAAATGATAAAATTAGCTCAGACCCATAACAAATAAGGTAAGAAAATAGAGTACAACTTTATTTCCTCATAAAAGGTTAAATGTATCAATGTAATGTCTCAAATTCTATTCTATAAAAACAACTTACCATTTGAAAATTCGGATCAAAATGTATCCTACAAAAACAAGGGCATTCCATTTGATGATCCGATAGAATACCAAACCCATGTTTTCATATTAAATAAAAACATTATTGGAGGATACATGGAATATCTAATCTCTATAGATGAGAGAAATTATACTCTAATATAGGATATATATAAAATTCAAGATCAATGTACTGGTGATACTATACTATGATAGAGGATCTAAATACCATTTTTTCAATTTGGAAATGTGTAATTTTACTTTTTATATAGAGAATTAATGAATTGAAAATGTTGTGAAATACCCCCTCTATCTGATTTTATAGGTGGAAGATCAAACACCTATACAAACATGGGTGAAATTCAACTCAAAAATAGGATCCCGCTCTTAATGGTTAACATTAAAGATTTAACTAAGAATTTTGTGGGTGAAAACATTTTTTGACTAGTGTTTCATAGATAAAAGGGAAAGATAGTGTGTATTGTACAATGTCACTAACTTTACTATGTTTTTTTCATTCATCGTATCATTTCTTATCCCTACTACATGGTGTTTAAATGTGTAAAATGGCACGTCATTTCTATTGGGTATTTATTCTTATACATCTTTTGCTTACGACATATCCTTATATTGGTATATGGGGTGTTCCTCAGTATGCATGACCTTTGGGTCCAAACATGTATATAGGCGGGAAATCATTGGTACACACCAACCAATCAAGGTTAGGTTCACATGGTTTGTGTATGAATCACATAACCATGTGATATTTATATCCCTTGGTTACCCTAGTCTCTATATCAATTATATATATGATGTGTGTTCATAAAAAGTACATGTCGTATAGTCATGGATTTCATAAAAAATGGTAGTACGAACTATATTCATATTTCAATGGCCACATTATAGATTCTATATTGAATCATTCTGATAAATCTAATTAATCATTTTTAATACCATAAATTTCAAACTATAAGTTATATTGTAGAAAATTTTGATTAAAAAAACATTTTACATCACCTTCCATTAGAGAACCATCATCCCGTATTCCATACCCCTTGAATCAATATTCAATTAAACCACCTAAAAATTTCTGTTATCATTATCTAATATCATTTGTGACATAATAAAAATCTCATGTCCCAGGGAAATGAACCAAAAAACTAAAATGTGAAAAAATATTATTCCACAGGAAAAGAAGAAACGCTAATAAAAAATAACACTATAGATGAATGTGCATAAAAAATCTTAGAAATTCAAAAAAACCCATTGTAAAAAAGTAAATGTTTGATGGGATTTTTTGAAAATAATTTCATGATGGGAATAAAATAAGGATTATCAACAATATTATTAAAGAATGATGATTAACAAATATAGTAAACAAAATAAAATCATGAACCAATTGTTTTGAAAATTATTTATTTCGTATTGGATTGTTTTCGGAATATCTGTAATCACATAAATATAAAAATTGTGAAACAAATTAGGAAAAATCACAATGTCAATAATTGATTGACCATTGATAAATATTTAATCTCATGTTTTCTCCTTGGAATAATAATTTTAATTATAATCCATTGTTGATTGATCTCTAATTTCAAGGTCTTGGCCAATTCCCCCTTCTAAGGTTCAACTACAAATAATCTCCTAGATTATGAAACTATTTCTATAGTAGAATATAATGATATATTAAAAAGATCATACTAAGTCAACACATACAATTAAATAAAATATATTGATAAATAATTTATTCAATTTATTTCATCTATTCCCAACCCATAAATGGCCATCATCCAGTGGTTCAATGTGAATGGATATTAAAATATACTTTAGGTAAATCCCATATTCCAGAATCAATTTTGGAAACAATTTATTTAATTGAGACAATGTTAAATATATATTTGTTTAACTATAATTGATTATAATAAATAAGTAAATAAATTAAAATACTCAATGTTGAGGCTGAAATGACCCATACACAACCAAAAAAATAAATTTTGGAAAATAAATAAAACTTTCCTAGAGTCAAAACCCTGTAACAGGGGCTGTTACATTATCCCCAAACACAATTAATTCATGCTAAAATAAAACACCTAAAAAGATATTGAGGGTATATAGATCACACATGGTTCTGACACTACCAAGAGCACTCTTGGAGACTCATGCACTATAAAAAGATACACACAATTTCAATCACTCAACATCATATGATCATGTCCTACTGATTTTATATTTACACTAGTTATTCTTACAAGGTTCATCTATGTTGAAATTTTTTATCATTATAGTAAATAATGTGTATCAGATTGTGCACCAATATCATCAGATGTGAAATATAGAATATGTCATTGACTTAATCTAGATGTGGGAGTATATCTAGGTGGTATGAGACCTTTTCAAATATCTGTAGAAAATGGAATAGATTTATGTTCCCCAATGATAGCATAACACCTCATATTAATCTGCATAATCTATATAGTGATGATACCTTTCGAAATACATTATCACCCACCTCAAAACCCAATGGAATAAATTAAATTTATTCATATCACATCAAAAAGATATGGGATGTCATCATCAATTCCAAAAATATATTAACCTTATCATCCATGACTTATACAAATTATAGTCATCTCAATGCTGACTCTCCCAACTAGGAATAGTAAAAATGTAAGAAAGGTTCTTCTATAAAGGTCCTAAAATAAAGCAACATAAATCATAAAGTGATTGATATTTCTATACAAAAATTCATCTAGTGGAAAAAGATCCCAAAAAAATTTAAAATGTCCAATACAAAATACCTATGAATATCATATAGATCTTGAATTTTTCACAATGTCTAACAACAATTCTGGGGGTGAAAATTCATTGTCATCTAAAATAGAGTCTAAAATGCCTCATCCAAAAAATTCCATAACTGGGATATAATGTGATTATCTCAATCAAAAAAATCATTATGTTTAATAAATTTATATTTCTATCATACTATAAAAAATATACTTTTATTATTTCCACAAAAATATATAACTTCATTAATATAGAGTGATTTTACATAATGAGTCAGTTGACAGTCACCTAGATAGCATCATGAACACACATTGATTGTGAAGGGCCAATCAAAAAATACATGCATATGATATCTCATTTTTATATGAAAACCTTGAAGGGTTTTTTACCATGCCAAAACCTGATACTAAAAAATTACTTACTAATAGTTAATGATTCAGAAGAAATAATATAAAACAGTCATATTCATCACTATCTAAAAACATACCACCGAAAAACTTGGAACATCTTTACCATACTAGGATGTATCATTAAGGGGTATGTTTGGAACTCTTTTAGTACCTCCCCATGAAGTAAAACTTGTGTTATAGTACACCTTTAGAAGAGAATAAAATTCTCCACACTATCATAGAATCTATCAGGTACATGCCTAGTGGATATCTAATCACACATCACCTCACAATCACCATCTCCACGATGTGATTCCCTCACAAACAAGTGAAGAAGATGGATCAGAAGCATCAATTAGAGGTATGTTTATCTATCTATAACTAATAAAAAAGTAAAATTATGGAAAATTATCTGACTCCACACTTAGAAACTGGGTACTAGACATTAGTTAAAAAACCCTATCATATCTCCTTAAAAAAGTATAGCTGTCTCCAAATCATAATCCTATAGAAACTCTAACCACATCATCAGCATCCAATTTAGATATATCTCATTGGAGTGTTTCTCAAGACTCTTGTGTTCATAATAGAGGATAATTCTCTGTATTAGAAGGTTGTGTCACCAATTCATTAGTGTGAACACCATTTCTTCTTTCTCTAAGTCATGGTTTTGTACTTCAGCTCATAGGGACTTAGAAAACAATATCCATAGTCTATCACTATCTTACATTGCATCATAACACACATAATACTTACAATAGAAGCATCTTTCAATACTATCTAATCATATCCTCCAACACTAACCTCTTAATGGGAGTTCTTTTTGACCTCTTCTAAAACACCTTGTTGGACTTCTAGAACTTCATTAAACAAACATTCAACTACCAATATCGAGTCCTGGAATTAAAATAGTTTGTAATCATGGAAATATCTAGAATTATTATCTAGTAATAGAAATATAATCTAGAATATCTCCTCACAATTTCCACATAGGTTGGTGGATCCCATTAATGAACTAGATCAATCTTTAGTAGACCCACATATACACCCTCTTAATAGGTGTCGTGTCATATAAATTGGATCTCTTTAATGAAAAACTAACATAATTAATTTTCCATAAATATAACAATTTTTTTGTAGGTTTATGACTATATTAAAGTTATCATCATATTTATCCTCCAATATAGAGTAAATGAAAATTTCATAATTAAAGAAATCCATAAATTAGAAAAGGGAAGGTTGAATGGTCCAATTAAATAGTCCCATAAAAAAATTGAGCTACTCATTTTGAAAAGTAATGTCTCTAAGTATTAATAATGATAACGTATTCCTCATAATTATATCTTTGTTATATCCTACTCCCATATCTATAAATAGTGATTTCCTTACTTGATTTCAGTCTGTGATAATTACCCTTCCACTTTCATTTGATTGAATAGGTCCAAGATCCTTATTAGTTAAAATTTATTCAATATGGTGACCTGATTCAAGTGATGAAAATCATTAAATATACTTATTCAATTATATTATTTCCTGTAAAATAATATTGGATCTTCACAGGGGTCACACTCAATATCATAAATCCTTTCCTTTGAAGGTACTTGAATTAAACCCTCACCTCTCTTGGATCAATGGGTTTTATATGAAATTACAATAATGATATCAATGTTTCCCCTATGTGAAATTTATTATATAATTCAATATAACAATTTGGATGTTAACTAGGAATATCTTTGACAAAGATGTTTGGGTACTCCTCTACTACAATTGGGAACCAAATATCCACTTAGTTAGTTACAACATGAATAAGTAAAACCAAATGATGAGAGATTAAATGTAATCTATTACACACAATACCATTCTTATATTGTAGTAATTATTCATCACTAGTGAAAAAAATATCTACCAATTTTATTAGTTCCTCTATATCCTTTTATAGAAATAATTAATCAGGGTATAGATGAAAAAAAATCTCCATACCAAAAATGACATCATACGATCTCATAATGAGTAAGAATCAAATCTAGGAGAAAATTTATCAACCAAGAACCAAATCAAATTAATGAAAGAACCGTTTTTTCATATAATCCAATCTATTAGGAGCCTCTAGTAGTAATGGTCATACTAGAGGATCTACTGAAATCCCCAATTATTAAGAAATGAAAAAAATCCAAAAAGGAATATGCTTATTAAAGTTTCTATCAAACCAAAGCTATGGTAGGGAAGACCTAAATCATTCCTCAGATCATTCTAGGAGCCTCTTAGCTCTATGAATGAACTAAATACATCTGAATGAATCCCTAACTACGAAATCATTTTTCTTAATGGGTACCTCTTGGAGGTGGTGGTGGGAGTTTCTTATTAAATCATCAACTAACCCTATATCTATCTGAACATCTTTACCATGATATACACTTAATGGTTCCACATCACACTACTTCATCAACCTCAGTGGGCCATCTAAAAATATTCAACAAATTGCTACTCACCAAGTTGGTTAATCAAGGGAAATATGGAAACACACAACATAGGAAAAAAAATTATATCCTTGGGATTTATAGATCCTCATTATGATCCTTGAGAATTACATAACCTTTTGTGATATGATATGATACTACTATGTCATCTTCGCACAACTAGTGGGTATGTTTTTTCCTAAAACCAAGCCAAATAGTTACATGAAGACGAACATAGTGTGACAATACATTTCATATCACATTTTCATATGGACGGATCCATCCACTAAACATTCTATCGTGAATCATCCACATAAACTTCTAGTGATAGATCTGTACATTTCTACTTGGGTGGAAGTCCTACTTGATGATTACACAAAAAACACTTATTGAATTTGTTATTGAACAAATTTTCCTTCACTATGTTAATGAACATCAGCATCCTATTGAACAATCATAGTGGGATGAAGGTGTGGTGAAATTTAATAATTGTCCAAATATCATGATCAAAGAGAATATTTGGGAAGATGAGTCATCGAGGACATTGAAACCACAACTCATTCTTGTATGATGTATATACCATTTTTTCCAAAATAATGACATATCTATGTATGAAGTAGACAAGTGGGTTGTTATAATCTTGGGGAATGGTTACATTGGCCATCACTAGGGTCTATAGACTGAGTGATGAATTCTAAACATTTAATTATTATTACCCAAAATCCAATCCAATCCTCACAAGACTACTAACTCCAATCACCTCTCTAAGGAAAAACCCAATGTTATATCTCTTTATCACATTGAAAACGACCATGGACCCACCCAAACCATTGATATTCTAGAGGAGAAACCCCAAAAATACCCTTATTGGGATATGGGATGTTGTTGAGCACCAAATCAGAAAAAATCACAAATGGAAGGCCTTAGCCTAATATACTACACACGACTCTCTATACATACCATAATAATGTTATAAATTATAAAAATAATAATTAATGCCAAAAAATGATTTATTCTTCAAAAATGAGTACAGAAAAAACATATTTATGGGAAATTATAAAATCATAGACCTTATAACCAATATAATGTACAAATCTAACATGATGAGCGATTATAGTCTCATAACAAATAAATAGTCCATCCAAAATCCCACTATCATATCTTATAAGAATAATTTGAAAAAACAAACCCTATGTCTTCATGGATCTTTTTTACTATATCCTATAATATAAACAAGGCACATCAAATGTGGGAAAACCCATACATTGGTAAGTATATACATTCCGAACAATACACCCGAAAATCATCATGTTGTGAAGCATCAAAAATAGTGTTATCCTTATCCCATAACAATGATGGTAAAATAAATGAAAAATCTTATATATTCTCATAAAATATTAAACATCCCATATTAAATTCTCATACACAGAAAAAGAAACTCAGCGACCACATATTCTATAACTAATGTATCAATACATTACATGGGCATTCCCTCAGATGACATTGTATGATTCATGCCTCATGATTATTGGTGAAATAAAAACTATTGTAGAGTATCATTATGGAGTATGAACTCTATGGATAGAAAAATAATGCACAAGTGGGAGGGTCACTATCTCATTAGAGCTTTGTGGAAGGGTGAAATTATACTCTAGTGGATGATAGTTATCCCATAATATCACTATAGATGTAAAATTAATTCTCCAAGGATAGAGGATATATTATCTAAAAATATTGGTGAAATACTAGACTCTATCAGATTCAATATAAAACAGATCGCTCCCCCATATCTTTATCGGTGAAATTCTACTTAGTAAGAGGATCCTAGTACCAACAGGTGATATAGAAACTTTAAATGATAATTTTCAAAATGAAAACCTTATCAATCCTATGTTTCTTTGGAAAAAGGGTAGTAGATAAGTTTTTGCGGGAACTAAACATGTTATCTCATGTGGGACTGATGATTATGTTATATTGTTCATCATGGTGTGTTTCCACCTCACGAAATGATGTTTAAAAGGGTCACATGGAATTTCATGACTCTTGAAGTAGATAATATATACCCTTTCTTCCATTTTCATATCCCACTGGGGGTACATGATTTGTATCACAACACATTTAGATTTTATGGACACATGTTTCCCTAGGTTTATGCTACTCAGTTCTGGCTGAAGTATCCAAGATGTCATAACACAACATCGGATTTATCCACACAATCATGTGATATTTAAATCCACTAAAAACCAATGTTTCTACCTCATCTAAACACACGATAATTTTTTTTATAACTACACTCGATGAATTCCAAAAATTAATAAAAAGAAAAATCCATGATAAATATTTTAATTTAAATGAAACCTTCTTTGATTCAATAATGAATCTCCCCTATATGTACTGTACATAATTTTTACCATCATAAACGGTCATCCAAACATCAAATTATGTCCAAAATTCATCATAAAACTGATTTGGTGTCACTTTCCATGGGAGAACCTTCATCCAATAGGCTATGTCACATGACTTCATTTGAAACCATATTTTTTAAAAATTTACATCACCCTATTCTATCCTCTTCCATGCTGAAACCCCTATTGATTATTTTTGATAAACCATATATGAAACCCAAAATTGATTGTACAATGTATTGATTAAACGTAAATTGTCAAAAAAACCCATCAATGTGAACACCAAGGATGCACGTGAATGGAATTTAGAGAAAAATCCATAAAACCCAAAGTGAGAATGTATTGTGCCCTTATTTGGTGGGCCATCATTAATATATGGAAATTAAACAATTGAGATCAAAATGCACATTCTATAAATATTGTTTAAGAAATATATTAAACCAAATAAAATGATGAACCAAATAGTAAGGAAATCATTATTTTTATATTAGTTTTTTTGAGACATTTCCATGATCTCGTGAATTTAAATTATTGATATAAAAAATAAAATAAAGGCCTACCTCAAGAATGGATCTATCATTTATGAATAGTGATTATCGCACCTACATCATCAACGTCATGATTTAATCTTAACATATTCGTCAATCTATAATTCCCTTCTTACATCCAATTCTCTACAGTGATGGGTTCCACTCATGCATCACTTTAGATTGAATGGCTATCCATATAGGGGATTCTATAAAGATATTATTTTGATGTTATAAGGACATGGAATTTAATTAAATTAAATAAATAATGAAATTAATTTGTTTAATCTATTCTCATCCTGTGATAGTGCATCGATTAGCGGTACGATGTGAATGAATCATGTATTGTACTTAGGTTAAATATCACATTATATACTGAGCCATGAATTTATTTTCTACGTCTAATATCATGATTAAAATATATATCATAACACACATATGTGTATAAAAATTCTTTAAATAAATTAAAATAAACATTATTGGGGTTCAAACGACCCCTGATATATACACAACCACTAAAATAATGTTACAGGGATGTCATAAGTTTTTTTGAGGGACCTAACTCCTATAAATAGAGTTTTTTAAATTTACCATACATTTACAACACTATTTGAATAACCATTTTCTCCTAATAGGATTTATATCACATGTAGTTAATTACATAATATGTTCTTGTTTTTTGTAAAAATAATCTATTTTTTGAATACATATCCATTTTTGGCTTCATTTCCATTTAACACTTTCTTATTGAATTAGTTTGTGTAATTTATAATTAATATTATATATAACATTACACGATAAAATAATATTAATTACACTTTTGTTTTATATCATTCCTATGGAATATTCATCTCTAGATCATTCATTTTCCACATGATCGTTATTAATTTATTAACTTTCCAAACACATTTTCCTCTAAATCCTTAACACTATCCAATCCTATATTTTATGCAAAAATCATGAAAATATATTTGATTCATCTTTTTTAAATATTATCTTTTTCTTAATTATACAATTTCTATTTCAATGAAAGACATCCTGACTTGGGTGCTACTCAATGGTTCCTCGAACCCGATTGGCTACATGTCCTCAAGCACACCTCCCCATACGCCAGGTATAGACAACTAGCAGTAAGGTCCATGTGTGTTTCCATGGGTTTAATATTACCTCATGTAAAAGTGGATAATAATTGATATTAAATAATATATAAAAACAAAATCTATTAAAAATAATAACAAATAGGAAACATAAGATTAAAATAACATCCATCAATTGATAATGCTCAACATATGAAAACTAAACCCTATAAAAAGATAATGATATTGTTTTTCATGTATCTAAAAAATGTAAATATTTATATGGTACTGTGAAATACATTTTATACAAAATAATATAAAACCCAAAAACTATTTAGCATCCAAATCATTGGCTCGGTCATCTTCTTGCATACTCTATCGAATGCGAGAAATCAAGATCATGTGTCCAAAGTGGGGAAATCCCCCTTTTCAAAACCTATATTCATAAAATATTATTAGTATCCATATATATTCTAGATAAGGTGTGATATAAATATCAATTGGAAACTACCAATGACATCTATAAAAATATAGTATATGTATATAAACTGAAAAAATGTGTAAGTATATACAGAAATTTGAAGCAATACCTTAATGTAAATTACCTAGTACATTCTTCAACATCAGCTAGTAATTTATCCGAACATTTGATCATTTAATTACCAATTATAAGTTCAGTTAATTTGAATTTTTCATTTAAGGTGTAATGTTAATGAAATAGTATCACGATTAAAACAATATCGGGTCCAAGGTATCATATGGATTACAATATTTATGATCATAATAAAAGAGGATATCAGTTAATAGAGAAGGAATCATTGAAATTAGTGGTTGATCTAACTCAGTAATAACATGCAGCCTTATTATAAAGTGTATGAGTCAAATCCAATGTGCATCAGTCAAGGATGTACACTAAAAGATATTCTATCCAAGTACATAGATCTTGTCTAAGTTAAAATGAGATAGGAAATGAGATAAATGAGGGTGAATCTAGGGATCCTTGTTTTAAAAAACATCATGATTTATCCAAGGACTGTATCCAATGCATCCTATTTTCATGAAGATAGTGAAGGGGGATTTTAGTGTCATGTTGGGAATCCACTAGTAAAAAATGACCATATTCTGAGGTGGTTATCTCTCTTGGAAACAGAAGACAAGAATTGGAATGGAATCCTATGAGTGCTAAAGAATCCCCCCTAAAATCCAAGGATGGCTCATGTATGAGAATTCCTATAAATATAAAATGGTACATTTGAAATTGTCACCTTATACATATATCATTATTAAATTGGGTCATGTAATTATAATTACATTGGATAACTTTTAAGGTTTATTCCATTTCCATTAATACTAGGTGACACAACTAAATAAGATATTAATCCATTAATTACATTAAATACAAATTCATTTATTATGTTAACTCATTTACCATTTATAAGCATATGAATGTAGGAAAATTACATGTAACCATATGTGATTCCATTATAATTAACTAGGTCAAGTCATATATATTAATATACCTTCCATTTTATAATTCTATGATTCATTGATTAATTACGATTCCTACCACATAAGGTTCAAGTGATACATGATTATAAAAGTACAATACATTCTTAACTAATTCATTTTATTATGAAGCATAAATTATAAAGGTTATATTAGAGCACAACCAAAAAATGGCGCAGATTGTCACAACGGGCTACTATAGGCATAAAATAAGGGATCACCCTACATGGGGTTGAAAGCGTGGATGTATCGAAGATTTTATATAGAATGGAATATAGAATATGAGAAAAAAAGTATAAGAATTCCTTTTTAATATAATACGGAACGCCATATGAAATTTTCATGTACACAAAAACTATAGTTTATATAATGATGAGACATGAGAGATGATTCATAGAAAACATACCTTGAGAATATAACAGTATCCTCATCTAGTATTGACCCATAGTTTCTCCATGATATATAGAAATAGAAACAAATATTTGCACCACGATAATATGTCATACGATATAGCATCAAAATATAATAATTTAGAGGAAGACAAATGAAAAAAGGTGAAAATGTATTGAAGATCATACCTGGAAGAATCCAATATGACCAACATTTATCGAATCCAATATGAAAAGGTAAAATGAGATACAAATTATGAAAGGGGTGTTTTGGATCTCCAACATGAGTAGAATATGGCTCTTGGAATTGGAAATGTTAAATAAAAGGAGTGGGGAAAATTTGTAATAATTTAAAGGAAAAATGGTAAATTAACTCAGAATTATAAAGTTTCATGGTTTGGTTGGAATTTTGGCCAAACCATGTTCCAATCATGCAGTAGTCTCTGTCCAAGGAGGGGTCCTCCATGGTTCTTGCACAAGGTTTATAAAACCATGTAAAAACCTTGAATCTCAACTCTGTTGAAAATTATCGAGCATATTCATAGGAATTCACCCTAGGTCACATGGTTCTGAAAATCATGTGGCCCATTACATCCCAATAAAACTCCCTATATGATTAGGGGAACCCATGTGGGATGGGGCACATGGTTTCTACTAACAGTTAAGCCCATTGTTTTCTTTTATTGTACATGGAGCTAAGATCCGAAATAACCCAAACACCCCCAAAATAATTGTTAACTAATTAAGAATATATATTTGGTCCACAAATAGAATTAGACCATACATTAAAGGATCTATACATTCTTGTAAAATCTGGTCCATACAGTCTCCCCCCCCCCTAAAGAAACTCGTCACCTAGTTCAGCTTCTATGGGTGGATAAACTATTTCACATAATAAATGTGGCCATTGGGAATGTATGTTGGCCTCTTAATCATAGTTCTTGTCTCATACATGGTCATGATTTTATATATAATATTTTAAATGGAGTGACCAGACATAGAGAGACTTTTTCCCCAACAAAGATGTGTATGGGATACTCTTCAATTGAAGCAAGAACATCAAATTCAACCTCATTGGGATTAATAGTATGAGATGAGTGAAGATGATTATAGTGATGTTATGAAACATGGGTGAATTCATTCATGGAATGATAACTCTATGATAGTATATACTAATAGGGTATTGGCCTGACTCTATCCAAAATCAAAAAATATCTGACATAATGGGGTTGTATCTTCCCTTGACTCTGTATCTATCAATGACCAATTTTGGGTGATACCCCCATGTATGCATAATCCTAGACCCCTAACTCTATTGGTCATTTAAGGTGATATTCATAATATTTCCTCCATGAATAAAAAATATACATACACATCTAGATCAGTTGAACCTACTCCAAATTATATTGAATGATATGAGGAACTAATAGCACTTTGTCTCATACCTATAACCAATGTAGGGGTGAACAACATGACCAATCATACTAGGACTCAGAATGATCTATCTAAATAATAACATGAATTATATAATTGTCAACGTAATCAGATTGAGGGATATATTTCCCCCATGAACCATTGAATTCAATGATGCTTGCTTGACTAATTTCTTTTAACACAAGTATTTTTTCTTCCAACATTCTATCTGTATGAGGTTGGAAGGCTGAGCTTAGAAGCACCTATATTCCCACATCTCTCAATGCCCCATTCCAAGTCATGTGATTTGACATGATATTTTTTTCTTTTAATTATATTAATAGGGACCCAATTTAGGAAAATCATATCAAAGAAATATATTCATCCTAGTCCATCAACTAAGAATGTATTCTGGATTGGGCTGGAAGTGAGATAAGTTTCTCAGTCGATCCAAAACTATATAAACTACCTACCTCAAGGTGATCATATAAATACGACTACAAAATCTATTTTAATTTCTTCCCTTTACCATTTTAGGACTGTTAATGACTATAATATAATAACTGGTTATTGTTGTTCTACCTAAAAAAATGATAGGTTGAACACCTAATGATAAAAATTTATATGTAACATTTTTTCAAAGAGACCAATAATGATGTCTTATATCTCAACATATATTAAAGAGGCCAAGGTTAATTTTACAATAAGAGGAAAGGAAATATCACATCAGTTCCACTATCATATCAGTAGGAACCTATAAATCCCATGTATATATAGGATTTCATCTCTATAAATAGACTAATTTTGAGGTGGCATATCAATAAAAATAATCTTCTGAATAAAAAAACCTTCATGGCCTAAACACTACCTTCATTTCACCCTATTAAGTTGGGGAGAGTTAATGGCCAAGGATATAATAGAATATTGATATTGACTCTCATGAAACTCCATATGTAACTCATAGAAAAGTGATACTAATTTTAATTCCCAATTATCTTCTTGAATTACTAATACTTGATTTTATCGACTCACCACATATGTAACAACATTACCATTTCCAGGGGTATAGGCCAGAAAAAATACATAATAAAAAAGATATTAGATAAATCATTTCTATATATGTTTCATCTCATAGTGTGTAAATATATATTTTAGGGTCTTTTTGTCTACAAATTAAAAAATAGATCACCCATAATATAGTATCTTTATAAATGTAAGGCATGGACAATATCTAGTACTTTAAGGTCATGCATTGGGTAGTTTTTTTCATGAGTCCCCAACCACTGAGATAAATATGAAAAAAAACTACTCTATTGTACTATGTAAATATCCCATATTTATTTCTAATACATCACATTAACTATATAACCTATTCTGGGATCATGAAATATATGAATCAGGATGTATACATGCCTTACCATAAGATCTTAAAAGGCTTTCTTACATGATTAAGGATGCAAGTATTTGAAGCCATTCATTTTCAAACCAGTAATGGTTGAATAAAGTTGTGATAAGACCTATATTAAACACATAGAGAATCCAACCATCCCCATGAAATTTCATTTGTTAAACGCATTCTTGGACTTCTTCTAGGGATTCACAAAAATCACATTCTCTGGTTCTACAAATACAGTTGATTCTGAGATGATATGATTAATGAAGTGATCTTATTCACTCCATAAGTGTAGATTTATAATAATTGAGTATACTTTATGATATAAAAGGGTATTAAAAATTATCTAAATGTGTTTATTATGGTCTATATGATTACTATAATACACTAACATGTCTTCAATAAATACAATGACAAAAGACTACACATGGGGAAAGAAAAGCCTATTCATTAATGCCATTAAAATTATGGCCACATTCATAAGATTTAACATCATAATTATATACTCATATAAACCATATCTATTATAGGAAAATTTATGATGTTTGTATTACGAAATGAAACACACATAATAATTGGATGATCATTGGTTGATATTATCAAGCATCCTAGCTTTTTAATGATCATCAAATTGATAATCTATTTGAGTAAATGTATACTGATTCCCAATAGTAATCTAGTTAAAATTTTCCCATGAAGTTCTACTCTAGCCTTATTGGTGTAGACATTACACTCACCCTTGTGTAAAAAACATCCACCATTGGTGATTTAAATAGTTCCCTATGGTGATTGGTGTCCACAATGGTATTATAAGAACCAACCAGTCCATAATGTTAATGGCATAAAACCACATAATCTTGAGGATGAAGATGTACCATATGAAGTGATAACTTCCTACCTCAAGAGGAAATATACTAAAATAGCATGTGGCCTCTGGTCACACTTTTATAGGTGTTTCAAGGTTCATCACACCAGAGTAATACTGAAATAACATCCCAAAAAATTCAACTATACATATAGATAAAGGAGATTAATCTCCTTAAAAAATAAAATATTAGAGCGTACTAGAATAGTACCACAAACTATGATGGTCCTACAATCTGATCCTCATGTATCTGCTATAACACATGCAGAAAACATGTTCGATAGACCTGTTCTATAACTCGACAACCATGATCAGGTATGATCTACATGTGTTGATAAATATATGTCAGGTTACAATGAAGGAAACCTCCACCTCAACCAGTTCTTCTGTGGCAACTCAAACTCCCCTATAGATAGGACACAAATGAAAATGCTCTTTATAGTGGATCTAGTACAGATCAAGTTCTACTGGAAGAAAATTTAATGGTCTAACAGAATATCAGAAGATGTCTTAAAGGGATACACGCAAGACACTCCATAGGGTCTTTATTACAATGAGGATTCATATTTCCCTGATGTATGCAATGATGTTTTACAATAGAGATACCACATTAAAAATTTTATCCAACATTACTATGAAGAAAAACCTTGAATGATATCCTCCTACTATTAGATGAGCCACTAGACTACCTAGGCACAGAACCACTCCCAAAAAAATTTCCTTCCCATGGGTTCTGGTCTATGATAAGAATAAGATTATCAATCTCAAAAAAGACATGTAGGTGAAAGACATTATCATGATAATGGATAGCATACATTATCTCATCCTTGAATTGCCTATCGAAAAATATCTCATCACTATCTTGATGATTTTAAAACTATTTTTTCTCTATAAAATAAGATGAATTGTCAAAGACTGATAGAACAACTTACTCCAAGAGTATGAAATAGCTGGCACAGTTTTCTCTCTAATTCTATGGTAATTGGTACTAATAGAAAATTATAGAGAAGTTATCCCTTATAGTTCTTCAATGAATACCTGCTTGAGTAATCACATCCCACCAGCACATTCTTGAATCCTACTACATTTTGGTAGAAAGATTGAACCTTCTATCTGTAGGTGTCTCGTGATGCTTGATGATATATCGATTGAACATTATACATGACTCGGTAGTTTTTGGACAACCAACCCTATAGATGATTAAAGGATGATACTACTATAAATCATGTGTTAGATCAACCGTAGTTAGTTTATTTAATTCATAAATCATCATATAATGAATCATATGTAGAAAAATATCTCAAATATATGCGTGAGTTCCAAATTCGATGATAACATGTGGCTCCACAGGTGGAACTCTTCATTTTTAGACTACTATCTCAGGACCCACCTGTTCTAGAGGGTGTTCATCACCAACATTCAGGCACAATACATGGGGATGTCATGATGGAATATCATTAATAATTACTATAAAATTTATAATATGAAGATTTAAAGATGATAAAAGAACTAGGAGAAGTATAATATAATAATAGATTCTTACTACACAAGGTATACTATCCCAACTACCTTCATAAAATTTTAGGTATTACTAAGTGTTCATGTTTTATTTACATGGGTTATTTTAACTGAAAGGTAAATCACATTTATCCTCTTCATTTAATGGAAACCATTAGATTTTATAAGTCAGTATTTAATTATTAGGTTTTAATTTTGTTATATAAATGTATCAAGGATCAGTTAAAATTGAACTCCATCCCTAATTAATAAGTTCCCATGAACCTTATCACATAATGAATCTCCCATTTATTTTATTCAATCCCTTCTATCTTTAGTCTTAGAATGTAACGTGTTATATACAATTGACTGACTTAGTTAACAATCCATTACAAAACATAAGGGTCCTTAAGCCACATTAATTAAAACAAGAAATAACTCAGTCACACCTAGAGAGATGTTCATTTAAGAAGTGGTTCATAGAAGAAATGGGTGAAACCCATCAATTTAATAATCCACAATTCACATATACAAGAAAAAAATATTTTGATTGATCCTAAACATCAAATAACTAATCCCATACCCTATATAATATTTTTGAAAAACATGAATAAATATAACCACCATACTTCACTCCAAAATCAATGGAAACATAAGAACTAAAGATAGTATTGTTAGAAAAGAAACCTTTGATACCACTTTATGATGTCCTGACCTGGGTTCTACTCAATGGTTCCTCAAAAATCATTGACCACATGGCCTTAAGTATGCCATCCCATATTCCAATGACTGTATAATCGTAGTGAAGAGCGTGGTATTTACATGGGTTGGATATGCCATCATATAAGGGAGGACCACTGTGAATATAGAATAATAGATAAACAATGTAGTTTGACGAATAAATATAACTAAGTGTAAGTTGATCATAACATCCATAAATAGATAATACATAAAAGTTGGAAATTCAATCACATTACATATATGATAAAAAAAATATCATGTATTTACAAAATAGGAAGATAAATATACCCGGTAGAAAACAACCCATTTTATACAAAATAAAAAAATGAAGAAAAAATCTATATAGAACACTGAGAAATGGATCAATCATCTATTACCAATATCCATCCTAAGTAAGAAATCAAGAAAAATTTCTCATTTTAGGATGTATCCCCTTGTCTACACCTTCATACATATAATCTTTTTGGGTAAATCAGCCCCCTAGATAGTATGTGAGATAAATATCCATAGGGCACACCCAACAATGTCTATACCAATTCAGTACGTGAATATAATCTAAAATAGTGGGAAGGTATTTATATAAAAATGTAAATGAATTTAGTAATTTAAATACCTTTATACCTAGTTCATCCTCAACTAGTAATTTATTTGAACATGTGATCATCGAAATAATTAATTTAGGTTAATTTTATATAAATAAGTTACATGAGGTATATCAACACTGAAAAAGTATCATGATTTCTACAATGAAGGTGCATCGTACTGATAGATTGTATGTCATTTTGGATCATTTTCTGTCTTTATAGACACCAAATGTGCCTATGTAATTTCATATTTAAAAAAAAATACAACTAGTTATTGTACTTATGATGGTGGATCAACCACTTATCACGATGGCATATCCCTCTAATCCTCCAACATGCCTAGACGTAGCAACCCCCCCCCCCACATGATCTCTATCCTAGTCATAGAGTATCTCACCCTCCACTGGGGCCATCAATAAAGGATGTTATTCCTCATCCCCTGCCCTCCTGGTTGGTTACATCATTCATGGATGTTCCGCTAGATCTATCATACCCCAACCTGGTTAATGATTACCCTATAAAAGTCTTACAAACATATATGTTTTATAAAGATGATTCACTAGTCAAACAGACCTTGGTGTCTAGATTTTTCATGCATAAATATCCTCTCTCAATGTTTCGAGATTTTATCAAATCCTGGGTGTTTGAAATTAGCAGTTCTCATTTCAGTGTTGAATCAAAAAAATCCATCTATGTAGTTCATGCTTCCTGAGAATATTTTATGGAAGCATAGTCCCTAAACTCTGTATCAACAGGATGTTGGTGTATTTATCTATTTATGTGGTTGATTTCTACACAACAGGGGTTGAAATATCCTCTCATGGTGTAATTGATCACATTTCTTAATCTTTATTTCCAATTCTAGAACCCCTCCTTTTTCAGAAGCATCAATGAAGCCTGTGATGAGTTCCTTTTTTCATATAATAGAACACTCAATATTTTGGAGACCACGATGTGTAACACCTCAAGAATCCACGATATTCTTCTCTTTTGAGCAATACAATATCTTACTCTATACACAACTTCAAGTTCTAACACCCCACGACCAATTAAACAAACCATTATGAGTAGTAAAAACTACTATTTGAAATTTTATAAACATTATTTTCCAAAATGTACTTTATATTTGGATTTTTAATACCAAAATTATCTTGGGGGGATTTTTGGTATTTTTCTGAAAACTTCCAATTTTTGATGAATTGTGAAAAACAATGCGTTATTATATAAAACTAACTTTTTATTTAAATAATTAGCTATATTATATAAATTTATATGTGATAAAAAAGATACATAAAACCTATTTATGTTCAATGAAATTCATTTTATTCATTTTATAATAATATTATATATATAACTTTTTTGAACATTTTACCTTCTTTTAACCACCATCTGGGCGCATTTTCAAATTTGAATAAAACATAATTTTACCGCTTCTGTGAATTGAATTTCAAAAATCCCAGAGACATAGTTTACATCAGTAAGTAAAATTTAGTTCAATAAGAAGAAAATAATTTTTAGTGAATAATAACTTTTGACTTTTATTTACGACAGTTAAAAGTTAATAGTGTAATTAAAGGTAAAAAAATTATATTATAATTATCATAACACATGTTCAAATTCTACTGGATATGTTTATTTTGAAAAAAATAATTATTCGGAATAAAATATGATACTTTTTGTCCCCATGTACAAGATTATGACATTTATTATTTTTTTAAGAAGAGTTCAAAGTGTTAAATTAAATGTTTAATAATTAAACCATTTTTAATATAAGGTTATACATAAGATAAATTCGAATATAATTATTCATTATAATGATAAAAATATTTCCCACATAATGGTATTTTATTTGTAATTTTTAGATATAAAATAATTAAATTTATTTATGAAACAATGATGATGAAGTAATTACATTATTAATGAAAGATTAATATTATTGATATTACAAATATCCAAATAAATGTAAATTGAGACTTATGATGACTTAAACTTATTTAATAAGTTAATATGGAATTTTATGGTTTATTAAATAAATTTTTTTCAATGTGACAATGTTTTTATGACTTAAAAAAAACAAAATACCAAATAGTGTCAAAATCGACATAAATGTATTTTTATACAAATACAATATTTTTAGATAATATAATATTCATAAACATATAAGGTTTTAGAAAAGGACATAGATAAGGTTAAGATATATCAATAACGAACCACATTGGATTATCTTGTCTTTTTATAGAAATTTTGTTAACTGTTTATTATATTAATACAAAAATACATGGTAAAAGCTAAACTATTTAACTATGAGTTAAATAAAAAAGATATGATTGATAAGGTGGATTAAACCTGTCTAAAACCTATTTTTTGAGAGTTTTTCGACCCATTACCACCATATACTAGAAACATATATTTTTTCATCCATTATAAACTGATTATGATTGTATAATAAAATAATATTTAATGTTTTTATTAAAGTGACCCTCACATCTCTTATAGAAGGTTAGTTCCCCTTCTCTCAAAATCACACCTCCAATGTAATTTTTCTCGGCCAAACCCTACTAAAGTATCCTGTCAAAAACCCTTAATTTTACCTACAAATATTAATTTGATCATAAAGCCATCGTAATTATTTATTTTGATCAAATAAAATGGAAATACACGAAGAAGAGGTAATAATTTCACCACCTCTTTCAAAGTTCTTATCATATTCTACTTCATGTTTAATTGTTTTTTAAATAAAAAATTAATAACTCCAGCACCTAATACATAATGAGATGTTATTATAAATTTGGACAATAATATTCATTATTCTATCCATCCTATGAATTACAGGTCACCATACATGCGTACATACGGATTAACACCTCCAAGTCGTGGTGTAGTTTGTTATTCAACACTTCATTATTCCGATTGTTATAATAATGAGTATAAAATATGTAAATAATAAATATAACATGTTAATGATTTTATATATATGATATAAAATTCAATTTACTACGATATCACCATCAATAGTATGATATATTCACTCGTGCGTACGTATAGATTACAGTCTCCACGAATGCGGTGAAATCCATTCCCCATTATAACCATTTATGAAGAATTTCAATTTTATGATTAAAAATAATGATTATGAACTTAATAAAAGTCTGGATATGAATCAAATACCTCCTTCCATAACAAATATGGATTACTTAACCAACCATATAAAGGAAAATGAATCAGTTAACACCCAAAATAATGATACTGTTGAAATATTATTAAAAAGAATTATTAGAAGATCATATATGATATCATATTTATCTTTGTGGTTCATGTATAATTTAATTAATATTAATTAAATATTATACATGAGGTTAATGTACCCTCAATCAAGGAAAATTACTAGGTAATGTTTAATTCTAATATCTTATGGTTATCTGAGGATATTTATACGTGAGTATCTAATGGGACCTCTTTTTCATCCACATCAGTGTTTCTTATAAATGTATTTCAAAAAAATTAATATTTCCTGGACTATGGGTTAGAGTCTTTTATACCCTTTATGGAATTTTTTTACGATATTTATAATGGAATCTTTCCGTCATTTTCCAAACAAGGTCCTTTATGACATTTTCAAAAAAATTAGGGAAAAATTGTTTTTTAACATAAACAGAGAGTGTTTCTATTTTCTGTCATTATAACACCTACAAAGAATCCCTTATAATCATATAAGAATATTTTCAAAATAAAATTTTTCTTTTATAATTATGAGACTTTTAAATTATTTCAAAATAGAAAGTGATATTTCTCTGAAATGGTTTTGATTTCATCTATGTCAACATCCATTGATGGATTTTACACTATTTGAAGTTGATTTATTATGATACAACATTATATAATTTAATTAAGGTTTTGTGATATGTTTGAATGTTGATGTGTTATTTTATACCATTCATGGTTTATGGTTAATGTATTAATATTTATTATTTTAGTTTTAATGTGAATGATTATGTTTTGTTTTAACCATTTCGTATGAGGAATGCATAGGACAAAGACGGTGATAGGTGGAGCCCCCTGTAGCTTATCGATGCATTAGTAGGTCTCATGAGACAAACTATTGTCATCGAATAAGGCCCTGATAGATCTTATTATAATTATTTGCATGAGGCCTTGACTATGTGGTTATGGTGTCTTATATTATTCATTCCATTATTATAAAATTGGTTATGGATATTAAATGTGATTATTCGACTAGTGGAATATCCATGTGAATAAGTAAATGGAATTAATTGATTTTTCATTTCCATATTATTATGATATTTATGTTTAAAATGATTCAATTTTAGTCGTATACATTGCCTTAAATGTTTGTTCTTATTTATGAATGTCTCCGCTATATTGTTATCCTTACTGAGCATCTGAGCTCACCCTTTCTTATGTGTAATTTCCTATAGGATGTGATGAATTATATTACGATTGACCTGTAGGAATATGCTAAGGGATATAAGAGTGTTCAAAGGGGACACAATTTTGTTTTTTTATTTCATAATGTAATGTAAAACATCAGTTTGTATCTAGTACTTATAAGGATACTAAGTTGATTGGTCATTCTAGATTTGATCCCTTGTGATCATGACAATGTTATGTAATAATGAACTGACTTTGGGTAACTAGGGTCGGGATGTTATAGTGGGTATCAGAGGAAGATTATTACAATCCATGGAAACTAGATTTAGAAATACTCAAATTATAGAACATTACCATAAGATATACATTGAGGTTTAGTATTGAAGAACATCCTAGAATTTTGGAAATGTAGAGATTTTGTGAGTTTTCCATGTAATACATCCCTTCCTGGATACGAGCATGTAGAGGAAACTCTGGCACCGATGTACCTTGGAGTGAATATACCGACATTATGTTTTGGGCATGACCTGGGGTATTGTGGAACAATACAATGGGCCTTGTTGCACTCTTGGTTACGACACTCCCAGGGGATATGATTAGGATAATTCAAATTTTATTTACAAACCATTATGATGGATTGATAAGTATATAACTCCTCAAGAAATTTATTTATGTTTATAGATTATATCTATAAACTGTAAAATTTATGTTAAGTCTTTTACAAGTTTGGGATTATGTATTGTGATTCATAAACTAATCTAGTGTATGCCGTTTTTTAGAAATGGCTCCTTGTGGAAATAATGGAAACTGTATCCATCCCATAATCCATGTAGGGATTTCCCTCTTACTCAAGATAATTATAGTGGAGCTAGTGATGAACTGGTGTAGATCATCTTATTACCATACTAGGACAACTCACTCAGGTTATGAATAATAACATTACCTGTATGGACCACCCTGATCCACAATGAGGAAGATAAATATTAGACCACTTTATGGGGAAACACCCACAAACATTCAAGGGGATTGCAAATCCATTTGTAGTATAAAAATGGATAAGTCTGTTGAAGAAAAAATTTCATTCTTTGTGGAGTTGTGAAAGAGAAAAAGTTTTCATGGTAGTTTATCACCTCATAGGGTGATGGAGATCCATGGTGGTCATTAATTGAAAAAAAGGAGGATGAAAAAGTATAATATATGTAATGGATGTAGTTTAAAGATATATTGTTAGAAAAATACATTCCTCATGACCATCGACAAAATATGGAAATACAATTCTTGAGTCTGAGGAAAAAGGAGGATGAGAATGTCACAATGTATGAGGCTAACATTACAAGGTTAGAAAGGTATGCAACAGATTATATATGTAACCCAAGGAGTAAGATTGATTGATTCTTTGATGGGTTAAAACCACATATGCAACAATAATTAGCCTAAAAAACCTTCTCATTGTACGAATACATTGTCTTATGTGCTATCAAGACAGAAAAGGAATTATCTAGGTCTTACGAATTTAAATAATACAATGAGAAGAAGAGATCTGATACACACTTTGGAAAAGGAAATAAGTGGGTGAAAGGAAAAGTTGAATTTCTATCCTGTAGTAAATTTGGGATGAATCGCCCCAGAACTTTCATAATGGGAATGGGAGTATATTAAAAGTGTGGTAAAAAAGCTACCAAGATTTTGATAGCAAGGGAATGAAAGAGGATGTCAATTTTTAATGATACTCTTTTAGAGAAATGGTGCATTAGGAAAATGAATGTCCTAAGAGCCAAGGAAACATACCTCTGAAAAGGACAAGGGATCAAAGCCATGATTAATTGATCACTACTTCTGAGGTTTATGCTCCGAAAGACATGGTGGAAAGTAATTTAATGGTTTCCTGAAGTTTATCCAATGATTTATTTGATTCTGGATCACCACATTATTTAATATCTTCCCAGTTTTCTATGAAAATTAGATATTTCCAATTTGATTTAACAAGGGAGTTATGAGTCAAAACTCTTAAGAGAAGTATCATTGCAACAATGTTTTGTGAATCAGTTACCATTATGGAATATAAATGTTATTTATCTACTGATCTCATCATCATACCTCTGATTGATTTTTACAAAATCCTCTCTATGGATTTGCATTCAGACCTTGATGTGAATATTTATTATAAGAAAATGGAGGTTAAAATTTTAGATGGTGATAAGGAAAACCTTATCTTTAGATCAGAAATGTCACCATATGATTCTTATCTAGATCCACCATCAATATCTCTACTAAATTCAATTATTAGGGAAGAAGAGATTGATATAACTATGTGTGAGGAAAAGAATGTTTGAATAGGGGATGTGACTATTGTACAATAATATGTTGATTTGCTTCCATAGGACATACCCGGACATCCTCAAGAATGAGAAATTTTATTTATCCATTGATTTAATTCCTTGTTCAAGGCCCATATCGATGACCACTTACAGAATGGCCAATGTGGAATTAGTGGAACTAAAGAATCCACTAAATAAATTCAGTAATAAATGATTTATTCTCCCCGTTGTTTCTCTTTTCGGATCCCCTGATCTTTTTTTAAGAAGAAATATGGATCTATGAGGTTGTGCATTGACTACAGGGAGATCAATGCTATAAAAATAAAGACCATGTATCACCTACCTCGCATTGATGATTTATTCAATCCACTACGTGGAGCTCAATTATTTTCAAGGATTGACCTTCGATATGGATATCATCAGTTGTGTTTGAAGAAGGAAGACATTCTCAAGACATCATTTCATTGCAATTATTGGATTTAATATTTTACAATAATGCCTTTTGGACTGACTAATGAACCCTCTGTTTTTATGGATATAATGAATAGAGATTTCAAGAAATATCATGATTACTTTATAGTTGTATTTATTGATGATATATTGGTATAATAAAAAATATATTATGTTCATGAAAATCCCTTGTGCAGTATTCTAAAAACCCTTAGAATAAATGAATTATATGGGAATTTTAGCAATTTTTAATTCTAGATTCAAAAAATATCTTTTCTTGGCCATACATTCTCTAAGGATAAAATCATTGTTGATCCTTATATGACAAGAGAAATACATGAATGGACAGAACCGATGATTAAAATGGAGGTATGCAGTTTCATTCCTTTATCAGATTATTATCGGCGTTTCATCCAGAATTTTTCTAGATTGGAAAATCCATTAACCAATCTCATATGAAAAGGTGGTAAATTTGTTTAGAAAAAAGAGTGTGAAGAATGTTTTCAAGAACTAAAGAGAATATTACTCAATGCACCTACCTTGACTCTACTATTAAATAATGATGAGATTTTTATTTATAGTGATGCATCAATGAAATTACTTGGTTGTGTCCTTATGAAGAATGATAGGGTTATTGCCTATGCATCACAAAAGCTACATATTCATGAAAAAACTATCAAACTAATGATCTTGATTTAGTAGTTGTAATCATTTAATTGAAGATATGGAGACACTATCTATATGGTGACTAATGTGATATATATATCGATCACAAGAGTTTGAAGTATATTTCCTCATAGAAATAACTCTATATGAGGAAATGAATCTGGCTTCAACTACTCATAGATTATGATTGCACTATACGCTACCACCCGATGATGGAAAATATGGTGGAAAATTCTTTGAGTAGAAAAGATCATGGAGTTTTGAACAAGATGAGAGTTTAAAGGGATCCTATGTTCATGGATCTTGTAATGTTGGATATGGCAATAATCATGGAAGGTGAATCATCAATAAATTTTCAAATGGTTGTCAAAACATCTTTTCTAGAAACGATAAAAATTTCTCAGAATATTGATGAGGTGTTTCAAAAGAAAATTAAAGTTTTGAATGATGGTAGATTGATAGAATTCATATATGAAGATGGAATATTGAAATTTGGGATGATACATTGTGTTCTTGATATACGTGATCTAAAAATGGAATTTTTGGATGATTTTTATAGCTCCAATTTCTCTATACACCCTGGTAGCACTGAGATGTATAGAGATTAGAAAGAACATTTTTGGTAGGAAAAATGAAGAGGGATATATCTAAGTATGTGTTAAGATGTATGGTTTTTCAATAGGTGAAGGCTGTAAGACAGTATCCTAGAGGATTCATGCAACCTATTCCCATACATAAGTGGATATGGGATGATATTATGATAGAAATTGTTATGGGGATACCAGAGGCTTCTATAAGAATGATGCAATATGGGTCATTGTTGATCGTCATGCCAAGTCAGCATAATTTCATACATTAAGAGAAGATTTACCACATGAGCGTCTCGCAAGAGTATATATTAATTAAGTTTTACATCTTCATGGAGTAACCTTATCGATTGTTCATGATTTTGATACCGGTTTTACATCAATATCCTCAAAATGTATTCATAAGGCCTTGGATACTGAACTTTTTTTAGCACCACCTACCACCCTCAAACTGATGGATAATCATAATAGACTATTCAAACATTAGAAGACATGTGGAGAACTTTCTCACTTGACTTTCAATGTATGTGGGATCAATATTTACCTATGGTAGAATTTTCATATAACAATAGCTTCCATTAAAGTATACATATTGAATCATCTGAAGTGTTATTTATAAACAAATGTCACACACCAACTTTTTGGGATGATGTTGGTGAAAGAAATCTCGTAGGCATAGAACTTGTTGAGCAAACATTGGAAATTGTTAAGGTTATCCGAACCCACATCAATGCAGCTCAAAGTAGGCAATAGAGTTATGTTGATAATTGAAGGATGGATTTGGAACTTTAAGTAGGATATCATGTTTTATTGAAGGTATCTCCAAGGAAGGGTTTTATTTGATTCAGTACGAAGGGTAAATTATGTACTAGGTACATTGTTCCTTTTTAATTTCTAGAACAAATTGTAGTTTTAGCTTACCATTTGAAAATGCCTCCAAGTCTCTCTAAAGTTCATGATGTGTTCCACGTATCAATATTATGAAAATACATTCCTGAACCAACACATTTATTCACCTATGAAGAAATAGAATAGGAATTTTATAAGTCTTATTAGGATGATCCTATCAGTATTCTTGATACTGATGAAAAAGTGATATGAAACCCAACGAATTGTCTGGTGAATACTCTATAGTGAAACCATAAGATGGAAGAGGAAAAGTGGGAACTTGATGGACATATGTTTAAGAACAACCATATTCATTTTATGTAGTAATATTCTTGAAATTTTGAGGACAAAAATTTTTTATGTTGGGAAGAATGTAACACCCTATGCTTCCATGGTTCAGTTCTCTTTGAATAATACAATAGACTACACTGTATGCAACTTCGAGTTCTAACACACCACGAGCAATCAAACTAGCTATTATAAATAGTAATACCAACTTTTTGAAATTATATAAATTTTATTTTTTAAATGGGACTTATTTTTTGGATTCTGGTTATCAAAATTACATTAGGGGTATTTTTTAAATTTCATGAATAAATACAATTGTTGGTGAATAGTGAAAAACACTAGAATATTGTTTAAAACCAATTTTTTATTTAAATAATTTGTTATTATATTTAAATTTATATTAGGTAAAAAAATATAAATAATACTTATATATGTTAAATGTAATTAATTGGTGTGATTTTATAATAGTAATAGATATAAAATATTTTCTTAAACATTTAACCATCTTTATCCCACCTTCTAGGTGCATATGCAAATTTTCAGAAAACATAATTTTACCACTTCTGTGAATTTAATGTAAAAACTCCAAGAGAAATGGTTGACATAATTAAGTAAAATGTTGTTAAAAATGATGGAAATAATTTTTGTTCAATAGTAACTGTTGACTTTAATTTACCAAAGTTAAAAGTAAATAGAGTAATTAAAGTAAAAAAATGATATTATAATTATCCTAACACATGTCCAAATTATATTGGATAAATGTATATCGACCAAAATCAACCTTATGAATAAAATATGATCATTTTGTTCCACATGGATTAGATTAGGAAATTTATTATTATTTTATCTAAATTAGAGTTAAAAGAGTTAAATTCAAAGTTTAATAAGTAAACCATTTTTAATATAAGGCTTTACGTAAGATAAATTCGAATATAAATATTAATTATAAATCAAAAAATATTTAATATATATTGGAATTATATTTTTTATTTTTATAAATTAAATAATTAAAATTATTTATGAAAAAATGATGATACATTAATTATATTATTAATTATATATTAAAATAAATAATTATATAAATATCCAAATTAAAGTAAATTGATACTTCTAGTAAATTCCAATAATTTTAATGTTTAATATTATATGTTAGGGTTCATTATATATATATTTTTTCCAATTGATAACGTTGTTATGACTTAAAAAAAATATCAAATTGTGTCAAAATTAATATAAATGAGTTTTTTAAAAAAATACATTATTATTAATTGATATTATATTTCATAAAATATAAGGTTCGGAAAAATAACCTAGATAAAGTTGGATATATCAATAATTATCCACTTTGGGGTTCTCTTGGCTTTTATAGTAATTTTATTAACAATTAATTATAATAATACATGAAGACATGGTAAAAGTTAAGCTATTTAACTAAGAGTTAAATATATAAGATAAGGTTAATAAGGTGACCTAAAACAATATAAAACTCATTAGCTGAGAATTGTTTGACCCATACCCACCTTATCCTCTATATAAATCATTTTTGACCCATTATAAACATAATATGATTGTATAATAAAATAATATTTTAAGAATTTCCTAAAGTGAACCTCACCTCTCTTATAAAAAGTTACTTTCACTTCTCTCAAAATCACACCTCAAAATCCATTTTGATCTGCCAAACCCTACTCAAATACCCTCAAATATACCTAGATTTCTTACATTGATCAGAATTATATTTTATGTATCCCTTTTGATCTACTCAAAAGAAAATACCTGATGAAGTGGTAATAATTTCACCACCTCTTTCTATGTTATTTTCTTTTCCACTTCCTCTTTCTTTATTGATTCCATTAAAAAATAATAACTACAGAAACTTATACATACAATGATGTTATTATAAATATTTTACAACCATATTTACAATTCTATCCATCCTATGAATGACAAGTCACCATACGTGTATACGTACGACTTATTGTCTCCACATCGTGGTGTAGTTTCATATTCAAGCACTTTATTATTTGGGTGGGTATAATAATGATAAAAACTAACGAAAATTATAAATATGACATGTTAATTATTATTTATATATGATATAATATCCAATTACATATTATTTTACCATCAATAGTATGATATTGTCGCTCGGACATACGTACAGATTACCGTCTCCACGAACGCCATGAAATTCATTCCACATCATAACCATTCAAGAATAATTTTCATTTTATGATTAAAAATAATGTTAAGGAAATTAATATCATTTTGGATATGAATAAAACACATCCATGAATAAAAAACTTGGATTACGTAACCAAGCATATAAAGGAAAATGAATCAGTTAACACACGAAATGATGACACTGCTAAAATATTATTAACAAATTAATATTAGAAGATCGTATATGATATAATATCTTTGTATTTGGTTCTTGTATAATTTAATAATAGTTACATAACTATTATATAAGAGGATAAATTACCCTCAATCAAGGAAAAGTACCAGGTATGTGTTAATTCCATAATCTCTTTATTATCTGAGGGTGTTTCTACATGAGTATCTACTGGGACCTCTTTATTATCCAAATAAGTGTTTCTTAAAAATTCATTTCAAACTTTTTTATCAATTTCCTAGAATATTTTTTAATGTCATTTATACCCTTTTTTGACATTTTTTATGATTTTTATAATGGAATCTTTCCATTGTTTTCCAAACAAGGTCATCTACGACCTCTTCTACAAAATTGAGGAAATAATATTTTTTAAATTATACGGTGAGGGTGGTTATTTTACACTGTTATACCAACTTTGAAGCTTCCCTTACATGATTATAAGAATATTTTAAAAATAAATGTTTTCTTTTATAATTGCGTGACTTTTAAATGATTCCTAAATAGAAAGAGATATTTTTCTGAAATGATTTTGATTTCATATATGTCAACATTCTTTGATGGATTGTACAATTATTTAAAATTTTTTTATTATGATACAATATTTCCCAATTTATTAATGGTTTTGTTATATGTTTGACAATTGATGTTTTATTTTTATACCATTAACAGTTTATGGATAATTTATTAACATTAAATATGCTAGTATTAATAATTATTATTATGTTATGTTTCAAGCATTTCATATGAGGAATGAATTAGACTTAGTAAGTGACGGGTGGAACCCGCTATAGCTCATTGATGCATCAGTAGGTCTCATGAGACAAACTAGTGTCTTAGCACAGGACCTTTTTAAAATCTTATTTGTGGTCTTCTCAAGAGGCCTTGACTATGTGGTTATGATGCCCAGTATTATGAATTCCATTATTATAAAATTGGATATTGATATTACATGTGATTATTAGACTAGTAGAATATCCATGTGAATAATTAAATGGAATTATTTGATTTATCTTTTAAATATTATGTTGATGTTTATGATTAAATGGCTTTTTTTAGTATTATGAATTTCTATAAGTTTTATGCTTATTTATTATAGTTTCTCGTATATTATTATCCTTATTAAGCATCTAATCTCACCACATTCTTATGTTTTATTTTTCCAGGATTCGAAGAAGTTTATTACGATTTACATGTAGGAATAGTCTATGGGATATAAAAGTTTTCAAAGGGGACACAATGTCGTTTTTGATTTCATAATGTAATGTAAAACATATGTTTGTATCTAGTACTTCCAAAACTACAAATTTGAGTGGTCTTTTTGGATTTTATCCCTTGTGATCATATCAATGTAATATAATAATGCACCGACTATAGGTAACTAGGGTTAAGGAATTACACGATGTCCCAAATCTATGTAGCCATGAATCTCTCACTTATCCTCCCATAGAGTCATATTCTCCATGTATAAGTATAGAAACAATGGTGTAAATCCATCTATTTTTCATTCCCACCTCATTATTGTTTAGTGTGTCAAATCCAAGGTCATTCTGTGGCATCATACAAAAATCTTACTTCACATCAGCCAGTTTCCTAAAGTTCATATCTGGAATTCACTACCACATTGATAAAATCATCACATATCTCATCCTATAAAGGATCCCCTTATATCCATTGGATCTTATAGTTTTTTCAACTCAGGATGATTTGAAAAAATTGGCTCATATCCCTTCCTCATAATTATGCCCATTAAATCCATATAATTCTTCAACTGAGTCAGCGATGGTAGATCCTATTTAATTTTCAACCCTTCCCCTGTCTCTCCCACTATATTTGACTTGTCTTGACCAAAAATAATTTCAAGGATTGATTCACCACTTACCTCTGGTTCCTTATAACCCTTCGACTGAGACAATATCAATTGATGGATGGCAGGATAAAACCCCTATTACCAATAAATGGTGGGTTATATAAGGTAAAGAAAGAAATTTAAATGAAATGTTGGTGAAGTGTGAGATGATAATCAGTGTGTTATTATATATTCAAAAAGAAGATATTCCCTCTCTTTTGTCACCTACTTCCATCCTTTTATCACTTTCACTTCTCTTTCATATATCAGGTAATGAAACTTTTCATTCTCCACATCCTGTAGTTGGGTATTCATAAGGGAGCACTCATTGCTATCCTAATCTTGATCGTTTTCTAAACAAGATACCCATTAGTCGTGTGGTAAAAAATTCATACTTTCCCAGTTCAAATGACTTCATGAAGTTTTTAGTAAGCATATTTTGATGGTGATAGTTATATAACCAATGAAAAATGATTTAATATAAATTATTTTTCATGTAGGATCAGGCTCTACAACTCTATGAATAGAGAACCTATTAATCACCATATATGGTGTTAATGGGACACACCATCTATGTCGTTAAATTAGAAATTTCAGATCTGCATATTACATCATCTATCTATAAGTGATGTTTATCTTACAATATTTTCTTCATCAATTCTTACTATCACACGAGCAATGGATACATGCATTTCTCGAACCTAGGGGTGTGAAATTTTGGAAGCTAAACATGGGTAGTTTTTGGGAGACATGAACACTATGCAGGATGTGTTAGAGAAAAAAGGGGAAAATGTTTTATCATGGATGTGTCACCAAGAATTGCGGGCTTTTTCTTGAGGAGTGGGCTTGAGGATTTTGGTTTCATAGGGGACATGTTTACTTTGTTTAATAATAGAAAGGGAGCTTGTATAACCTAGTGTCTCATTGATTGTCACATCACCAATCATTCATTCATTTATTAGTTCCAAAATTTGGATTCGTTCCCATGGTACGTTCCATTTTGGATTATTCTCCTCTTTAAATTTCCATTACGGCTCAATGTATGGAAAAACATAGATGTTCCTTCTCTATTGATGGTTCTCTAAGACTAACTATGCCACAATGTTCATATCATTATATAATAAGACTATTTAAGGTAGATCATTGGGAAAATTATACAATAAACATCGATAGATGAATTATGATATCAATTCATGTGTTATAATTTATTCCCTTCAATCTTAAACCAGGATTCCATCAAAAATAAAATTGAACACATAAATGTTTATATAGAAAATAGATGGGATGATAACATATTAAGTCACCCTTATGTTTTGAGAAATCAATTTTCTTATATTCTTCTTGAATATGAAAAATATGAATATGGTAATGCTATATTAACTTGGTTAAATGTGGGAGACTAGAATTAAATGTTTTCCAAGCATCTATAATAGAATGGAGAAGGGGTTCTAGACCTAACATTATCATGCATAATGGTTACTAATCTAATGATCTGGGCATCGTGGGAGGAATGGATGAGTATTTAAGAAAATTATTTTTGATGTTAACCCATGCATGTAATAGGGATACCCAAATTGATAATCAGTTTTATTTGAATTAATTCCTTGAGTGGTGTACTCTATTATCAATGATTTTTTCAAGAATTTACCAAAAGAAAATGAAATATGGGAAATAGTTTGTTCCCTAAAAACAAACAGTATACCATGTCTAGATGGGCATCCAGTCCCATTCTATTCTTCCTCCTAGATTTACTTTAATGAAGACCAGATGGAATCAGTTATAGATTAATTTGGTGGGGGTACTCTCCCTCTGATTATCTACACTACCACTCTCATTCTTATCCCCAAGGTGAATGACCTAGTCTTGATCAACCTATTCAGACCCATAACCATGTGAAATGTTTTTCTTAAAAGATGTATGTTTATTTTCTTCACCATCATTTTTGCTCAATTCCTATCAGAATGGGTTTCTTGTGATTTAGAATGGATTTTTCAAATTTAGGTCGACCCAAGCCTCTATAGGCATTGCCAAGGATAATATGGAATCTCTCAAAACTAAGTCTCATGGATCTAATGTTTTCATTGAAATAGACATGGATAAAGGGTATCACCACCACTAATAGGGTTTAGTTATTAGGTTCAAGGCCTACGTTATTTTTTCTCATTTGGAAAGGGACCTTTTCCTCAGGTGTTATAGCTCACTATGTCATTTGGGGATGATGATAAGAAAATGATTTGTGTTTTTAATCTAGTGTTCTACCATAGACGAGGGGATATTTTTTTTCTTATATTTTTCATTCATATCCAAGGTACCTTGAGTGTTTCCAGGGAATCAAAGATGCATGATGGTTCCATCAATCCTTTAAATTTCTTGAGGCACCTCAATGGGGTAACCTAAATTATTTTTTCTATTTATATAATTTTCATTATTAATGGAGGGAATCTTTCCATCACAAACATGAGAGAAATTTATTCTGAATACAACAATCGGAGAGTGAAGTTCCCAGTCAGGATCCAAGTATCAAGGAGAGGTGTATGGGGTGAATCAAATATATATTTTTATTTTTTCTATTTCATTCTAATTTAAACAACCATCACCTCCTGTTAAAGAGTTTCTTCTCAACTGAACACACACAACCATGTGAACCCATGATTTATAAGGTTCACTACTCAACAATAGTAGCTACGTCCTTGGCATGGTATGGAAAAAATTCAGTACCACACAATCCACTAGAAAACAATTCCTTGATATGGAATAAAATGAGTAGAATGTACCGTTACACTCATGTAGCACTTGGAAAAAAATGTGCAAGTGCATGTGCACCCTCATAGAACAAATAAGTAATTAAAGTATTTCAATGCTTCTTTACAATTGAAAAATTGTATTATCTAATGTACACATCTTCACATTACTACCCAGAAGCTGGTAAGAACTCCCATACGAACAACTAAATATATGCGAAGTCCCCAAATTTTGCATGCAAACTTTAGGGTTTATTGCATGCATTTCAAATGTCCTGGGCGTAAAAATTCCATTTTGGTATGAAAACCTTTTTTTCACAACTTTCCACTTTTCGCGTAGCTTCCCAATTTTTGGCACAACCATCCACTTTTCATGAAAACTTATTTCTTTTCACGCAACTCACATAGCGTAATATTTTACATGCCCCAGAACTTGGAATTTCTTCTATGTTTCATGACAGAGCCAATGAGTGGGGGAAATATCGTATTTATAGTCATTTTTAACTTGACATGAAAAACACTAATCTGCACGTAAAAATCCCTTCGTGTGTATAAAAATATTTCACGCAAATTCAAATTTCATGCGATGCTACAATATTTTGTGCACCTCATGTCTTTTCCAATTTTTGAGCTTCTGATCTCAAAACACCTTTTGTGCCAAAAAAAAGTCATTCCTTTATTCGGCACACCACGCCAATATTTCACGTAGCCTTTATTTTTTGTACAGCCCACTGATATTTTGGGCATCCCGCATATATTTTGCACAACCATTATTTTTCCGCACGTCCCCCTGATTCTTCGCGCATCCCGCTACAATTCCATGAAACCTTCATTTTTTTCACACACTCTACTCAATTTTTTGCACACAGTATGCCTTTGCCATTTTTCGATGTTCTAACCTTGAATCATGCCTTGAGTGAAAAAATCTAAACCATCTTCAATCTTTTGCATAACATCTATTTCCAAAAACACATATCTTCATCTCCCAATTTTCGGGCCCTGAAATTTGGAAAACACTGGAAAAAGATGTCACCTTAAACTGTTCTTCTATGATGCCTCCGGATTATCCATTTCATTGTCATTTCTCTCTTCACATATTCTCAAAACCATTATTCATCATTAATAACAAACTCTACTATGGTGATATATATCATTTGATTGACCAGATTTAGCATCGTCAAAATTAAAATGAAAAGTATTGAACCTTCCCATTATTCCAGAAGAATCTTTACTTCCAATCAAAAATTGTATATGATGGGAATCATCATTTCTCCCCCATTCCTTCATAATGATTTCATCTGATGTTCTCATAACTTGTGGTATTTGGGAAATACATATTAGTAAATCGTCGTCTTGTTTCCAAGTCTTTTACAAAGTGAATTTATTTATCTTCTTTGACAAAAAAATAACACTCTGTAACAACAAACTCTTCCTACATCCTTATCCATCCAATTTTTTCCCAAAATATAGAAGAGAACAGTAATGAAAAAAGATATTTTTTCACCCTGAGACTCTGTATTAAGTGGATAGATAACATCATTCATAATTATTTGGGTTTTAATATGAGTAACATCTTCATGAAATATAATGGTGCCCATATATCACTAGGAAGGATTTCTATTTCTCATTTTGAAAGAATTATCAAAAAGTCCACCAACCACATCACTAAAATCAAGAACAAGTTCTTATCTTATGGAAGAGGAATTACCAGGGTTCTTTGTGTTCACACATCAATCCCCATGAACATGTTATCAGTTCTCAAGGTTCCTATAATTGTTTTGGAAAACATAGAACTAATTTTATCTTCCATAATTTGGAATTATCATAGAGAGGGATGATGCATATGGTCTTCATGCAAATTAAATCCTCTTTAGTGGGAGGTTGGGGACTGAATTTATGATGTGTGGTTGACTTTATGAAATTTATTTACTCCATAATTGTTTAGGATTTATTAGAATTAAGGTTTATGGTAGTAAATTTCTAAGTGGATAACATAGTCCTATCTTCATGAACTGGGAAGAAATATATCATTTACTTGGAAAATTATCGATGACCAGATTCCCCATATCAATCTCCACCCTAGATGGATTGTGGGATTCGGTGACATCAACTACTAGTTTGATAACTGGGGAGGTTATATTATTGGATTTTTAGGACATCCAACTCTATATTTTTCTATTTCCTAAGTGAGTCATAACTTCCATTTATGAATGCCACCACAAACAAATAGTATCATGATATAATTGATCTCATTGAAGTCTTATTGGCCAATGATCACTTTATTTTAACAAGATCATCAACATGTAATTTTTTTCATGTCCTATAGGCCTATGTTTTAGAGAAAAAATTGGAGTCCCACAACCATTTTGTTATTTTGGTTTATGTATATTCCAATTAAAGAAAAAAATTTCTTGTTGGGGATTCAAATGTTCTCATTCCCACAGATGATGTGATGAGAATAAAGGGGATTAATACTGCTTCAAATTTTTTGTTTTGTTGTAACAAAAATGAAAAGTATGTTATTCATCTTTTTATAGAATTTATATGAGCATGATCAGTGTTGAGAGGATTCAAGTATATCTTCAGATTGATAGACCATTTGTATGGTGAAATAAATTATTTTCTAAACCTTTTTCATGGAGAAAATTCTGTTCTTCAAGAGTGTACGTCTAGTGAGATTACATTGGTTACTGGATGTTCAGTCATTTGGGATACTAGAAACAAATCTTGAACTGGGTCCGATGGTTATGTAATGGGAATCGTGTAATTCATTTAGGTGTGTCACGGTAGCAATAAGTATTCTTCCCCAACACTATCTATACCTATAAGGGTAGATGGATCCACTTAAATCATCAATAGAATGACATAAAATTTAATGTGGAAAACTATTGTAGTATTGGCCTTATTCATGGTGGTCGTTTCATTTGGGACAAGTATGATTCAGTACTCCTATCATTCATTAGAATCTATGGTAATAGCACATCGATCATGTATGAGGTTAATCCATTGCTTAATTGTCTTATGAAATAAATAATTAAAAACATCTCTATTACTATTATTGAAATATATTCAATGGTGATCCACATCCCCTAACAAGGAAAAAACCACACTCTCTGGTCCATCAAATATCTCATCTCCAAAGGTCATAGTCGAAGAAAAAATGAAACGTTAATTCTTCAAAACTAATGAGAATGTAAATAAATTATAATTTCTTATCTATATAGGGAGATCCTAATTCTTACCATTTGGAATATACTAGTGTTGGGTCCATCGCCTTGTAGTGCATCAACATGATTAGTGGTGATGCACTTGCATGGATGTAGTTTAGATGTCTATAAACATTTTATACATTTTAATTCCCTCTCATTATTGAAATGTATTTATTTTTGTTAAAGAATTAAGATATCATATGGAATCCTATAGTTACCATATTTATAAAATAGGATCTAAGGTAATAATATTGTAAAACATGATCTTAGGGGTCAATACAACATTGTAATAAAATGTTTCATTAAAATAAGTTGTTTGAGTGTTATCCATGGTGGATTACTGAAGCCATTCCACTATAAAATTTTCTAACCAAGTCTAAGGATCTCATACATGGCAAAATAGACTATTCATGACTGGGCCCAATGGGGTGACTCTTGGGCGCCATGTGTTTGAAAACATCAATCTAGATAAAAGGATTGTATCCATGCCATCATGATGTCATGAAGATAGTGAAGGGATACTAGAGTGAAAATCATGGAATCTGCTATGAGAGAAGGGATGTGTTCCAAGGTTGTTACCTCCCTTGGAAATTTGTTAATTGAATTAGAATGGCATATTTTGAGTGTTAAAGGAATTACCTTCGAAATCCAAGTCATTATCAATTATGACCTTTAATATAATGATAAACATGTCCATATACAATAGTTTTCATATATATATATATATATATAAATTATTAATTAGACCTTGTAATAATCATGACATTTGAAAATTCATAAGGTTTATTCCATTTCCTTTAAAACAAGTTGAACAGGGTAAATAAGACATGAAAATATTTATTACACTAATTAAAAATTTATTTTTTAGGTTAATTCCTTAATCTATCATAATAATGACATGGAAGGATAAATTCATGCAACTACATGAAATAAAGTTATAATTATCTTGTAAAGGTGATATTTATAAAGAAACATTCCATTTAACAATTCAAATATTCATTGATAAATTGATACAAATTACTTAGAAGGGTTGAGTGATACATAAATATTCACATGACATCCATTTTTAATTTATTAATTTAACTAAAATAATTTTATTATCAAGTTATATTCATATCACAACCGAACGATGGGGCTGATTGTAATAAAAAGCTACTAGAGGCATAACATAATTGAGATCTATAATTGGTGTGGAAGGTGTTGAGGTCTCAAACTCTACTGAGATTATGATCATATATATAAGGGGTATAGAATACGATCAAATTTATCTTAATCATGACATATGAATTTAACAGGAAACACTAGATGAAATTGTTTTACAAATTTTTTTTTATAAATGATGAAACATGAGGGATGATTCATAGAACACTAACCTTGAGTTTATAACACACTCCTAATCTAGTAACAACACTGTGTTGGTCCAGGATTGAGTAAAAAATTAAATATTTGATCATCCCCTAAAAATAGGGCATATGTGTCTATATCAAACTAGAATTATTGAGATGATGAGGAATGAATAACTGTGCCAAACAATTGAGGAGATTACAGAGAGGAATTAGATGAGAACAAATTTGATTGAATCCAAAATCAGATGATGAAACATGAAAAAATCAACAAAAGGTGGGTTTTGGAACACATTTAGGAGGAGAAGAGGGCTTCATACACTAAAAGAAATAAATATGATGATAGGGTATGTTTATTACAATTTAAGGGAAAAATTTCAATTCCTCAAAGAATTATAGTGTTGAGTAGTTTGTCCACATGTTTTTCCAAACTGTGTTCACATCATGCACAATTTTTTATCCAATAAGGGTTTTTATAGGATTCATGCACATGGTTTGGAAAACCTTGCAGACTCCGTGCTTCTTAGCACTTTTAAAATTACAGAGCTGCTATATGGATGTGCAGCCTAGGTTTCATATTAAAGGAAAATTATGTGGCCCACTGATTCCCATTGAAACGACCTGCATCTTCAGTGGAAACCAAGTGGTATGGTTCTCATGTTTTCTAATAACATTACAAACCAATAGTTTCTTCCCCCTATTAAGGTTCATAGATCTAAAAAATCAAAGGACACCTTAGAAAACCATGAATTTTTTATTTATACATATAAGTTCCAAATAAAATAATTAAACTAGAATTTAAAGGATCCATACCTCATAGAGAAATTTGGTTTTTACAAGGTGATTTATATAATATACATAGAAATAATTAGATTGAATAATTAGGATACACATTGTGTTATCATGATGAAAATTAAAATCATTACAAATTTTTAATATGATGTTTTCATCTATACACATAAATTTATGATATAATGATTTCTATGATGTCATAAGTAATATAATTTCCATTTTTGAATGTTTTTCAATTAGATAGGTGTAATCACTATTATTTTCGAAGAATATATCAAATGAACTAATACAATACGTATAAGACTTACATTTCTATGTATCAACCCCAATTATAATAACATTCTGAATTTTATTTTTATAAGTCAACTTTAGTTCAGGAAATACTGAACACTATAATGCATGTTCAAAATTTTTTTGGATCACTTGAATGAATAAACATTAATCTTAATATAATGACTTGTTCTCTAATTTACATTAAAATTTTTTAAAAAAAATTAAAAGGATTTATTAAGTATGAAAATTCACCTCCATCTTCTAACTAAATTTTTTCACACGTATCTTTTTGAACTAAATAAACAGTTTATTTTTATTTATCACATATAATACTATGTTTTTTTAATAATCATTACATAAACATTTATATCAAATAACTATAATTTTTAACTCAAAGTGTCTAAACACCATACACAACATTATTTTTATATTTCTTTGTATTTTATTTGACACCGAAATACCAATCCCCTTGGGAACTATTTATGTGATATATTTTAAAATCATCCTTAATTAAAGAAATAATTTATATCTAATTCATGGTTAATTCAACTACTATTCATTTATAATTAATTATAATTTTTTTTTAAAATATTAAATAACATATAATTATTTCTAAACAAGATATTGATGGTATGTTTTTATTAAAAAACATTAGGTAAAAATGATTTTTAATTATAATAATCATTATAGATGGAAAATGAGTTTATAATTCTCTTTATGTGATGTAGGATTCAATATCTACAAATAAATTGAAGATCCACATAATTCTATTGACCATACATTACTTACATAGGTCATAAAAACTCATACTAATTAGTGATTCACATATTATATAAAATACCAATACAAAATTGAAATATGACACACATTGATGAGTATATGAAAAGAATAGGATTCTACTTTCTTATTGTAAAAATTAATTCTATTCTTCATTTTATGGACATTCTTTAAACACACCATAAAAAAATCATATACTTTATTATATCCCAAGTTATATATTATTTCATTTGATGATGTTGTAACCGTTTATTTATCATTGAAATTTCCACTAGAATTTTCACCATGACCATTATTTTGTTCACCCTAAATACTAATGATTTACCTTTCATTGTGTTCTTATTGTAGAGACCTTAAGCTTAACGTATATGGAAATTACATTACTTTAGCGGAATACTTAATACATAACAAAAACAGACACACAAGGACCGTAATAGTTTAGTGTCTTTGGAAACATGGAATGTAATCTTCTAATCATGGTGAAAGATCTTCAACATCTCCCAGAAATATATTCCCCTTTTATTTCTTACCTAAAACCTTTCTTTATATCCTGTGGAAAGAAAACATACAAAAGGGTGAGCTCAAATGCTCAGTAAGGGTTAGCATGGATAAAATAAAACATACCATATACATTTGAACTTAAAAACATAAACATAATGTTTAAACATCAAAAGATTGATAAATGACATAAAACATGGAAGTAAGTAAGGCATAGATCATAATGAAACATTAAGAATGACACAATAGCAGGGGAATAAAACATGTAATTGTGGCATCCATTAAGCACATGTAATGATTTCCATAGTAGCCAAGGCATTGCTTCCAAGACCATCTTAGTGGAAAAAGTCCCATTCTGAATCGAGTTCACTCCTCGTTTTAGTCCTATAACACTGAACCGGATTAACTTATCGTTCCAGCCATGTCTATCTCATGAGATATAAAATCTTTATCCAATTAATTGGAGGGATATATAGGTCCCACCCATCTCATAATGAAATCATTCTTACTTATGCCACAAAATAAACATACATCATTCATAATAACAAAATAAATAAAATGGCTTTCATAAACATCATCACATCATCACATAATCCATATAAAATAAATGGATATCATTTCATTATATGAAAAGTGAAACCATGTAAATCATATAGACATTATACATGAAACATTAACATATGAAATAATGTCATCTTAGATGGAAAATGGTTTTGATAAAACACTTGAAATGAATTCTTGAGGAAAATATCCTTTCTTATTCAAAATAATTTTCTTTTCACAAAATGTCATGAAATTTCAAAAAAAGGATATTTTGTTTAAATTAGTCATGAAATCTTTTGGATGAAGCTTCATGAAAATAAGGCTTTATAAAACCGTAAAAATCCTTTCGTGCTGTATAAGTTAAAAAAAATTATTCTCGTAATTTTGCCAGAAAAGTCAAAAAAGTACCTCGTAACGTAAACAAAAGAATGATTCCTTACATACCATTTAGTAAAAGTCAAAAATGGGTAAAATTGACTTTAAACATTCATTAAATTTTTTTTATAAAATTTGGACATGGATGATAAATATAACCCCAGTAAATACTTACGAATAAGCAATCTCGGATAAAAATGAGATTTGAAAAATTATCCCTTACCTTATGTCTGATATGCTTCATACGTATCCGAACCTCCTGTATAATTATTTAAATAATGTTATTGACTTATTACAGAATCATATTAATTGTTATGATATCATATATGGTTCACTTATGACTTTATATTACCCGTTCTTTTGTAAATTCCATGTTAAAGAGCGTTTTGGGTAAAAGCGTTTCATTTGTCGTCAGTGTTTTGACTTGTAATTATTCATATGATTACATGGATCACAATTACATAATTCCAGAATATAAAACATGATTTATATATAATATATATTCAGAATATACATATATATAATAGATCGATAAATGGAAAGAAATACACCATTCATGGAGACGGTAGGACGTACGTACGCATGAACGCTGTTCTCGTTTCCTTATTGAGTTGAATGAAATTAATTACATGAAATACATATATACATAAATCCAGTAGCTTTATAATGTCTTATATTTCATTATTATTGCTTATATATACTTAAATGGTTAACATGGATAATGAATCACATCGCGTCGTGGAGATGGTAGTCCGTACGTACGCACGAGCGATGATATCGTTTCCATAATTATTGAATTGAATTGGAGGGGACGATAGAATATATCAGAATATGTATGATGTTATAATAACAATGTATAGTTATTATTTAGACCATTATACCCATCCATGTAAGGTGTTGGTGGAAAAACAGATTACACCACGGCGTGGAGACGGTATTCCGTACGTACGCACGCGCGGTGATTTTGTTTTCCGTAGGATGGATAGAAGGTGAAATGGGGTTGTTTCATATTTATAATAAAAAATCAGTATATTAGTGATACTGATGTTATTACTTTATAATTAAACAACTAATGAAGAAGAAGTTGAAGAAGAAAGAAGCATGAATGAATTGGGAGAAGAAATTACCTCTTCTTCGATACGCCTCTTTGAAACCTCCTCTTAGGGCCCTAAGATTGGTCTTTAAATTAGACCAGAACCTCTATGATGTTTCTAGGGAATTGGATAAGATAATATGGCAGGGGTTGGCCGAGCTTGAAGGCTCAAATTGGTGTGAGTAGGAGAGGGAGGAGGTTCCATTTTATAAGGGAGGAGAGGGGCACCATTGGAATTCTTAAAAATATTAATTTATAATACATCTAACTCCACTTAAAAACCTCCAAAAATGACTCATATTCTAATATTAGATGCGATAGTGTTGTAATATCATTATCCAATCAAATTTAGACATGTTTGGATCTTATTTTAAACCTTATCATTTTGATTTATCCTTATTTATTCTATTTATGTTTATTTGTGATAATAAAATTCTAAATTTTAAATTATAACAAATAATTACTTATTTGTTGTGAATTTTCCCTAATTGTTTATTATATAACATTATAGACCATATAAATTTAAATTTATAATTTTTAAATATTTTTGTGATTTTTAAACAATTTTATAATATGTTATTTTTATAAAATAACAATAGTGTCAATTTTGACACTATTAACTTATTTGAATTTAAATAAAATATATACAGAAGATATGTTCTAACTAAAAGATTTAATAGATTCATAAAAGTTCATATATATCTATAAAATTAGTGTATCACATTAAATTGTTCATATAATATTTATTTTATTATTTTTAAAACCATTTATTTGGTTTAGGTCTTAATAAAAATAATTACTACAACATTTTTGTATAATTATTTAATATACTTATTTGTTTCATAAAAAATTAAAATAAAATCCTATGATGAAGATAAATATATTAACTTTCACAATAATACTTTTAATAGAATTTATCATCTCAAAAATAAAAATATTTAAATTGTTATATTTATTAAATTATGAAGGTGACAACTTTGGCATCATTTAAAATAAAATAATATAAGTGTCATAATTGCTTGTATAAGACTCCAAATGGTAAAATATTCTACCATTGGATAATAATTGTTTAAAGTTACATGAACAATAAGTTTTTTTTTTCAGGGTTTTGTGCCTTTTATGGTCACTATTAGTTTAATAAAAACTATATTCTTTATTTTTCACTAGATAAATAATTTTTGCATCACTATTGTGTCCCAATTAATAATAATTATTTAATCCCAAAAAAATCTAAATAAATTCTCATGATGTAGATAATTTTCTTATATTTCTGTAGACTATTAACGTTTGATGTTTCATGAAGTTTATCACTAACTTATAATTATTATACTTATAGTATTTAAGAGAGTGACATGTTGTCACTTTCTTTGGTTTTAATAATAATTAAATTATTTTCATGGAAAAAAGTCCATAAATGATTATAATCTGACCCTTAGGTGATATGGGTCTACTTTTAGTCATCCAATAGGATTTTTCTAAGTTTTAGGGTAATTTTATAATCTTATATTTACCCTTAATTACCCGATTTACCTTCAACTATAGTAAATAAAATTTACCGTAGTTACTATTCACAATGCCCAAAAATAAAAAGTAGCTTATTAACATAATTTGGACCCACTGATTCCAAATATAGAATCCATTTTGCGAAATTCAATACACAAAAGTTTCATAAATTAAATTAAAATTAATCTCGTTGTTGAAAAAAAACAGGTTTTTCTTTAAAACATTGCAAAAGATTGAATTGATTTAACCTACGAATTCAAGGTAAAATCAATGCTAATGACATAAATTATATTAAATGGTAAAAATATATTCTATTTATACTTTAAACCCATTCAATATTATAATTTAACCACATAATATATTACGATGAAAAAAGTTGTTTTTAATTAAAATATAGCGTGTTTTTACAGTTCATTAAAATATGAAAGTCATCAGCCTAAAATGAAAATTTTATCCAAAGTAAAATTTTATTTCTTGATTCCAAAGAATAATATTATTTTTTCAAATGGAACTTATAAACATGTCAAAAACTATATTTAATGTGGGTGCGCCATCAAAAGGCGGCAAAACTGCATTTTTTGAAAAATACTTATTTTACCCAAAAAAATTATTTTGTTCTTATACCATGTTCTAGAAAATGTGTAAGATGAATAATAATGTTATAAAATTCAAAATTTAGTTAATACTATTCATAATGGCTAGTTCATAATAATATTATAATAATATATCGTTGTTTAGTAAAACTCGGTATTGCTTACAACACACTCTATCAAGGAAGGTCACGATTGCGTGTAATGCAAGCCAAGTCAGGGTTGCATGTTGTGCAAGAATACTTCATTGTTTCATATAAAAGAATCCAACCATATTTCATTTATACAGTGAATATATATATATATATATATACTCAATGTTGCGTAAAATAACTATTATCAAAATTGTGTGTAACACGATCCAAGAATAGTGTTGCGTATACTGCAAGCTAATACGGTGTTGCGTATAGCACATGGTAATCTTGGTGTAGCATACAACACATGACATATAATGAAATTAAAAGAATATTTTTCATAAAATCTCAGGGTGTTACATTCTACCCCCCTTACAATGAATTTCGCCCTCGAAATTCATCAGGGTTATAAATGGTTTACTACTCGAAAGTTTGTTTAATAGAAACCCACATCGTAAAAAGGAATCCCAAAACATGTCTTTAAAAACTAAAGTATGAAATGTAATGGTTACCGAAATTAACTCATCCCTGGGTTTCCACGTAGGAGGACATAAGTGAAAATATGGATATGGAAGAAAAATCTAACCATCAAGTTCTGATGGAGAGTGGTAGAGAACATGGATATTAAAAAGCCAACAATCACAAATCTATTGATTTGTGATGATCTAAGGTACCATCTGATTCATCGGATATAAGGGAACTAGGACAACATTTTTGGTTTTCAAGATCATTTCCCTAAAGATGATGAATTAAAATAAATACTTGCATGATTTTGGTACAATCTTACTGTTGTTCATGAATTGAACAATTTCCACTTCATCCCTTAAAGAAATGAAGTTGAATTTGTTATTCGTGATGTGTTAGTAGATCATGTAATAGAATGATGGGTCATTCCATCTCTTTCAAACAAAAGGTTAGCAAATGTTATAAGTCCATCTTATTGTTAGATTAATCGTATATGGTTCCAAAAATGAACTAATACTTTATATATCATACCACTTAATAAAATAAAACTAGTTTCTACTAACCAGGGACTTCCTTTAGGCCAGTGGTAGTCGATAAAGGCCAGTCGCACTTCGGTTGTGGGTTCGATTCCCACAGCCTTGTCCGACTCGATGGGTTGTTGCCCATCCTGCAGGTTGTCCTTTTTCTAAAACTACATTACTATATCATCCCGTCAATAATATCGAAAAAAGGTTTTATCCTTAAACAATACTAACTTATATCCAACATAATCCATTCCAATCTTTAGGCTTATCCATAATATTGTAGTCCATTGTCATATTATAGTGAAAACGATTACCATAGATTTCATATAAGAATCATGTTAATACCGTCGTTGATCCCCATATATCATAAGATATGTCTTGTTGGTCACATTACAAACGTGCGAAGAACTTAATCATGTATTCTCTTGAAAAATGAATACCCATTGAACCTTAGTGAAAACATGAATGCAGTTAAAAGTTAACACTTTCCACATACCAAAATCCTAAAAATTCTATATACTCAAACCATGATATCACTTAGTCCTTATATCAATCATGAGCTCATGAATACAATCAAACATCTCATTATCTTCTTATTCATTCATTATGCGCATATCATCTACGTTACAAAAATATCTGAATAACATTCCATGGTTACTGGTACCATTCAACATATACTTTCAAATACTTTTAGGAAAAACAATAGTGTAACAATCCTTAGATGATTCTTTATTCCATAGTACCATTAACTATACAACATAACTCTCGATAAACAAACAATCATTCCACTACCTTCTAAAACAACCGACTGAGCTTCAACACTTCTTTCAGCTCATATATCATTTGTAGTCTCCTCATCATCATCCACATAAATACTACCCATATGACCATGCTGATTCTCTTCATGATATTTTCCATTAGGGAATTGGTTTGCATAATGCCCGTACATTCCACATTTAAAACATCTAATCATTGTCGATGTCGTAGCAATACCATTATCTTTGTCCATGGTGTTAACTGAACCTTTTCCTTTGCACTTACTGACATTGTGTCCTTCTTTTCCACACCCAAAGCATCTTCCAGTTCCTTTGAAACAATCCCCCTGATGCCTCTTCCCACATGATTTATATGAGGGAAATTGAACTTTCTTTCCTCTATGACCATCATGAAACTCCATCTTTCTCTTATTATCTGAGTCGGGAAACTTACCAAAGTTGATATTATTGATCATATTATGAGATTGCTGATTAGGCATAATAATGATTTTTGGACTTCCAGATCCCATTTCATTTGGTTTATCATGATGAAAATCATTCCATTGTCCGTCATATCCTCCATTGTCATGAATCTTCCTGTTTCCAGCCATTTTCTAAAACCCAAAAAGAATAGTGTGAGAGGAAAAAATCATGCTAGGGAAAACAACATAGTAAAGGGGGAGCACCCTCAATATCTAACATCTTAGGATAAATTCTAAGATCGTTACCGTAGTTCTAGGACTATAACCTATATGTATTCTTATCCTTAGGTACATCCCTAGACATACATTAGAAATATCTCTAGGGATCTCACTAACATTTTCGCATCCTAGTTTCCAAAGGTTGACTAAACCATTCCCCTGATACCAACTGTAGAGACCCGAAGCATAACGTATATGGAAATTACATTACTTTAGAGGAATACTTAATACATAATAAAAACAGACACACAAGGACCATAATAGTTTAGTGTCTTTGGAAACTTGGAACGTAATCTTCTAATCGTGGTGAAAGATCTTCAACATCTCCCATAAAGATCTTCCCCTTTTTTTCTTACCTAAAACCTTTCATTATATCCTGGAAAGAAAACATACAAAAGGGTGAGCTCAAATGCTCAGTAAGGGTAAGCATGGATAAAATAAAACATACCATATACATTTGAACTTAAAAACATAAACATAATGTTTAAACATAAAAAGCTAGAGCAATGACATAAAACATGGAAGTACGTAAGGCATAGATCATAAAGAAACATTAAGAATGAAAAAAGAACATGGGAATAAAACATGTAATTGTGGCATCCATTAAGCATATGTAATGATTTCCATAGTAGCCAAGGCATTGCTGCCAAGACCATCTTAGTGGACAAAGTCCCATTCTGAATCGAGTTCACTCCTCGTTTCAGTCCTGTAACACTGAACTGGATTAACTTACCGTTCCAGCCATGTCTATCTCATGAGATATAAAATCTTTACCCAATGCATTGGAGGGAGATATAGGTCATACCCATCTCATAATGAAATCATTCTTACTTGTGCCACAAAATAAACATACATCATTCATAATAACCCAATAAATAAAATGGGTTTCATAAACATCATCACATCATCAAATAATCTATATAAAATAAATGGATATCATTTCATAATAAGAAAAGTGAAACCATGTAAATCATAGAGACATTATACCTGAAACATAAACATATGAAATAATGTCATCTTAGATGGAAAATGGTTTTGTTAAAACACTTTAAATGAATTCTTGAGGAAAATATCCTTTCTTATTCAAAATCATTTTCATTTCACTAAATGTCATGAAATTTTAAAACAATGAGATTTTGTTTAAAATAGTCATGAAATATTTTGGAGGAAGCTTCATGAAAATAAGGCTGTATATAACTGTAAAAATCCTTTCGTGCCGTATAATTGAAAAAACATTCTTCTCGTACTTTTGCCGGAAAATTCAAAAAAGTACCTCGTAACGTAAACAAAAAAATGATTCCTTACATACCATGTAGTAAAAGTAAAAAATGGGTAAAAATGACTTAAAAAATTTATGAAAACATTTTTATAAAATTTGGACATGGATGTTAAATATAACCCCAGTAAATACTTAAGAATAAACAATCTCGGATAAAAATGAGATTTGCAAAATTATCCCTTACCTTATGTCCGATATTCTTCGTACGTATCCGAACCTCCTGTATAATTATTTAAATAATGTTATTGACTTATTACAGAATCATATTAAGTGTTATGATATCATATATGGTTCACTTATGGATTTATATTACCAGTTCTTTTGTAAATTCCATGTTAAAGAGCGTTTTGGGTAAAATCGTTTCATTTGTCATCCGTGTTTTCACTTATAATTATTCATATGATTACATAGATCACAATTACATAATTCTAGAATATAAAACATGATTTATATATAATATATATTCAGAATATACATATATATAATAGATCGATAAAAGGAAAGAAATACACCGTTCATGGCGACGGTAGGCCGTATGTACACATGAAAGTTGTTTTCGTTCTCTTATTGAGTTGAATGGAATTAAGTAGATGACAGACATATATACATAAATCTAGTAGATTTATAATTTCATATATTTCATTATTATTTCTTATATATACTTAAATGGTTAACATGGAGAATGAATCTCATCGCGTCGTGGAGACGGTAGTTCGTATGTACGCACGAGCGATGATATCATTTCCAAATTATTGAATTGAATTGGAGTGGATAATAAAATATATCAGAATCAGTATGATGTTATAATAACTATGTATAATTATTCCTTACACCATTATACCCATCCATGTAAGGTGTTGGTGGAAAAACAGATTACACCACGGCGTGGAGACAGTATTCTGTACGTATGCACGCGCGGTGATTTTGTTTTCCGTAGGATGGATAGAAGGTGAAATGGGGTTGTTTCATATTTATAATAACAAATCAGTATATTATTGATATTGATGTTATTACTTTATAATGAAACAACTAAAGAAGAAGAAGTTGAAGAAGAAATAATCTTGAAAGAATCGGGAGAAGAAATTACCTCTTCTTCGATACACCTCTTTGAAACCTCCTCTCAGGGCACTATGATTGTTCTTTAAAGTAGACGAGAACCTCTAGGATGTATCTAGAGAAGTGGATAAGATAATTTGGCAGGGTTTTTCCGAGCTTGAAGAATCAAATTGGTGTGAGGAGGAGAGGGAGGTGGATCCCTTTTATAAGGGAGGAGAGGGGCACCTTTAGAATTCTTAAAAATATTAATATATAATAAATCTAACCCCACTTAAAAACCTCCAAAAATGATTCATATTCGAATATTAGATGAGATAGTGTTGTAATCTCATCATCAAATAAAATTTAGACATGTTTGGATCTTATTTGCAACCTTATCATTTTGATTTATCCTTATTTAATCTATTTAAGTTTATTTGTGGTAATAAAATTCTAAATTTTGAATTATAACAAATAATTACTTATTTGTTGTGATTTTTCTATAATTGTTTACTTTATAACATTATAGACCATATAAATTTAAATTTATATTTTTTAAATATTTTTGTGATTTTTAAATAATTTTATAATATGTTATTTTTATAAAATAATAATAGTGTCAATTTTGACACAATTCATTTATTTGAATTTAAATAAAATATATACAGAAGATATGTTCTAAATAAAATATTTTATAGATTCATAAAAGGTCATATTTATATATAAAATTAGTGTATCACATTCAATAGTTCATATAATATTTATTTTATTATTTTTAAAACCATTTATTTGGTTTATCTCTTAATAAAATAATTACTACATAATTTTTGTATAATTATTTAATATACTGATTTGTTGTATAAACATTTAAAATAAAATCCTATGATGAAGATAAATCTGTTACCTTTGACAATAATAATTTTACTATAATTTATCATCTGAAAATCACAATATTTAAATTGTCATATTTATTAAATTATGAAGGTGACAACTTTGGCGTCATTTAAAAAAAATAACATAAGTGTCATAATTTCTTTTATAAGACTCCAAATGGTCAAATATTCGACCATTGGATGATTATAGTTTAAATGTACATGAAACATAAGTTTTGGTCAGGTTTTTGTGCCTTTTATGGTCACTATTAGTTTAATAAAAACTATATTCTTGATTTTTCACTAGATAAATAATTTCTGCATCACTATTGTGTCACAATTAATGATAAGTATTTCATCCCAAAAAAATCTAAAAAAATTATCATGATTTAGATAATTTTGTTAGATTTATTTATACTATTAATGTTCGAAGTTTCATGAAGTTTATCACTAACATAAAATTATTATACTTATAGTATTTAAGAGAGTGACATGTTGTCACTTTCTTTGGTTTTAATAATAATTAAATTATTTTCCTGGAGAAAAGTCCATAAATGAATCTAATCCTACCCTTAGGTGATATGGGTCGACTTTTAGTCATCCAATAGGATTTTTCAAAGTGTTAGGGTAATTTTATAATCTTATATTTACCCTTAATTACCCGATTTACCTTCAACTATAGTAAATAAAATTTACCGTAGTTACTATTCACAATGCCCAAAAATAAAAAGTAGCTTATTAACATAATTTGGACCCACTGATTCCAAATATGGAAACCACTTTTCCAAATTCAATAAACAAAAGTTGCAGAGATTAAATTAAAATTAATCCCGTTGTGGAAAGAAAACGGGTTTTTCTTTAAAACATTGCAAAAGATTGAATTGATTTAACCAATGAATTCAAGTTAAAATAAATGCTAATGACATAAATTATATTAAATGGTAAAAATATATTATATTTATACTTTAAACCCATTCAATATTATAATTTAACCACATAAGATATTACGATGAAAAAATTTGTTTTTAATTAAAATATAGCGTGTTTTTACTATTCATTAAAATATAAAAGTTATCAGAATAAAATGAAAAATTTATCCAAAGTAAAATTTTATATCTTGATTCCAAAGAATAATTTTATTTTTTCAAATGGAACATATAAACATGTCAAAAACTAGATTTAAAGTGGGTGCGCCATCAAAAGGCGGCAAAACTGCATTTTTTGAAAAATACTTATTTTACCCGAAATATTTATTTTGTTCTTATACCATGTTCTAGAAAATGTGTAAGATGAATAATAATGTTATAAAATTAAAAATTTCGTTAATACTATTCATAACGGCTAGTTCATAATAATATTATAATAATATATCGTTGTTTAGTAAAACCCGGTATTGTGTACAACACACGCTATCGAGGAAGGTCGCGATTGCGTGTAATGCAAGCCAAGTCGGGGTTGCATGTTGTGTAAAAATACTTCATTGCTTCATATAACGGAATCCAACCATATTTCATTTATACATTGAATATATATATATATATACACTCAATGTTGCGTAGAATAACTATTATCAAAATTGTGTGTAACACGATCCAAGAATAGTGTTGCGTATACTGCAAGCTAATACGGTGTTGCGTATAGCGCAAGGTAATCTTGGTGTAGCATACAACAAAAGAAATTAAATGAAATTAAAAGAATATTTTTCATAAAATCTCGGGGTGTTACACTTATCTTACAAGATATCCTCATCCATATAATAATTATTCAGTTTATCAACACTATTAAATTTTTTATTCATGATTAGTTTGGTTATAAGGATGATTGAATGATATGTATTGAAAGTCCATTATTCATCATTAATCTATATTATTTCATTTGATCAATTTATTCTATCATCAATAGTTCACGTGGGCCATCTTTTATTTCATATTTCAAAAAACACATTTTCATGGTGGTGATAGTAACATTTATTATTCATTCATTTTCTCCACATAAAATTCTCAAAGATGTGTCAACTTATAGAAATTATCAATAACTATATATTTCACTCACAACCAAGTAGGAAATGATGATATCATTGAGATGTATACATTATATTCATTTTCAATGTGTCTCATATAATAAATATTTTCACCCATAATTTCCTCTTATGGTGTGGCATTAGATAGCGAGGAATTAATTATGTAACATTTACTTTCATATTATAGTACTATAACCCAACTCCTGTAGAGTGTATAGAATATTTTCCAATTATGAAATATTATTTTTATAATAATTTATTCTATAAATAAATGGTGTCAATTGATAATTTTTATACAATGAAACTTCATATATTTTTACTTTTATAATTTTCATTGATTTCAAAGAAATTATCGATTTATTATTCAAAAAATTTATCTAACAATTTTATTTGAATCATGGTATCCCTAAATTATATGTTTTAGTATACTGAATATCTTGAATGTTTATACTGTAAAAATTATTTTGTCCCCCACTAATATTTCAATATTTTACATCCCCACTATTGTTAGAGTTCATGATATTATTTTGGATGAAGAAATCTGTAAACTCAAGGCTTCCTGATCATTGTAGTGGAGTCCAATGTCATGTAAATCGTAGACATGGATATTTTTATAACATGCATCTAAAAGTAAAAAATTATAGTTGTGGTTTTATTCTCATTAAAATTCTAGTATAATCCACCCATATCTTCATTCTCATTAACTATCCTATGTGATCATGATCTATTCACACATTTAAATAACTATATAATTAACCGTGGAAGGAAAAATTAAATTGAAATTGATTAGATATGAGATATTTTCTATTTTTTATTCTATTATGTGGATGATGGATCATATACGTCTAGATGGTAATTCCTTAAGTTATTTACTAGTTTGAAATACATTTCCCATGAAATTATAATTCATTTGATTAATTGATTCCACACTAATTTTAATAATTGAACAATTTCATTGTATGAATTATTATAAAATATATAGTTCATACTCATAAACAATTATATGGGGGGACAAACTATGAGAGTAATTCTGTATTACTAAAATTGGGATACATAGGTCCTTATACATTACTAAAAGAAGGAAACTTTTTTTAGCATCTAAGTATGATATTAAAATTATTAGTACTTTTAAATATTATTAGGAATAATTATAATTTGTAAATAAAAATTCAAAACTATATTGGATTTAATTAATATTTAATACTAAAAATTAAATATTCTACGATTTTATATGATGGATTTCTAATAAATTTAATTAAAATTAAAATATTTTAAAATAATTATTCATGTTTTTCACGACACATGAATGATTTTCATAAATTCCAAAAGCTTATAATTGTTATTTTGATTTTTTTCTATATTATATCTAAAATTTTGGAGCCAAAAGTTGTTCTTAGAATTTAAAACAAATCTTTGTGGGACTCACTAGGTTGTGTGGATGAAAATAAATATCTATTTAATATTTGGGATTGAACATGTGGTTCACACATGACATGATGGTCAAGATTCTATCACATGTTATTTTCCTCCTACATATGAATAAAGAAACTATTTTATTAAAAAATATCATACACCCAAAAAATTTAATGATTTTGTTTCCTCACCTATATTAAATGTTGGTGGAATTATTTGAAATATCAGTGGCTAGTGTGGCCCAAAATTATCTTTTACTATTTTTATTCAAGAATACTGAAACATAGTTTAACCCTCCATAAATTTTTATTTATGAGTATTATATTTTAGAACATTAGAGTGATGTGGAATCCACCCATATTAGTTTTATTTTATCCCCTACACAATGGAGAGAAAATATTAATTGTGATGATTTTTTTAAATATTATTTTTGTTATAAAATTATGATAAATAATTATAAAAACACAGAAATTGACTTAAATATTCTCTTTATTATTTCTTTTATGTCCATCCTCAAATAAATTCACCATTAGTGGAATTGTGACCATAGCAAAGCCATCTATAATAATACTATTAAACAAATTTTAAATTTCAAATTATATTTTTACATAAAATCTCTCTTACAATTTTATGTAACTTGGGTGTGATAAAATCACTAATAATATGTATTTTTAAAAACAATGATTATTGGAGATAATTTATAACACCAAAGTTGTAATATCATGTTCAAATTTGGCGATGGACCACGTGAAAATATATTACTACACAATGAATTAGTTTTCCACTAATATTTGTGAAGGTATAACAATACATTGATAGAATATGTTTGAGTGACAATATACTAATGAAAAACCTTTTTCATATCTCACCTAAACAAATATTTTTTGAATGGATCCCTTGCAATTTTTTAATATTTGGTTTACATGAATATATTGAAAATATATAGTGTAGAATAACACAACATAAATTATTTTTTAAGAGTTTTTTATTAATGTTGTTGACCGTGTTCTCAATGTATTGTCATTTTATTCCCACTCACAAACAACTCGTATTTTTATTCAAGATGTATATCATGAAAATTGTATATATATGAACCAATAATACTAGAACTAACTATGTATAATTAATTAACCAACATACCATTTTTAGGATCCTATTCCAAAAATTAATTCAATTTTAAAAATACCAAACTGTCGTATCAATCTTATAATTACAATCATCTGGAAAAGCCATGTCACTTATGGATTAAATACGTTATAATATTATTCATTAGTATGAATCAATTTCATGGGATTCCATGAACCTTTGGATGTAAATATATTATTGGATTCAACAGATGAATTTTTTATATCGGTATTCTCATACAAATTACATTAGGATATAATATATTCAATATAATCGAGTCCAATAATGTAACACCCTAGGATTTTTTGAATTAGGTTTTTCTATTTTATATTATAATTTGATATTTTACATTCCATTCAAGAAATAATATAGCTTTTCTATACAAATTCACAAAGTGGGGATTGCATTATATGAAACACCATTTCATTATTTCACAACACATAATGATTATATTAACTTTTAGTACATAAATAACAATGTTTGGCATGTAATAAAAACAATTATGTGTCCCTTTGAAAGCTTGTGTTACATTCATGGTCATTTTTTACTAAACTATAAGATTCTAAAATTTAATTATAAAAATATGATTTTATCTACGACCTTGAAATATAAATGGAATTCACAAATAAGATAAACTATATTATGAAACTATGATTTATATTTTTATATATAATGAATACTTTGGATATCAACTTGTATAGTTGAAGTATGAACTATATCAAAATAAAGAAATTACATTTCAATGAATGCTATTTTTCTTTATAAAACACAATTTCATCTCAATAAATTAAAAAATCACATTTTACTAATGTTTTAATAAAAAACTATCTTCAATATTCAATATATATTTCTGATACTCATTCAATTTATTTGATATGTATAGGATAAGAATGAATCCAATTTTATGAAGAAAAATATGTATTTGTTTAAAATGTAGTTTCCCACCCTTTAATGGAGAAACCATTTTAAATATGACTTTTGAAACTGATTAATTATTATTTCAAAAAATCAATTTCGTTTTTTTGTGGAAAATACAAATTTCCATTGGAAGAATTTTTTGTATTTTTCTGAGAAGGTTCTTTTTTCATAAATAGTGAAAACACTAAGATTTAAATAAAAAATTCTCATTCATCTAAAAATTTAATATATTTATATTATATTTTAGTTTTTTTTATAATGTTCAATAATATCAAATTTATATATATTTATCCAATTTAGGCCACTTGAAAAAAATTCACATTGAGATTTCCTATACAAACATCTAAAACCATTTGACCTTTTCGCATAAAAAGTGATTATAGTGGAATGTCTCTATGATTAAATTTAAATTGATTTCTTCCAATTAATTAATTATAATTTTAATTTATGGGTTAAATATTTGGAATCACAATAATTTATAATTTTTTATATGTTCGACATATTTTTTACCAACAAGGCAGAGAGAAAGTGATTAAAATTAATTAAAATGATTAAGAGAAAAATTATCTTAACAAAGGACAAAATAGAAATCATAAGAGAAACAATAATGTATAATGATATCTATAATACTTTTACATGGTCATACATAGACCCCTTACTCACTTTTCACATATTTTTACCATTATTGGGGGATTTTTTTTGGGAAAAATGGTTGCGGTGTTTCATTTTAAAAAATTTACAAAAATGACACTTCTCATACACTATAAAAGGGTACTCACCCCTCAAACTAATTCACACCTATCAAGAAAAATTAATCCAAAAATTAATCCAAAAAAATCCCCAATAATATCTTCTTTAATCCTATAATCTTTTTTATTTTTCATAAATCCATCCAAAAATTTTCTTCAGTGAAAACCAAGATGAGTTTCCCAAATAATTGGTAATACTTCATGAAGCTCTATTGTTTTATTTTCATTCATCTTACACCCAAATATTTTTATTACATGATAAAATTATATCCTAAATATACTTAATAATGATTTATGTTTTTATTCTATGTTTCTATAAACAATTACACACCCTTCCATCTATTGGGTAACGAACATACCGTTCTTGTGTATCGTGAAAAACCGCTTAACGAAACGATGTTTTTTTTTTATTTTCCTTTAACACATCTCATCGGTGGAAATCTATATGTGTTTCTTCTTAGAAATGGGGATTCCCTTGTTTGTTTAAGGTTAGAATTTTCCAATCGATTTCTAACAGGTTTATTCGTACATCCCGAAATACCCAATGATTCTATATCCATTTAAACCTACTTTCCAAAGGTAGGTGATCCTTAGTTGTGGGCCAATGAGGCTTGATAATTTACATTGGTCAAGGGTATTGGAGGTCTGTCTCATCACACAGTTTTTGGGGGAATTATTGCCTACTCCGGGACTCTATTATAGAATTATGTTATGATCACGAATCATTATTAATTCACCAAGCATAAAATGAGTTTTCCATTAGATTTGGAAATCAATGATTGATATGTATGGGATTTAGAGAATCATTTATATGTATTTGAGGTTCTTCATCGATAGGTATTCATCCATATGTATTGGATATTCTTATTCAATGGTATCAATCAATATATTATATAAAAATATCAAGATCATTATGATTACCATACTGGTTTTAAAGTCACTCAGTGGGGAACTTGAAGTTTATTGTCATTTAGAAAGACATAGATTAATTCAGATATGGTATTGTACACTCATCTAGGATACCTATGTATCCTTGTTAAAAAGTAATCATAACTCACGTAATTCAATAAAAAGGATATTGTTTAATGTCAATAGGGATGAAAAAGACTTAATGAAAGATGGGATTGAACCTTATAAAGGCTTCCTACGTACACAACTTTTAAGGCAAAGATCAAAGTCCGCATAGTTTTGGGAAAGAATTATGAGGTTTATGCATAGTTAAATGGCCCAAAAAGCAATGTCATGATGACTCTTACATTCTAAGCCCACGTGGGTCATTCTTGGTGTGAGAAACAAGAAGTATCAGTAAACTTTAAAATGGATCCATGAAAGATGCATTTAGGAGAAATGATGTGGGGATTATGTATGAATGATGGCCCAAGTAAATGAATACTCAAAATTAGGAATCAAGCACAAGAGCAAGGTCCATAAAGGTATTTGTACTTTATGGAGATTTAGAATTTTATCACAAGACTTACTCCTGAAAAGGAAGCTCAAATTAAAAGGAAATTATGACTGGGGCTTACTCATGAGAAGGATGCCTAGATTAAAAGGAAATTATGACTGGGGATTACTCCTGAAAATGAGGCCCAGGTTACAGGAGCTTGAGACTTGGGGCATACTATTGATAAGTAGGCCTAGACCAAGAGATATTCTCATCTCAAAGGATGAGGTTATATAGGAAACCCATAACCATGGTGACAAAAAGATTGTACATCACATGGTTTTGGGAGAAGTTCTCACAGAATTCCTTTAAGATAAGAAAACCAAAAATGGAAACATGCCATAAATGGATTTGAAGAAGGTTTTTAAGGCTATATCATGTATAGGAGAGGTGGATATGAGGAAAGGAGGTGACTAGGAAGGAGGCGCGTATGTATTTTTCCGGCGTGCAAGTCTTGGTCGCGCTAGTATATATGCACAACATGAGTCAACTTGGTAGATTAATAACATGTAAGGTAATACTTGGGTGACATTGAACTCATGCCCTTAATATCATCCCTAAAATCTTCCAAAATGGTGGCACGGAAGTTCCCTTGAGAGGGTAGGGCAGTGCGCAAGTGTCTTCATTTCCATTAATGGCTGGACATTATGCGTGCTAGTATTAATGATTTATAATACATAGAGCCTTATTCATCCTCTTTAGATCGTCTATTATAGGTAAAAAATTACCTTATAAGTGTTTGGAATAATTCAGATAGAGACTTGGGCTTCCATATCATGATTCTGAGTTTTTGAAAAAAAAAATCATTGGAATGGGGGGCCAATAGGGGCTATTTATAGGCCATTGGGAACCATGGGAGAAAAAATGGATAGGGCACGCAAGTGACTTGTGCAGGCCATATGTGGCATTAAAGTGACTTATGTGGCATGCAGGATACTTGCGTGACGCCCTCCAAATGAGTTCTTGGTTCATCCCTTTGTAAATTTGTTATGTTCTTCAAAGGGTGACCCTCATTGGGCTTAAGGTATCTCCCTTTTCCATTCGTTGGACTCTATTATGGAAAAGAGAATCAATAAAACGCCCTACTCAGAGTTGGATTCAAAAAAGGAAAGGGGATTTGACTCTGAGAAAAATGAGAAATAAGGGTTCAGTGGCACGCAGGTGTTGGCGTGTAGGTTCTGGCGTGCAGGTTCCATTGCGCGGGGTTACAGGATCACCTATATATATGGGCATCAATTCGCACAAACCATCCTGCCATCAAATATTTTGAGATCTCATCACATAAGTGTCTTCATATCCTTTTATGATCACTCTTTTTTGTGTCATGCTTCTCTGATAAGGATTTTGACTATCGATACATTACATGCGCAGAATTACTTGCGCGGAAATACATGTGCGGCCAAACTTGCGCGACCAAACTTGCATGCCTTAATTCCTTAGGAATTTTTTTTTGATTTCTTCACAATTATTTCATTAAAATAGACTTACTTAAAAGTTAATTGTTCGATCTTTTTTCAGATTCAATGGCTCCCAAAATAATTGTATCGGCTGATGAATTGGCCACTGAGAGAATAGATGATATGATGAACATCGTTGGCCATGACTATTACGATATCTATGATAGCACTCTCCCAGAATTGGATAAGTACTTGCAGAAATATCCTTTCAACTTCAAACAGATAATTTACTTCCCTTTATATGGCCATGGTCATCTACAAGGAGTCAACGTTCCAGAGGCAAAAAATTATATTCTTCAATCTTGGTTTCAGACTTAAACCAATTTCGCTTCAGCAACTGTTTCCTTTTCAGTATTAGTTTTCAATGTTGTAACAATGGGGAAGGCATTAATAATGCGTCATAGCCCATGTTATCTATATTTGAATCATCACAAGCCTCTGTTGCAGCAACATTTCTATCCCTTTATTTTCTAAAATTCTCAGATGGATCAATCGAAGGGATGGAAAAAAAAGTTTGGACTTCCATCTGGGAGGAGGTGTGAACACGACATGAATGTGGGCATATTATATGCGAGAATCCTGTGCAGTGTTTGTTTAGGATCTGAAGGTATCTACAATATATTATGCCATCTGGGTTGGGAAGACATATGTCTATAGTAATTATAATTTTGTGCAGGAGCTAATCAGCCTCTGTAACATGGAAACCAATTCTTTTAATATGACACATGGAGAAGTAGGAATTAGCTTTTTGGATGTCTACAATATCATAGGGGCTCATGTTTTGGGAGATATATATGATGAATTCATTCCCACCAAGGTGACAAGGAATGATTCAGAGAAGACTCCGACATTGGCTCAAGAGTTATTGAAATTTTTTCACAAGCTCGAGAATTCAAAGTCCACCAAAACTCATTCTAGAAAGGATATTCATCCAGATGCGTGGATGGATATTTTTTTCATCAAGAAGAAAGATAATTGGCACACATATACTCTTCCAACCAACTACCCAAGAACAGAGAAGAGGGGTGCTATTGGAACATTCTGATCAACTTTGGAAGCAGGAGAGTTTGAAAAGTGGGGGTATGAAGTGGATCAAATAATCCTAGAGAAAACCCATCTGGTAGGATTTTTAGCTTTGTGGCTCAGTGTTTATTTTTTTCTAGTTACGGATTCTAAGGGAGGTGTCTGGCCAGTGACATTCGTTGTTGCAGCCATGTTGGCTGAGAGAAAAATGGTAGGGTTGGCCACCTAGATTTTGGAGAAGATTCACAAGATCTTACTCCATGTCTATATGGGTAAGTATCCTTTTAGAATAGTGGGAACATACCAAGTTTTGTAGGGATATATCTCCACTCACTTTAGGACATAGGCTATACAAAGTGGAATACAGGTTCCTGGATGATTTTTAGGCCATCTGAGCAGGTATTTTCTGGAATTTATTCATTTTCCATCAATTCCAATGATCTGATGTTGAGGGTGAGAATGTTCAAGGAATTTTATTTCGTTCCTTATGGAAACCTGACAACTGGGTTGTTTCATGATAATGGAAAAAATAGCCTAGAATTATGGTCATATATGCTGGCTTCCAGAGGCGGTGTATTGGCCAGCAGAATTGAAAGAGAGATTTTATGTGTTGAATATGCTCCATATAGATTTGCACGCCAATTCAAGCGTCTGCAGCCGATTGTTGTATCCCCTCCCGTTCATGTCAGGTAAGAGTAGCATCCAATGTTTTCCAGACAAATATGGTTGTTGACATCTTTGGAGAAATATAGGGAAGTGTTTGATCTACCGGTTTCTAGAGTGGTGAGTCAATTGACTACATGGTATGCCGAGAACTGGGTAGCATCATACCCTAAAGGGGTATTGAATAATTCGGTCCCTCGGGTGGGGAGACAAAAGAGAACTATCAGAAAAGGAACCCTTTATCTGGAAGGTGATTCTTCCTCACCTAGAGCTGATTCACCGGGTTCCTCACCCAGGGCTAATTCACCGGATGCACAGGATGGGGATGATTAGGCATGACATGTGTCAAAGCGGCCTCATGCCAGATATAATCCTCCTACCAGAGTCACGAGACCTACTCCATTGACTCTTGGTGAGTGATATCATTGAGGCAGTTTAGTCTCCATTATTTTATAGAGCAACAAGTTTCATTTTCCTTTCCTTTATCTATGATTGCAGGAGATGGGAAGAATTTGAAGTCCCAAATTGTAGGACCCTCCTCGCGGCCTTCTAGTGCATATGCTGAATATTTACGGCTAGAGGATTTCTTGAAATGATAGAGTTTATATTGTGATGCTAAAACCACATGGATGGACTTATGTGAATGGACACATATACCTGGAGTAGGAATCACCGGTCTTATGCTAATATCTGCTTCAAGGATTACCCGATGAAGAGCGGGCTTGCATCAGAGAATGGGAAATGCTCATATATGCCACTGATTATTCCATTACTATTACCAAGTGGGGGAAAGAAATGATGAATCATGGCACCACTGAGGGGATTGGTGCTTCAGTATATGAGGAGTGGCATGATTACGTGGATCCTGAAGATTTAAATTTCTATCCTTATTTTCATTGCAACTTAATTTCAGTCAATGTATTGCTACTCAAGGAAATTACATTCTTCATCCTACAGCTTGTTAAGAAAGGAAATACTGAGGTCCCTTCACTGCAGTATAGTCCTGGTGGAACCGCTATTGAAGCTGCTAAATCACTTTGTGAGTCAGGCGAGCTATCTCCAGGCCGAAAATCCATGGACGAGGAGTTAGAAAGGGATTTTCACTCTCAAATACCTATATTTAGAGGTGACGATGTCAACACAGCAAAAATGTCAATGAAACAAAGGCATCGAAGGAAGAAGTCCATGGTTAGACACTTTATCAGTAGTGGTAAGTACATTGGATTTTCATGAATCCCAACTCATGAAAAGGATGATCATACTTATTAGGATTATAGGGGACTCTTCAATTTCCACTTTGAGGGAGAGGAATGACCCACCTTTGAAGATGATGGAGGGTGCTGGTGAGCAGTCATAAATTCATGCTAACCTGGATGCTCCAGATGAAATGAGGAGAGAAGAAGAGCCAACTTCTGTGATGCTTTAGTTTCAACACCTACACCAGAACATTTGGAGACCACTGCAACTGACTCTACAATTATCTCTAAGGAAGCTGTTCGGGGCTAGAGGTCGCAAGAGGAGGTTCGCTAAGAAGAAATGTCAGATTCTCCCACTGGTGAGACTAACTAGGAATCTGAGATATCACTGGATGAAATGATGAAACTTGGTGCATATTTTCAAGAAATTTTAGATCATGTTAAACTACAATGTGATTTAGATGATATTGGACATGAGTGTTATCCTTCGACCTGTTGAATTTTTTTTATTACATCTCTGACAATGATTGGTTGAAATTTTCATTTCCTTCTGAGCATGCTTCCGATCTACCGATTCCTAAAGGTGGTAAAGACAACCCTATCATTTCAGAGACACTAGCTCAAGAAGATATTAACCCGACTGAGCTTCCTGAAATCCGTCTGTAAAATCCTGCTGATGCTAAGAAAGATAGGGAGGAGCCTTCTCATGTTGCTGATCTACCGTTGGGTAAAATATGATAATATTTGTGGCTATAATTAATTTTCAATATATCAAATAAACTTTTGTTATCCTTTGGAACTTACCAAAGCTTTCAATGGACTATATAGGTCCGTCAAATTCAGTGGCTAGATCGGGAGGTGAAGCCTCAGCCTGAGCCCCAACGGGAGTTGAAAGTGAAGTACCAAGGGTCAGGGGGGAAGGAGCAGAACATGGAACTTCCATAAGTGCATTAATCCCAGACTATATTCCCCCTTGTGATAGGGATGTTGAATCATACCCAGAGGTGCAAAAGGAGCTCAAATTCTCACATCGGAAGGCATGTAAAAATATTTGGAAGATCATATCTGAAGTGCCTCTTGAAGAGATGCCAGCTAAGATCCTGTGACTATCATCCTTGTTCTTCATGTTGTTACTTGGTGGTTTTGGATATGAAGAGATCCATAACATGGTGAAACAAGTCATCTTAATGAGGGAGCTGGAGAAAATGTGCCATCAAGATCTGACCATAGCTAGGCTGCTGACCAATATTAGCGAATTTGAGGCTGCAGTGTCTAGAGATGAGGATGATCGTGCTGCAAAGATGAAGGAGCTAAAGCATAAAATCAAAGAAAAAGTTGCCTAGTAGATCCATATTCAGCAACATTTAGATGATGTTACTAGGGATCTTGACCAGCTTAAAAATTCATTGGAAGGAGTCCAAACGAATGGTATGAAAACCATTTAAATTTCCAAGACGACACACCATCAAGATGAAAAGAGTGAAGCAGGTTGAGTGAATGAACAGCAAGTGGCTTCTGATGAAGCTTTAGATGCTATAAATCAAATGAAAATTTGTGTTTAAATCCTCTTGTAATTATTTAAAATGAGAAGATACTACAATATGTTGATGTTCTTCTAATCTTGTTCATCAATGAAAAATACATTTCATCTTTAATGAGTACCCTATCTTTTATTGGAAGTTTAACGTCATGCATGTCAGACATAAAAAGGATAATGCTTAAGGTCAAATAGCTTTGACTGAATGGATTAAAATTGGCTCAATTCCATGATAATTTGTTTGAAAACATATTACAACATTCGAGTATGGGGGAAAACATGTAAAATATGACTTAAGAAATTTTTAATCTGAGGGATGATATGAAAAAAGGGAAAAAAAGGCAATAGGGTAAGTATTTCTTAAGAGTGAAGTTACCACTATTTGATAAACCTGTTAGGGGTTTGAATTATGCGGGGACACATAATGGCATTGGTTGCGTAGTCAAATAATAACATCTTTTGGCTGAAAGGTCTGTTATGTAGACTACTTATGCAAGGAGACGTTGGGAAACGTGCTTCATAGTCAGGAAAAAGAACTCTCAGAAATTTTACTTTTCTATTTCTAAAAGCCTGTGGTAGTTTATGGAGATTCAAATTTTCAAAAGAACAGACTCTTTTTAATGGATATAGGTACTTGAATATGGAGAGGATATTCCCAATCAATATTGTCAAAGAATTGGATGAATTTCACTCATGTGAAGGTCTGACTCAAACATAGGGAAGGGAAATATAAACAATAGATTTGAATGCTATCATATCATGAAAAATAGTATGGGGAAAATAAGTTAAGGATCGATGTTTTTGGGGATCCCTACATATCATTGTTATGACCAATAAGGACAAAAGTGTTTTTCCTACCAATAATGAAGTTACCACTATTTGAAAAACTGTTAAGTGGTTTGAATTATGCAGGTCCATTTAAGGGCATTGGCTACATGGTCAAATAATTACATCTTTTGGATGATAGTTATGTTATTTAGACTACTTATTCAAGGCTACCTAATGGCCCATGCTACATGGTTTGGCAAAAGAATTCCCAGGAATCAGACATTTTATTACTAGATGTTAAGAAAATGGTTATGGAGATCAGGAAGTATTTAATGTTAGGATTATGACACCTAAAAATGGGTAATGTCCAAAGGATGAAGGAGATACATAGGGAAATGCTGACAATAATCACGTTGTGGCTGGGTCCCAAATTGAGATGCTGGACTTCACAACATATCTCATTAGGATGAGAATCAAGATATGCGTAGTTCTTCAAATATAGTTTAATGTCAGTTGGGATTAGAGCGTAGGAGATCTTAGTTTGGGGTTGTAGAGGTTGTACCATAATGAGGGAGACACATTGTGTGTTTGTTATAAACTAGATATGAATAAAGACCAGGGTTTCTATACCATATTCATGTGCTCACAGGGGGACTTTTCAGCCAAGGGACTGACATTGGAGTTTGGGGTTAGGCCCAAAGACTTGGGGCTGGGTTCGAGGGATGCTCAAACGTTCCTATGTATCCCATAAGGATGGGAATCAAGTCGTACATAGTTCATGAAATACCCTCTGTACAAATTTGGTTCGTACATGTGAAGGGTGAAAGGTGACATTAGTGCAATGATGGTTGGATCCAAGATTAATGGTTCGAGCATTTCCATGTATTCACATAGTCCTTGGAATATAACATGATTTCATATCAATGTCAATAATTATTCCCTCTCAGGTGAGGGTGTTAGAGACTATAGTAGTTTTTTGTCATACAGGAAAAAAGTGCGAATAGTTTAAGGACATATGCATGGACCGGTGCTGAATTGTTTAGCGTCATGTAGCTAGGACGTATTACTATGCAGTTTAATGACTTACAGCGAGGACAATAGGGAACTATATAGTTTAACGTCACATAGCAAAGACGATGATGATCAAATGTGAATATATTGGTTTCGAGGGGGGGGGGGCTTCACGAATCAACATCATATGAGATGGAAGTGAACAGATGTGAAGATATTGGTTTTGGGATTGAACCATGGGAGGTAGCCTACGTACCCAGCCTAGAAGGCAAAGATCAAAGTTTGCGTAGTTCAATTGATAATGAATTGGTGATGGAGTTGTACTTGAGGACCACCCGAAGACGGTGTTGGGACTTACGCGTGGTTAGGGACCCAGAGAGGGTGTTATGGTTGAAGCTTGCTCTATGATCGCTTGATTCATGCTTAGTGTGAGGAACAAGAGGTTATAAAAACCCTAACGATGCACAGTTTAACATCATTTAGGATGTATAAGGGACTATTTCATAGTTTAAATGTCATGTTTCACAGACATGGGTTTCCTGACAGTTTAACATCTTGCAGCTTGGATGAACAGTTTAACGTCATGTCGGACGACAAATGATACACAATTTAACGTCATGTTGGACAATAGAGGGGCTATGTAGTTTAATGTCCTTCAGTATGGAAAAAAGGGACCATGTAGTTTAAAGTCTTGTAGTGAGGAATAAAGGGACCATGCAGTTTAAATTCTTATAGTGAGGACTAAAGGGACCATGTAGATTAAAGTCTTGTAGTGAGAACTAAAGGGACCATGCAGTTTAAAGCCTTTTAGTGAGGACTAAATGGACTATGCAGTTTAAAGTCTTGCGGTGAGGACTAAAGGGACCAGGCAGTTTAAAGTCATGCAGTGAGGACTAAAGGGACCATGCAGTTTAAAGTATTATAGTGAGGACTAAAGGGACCATGCAGTCTAAAGTCTTGTAGTGAGGACTAAAAAGAATATGAAGTTTAAAGTCATGTAGTGATTACTAAAGGGTGTATTCGTGTTAGAAAAATACTTCTTCAAGAATCATTCATTAGTTGAGTCATTATTTGTTCTCCATTTACTGAGATTAGTGAATAATCTCCATTAGAGTACACCTTATGTATTGAATAAGTTCCTTCCCACTTTGGGTCAATATTTGGAGGTTTCTTTCCTAGCATCATTGGGGATCTGAGGACCAATACCAATTCTCCTTAAATTAATTAACGAAGAAGAACATTTTGATTGAAAGCTTGTGATATTCGATTCTGATAGGCTTCCAAGTGGTTTAGGGAGCACAATTATTTTTCATCTAAATGTTCCAATTCATCAAATCGCTTCTGATATTGTTCATCTGTGGATGACTGATCACAAATGGAAACTCTATGTGATGGTAATTAAACTTCAATAGGAAAGACTACATCTGATCCATATACAAATGAATATGGTGTTGACTGCATAGTAGTGTCGATGGTGGTCTGATAATCCCATAAAGCATGAAAAAGTTTATTAGGATAGGACTTCTTTATCTTTATCCACCATCTTTCCAGTATTTTGGAAAGAGCCTTATTGAAATCTTCTATTTGTTCATTGGCCGCTGCATGATACCGAGATGAATGGTTGGATTTGATGGTGTATTATTGATAAAACTTTCTCACCTCGGATGAACAAAAGTTAGTGCCATTGTCCGTCAATACAGTATGAGGGACACCAAATATGGTAATGATGTTAGACTTGAAGAAGATAAAAATTACTTTTGAACTAACTTATTTGAGAGGATTTGCCTCTTCCCATTTGGAAAATAAATCATTAGTAGTAAGAATATACTTAAACAGCATGGATGTAGATGGAGGATAAAGTCATACTACATCCATTCCCCATGTTGAAAATGGCCATGAAGATTTTAGTAATATGAAGCAACTCTAGGGGTTGAAGAATGAATTTTGCACATACTTGTAAATAATGACACTTCTTAGTGAAATCAACACAATCTTGCATCATTGAAGGTCATAAGTATCCAAAACCTCAGATTTGACTTGAAATTATATATCCTGACTGGTGGGAACCACACAATCCTGCATGTACATCATTCATGACATCCATTATCTCTTCACCATCAATACATCTGAAGAGAATTCCATGAAAACTTCGCTTGTATAGAATTTTTTGGTGATCTGGGCTATTATAAAGTGTAAAATTGACCACATGTCTCCGGACTTGTTCATTCCTGGATCTATTAGGTGGGAGTGTTCCATTTTGAAGGTATTCCTTGATAGGTGTCATCCATCCTATATTATGACAATATGATTTAGAAATGGGACTGATTTCATTGATTTCCTCAGTTCTGATTTGAACAAAAGTTGAAACTACACGGTGGGGGGAAATACTGATTATTCTTCCATTCCGATTTGGATCTACCAGGGATGTGGATATATTAGCTAGTGAATCATCTTGGGAATTTTATGATCATGTGACATATGAAAATGTTGGTTCCAAGGTAAACTCAACCATTAACTCTCTCACGTAATCACACAAACGGTATAATTATTTTTTTCTGATTTAATAATCCCCATTGATTTTTTTGATTACCAAATATGAATAAATTTTTTCCCTCAAGTGATTCACCTGTGCTAGAAGCGCCAATTCCATGCCTGTGATGAGAGCTTGAAATACTACTTCATTATTTGTACATCCTTCCAACAATAAGAAGTAATAGGGTAGCAGTTCCTTTTCTGGGGAAATAATCATGATTCCTAACCGTAATTTGTTGAATTTAGGATCTTCAGTTTTCTTCTCTATTTTACATCTAGAGGAACCATCAAAGTACATTTCCCATTTTTGAGGATTATCTTGAATAGAAAAGACTTCCTCATTATAAAGTTCAATATTTAAAGATATATCTTCTACAGATGGGTGTTCATCATGGAACGAGGAACTTACCACTTGAGATTTACTCCTTTCAGAACCACTTAAGGGGAGAGGTTTTGGTATTTTGAAGAGGCTAGTGGTTTTTGAACGTGGGGGAGGATCTTGGGGAGATATTTGGGTAGAATATTGGAAATGAAACTTGCTTTAGAGGAGTGGAGAGAAGAGAGAGTGAGGAGGGGTTTTTATAGTGGAGGAGAGGAGGGTTTTCATAATTTTTTAATCCTTAGTTTATTATTTCTTCAAAATACAAGGAATATTAAGCCTTTCATGAACGAGATTAGTAATAAATTCATGTATCTTTGAAACAATTTGGATTACATCATCAGATCATCATCAATAACTCAATAAATCTATTATCTAACATTTATTGTTAATTATCGCATTTTACTATTTATAAAAATTTCTTTTTTTCAAAAAAACCCAAAAATTCACCCTAACCATTTTTCGACATTTTGAATCCAAATTTATGTACATATTTCAAAAATAATTTTCTAAATATGGTTATTTTAATATTTAATTAAATTAATTATTTAATTAAAAAATATAAAAACGTAAATCATTCATATTCATTTTCAAGGTGCCTAAATTTATTTATATATTCATGGGTGTGGGTACCATTCATAAGAGTCATATTAATATTCATAAGTGTAAGTTACTATTCATAAAGGTAGGTTTTTATTCATATGAGTTTGTTACTAGTAACCAAAAATTAATGTAATTCTATCAAACTCTAAATATCATCATAAACACAACTGTGTATGTCAGATTTTCAAAATTCAAAACACACTAGTGGAAACTTTAATTTCAATGGCTAGGCTATGATTATCTCCTAAATAACCTTGTGTTGTTTCATTGAAACTCATTGATTTATAAAATATATTCCATGACCCAAATGTATTTAAGATAATCATACCCTAAAATGTTTGGGGTGTTACACTTTACATTTGAAGAATGTTGGTGGAGTTCCCTTTTAGAAAATTTATAAGAATTCCACACCTCCTCCACTGTAAAAATGATACTCACCCCTCCATGTTATTCATTCATATCAAGTCATTTTGATCAAAAAACATATTTTCAAATAATAAATAAAATTTACTCAATTAATCCTAAAATCCTTTATTTGGGTAAAAATTCTTCCAAGTATTCAATTATGTATAGACAATAAGGAGTATCCTAATGAAGATCTAATATCCTTCCTCAAGATCCTTTTTAAATTTTCATTATACACCACTAAACTATATTTATTCAATTATATTGTAATAAAATAAAAATATAAAATATTATTATATTTTTTTATTCTATGGTTTAATCCTTAACATACACACAAATCCATCTAATGGGTAACAAACATACCATTATTGTGTAAAGATAAATACCACCTCACAAAACAATGTCGTTCGTTTTCTTTTACCACCACTCATGGTTGGGACTTATGTTGGAAAAAGTTTTTATAAATTAAATTTATGATATTTCTGAATTATTTATGCTTATTTAATTATGATATATAAAATAGCTTTATTATTTTGATTTTGTGTAAATATGATAACTTTTTTTTTGAAAGTGTGGACTACTGCATCCTCAATGCAATGTGATTCGTTCAGACTTTACCTCGAATGTATAAATGATGAGTTTATTAAATAAATAGTACTTATATGTATAATAATTATATTTCAATTAAATTATAGGTATATATACATATATAAAATTTTCATTCTTTTTTTAAATGAGGTAGTAAAATGGAAACAACGTTCATGCATTCGTACAACCTACCATCTCTATTAACAAGGTATTTAATTTAATATTTAGATATTTAATATTTTACTATAAATAATTATATACTAAAAATATATGATATTTATATCATGTTTTGTGTTTTTTATATTTCTATATAACAATTAGGTCCCTGAATATAAAAAGTCAAAACATTTAAAAAAAACAAAGAGACTATTAACAAAAATAAAACATTAACATTGGGTTATTAATAAATGTGTAAAATAAATTCATAATAAAATAATATATGGTATTGGATATAATAATATTTTTCCTTGGAAGATTTATAATAATATTATAGTTATTATTCAAGTGTTTTGATCATGTATTATAATATTCAAGACTTAGCGTAATAGTTTAATCATCTCAATTTTATTTTCTATGAGACAAAAGCCATGTTCTCCACTGATTAATTATATATTGTCTGTTCTAATCCAACGGATGTATTCTATGGTTATTATACTAAATATTATGGTCATTTACATATACTTTTTATGATATTTATTTCATAGCGTTTATGTTACAAATGTCACCAAATTGGTAATGTAATTTTTTCCCAATTTTTTTTATTTGAGACACATGCTATGTTATACACCTATATTATTTACGAAGGTATATATACTACCATTTAACATGTTATAACATGATCCTAATTATTTTCATGATATTTTAGGAATCATTTAATTTCATTTTCTTATGTGGACCGTACAATTCAGTGTTACCAAAATATAAGAGTTTATTGAAATAATCTCTTTATTTGTCGTGATTATTAATTATTATTCTTCCATAGATGAAATATTATGATCTATATCTCAATATAAATCCGGAATTTTCTTTTCCAATATATATTCATGATTTATTCATGTATTATTAAACTTTTACACTCTTTGGTACATATTATTATTATGTATTGTTTTAATGGAAATCCAACAATATTTCTTATTTTGGTAAAAATTATTTGATCTTTCAAAACTATGTTGCAAAAAAATATTTTAAAAAATTATGTAATATTATCCGAGGATGAATAAATAAATTTATACATATTTTTACCATTTTGAAAAATGTCTTTAAAATATACTTTATTGTCATTTTTTGATCAAGCCACTTTTCTATGCTTTTATGGCACGAAAGGAATCTTGGAATGTAAAGAAATTATTCCCATCATGACATACATTTTATAGAAGCTTATTTTGTATGTTTTAAAGGATATTTTTATTGAAAATATTTTCCAATCATTATGGAATTTTTCAAAAAAATTAATGTTGATTTTATGGATTTTTTTTTCAAAAATGATTTATTTATAAAAAGTGTTTTAAATTATTTTAATATCATTCATTATATGTTTTCAAAAATATTTTTTTCCATGAATAGGAATTTAATGATTTCAAGACTTAATTTTATGATTTCAATTTATTTTCAAATAAAAAAATTTTCCTGATTCTTTCGATCTTTATTTATAATTTTTTAATCCTTTTTTGAAGAAAGGTTTCTTCCCAATATTTTGAAATTTTTTTTATAAATTTTCAAATCGATTTTAAAATAAATTTTTTTTCATAATTATATATGATATAAAAATATATTTCATATAGGAAAATATATTTTCAACAACAAATAATTTTAAAATAATTTTTATTGATTTATTTATAATAAAATTTATTTTCAAATATTTTTTTAAAAAGTAATTTTTAATGAAAGGATATCTTCCTTGAGAACTATTTCATGAGATCATTCTCAATAATTATCCATGTATGATGTAATACTTTTATATATTTTATTCTTTATTATAGATATGATCCATGAATACTACTTATATAATTTCATGTGTGATTCTATTTTATTATTGAATGGTGTTTATAACACTAGTTTATCTTAAGTATGTTACGATTCCTTGAAACATGCTTCATTAAAAAATTTATTCAATGATGAAATGATTATGAAGCCTATATATATTCCAAAGGTAATGATATGATGATATTTTATGATACCCATTTTATTTCATGGGTTATGATATGATGTTTATGAAACCTGACTTTTTTGTGGGTTATGATATGATGCAAGTTTTATTATCTTTTGAAACATGTACCCATAATTTTATTATTTTAAAGATGTGAATTATATATCCCTCCAATTAATTGGGTAATGATTATATCTCATGATTTAATTATGGGGACAATATAAAGCGAATGATCCAAAATGTGAAACAGGTGTGTCATGATCCAAAATGGGAAATAAGTGTGTCATGATCAATTATGGAAAGATATGGAAACCTGATCGCTTAAAAATAATGGACAGTGATAGGGGATTGTGGTGTGTAACACCAAGATGTTTTAGTCCCCATGAAGTTCCCTGATATGTTTTTTTGGAAAACGACATTGGATTATATTTAATGATATCACATGTTTTTGTCTCTATGATAAACTCTATACATTATACCTTTGATATGCTAACATTTTTCATGTTATTGATTATATAATTATTCAAGTGTTATGAATTTTCAATAATTATTCTTTGTATTATGATTATGATCTTTTTATATAGTTTATGATCATAAAATATTACTCTAATGATCTTATACCCTTATGTTCATGTAATTCTAATATGTTTCCTTTGTTTTCCCTTACTGAGCATCAGATCAAACCCATTTCTTATGTTTATTTTCCCTATGTTATTAAGAATTTATATTAAGTATGAGTACTAAAGGAGAATATATTTAAAGATATTTTGTATATATTTCATGAAATTAGAATAATTTCTTCCATGATTTTAAAGTCACAAAACTATTATGGTCCACACACAAGTATTTTTTAAAATGTGCGAAATATTAATCTAAAATAATGTAATATAAATTTATGTTATGCCTAGGTCATAATAGTAGGTATCAATGGAATGGTTTAGTCATACCCTAGAATTAGTGATGATAAAAATATTATGACATCCGTAGGTATTCTTATAGGGGTATGTATAGGGGTGTCTCTAAGGATAATTCTATGGATGAGTTAATGTTTATGAAAATAACTGGGAATTTAATTATAGGATAGAGTGAGTGGTTTCCCATCTACATATCCATTTTTGGGAATTACAAGTGGATTTGAATCTTGTACATATATATATATGGGTAACAACACCAAAAAACTATATTGAGCTACAATAATCGGGAATATTTCACGACAATGGGCCTTTATGGACCCCTTGTTTGAAACTACCGGTGGATATGATATGGGACTTTACAAAATCTTACCTAACCATAATAATGCATTTAAATATAATATTACTTTGAATATCCTAGGATAAAACTATAGTAACATATATTAATGATTTATGTGTCATTATTTAGACATCCTATATGTAATTTTTCAAGATTATGTGGTTTTATTTTATAATAGTTGTTTCCCAACCTCTAATTTATGATTTTATGAAATAGTGGGAACTAGATGGAACTGGGGTAACATTAAATGTTTCAGATATAGAATTTCTCATAATGATAGTAATTTATTTCTAAATTGGAAAACTCATGAAGAGAGTCTGGATGGTATATGTGTATTTGTTATACTACTAAAGATAAAGTGACCACAAATAAAATGTTAATGGTATGGGTTGTTCTTCCAGAATTATTTATATGAAAAATTTAATTAATATTATATAGAGGTTTAGTAACGTTAATAAAAGTTTTATATTTTAAATTTAGTGTAAGGGGTGCTAAGTTATAATATAATGAACCATGATTAAAGGTTTAAGAATAATTTTGGATGAGTAAAGCGTATATATATTGGAATTATTTAATTATGTTATATGAATCATGAAGTTTATATATTCCTTTAAGTATTTACAAAAGAAATATTGAATGGGGATGATGAAATAGAAAATGGATTTAATAGATAGTTGATATTGGGATTAAGGGAAGGTAACCCTCAATTTGTCATTGATGTTAAGAAAATTTTGTTCAGATTCGGTAAAAAGATTACTGATATGGACAATTCATATTGGATAGTATCGATTACCATGGAACTAATTATTGATTATTTTAAAAAAAATTCTAAGTCGTCATGGATGAAGTTTACAGCTTCTTGTGTTTGTTGAATATGACCAATTATATTTGGAATATGGAAGCACTAATATTTATCAAATTTATTTATGGTAATCTAGGATTTTTCCATGTTTCAAGAGAATATAAGATGAGGTTATTTCAATATTTGTAAAGTGAAACTATGAGCTACATTGTGATATATGGGGGATAAATTTCATTTTTAGATTTCATGAACTTTTCTCTGTCGTTTTATTTTTTCATATTCAGTAATGGTTATATGGTTAATAATTTATGTAACGGTTGATGTTAAACATCAGACGGTGTTGTGAAGGTAAAATTATTTATTTCCATATGTAGATGTATTAAAATTGGATAACATGTTATAACCATCTCGTTGTAATATATGGAATGAAATATAATTCTATTTATGGGTATCATGTTATTCTATTACATCGTGAATTAAAAAATCACATTCATTTCATAATATGGGAATGGAATTGAAAAATTATCAATGAACCAAAAATATTGAGTTCTTCCTAAATTCATGAAAGTACATCCTTTCATGAAAATCACATTACTTTAGGAACATAATAAATAAATAAATTATTTACATAATACCTTACTTTTAATTGAACTGATACCCTTTTGAATCATTAACTATTTATCATTTTGAGTCCCTCAACTATCCATTAATCATTGACTTGTTTTTTATTGATGATAAGAATAAATCCCTATAAATATTTTCTCTTATCATCTATGTATATATTTTCATTTAAAACCAATGATATTTTTTGTGGAAATCTAGTAATGTGTTACAAAGGGTAGCTGTTATGTTTCTAACATTAATTATTAAAAGGATATTTTATTATCAATTTTTATGATTTGTGTTTAAATAAATAAAATTTTAATGTATTAATACATTAATAACTCATATGAATATAACGTGTGATATTCATTTTAAGGGGTGTATAATTTGACACCACAAGATTTGGTGAAATATTTTCTTCAGATTAATTTAATATTTTTGATATTTTAATTTCAATTATATATGTAAATTTCTGGTGTTGTAAGAAATCACTATGTTTGTCTTATTTTTCATGAAACACAATGGTATCCTTTCAATAAATATAACATATATATTATCTTTTGGTATATGCAACACAACTTTTGGATTGGGTTAAAAGAAATTCTGATTTATTTCAATAGCCAACATTACACACAATATATAGTATTACCCAACTAAAACAAACTATTAATATTATTATTAAAATATTAATATATTTCCCACATATCCAAAATTATGGATGTTTTGAATAAGATATTATTTAAATATGTGAATATAGTGAACCCTTTTAGTTAGAAACTATTATATGAACTTTTGAAAAAAATGAATTGCATTTTATAATAAACAAATTTATTATGTACCAACACCATTTACCCATAATAAATGACACAAATAAGTAAAAATTAACTTTTAAAATATATGATCTATTCGATAAAATACATTTACACCAATCCAAAATATTTTAATAGAATTAAATCAGAATAAATCTAATTTTATGACTAAAAAGATGTATTTTTAAAATAGGTAATTTTAACACCATTTAAGGGAGAAGAAATTTTAAATATTATTTTTCACACTTTTATAGCTTTTATTCGAAAAAATAAATTTCATTTTTCATATAGTAAAATAAAAATTTCCTTAGGGTTATTTTCTGGGTTTTTTGAGATGTATCAATTTTTGAAGAGTATAGAAAAATTATGAATTATAATTAAAAACAAATTTCAACTAATTTATTTATAAGGATAAATTATTTTATTTATTATTTTTAATACATTATACAAAAATTAAAATAGTTTTGGTCATTGGAAATAATTTTACTTTGAAATTGGATATAAAAACTAGCAATCTTTTGATCATTTTTACATTAAAACTGCACATTGTTGTATCATCTGTTGGATTAAATTTAAATTAAATTTTTCTACTTATGTTATATAAATTTATTCAAATGGATAAAATATTTTTAAATAAAATAATTATTAATTTTTATTTATTTCTACATATTGTTTTGACTGGAAATTTTATAGAATGTAATTATAATTAATTATAGTGATTAAGGTAAAATTATTCTTATCAAGGGAATAAGACTTAATCATAAATTCCAAAATCACATTTATAATTTTCAAAAATCTATTTTCCACTAAAATTTTGAACTTTTTATCCATTTTCTCTAATTGGATCTATTACTGGATCTACATTAACTAGGAAAAATGTGGGTGGAATTCTGTTTTAAAAAATTAGCTACTATGTCAGTCTTCTTCTACTATAAAATAAAACTAATCCCTCCCAATTAGTCAAACCAATATGGGCCTATAGATTTCTAAAACATTCTAAAATAATTTCCAAACATACCTCCCTTCATCCTAGAATCGCCATTTTTTTAATAAATCCATCCCAGGGAGCCCTTTGGGGAAAACCAAGAGTAGTTACCTAAAGAAAATGTGACATCCCTCCTCAAGATCTGATTTGTATTCATTATACAATGACAAAATTATTATTATTCCATGATTATTTAATATACCTAGTATTTTCAATATTTTTATATTTTTTTGTTATAGGTTATTTACCTACACTTACACAAATAAAAATCTAATGGGAAATTAACATACCATTCTTTTATATACTGATGTTACTTTACACGAAACCATGATGTTCATTTTTCCTTTACCACCAACCATGGATTAAATTTATGATGGAAATAATATTTTATTATGATATAAATGATATTTTTTATTTATATATGCTTTTATAATTATTATATATAAATAACCGCATCATTCTTTCTATTTTGTGTAGATATGGTAAATTCATTTCTAGATGTGTGGATTACTGTTGCCGTTGAGCGATGTGATTTGTTCACACTTCACAGGGAATGTATTTTTTATGGTTTCACTAAAATTATATGAAATATTTGACATAATTATTCTTCTATAATGATTATATATATATATATATTTCATTTACTACCATTATTTCAATAGGACATTAAAACGGAAACATTGTTAATCTATATGATCGGCCTACAATCTATATGAACAGTATATATCATTTAATATTTATGTTTTTTATGTATTAATATAAATATTTTTATAATAAATATATATGTTTTTAATAATATTTTATACATTCTAGAGATCTGCATATAACTATGAGGGAAACACATGTAACAAATCATAACAAAAGAGAAAAACAAAGAGATTATTACTTAAAATGTAACATTAACATTGAGTTATTGATAATGGGTTATATAAATTCATAATAAAATAATATATGGTATTAGATATAATAATATGGATATGTTTTAAATTTATTAAAAACTTATATTTATTATACCATATTTTTGAATGAGTCGGAATAGATTCAAGACTTAAGGTAATGGTTTTCTCATCTCATGTTTATTTTTTGGGAGACATAAGACATGTTGACCACTTATTTCCTTTATGTGGTGTGTTTACTAACCATTAGTGTATTCTATGATTCTTATAATTATTTTTATGGTCTTTAAATAACCTTGATAAAATATTTATTTTATTGTGATTATGTTTCAGAAGTTACCAAATCGATAAAGTAGTTTTGTCTCAATTTTACTTATTTGAAATGCATTCCATTTTATGCACTAATATTTCTTTAAAACATATATATACATACATTTAAATTTTTTATCATGAACCTATTTATTTTATTTATATTTTATTATTTATTTAATTTTATTTTCTAACATGGGGAAAAAAATTCAAAGTTACCATGTGGTATAAGTTTATTGAAACAATATCATCAATAATGGAGATTTATAAGATTAGGCACTCACTGATGAAATATTATGATCCATATCTCCGGATAACTAATAAATTTTCATCTCCTCTATGTATTCATGATGTATTAATGTGTTAGTAAAATTATCTTCTCTTTGGAAAATTAAATAATTAAAAAAACATACATATGAAAATATGACATTATTTCTCCTTTAAGTCAGAATTATGTGTTCTTTTGAAAATATTTTAAAAAAAAATGCCTTCAAAAATATTTTAATATTATCTTATGATGATTAAAATTTTTTTACTCTTGTTTTAACTTATTAAATAATGTTTGTAAAATGAATATTCCTGTTGTTTTCCTATCAATTCACTTTTCTAAACAGTTAAGGTGAAAAAGAAATGTTTTGTATGTATGGACATTCCGGTAATCATGACTGATAATTCCTTGAAGAATCTTTTATATGTTTATAATGTTATTTCTAAGGAAAATGTGTTCTTAATATTCTGGAAATTTTTTGAATTTAAATTGTGTTTCCAAAAAAGAGGATTTTACAAATGTTTTGTTGGCATCTCGAATTTCATTGTATTATTTTTTAATAATATATTGATTTTTTGAGACCAGATGTTGAGATTCCATCTGATTCTGAACTCATTTGTTCCTGGAATAATTTGTTGACATATATTAAAAATAATACACATTATGTTTCCTCAAATATTCTAACAATAACTAAAATGGTGCATGAATCATAAGTGATAGGGAACCGAGGAGTTTATAATGGTGATTTTACCCTAGGCATGATGTAACACTACTCTATGTAGGTCATTCGTGGAAACATAATCACAGGAACTAAAATGAATAACATAATTTATAGAAATTATTTAATTTCATTTTTCATTGACACAAATACTAATGTTATTTAAATTTATTATTTTGGAGGATTTCCACATTTATCCCCATGAATCTAGAATCATTGGAGTGCTACTGGAGAGAGTTTCCAGGATTCTCTCTTAGGTGAAAGGTGACAGATCATGGATTGTCGATTGACACAATCTCATATTTGATAGATCTCTTAGTCAAGGATTATGTTGTAATCATTCTTTATCAATTATCAAACCAAATCAAGGTAGGTCATGTCATTTATTTTTATTTCCTCCATATTATTAATTTATATACAAGCAAAAAATAAATCGACTAACAAAATGATTTATGTATTGATATCCTTGTAGGATGGGATTTTTTTTGAGGATTTAGTGGGATAAATTATTTTGATTAAATTATTGATGGATTCAATTATTGTTCTATGGGGAAGTAAACGTGATCGAAAAAACATCAATCAATGTTTATTCCTCTCATTTGTTCCTGTTCTTCTCTGCCCCGATTCTATGATTCACCAACTGTGTTCTTCATTTAGACTACGGATTGACTATTCATGATCAATTTATTGTTATGATCCTATTTCATGGTGAATCTATATAATATCATAAATCTAGGATCTAGAAGTCATGATAGAGTTGTGATTACAGAGACAGAGAGATTCAGAAGATGAATTATTCTAGTTTTTTCATTCTTCAGCATTCATCAGCATGAAACACATAACATCTATTTGATCCATTATTGTGGGAATATATAGTGATGAAACATGTTGAATAAGTTATTTCATGGGAAAATGAGGTTTGATATTGAGTTTCACAGCTTTGTGCTCAACGGATGATAGGCCGATGGACCAAAAATGGATTGGAAAGGAATATATGCGATTTCTAGAAATTTATAGAAAATATTGTAGAACACGACATATAATCTGTGTTTACATAGTGTGTGGGCCACCAGATCAGTGTTTAGGGTTTTGGGTAGATGATAGGTATCACATAGTGTGTAGCCTAACCAACATGGTGTGTGGTACCTCCCAAAATACTTAGTGTGTACTTGAGACATACATTGACATGAGGTGGAGTACATTGGTTTCCTTCACGGTGTGTACTACACCACACTTATATAGGTTGGGCAGAGTACAAGGTCTATGTCATGTGATGATAGATGGACATGGTTACACTAGAATTACCTTGATGGTACTCTACAGAATTGCATCTACATTGCTGTATTAGGATACCCTCTAGAGTACATGTCTCAAAGGGGGTTGTGGGAACCCTCCATGAGGCTAGATTGTGATTATAAATCATCCATTTCTCCCTAGTGGGTGTTTGTGTAATCCATTTGACCACCCAACGGATGTCTTTATCCCACCATCTACCAGTATTTAAAGGTTGGGTTCAGGGAATCATTGACATATGATCCCCAACATATTGGGTTTATCCAAAATGGGATTGTGGTGTCCCTTAGTGGTTCTGGGCTTGACTCCTAACACATTTATCAATGAATTTTTAACCAAGTGCATTATATTAGAGTGGGGGCCAATGATATAGACAACATTGTTGAGAGTCTTTGAAGATATTATGTCCCATGGAGTGAGTATTCATGGAATGAGAATTTCATTAAGAAGAATCATGTACATGATAGTCAGTTAGGAACACCTGATGTCATGGTGTCATTACTAAGTTCATTTTTTTCTTTCTATTATACATTGATTTTTCAATATTATAATGAGTTTACTATACATGTTTATATTCTTTTACTTAATCTGGTGTGTCCAACTGAGTATTGTTATACTCCCCCATGAATGGGATTTCCCCCCACGTGTTGTTTAATGTGTAGAAGAAGAACCATTGGACGGTGCTCTGGAATGACATGGAGTGGTTTGAGTGTATATGGAGCATGATAGACTATGTTGTTTATTCGGATCATAATTCTAACACAGTCCTCACCCAAGGAGTCGGTTGGACTCTTTTATGTTCTGGTTGGGATTGTTTTTGGCCCCTTTTCTTTTCTCTATATTATTATTTCCTACTCTGTTGTGGTATCTAATAGGTATGCATGCACTGTTTTAGTTGCATTACATTTTAATATTTTTTGGGTTTACATATGTGTGTTTGAGTATGAGTACCTTCTTTTAATAACTCCCATTATTGGGATTATCTTACTCGATATGCATATCCAACCATTGGCCTAATGGTGGTGGGATTGGAGTAGTCATGAGAGTGTACAGAACAATGTTTGATGTACATGGCCATTACATTACTTTTGTGGAAAACTTAATACATAACAAAAAATGACACCCAAGGACTGAAATAGTTTAGTGTCTTTGGAAACTCATGACATTATTTTCTAATCATGGTGAAAGATCTTCAACATCTCCCATAAATATCTTCCACTTTTGTTTTCTTACCTAAAACCTTTCTTTATATCTTGGGGAAAAGGAAACATATAAAGGGTGAGCTTAAATTATCATTAAGGGTAAACAAAGGAAATATCAATAATATCATATTAATAAAAACATATGATTTTGAGTATCATAACCTTTAAAAGAGATCATAATATCATAACATGGGATAAATAACAGTAGTGAAATGTAATCCCAATAATAATAACATAAAACATGAAACATTGTGGCATACACACATAATCAAAGAAAATCATTTCATATTAATCAAGACTCATTTCTAAGACTATCATTGCAGATAAAGTCGATTTCTGAACTAGGTTCACTCCTCGTTCCAGTCCTATATCGCTAAACCAGAATAACTTGTCACTCCATCCATGTTTATCTCATGAGATATAAATCTTTACACAATTAATTGGAGGGAGATATAGGTCCCACCCATCACATAATGAAACCATTATTATGTGTGCCACAAAATCATAATTCAAATATCATAGCATAACCCATGTAATAAAAATGGTGTTCTTAAACATCATTCCATCATAAAATAATCCATATAAGATAAAAGGACATCATAAAAATAATTCCATCAAAATATAATCAAATAAATGTTATAATAGGGATAGAAACAGAACCCTATATTATATTATACGAAAAATAATTTTGATAAAACACATGAACACCATTCTTGAGGAAAATATCCTCTCTACTAGAAAAATATTTTTCCTTTCTTAACATGTCATTCAATTTTAAACTAAATAAAGTTAATTGAAAATAAAATTGAAAACTTGTAAAGTAATTTTCATGGAAATAATGTTCTATGAAATCATAAAAATCTATTCATGTCGTAGAATTTAAAAAACATTCTTCTCATACTTTGGCTGAAAAAGTCAAAAAGTATCTCATACTATAAATGGAAAAATATTCCATTAATAACATTTACTAAAAATTCACCAAAAGTTAATATTGGATTTAAAAATTTTAGGAGGATAGAAATAATATTACATATTGTTGAAACATGGATGTGCATGATAAATATGCCCCAGTAAATTTTGAAGTATAAACAATCTCAAATAAAAATTAGATTGTGAGATTTTCCATTAACTTAGGTCTGATATGGTTTGTACGTGCTCAAAACTCTTGTAAAATGCTTTAAATAATGTCATTTACTTATTCTAGAATCATACTCATTGTTATGATATCATATATGGTCATATTATTAGCTTCTTATTAGTAATATGTCATTTTTACTTGTTATTTGGGTGTTCGTAGCTTTATGTTCTTATGCCTGTTTTTTCGAATAAATTCTTATTGGACATTTTTGATTATAGATATATCATTTAAATTATTGTATTATTATAATATATATCATATATAATCATTCAATTCATTTATATAATCATTATTCAATGAAGATCATGTAGAACGAGTCGCATCACATTGTGGATACGGTATGCCGTACGTACGCATGAGCGATGATATCATTTCCATAATTATATGAATGAAATTAGTGTTGAGGATATAATTTTTTAGAATCAGTATCATGTTATAATAATAATATATAGTCATATTTTTACACCATTATACCCATCCATGTAATGTGGTGGTGGAAACCAGATTACACCACAACGTGGAGACGATATTCCACACGTACGCACACGTGGTGATGTCATTTTCCATAGGATGGATCGAAGGTGAAATATGGTTGTTTCATATTTATAATAATATATCTGTATATGAGTGATAATAATGTTATTATTTTATAATGAAACAAATTAACAAGAGGAAGTACAAGAAGAGAGAAACTTGATAGAATCGGTAGAAGAGATTACTTCTTCCTTGACGTGTCTCTTTTATACTTCCTCTTAGGGCACTATAGTTTGACTTTTGAGAAGACCAGAACCTCTAAGATATAACTAGAGATTATAGGAAGAGAAATGTTCAGGGGTTTGATGATCTTTAAGGCTCAAAATTGTGTGAAGTGGAGAGGGAGGAGGTTCAGTTTTATAAGAGGGGTGAGGGGCACCATAGGAAAAACATAAAATATTATTTTATATTAAATTCATATTTAGTTTATAATGGCTAGAAGGTTACTTATTTTGAGGATAGGGTTGTTAGGGTTCAAAATACTCTCAACCAATAGGTTTTAGACATATTTAGGTTACCATTTTAACCAAATAGTTTAGATTTAACTCTATGTTAAATAATTTAACATTTACTGTATCTTCTTTTATTCTGACACTATATAGTTCATTAACATACTATAAAATAGAAATATAACCCCAATTGGTTAATTAATGTAATTTATATTATTATATATGTATTTAGGAAGAAACATATATTTTTAGGAATGGAATATCAATTAATAATTTAATATTTGTTTTAAAAACTCTTTTATGTCAATTTTGACACTATTTGGTATTTTGTTTTTCCTAAATTTATAACAGAATTTTATCATCAAAAAAAAATTATTCAAACCAACCCAAATATGATATATTAACCTAGAAAATTATTTTAATTCATTAAAAGTCTCAAATTACATTTATTTTGATATTTATAGTATCAATTGTGTTAATGTTTTATTAATAAGGTAATTACTACATCATCATTGTGTCATAAATAATTAACTTATTTATTGTATAAAAATTATAAATAAAATACCATTATGTAGTAAATATATTTATATTTCTAATTAACATTTATAGTCTAATTTATCTTTTGTATAACCCTATATTAAAAATGACTTAATTATTAAACATTGATTTTAACTCTTTTAACTCTTCTTTGAATTAAATAATAATAAATGTCCTAATCTATTCCATGTAGACCTAAAGGGTAATATTTTATTCCTAAGGTTCTTTTTGGTCGACTTACACTTATCCAATAGAATTAGGACATGTTTTAGGGTAATAATAATATCATTCTTACCCTTAATTACCAAATTTACTTTTAACCGTGGTAAATAAAAGTAAAAAGTTACTATTCACCTAAAATTATTCTTATCTTATTAAAACACATGTTACTTAGTGATATCAGCTGTGTCTCTCAGATTTTTGTAATTCAAATTACCGAAGTGGTAAAATTATGTTTTATGTAAATTTGAAAATTCTCCTAGGAGGTGGGTAAAAGACGGTCAAAAGATCAATAAAATTTTTATATATCTAAAATTATTATAAAATCACTCCAATGAATTAAGTTGAACTTATATAGGTATTATGTATATATTTTGACCAAAAATATATTTAAATTAAATAAATAATTATTTAAATAAAAAATCGGTTTTAAAAATTAACTTAGTGTTTTTCACTATTAATCAATAATTGAATGATTTCAGAAAAATACCAAAAATTCACCCTAGTATAATTTCGATATTATGAATCTAAAAATAAAGTCCATTTTGAAAGATATAATTTTTAAAATTTCAAAAAGTGGGTATTACTATTCATAACGGATAGTTTATATAATATTTTAATAACATATCATTTTTCAGTGAAACACAGTATTGCGTACTGCACACACTATCGAGGAAGGTCATGATTGCGTGTAATGCAAGCCAAGTTACGGCTAGTTGTAGTGAAATCTAACTTAGGTGTTGCATATAACATAATCAAAACTTATTTCATTTATACATTAAACAGAATATATACTTACTGTTGCGTAGAATAATTTCCACAAAACGAACTTGAAATTGTTTGTAACATGACCCAATAATAGTGTTTCATATACTGCAAGCTAATCCGGTGTTGCGTATTGTAGAATATAAACATTGTGTAGTGTACAATAGAAGACATAAAATAAATTAAAAATAATATTTCTCATAAAATCATGGGGGTGTTATATTCTACCCCCCTTAAAATGAATTTCTACCTCAAAATTCATCGGGGTTATAAATGGTTTACCACTTGAAAGTTTTATTCATAGAAACCCACATCATAAAAAGGAATACCAAAACATAATTTTAAAAACTAAAGTATGAAATGTAACAGTTAAAAAATTAACTAATCACTGGGTTTCCACATAGTAGAACATATGTTAAAATATGGATATGGAAGAGATATCTAACCGTCATGTTCTGATGGAGAGTGGTAGACGACATGGCTATGAAAAATCCAACAATAACAAAGCGATAAATTTGTGATGATTAAGTTACCATATGATTCCTCAGATATGAGGGCACTGGGACAACATTTTTGGTTTTTAAGATCATTTCCCTAATGTTTAAGAATTAAAAAAAATACTTACATAATTTTGGTACAATCTCACTGTTGTTTGTGCCTTGAACAATTTTCTCTTAATATCTTAAAGAAATGAAGTTTAATCTGCCTTCTGTGAAGTGTTAGCAGATCATGCGACAGAATTATAGGTCAATCCATTTGTCTCAAACATAAGGGTAGAAAAATTTATAAACATAAGTCCATCTTATGATGAGATTAATCGTATATGCTTCCAAAAATGGACTTATACATCATCTATCATACCTATTAATGAAATGAAACTAATTTCTACAAACTAAGGGATTCCTTTAGGAAAGTGGTAGGTGATAAAGGACTATCACACTTCGTTTGTGGGTTCAATTCCCGCATCGTTATCTGATGCGATGGGTTGACACCCATCCTGCAGGTTGTCCTTTTTCTAAAACAATACTATTATAACATTCTAGAAAAAATATAGAAAAAAAGTTATAACTTTAAACAATACTATATTATGTTCAACATAAGCCATTCCAATCATTAGGCTTATCCAAAATACATATATCCAATCTCATAATGAATAAATATTACTAGAGAGGTCATCTACCAAGAATGTGATTATCATCATTTATCTCCCATATATCATAAGATATATCATTGTGTTGGTAACATTCGAAACATGTGAATACATAAATCATGCATTCTCTTGAAAAATGAATACCCATTGAACCTTAGTGAAAACATTAATGATGATAACAGTTAACTCTTTCAGCATACCAAAATCCTAAAATTTCTTTATACTCAAACCCTGATATCACCTTTTCCTTATATCAGTCATGAGATCATGAATACTATCAAACATATTATTTCCTTTTTATACATTAATTTAGTGTATATCATATGCTTTCCAAAATAATTGAATCACTTTTCATGGTTACCGGTACCATATAAATATTGAAAACCACAATAAAACAATACATAGATATTCTAATATTCCACAATACTATAAATGAGATTCCACAACATTATTTCATAATCCTGTTAAATAAACACATACTCATTCAACTATATCGTTGTAATACTCAAGATCACCAATAGTGATTGCATGAGACTTCCCATTTTCCTTTTCCTTATGAGGTTTTTGAGGTCGATTATCATTAAACCTTGGATTAGGGCATTGGTTAGCATAATTACCCATTTCCTTGCACTTGAAGCATTGAAGTGTTGGTGGTGCATTCTATGTAGTATTTTATTCATTCTCATCATTATATAACTTTTTCCCATTACCTCCACACTCAGATACTCAATGACCTTCTATTCCACACTTAATACATTTTCTTCTCCCTTTATGACAATCTCCACCTTGCTTCTTTCCACACTTTGAGCATAACGAAACATTCATCTTATTTTCACCATTGTTCAGAGATTTTTCCTTAAACTCCATATTTCTTTTCTTGTCAAAAACCATGAGATGAATATGTTAAACCAAATTCTAGTTCTAAATTGAGAGCAAAATCCACAATTTCTGTATAGCTACTGAAGTTTCTTATAGAGAATTCCCTTAGAGGACTTGGTTTTAAGCCACTGAAGAATCGATCAACTTTACTTTCAGGTGGGATGATAATGTCAGATGCAAACCTTGCAAGCCTTATAAAATTCTCCTCGTATATACCAATAGATTCATCATCATTTTTCTTAAGCTCAACGAACTCCTTCTCCAAATTTGTTTGAAGAATATGAGGGAAGAACTTATTGAAAAACAAGTTCTCGAACTCGTCCCATTCCATGGATTCGATTTCATCTTGGGGCCTTGTATTTTTAACTAGATTCCACCACTGGTCTGCTTCACCTTCTAACCGGTAAATAGCCAAATTGCCTTTTTCATGCTATGAACATCTAATTATCAAAAATATCTTTTTAATCATACTAATCTATTGTTCAACAACAAGTGGATCAGAAGACCTGCTGAAAGAATGCAGATTTCTCCTCATGAAGGACTCAATAAAATATTGTTCCTTTCTCTGCTCATATGGAAGTCCAGAATGATTCATAGCTTTTGTAAGTATAGAAATAATATTTTTCACTCCATCTCTCATAAAATTGGGTTGTTCAAGAGTACAATCATTGCATTGTCCATTACATTGATCAACACGGTTCCTTCGGGTTCCAGCCATTGTCGAAAACCCAAAAAGAATAGTATGAGAGGAAAAAACCATGCTAGGAAAACAACATAATAATGGTAGAGTACCTTAAATATATAACATCATAGGTTTAATTATAAAATAGTTACCATAATTCTAAGACTATAACCTATACTTATAGTTAACCTTAGAGACATCCCTAGACATAACTTAGAAATATCTCTAGGGATTTCACTAAAGTTTTCGCATCCTAGTTTCCAAAAGACAACTAAACCATTCCTCTGATACCAACTGTAGAGACCCAAGCATGTCATACATGGACATTACATTACATTCTAAAAGAACTTAATACATAACAAAAACCGACACCCACAGACCGTACTAGTTTGTTGTCTTTGGAAACTCAGAACATAATCTTCTAATCATGCTGAATGATCTTCAACATCTCCCATAAAGATCATGGACTTTTGTTTTCTTACCTAAAAAATTTATTTATATCAAAGGGTAAAGAAAACATATAAATGGAGAGCTCAAATTCTCAGTAAGGTTAAACAAAGGAAATATCAATCATATCATATTCCTAAGAACAGAAAATTTTGGAAATCGTAACCTGTAAAAGAGATCATAATATCATAACATGAGGTAAATCATAGTAGTGAAATGTAATACCAATAATATTAAAATAATACATGAAACATTTTTTCATACATAAATAATCATATAAAATCAATTCATATTAGTCAAGACTCATTTCCAAGACTATCATAGCAGACAAAGTCCATTTCTGAACTGAGTTCACTCCCTGTTCCAGTCATGTATCACTGAACCAGATTAATATGCCGTTCTAGCCATGTCTATCTCATGAGATATAAATCTTTACCCAATGCATTGGAGGGAGATATTGGTCCCACCCATCTCATAATGAAACCATTCTTATGTGTTCCACAAAATCATAAATCATATATCATAGCATAACCAATGTAATAAAAATGGGGTTCTTAAACATCATGTCATCATTAAATAATACATATAAGATTAAGGGAATTCATAAAAAGAATTCCATCAAAATATAATAAAATAAATTTAATAATAGGGATTTAAAAATAACCTTATATTATCTTAGATGTAAAATAATTTTGATAAAACACATTAACTCAATTCTTGAGGAAAATATCCTTTCTACTTTCAAAACATTTTTCCTTTCATAACATGTCATAAAATTTTAAACTAAATAAATTTAATTGAAAATAAACCTGAAATCATGTAAAGGAAGCTTCATGTAAATAATTATATATGAAACCATAAAAATCAATTCATGCCGTATATTTTAAAAAAACATTCTTCTCGTACTTTGGCTGAAAAAGTCAAAAAGTATCTTGTACTGAAAACGACAAAAGATTCCTATCAAAACATTTACTAAAAATTCACAAATTATTAAAATTGGATTTAAACAATTGTTGTAGGATAGAAATAATATTACATATTGTGGAAACATGGATGTCTATGATAAATATGGCCCATTAAATTCTGAAGTATAAAAAATCTCGGATAAAAATGAGATAGCGATATTTTCCCTTACCTTAGGTCTGATATACATTATACGTATCCAAACCTCCTGTACAATGGTTTAAATAATGTCATAGGCTTATTCCAAAATCATACTCATTGTTATGATATCATATATGGTCATATTCTCACCTTCTTATTAGAAATATTTCATTGCTACTTGTTATTCGGGTGTTCATTGCTTTATGTTATTATGCATGTTTTTTTGAATAAATTCTTATTACTCTTTTAGATTATATCTATATCATTCACATAATGGTATTATTATAATATATATCATACATATTTTTTCAATTAACTTATATAATCATTATTCAATAATGATCATGTAGAATGAGTCTCCTCACATCGTGGAGACGGTAGGCCATACGTACGCGCAAGCGATGATATCATTCCTATAATTATATGAATGGAATTGGAGTTGATGATATAATATTTCAGAATCAGTATAATGTTATAATAATCATATATAGTTATTTTTCTACACCATTATATACATCCATGTACGGTGGTGGTGGAAAACAGATTACATCACGGCGTGGAGATGGTATTTCGTACATACAGACACGCAGTGATTTCATTTTCCATAGGATGGATAGAAGGTGAAATATGATTGTTTCATAATTATAATAACTTATCTATATATGGGTGATACTGATGTTATTACCTTATAATTAAAGAAATAAAGAAGAGGACTTAGAAGAAATAAACTCGGTAGAAGAAATTACCTATTCCTTGATGTGTCTCTTTTATACATCCTCTTCTGGAACTAGAGATGGTCTTTTGAGAAGACCAGAACCTCTATGATATAACTATAGATGTTTGGAAGATATGTTGGCAGGGTTTGGCAGAGCTTGAAGGCTCAATATTTTCTGAAGATGAGAGGGAGGAGGTTCCCTTTTATAAGAGGGATGAGGGACACCTTAAAAAACATAAAATATTATTTTATAATAAATTCATCTTCGGTTTATAATGGCTCCAAAGTGACTTATTTCGAGGATAGGTTGGGGATGGGAAGAAATCCTCTCAACCAATAGGTTTTAGACATGTTTAGTTTACCCTTTTAACCTTATCATTTATATTTACCTATATGTTAAATAATTTAACTTTTACCGTGTCTTCTTGTATACTTACAATATTTGGATAATACAATTACTATAAACTACCAATAGAACCCCAATTGGTTCATTAATGTAATATATATTATTATATATGTTTTTTGGGTGATCTTTAGATTTTTAGGAATATAATATCAATTAATATTTTAATATTTTTTAAAAACCATTTTATATCAATTTCAACAGTATATGGTATTTTATTTTTGATAAATTTATATCAGAATTATTACTTAGAAAAAAATTAATCTAACCAACCCTAATATGTTATATTAACCATGAAAATTAGTTTAATTCATAAAAAGTCTCAAATTACTTTTATTTGCGTATTTATAATATCAATTATGTTAATATTTGATTAATAATTAATTACTGCATAATCATTGTGGAATAAATAAATTAAATTATTTATTATCTAAAAATTATAAATAAAATTCTTTTATATAGATAATATTTTTATCTTTCTAATTAATATTTATAATCTAATTTATCGTATGTATAACCCTATATAGATAATGTACTACTTATTAAACATTGATTTTAACTCTTTTAACAATTCATTGAATGATATAATAATAAATGTACTAATATAATCCAAGTAGACCTAAAGGGTAATATTTTATTCCTAAGGTTGTTTTTGGTCGAATTACACTTATCCTATAGAATCATTACATGTGTTAGGGTGTCATAATATCATTTTTACCCCTAATTTCCTTATTTAATTTTAATCGTGGTAAATAAATGTAAAAAGCTATTATTCCCAAAAAGTTATTTTATTCTTATTGAACCACATTTCACTTACTGATATCAACCGTGTCTCTAGGATTTTTGAAATTCCACTCACAGATGAGGTAAAATTATGTTTAATGTAAATTTTTAAATTCTCATGTAGGTGGGTAAAAGACGGTCAAAAGATCAATAAAATTTTTGTATATCTAAATTTATTATAAAATGACTCTAAAGAATTAAATTAATCTTATATAGGTATTATTTATCTATTTTTACCTAAAATAAATTTAAATAAAATAAATAATTAATTAAATAAAAATTCGGTTTTAAACTAAAACTCAGTGTTTTTATCTATTCATCAAAAATTTATTGTTTTCAGAAAAAGACAAAAAATTCACCTTGGGATAATTTCTATATTACGAATCCAAAAATGAAGTCTGTTTTGAATGACAAAATTTATAAAATTTCAAAAATAGGATATTACTATTCATAATGGCTAGTTTATATAATATTTTAATAACATATCGTTGATTAGTGAAACCCTGTATTGTGTACTACAAACGCTATCGAGGAAGGTCACGATTGTGTGTAATGAAAGCCAATTCAGGGATACGTGTAGTGAAATCTCCCTTTAGTAATGCATATAACATCATCAAAACTTATTTCATTTATACATTAAACAAAATCATTACTTATTGTTGCATTGAATAATTTCCACAAAACGAACGTGAAATTGTGTGTAACACGAGCCAAGAATAGTGTTGCATATACTGCAAGATAATACGGTTCTATGTATATTACAAGCTAATATTGGTGTACTGTATAATAGAAGACATCAATGAAATTAAAAAGAATATTTCTCATAATATCTCAGGGTGTTATAGGGAAAAACCATGGTGGTTGAGTTCTGAATAGAGTGGTATTATAGGTGTTCTATTCTACTTTTGTGTAGGGAGTCTGTGAGGTTGGTTTGGGCAAAAATGTTTAGTGTTTTGAGTTTTTCATTCAATATAGGGATTCCAGTGTCGGATCGGTTGCCTACGTATCCATGCATGATGATTGTAATCTCCTGCCTTTCAACTCAGAACATTTAAACACTTTGTTGCTGGGAATTTTTTTGGCACATTGATCATATAGGACTGGGTTGTGATTTCCATGACATTATTGAATTAGATCCCCAGATATACTCTTTTGACCATGATATATATTGTTTTATCTTAGTATGCCTCCATGTTGAAATCCTTACATGATTCCATTGTGTGATCAAGAGAACGATAGACATAGTGATTAGGTATTAATACATAGGGCTTTTACCAGATATAAAAACTCCGAGTGGCTTTCCAGCGATAACACCACAAATTGAGTAAAAGCTATCACCATCACTACTATTGAAGGATCTATATTGTATGAGGGAATTTCAGGAGTTTTGGAGGTAGTGGACTTCCATATTTTAGTCTGAGTCGGACCCCCAGGTGGCTGAGGACTAGCTAGAGGTAGTCACTCACATTTCATAACCTATAAGGACAACTACCTATCAAATGAAAGTATGTAGAGTAAGTATTCTAAAGGGATTTATGGGGTGATGGTAGATAATGGTGACACAATCACAAGATGAGACAAATATCTCCTAGGTAGACAATGATCATCTCTTTAGATATGATTTCTATCATTCCATGTTGCAATCGGTACCTATATAAGAGCTTCTGCATTTTCCTAATGTAAGTATGACTTTGGTTGAGTAATTTGTGAGGTTTACTGATATATAATGTTACTATATGGGTATAGAATGATACGTGTTATTCAGGACATGGTCCTTTGAATATGGCTTGTGCCATGAAATTAGGGAGTCAAAGGTATGTCTTAGCCTTTCCCTATATACTGGAGGGCTTGAGTGAGCCCTATTGGAAGAATGTTTTTTGGAAGGGAAGAAACTAGTAAAGGGACCTATATGTAGGGACCTGGTAGATGAGAGATCTAATTCATATTGTCGATGATAGTCATATGGTTCCAAATAGATCATAATCTTTATGAGGTGATCCTATGAATCAAGGTCAACGGTGTAATGATCTACTGGTTACTCGAATCAACCAAGGTATATGCATCATTTCCCTTGAAATAGTCGAAGATATCTGGGACAAGATTTACCAACCCATCATTCAATTGATTGAGAGTGGGTCAAGGGACCTCAATGATAGAGATAGAGGTAGGAGTAGGGTGTTTTTGTATGGGGTCTCTTTATTATAACAATTATGCCTTATTACATCATCATAGGTATCAAAAGGTAATATGTATATTATACCCTGATTCTTTGTTTTAGTAATAGGGTGTAGTGTGTATGCAATGACAGAATGACGTTTTCCATTATCTGTGTAAGAGAATCCTTGGAGGATCTGAACTATCAAAAATGTAGGAGAGTATAATCAATTAATCACTAGATATAAAGCATTACTTAGGTGGGATATATATGCATTGAGACATCAATTTACAAAAGTGGCAGCATGTTTATGAATATGACATTCTTGATGAGGTACTAGATTTATCTCCACGATAAGAGGTATATTTCTGTGTTGACTTTCATCTCGTGATGTAACTGATATATTCAATATCATATAGGTGGATCTCATAGGGATTTGAGAGATGATTATGAAGTTGGAGGACTTCAGGAATAATTCTTTCTTGAGACCTTGTGTTTCCCCCTAGGCATCCACAGTATTGTTTTCCCAGAATACTGATAGGAATATGTGGTTATGTTCGGATTACCAACACTTGAAACAAGTGACCATGAAATATAAGTATCCACTACTAAGATTCAAAGACCTATTTGACCAGTTATGAGGGGCATGGTGGTTCTCAATGATAGAACTCAAATTAGGTTATCCACAACTACATGTACTGGATGAGGATACACCAAAGACGACACTAATATGTTGTAAAGGTCACTATGAGTACTTGTTGATGATATTTGTCATGGGGACTACCGCAAAATGTTTGTGGGACTTAGGAACCTAATATTTCATCAATTCTTAGACGAGATCATGGTATTCTTCACTGATGACATCCTGTAATATTTGGCATTAGAGGAAGAGCGTGCAAGACAATTGAGGATGGTCTTAGACGCAATCCAAGAGAACCTTCTTTATGGGAAGTTCCCAAGAGTCTGATCTAGATTCAATAGGATCACTTTCTAGGGCACTTTTTATCATAGGATGGAGCTGTAGTGGATTTATCTAAGGTTGAGGTAGTTCCTTCATTTGGGCCACCCATGAATTTTACCATAGTGAAAACGTTTCCTATATTGGTTGTGTAGTAGTAGAGTTCTATACCCAACGTCTCCATAGTGGTTTCACACATAACATCCTTTAACAAGAAATGGTAAAATTTCATGTGGATGAAAAGTTACTAGAACTTCTTTTTGGAGTTAAGGTAGAGTTTGACAAGCACACCCATAGTGAGGTTATCGAATATGGTTGTTGAGTACATAGTGTTATAAAATTCCTCATGGACTAGACTTGGTTGTGCTTTAATGTAGAGGCAAGGAATTATTTTCTATATTTCATGCTAGTTTAGACCACATGATTAGAAAAATATGACCCATGTCCTTCAGTTATGAGAAATAGTTTTTTGGATAGATTTTGTGGCGACAATAAATAATGGGTGTGAGGTTATCATATACTTTGAACATAATATTATCATGTATATCTTCCCTCATTAAGATATTAACTTGATATTGGCGAGATTACTATGGTTCCTCCATGAATATGAATTTTAGATTTTCTATTCTCTTTGGATGGTAAAAATCTCAGCAGACAAGATAAATAGAAGATATTGTTCTTAGTTGTTGGATACGACATTGGAGTAGTCAGACCCTATGAATTTAGCCTTTCTAGATAAAAACGGTGCTTCGTATCATTAGTATACGGTTGTTACCCTACTCTTTATATAGTGTTTCAGGGATTCTTAACATCGAGATACTAACTAAGAGAATTATTATACTCATATATTCAATGGACATGCTCTTGATGGATATTATAATGCTTGGGAACATGATATGATTTTTAGAGGAAGGAAAGTGGTACCTTTGGAGTTGTGGTAGGAGGTGTTACATGTGTTTCAAACATCCAATTTAGTGGTACATCTATGTGTGGATCATATGTACCAAGACTTATGACATTAGATTTTGTGGTCGGGCATATAGAAATGAGTTACAGTGTTTGTCTCTTGGTTCCATACACCCCAATATGTGATCGCTAACCACCATGTTTCAGTGGGTTTAACAAAACCCTTTGAGGTGGTAGGGTGGATGTGGGATGGAATATTTAGGGACATTATTGTGGGATTAATGCATACATCATGGAGACCTGATATCATTAAGGTGATCATAGAATGAAACACCAAGTTGTCCCAATTATTATCATTCTAGGAGTATAGATCAGTAGAGAGCATATGATGTCTATATGTTCAATAGATAGTATGAATCCATGAAGTTACCTCAAATATTGTTTTTATAATGATGATTTCTTTAAATCCCTATTGTGTAAGGGATTACGGGATATGTTTGGGACTCTATTATGCCTGATCATTGCATTCCACCCACAAACTGATGGCAAGACTGAGCAGACTACTCATGTTCTGAATGAAATGTTGTGGGCTTACAAGATGAACATTGGATGGATTTGGGTGGACCACCTACCCATGGTGAATTTTGTATACAATAACAGCTACCATTCCACAATTATTATGGAACCATTCGAGAATTTCTCTAGGAGACCTTGTAGTTCAACACTTTTTTGGACTGATCTAGTTGATTCGGCACTCATGGGACCAAAATTGAAGCATGATACTACAAAGAAGGTGCAGATAATTCATAATCAGATGAAGACTACACATATCCATTAGAATTGTTATGATACAGGGGAGACAACCCATTGGAAATTGAGGAAAGAGACTATATGGTCATATGGGTTCCACCTTGACATTGATTATGTGGTTTCAGCTAAAGAAGAAAAATATATCTATGATTCATCATCCCATTCGAGATACAATGTAGTGTCGGAAAAATTTTATATCTCCTATTTATACCTCCATAGTTAGAACGAGTACATGATGCCTTCTACATTTCGTAGCTGAGGAGGTACATGCATGAACCATCACATGTTATTGATTTGACTGATTTGGACATCTAGGATAAAGTGATATTTTCTTATTGATTTGTGAAGGTCACGGATTAGTAAGAGAGGTCCCTTTAAAGGCATTGTATTCCCATTATGTGTCTTCAGTGGGAGCACATGAACCTTTGGCTGATCATATGGGATTAGGAGACCAAGATTCTAAAAAAGTGTCCCCATATCATTGAGTAGTTCTTCTCTATTTAAGATGTAAATCCCTAGTTTTGGAAGAATGAAATGTCTCATATATTCTGTTTAATATTTTTAAATATTATATGGATTGTTTTCAAGAACAGATTCTACGAAAACATGAGACTGGGAGGCCCAGTGTTCCTAGAATAAAAAATTTAAATATATTGAAAATATTTAATATCATGCACATGCAGTTTTCATAAAAAAGTATAATAACATAAAAATGTGTTACCAAACCTTAAATTTCAGGGAATTTTTGAGTTCAAAATAACAGTTTTACACAATATGTGACAAAACCATTATTGACATTGGTTGTTTGTGGAACATTCTTCTTGGGAGTTAAAATGAGTAAAATAATTTAATGATGTTATTTTATTTCATTTTTACTAATGAAGAGCATAAAAATAATTAAATAGATTATTATGCATGATTTAGAGGGTTTTCCACATATCCTTGGTAAAGTTGGAGATCCAATAGGGATAGCTTCAAAGACTCTCTCTAAGGATAACAATGACTGATTGTGGATTTCTGGTCAATGAAACCTCGAATTGAATGGTTCTAGCCAACAACTATGATGACATTATCACTCTTCATCAACAATCTAACCAAATAGAGGTAGGGTGTGTGTTTTATTCAAATTTCTTCCTCATTATTAATTTTTTTGATGAATTCTAATAAATCTATGAATGGATTGAATTATGTATTAGTTTCATTCTAGGATTTTATTATTCTACAAGGACATATTTGGGTAAATCCTTGTGAATGAATTGTGGAAGGATTATATTCTCTTTCTATCTACAATGAGCCAAGATTGATAAGACCGTTGATTGAGGTTTGTTCCTCCCATTTTTTCTTCTGATTCTCTCCTCCAGTTCCATGATTAACCATAGGTGTTCTTCATTTGGATCATGTTTTAACTATTATTGGTCAATCGATCATTGCACACAAGTTACATGGAGTAATGTTCTGATATAGTAGATCGAGGATCAGTATGACATGATGGAGGTGTGACAACTGAGGAGAAAATAAAATGTCAGATGATTCCCAATTTCATATTTTTCATCGTTAATTATCATAGAATAAATAACTTCATCATGGAAAATGATGTGGGAAATTGAGTTTTTTGGCATGGTTGTCGACAATTCAAAGGTCAGAGGATCCAAAGGGGTATGAGGAGGAAGATCTAGGATTTTTAGAAACTCTCATTGAATAAAGTCTGTAATGTGAGTTTACACAGAAAGGGGACCTTGAGAGGAATCAAGGGTTTTTATAAGGATATACGTGTCACAAAATATGTGGCCCAAACTACACGGTGTGTGGTCCATCCCCTAAAACTCAGTGTGTACTAGGGAAGCAGCTATACACAGGGTGGAGTACACTGGTTTCTTAAATCATGTTTACTCCTCCACACGGACATGGATACAAAGCTTGAAGTCATGTACAAGAACATGGTTATAGTACATGGGATTCCTACATGCCGTGTACTAATACATAGACATGGTTTAATGACATAGGCCGTTAACACAGGAAATACCCAAGGTCATGGGACACAATGTGTTCCCCCTGTACATGATATTTACTCCCTTCAAGAGTGATTGTGGTTCATTGTTTTCTTAGTTTGGACTATAGTAGGTTGAGTTTGTTCTCTTGGTCCTTTCCCTTGAGGTTATAGTTTGAAATTAAATCCCCATCACTGGATTGTGATACCCTCTAGTGGCCAAGGCTCATATAGAGTTGTGTAATCCCTTCGTGAGACTGGAGTGCGATCCTCAGTCATCATTAGTTCCATAGTTGGTGTTTATGGAATCAATGTGACATTCTGACCTAGGATTCTGTCAACCATCATGTATGCCACATTAGTGTGGTTGGTAGAATCATTAATGTACGATCCCTTATGAAGTTTCTTGATCCAGATTGGATTTTTGGTGTCCCCCAATGGATCTTCGAATGACCCCAATATGTATATTAAATTATTCATAGACCAATGTGTTCTTTTCAAGAAGTTCCTAATGATCTAGTCCTATTTGTTGAGGGTCTTCAGTGATATCCCTACTCCTAGAGTTATTTCTCATATAATGATCATTGCTTCAAGCTAAATCATATGGAAGACAGTTTGTTTTGAAAAACCAATGCCATGGTGTCATTCATACATATATCTGGTTGTTTTATGTTCATTAATTTTTATTTCTTTTATTGATCTAACTATATTGGTGCTTCGTGTATACTGTTTTTGGATTTTCTGACTCAGTATTTTTATACTCACCCATGCACGGTATTTTCCCACACATGACGTGTCCAGGGGAGATGGAGACCCTTTTGACAGAGTGTGGGTAGGATAGGGAATGGGTGGAGCATAGCTGGAGCTTGATAGACTGAGTTGATTACTATGAGTGTATTTTTTACTAATTCCTCACCCATTAAAGTATAATTTACTATTTATAGTTTTGGTTGGGATTTTCTTGGAACCTAAAATTTTTTCAGTACTTCACTATTGTACTCTATTCTAGGGTCTTGGATATATGCCTGCATTAATTTAGTTGTTTTATATTTATACAGTGTGATGGCCTAGATATATGTGCTTGTGTACATGTAATTTTGGATAATGCCTCCCATTTTTTTCGATATGCCTTCTCTGCATTGGTGGGTATCCCCTAGCCTATTGGAGGAGGTCTTGGGGTAGTCACAGATCAAACCTCGGTGGGTCGTGTCATGACATGTTTTATGATTAAATAATTTTAAATGAAATTAAAATAATAGATTTTATGTTTATAAAATGATATTTTCCAGGAAAGGTATTACAATGATGTCAAGCCTTATTTTTGTTTTTTCAAATCATTTTTAGATAAAAAAATTTAAAAAATGTTTTCAAGCTTTCATTATGAGTTTTCAATGTGTTTTCAAAGTAAATGTTTTTCAAAACAAAATCAGGCTTCCATTATATGTTTTGAAAAGATATTTTTAAATGAAAAAGGTTTCAAATATTATTTTGGTTTAAAAAAGGAATTTTTCATAGTTAAAACATAGGTTTCTTAATAAATGTTTGAAATTAAATTTTCAATCATTCTTTATAAGAAATGGATTTTAAAATGGATTTACAGAAACAATTTTCAAAGAGTGGTTTTCTTAAATAATAAATTTCTCATGTGATCATTCACAATTATCCTCCATAAATGATGACATACTTTGAAATAGTATTTGATTTTCTAGGGATATGATCTAAGAATACAATTCATATTTTTTTGACTGGTTTTTATTTTGGTGAAACGAATTTTAGGACATCAGTTTCTATTCCATGGGAGATGTGATCTTGAAATTCGCATAATTTAATGTGTTATAATTTGATGAAATGATTATAAAACCATTTTCTTTTCCATAGATAATTTTATGAAGAAATTATTATGAATGACATTTCATATAATGTGTTATGATATTATGTTTATAATACCCATATATTTTTATGTATTATAATATGATGGATTTACTATAATTTTGTGGCTCATTTATACATGATTTTATAATTTGATAGGTGGAACCAATATCTACCTATAATTCATTGGATAAATATTTATATATCACAAGATAATGATCGAAAAATTTCAATGTTCTTGATCTGAAGATTAAAACACATGCGCCCTAATCCAAAATGTGAATCGTGTGTGTCCTGGCCCATTATGGGAGGAGGGGGAATCCAAATCCATTTTGGGAAGATGGGGAAACCCATCCCCTATTTACTAATCGGTAATACCAATACACTATGGTAAAATGGGGAAACATAAACCCTTATAAGGAAATGAATCTCCCTTGGGATAATGGTGTGCCATTCCCAATAGGTGTAGTCCCCATGATGTGACCCAGGACTTTTTCTGAAATGAAACGTGAATTATAATAAATGATGTTACATATTTATGTGTGTTACATAAATTCTATGTATTATTCCTTTGATATGATAACATGGTTCATGTTCTTGATAATAATATTATTCATGTCTTTGGAATAGAAAATAATTATTCCATGTCTCATAATTATGAATTTTTTTGTAGGGTGTGATCTTTAAATGATATTATATTGATCTCATACACTTATGTTAATGATTGGATTATGTATTTCCTTTATTTACTCATACTGGGCGTCTAAGCACACCCCGTTCTTGTGATTCCTTTCCCTTGGATATATAAAAGCATTTTTATGTAAGATTTATAAAGGGGAATAAAATAAAGGTGATGTTGAAAAACATTCACAAATTTAAAAGAATTTGTTCAATTATTCAAAAGACACTAAAATATTATATTCCTGAGGAATTTTATTTTTATAATGTGATGAAATTTTTTGTAAAATAATGAAAAATCCATGTATGTTAATCTTGGGTAACTATACATAAATCCCAATAAAATTATTCAAGTTCATAAATTGGTACATTGTTATGATTATAATCCCTATAAGGTTAAAAATTATGTTTTGGAGTTAAATTTCTATCTTTTATAAATAATAAATCATCTGAGATTTTGGTTTTTGTATTATATAAAAGACATTTTAGGTTAGTTATTTTAATATTTATCATTTTAATGTTTTACAGAAATATAGATGGACTTGAAGTATGTTTTTTCTGATTGTGAGGGTGAGCTTTCTAGCCCTTTTGATTATTATTAAAAACATGATGGTATTTGTTATCCAAATATACATCATAATAAACCTCATCTATATAATATAGCAATAAATAAGTAAATTTTAATTTGATGAAAAAGTTCTATGAATATTTTTAATAGAAAAGGTTCTTAAAACTTTTCTAGGGAGCCTTTATTTACTTCTTCAAATATTCTTAACGTATCACCACTATTTCTTGGTTGGAAGATACTACAAAAATTTTGGTATAACAAATGATTTAGTGTGAACAGATGAATATTTTATGTTTTAAGATTTTTTTAAGGTTCCAATAGAAGATAGTTCCATGTTAGATATTAAAATTTTAAAATTTATTTTATTTGATATGGGAATGATTTTTTTTTGGAATATGTTTTTTTATATTGTTTCGAGGACAATTTTTTGAATTCATAATTTTTTTGTGGAGGATTTAGAAATTAAAAACATTAATATAGAAAAAAAATCTCTACATTTTTATTATTTTTATCTCTGAGATAGTTGTTTATATATATTTATTTCAGCTTCTTGATGAAGATTATGTTATGGTCGTGAAATATGATTTATTGTGTAAACAAGTTTGTGTTCATGTTTATAATGATCCAATTTTTATGGTTATTAATGAACCAGTAGTTCTACCATGCATATCATCTATACATCATACCACATCTACCATGTATTCACGGGATGAGTATGCGATCATCACTGAATCTGGAGAATTATAATATTGTTATGAGGCGAGATAATGTGATCATAAATACATGTTGGGTATAATGACCAATAGATTTTAAATTAACATACACCTTAATTTCCTCATTTTTTGTTTTTTTATTTAATAATAACTTGATTGATGTCTTAGGTAGCTTATGGTTTGTTTTGGATGGTTTTAGAGTCCTTTATAGGGGTTCATGGTTGGAACATTGTAAGGGGATTATTTATGCTTCTACCTTGGAATTCATGTAGTCTATTGTAGATTTACAATGGGCCAATTATTATTATTTTATAGTTAATTATAAGTACGAGACATTCAATAAAAAATAATGACCCTCGAGATAGAGGTTAAAAACTAGGTTTGGACATTGTTTACTAAACCGTGCAGATAATCCATGTGGGATCCCTGGAGATGTAGATGAACTCACATTATTGGCACACAATTATGTAAGCATTGAGACCAAACCGGGCATGTTGATTTTATTAATTAAAAATTTATGTTTTAAACTCAAAACCTTCATAAATTCCTCATTATTCATTCTATATATTAGGATATTGAATCTACAGACTATAGTGATGTATATGTTCATTTAACTTCCTCGATACTCGAAATTGGATACATTATAAGCATTTAATAATCCAAATTCAAGGTAAAATCATTTTAAACGTGTTTATTTGATATCTCGTATTTCCCAGTTCAAAATAATCATTGATCCATACTAAAATGGATATATAATGATTTTATCATAATATAATGGGTAATTAATGGTTTTTTTTCAGATAGACACTCTATTTATATAATTATAATATTTCCATTAATATGATATATAATTACCATAAATTAAGGATCAAAATGGTTATGTTGATTTGGTTATAAGAGTTCGTAATCAATTTTTTATTTTATCATGATCAATTATTAATTTTTGGAATTTTTGGGATTATTTCTGGGGATACTTTGCTGATGATATTGATTTGAGTGTTAAATCATGGTGGCCATTAACATTTGTCCATAACATGATTGATATAAGAATATCATTATTATGTTGGGCCCTTGAGTATGGTTTTTGATCTGATATGTCTGCGTGTTATTATGTCCCATGAGAAACATGATTGATTATTTTTTCATGTGTGCTATGTGTGTGATATTATAAAATAATAATTGATTTGAACAAATGATCTTGTTATGATATGACTTGATTGTTAGGGTTTTATACACTATTGAAATTGTCACATGTATCCAGATAATTGGGATTTTAACAATAAAAAATGTACCAATAGAATGGTATCATGGGTGTTTAGATAAATAAAAAGGACTAATGCATCCTTGAAGGTGTTGTGTGGTTTCATAGACATGTTTATAAAATGAAAGAGTATAACCATATAGGGGTAAAATGTGTCCAATGTGTAAGAAAGTTGAATTTGGATAATGAACATGTATGTGTTATTTCAATTAAATTATCCATTCATGTTATGAGGTTGTACCATCATGTGAGGATAGATGAGGGCATTTGGGTTCCACATGAGGTATTCTATGAAGAAGACCACCCCAGGGAATGGAGTTAGCTCTTATATAGAGGAGGGAAGATGAGATATGATTTCTGGGAATATGGTGATAATACAATTCTCAAATAATGTATAATTTTTCCAAATTTTTTTGTTAGAAAATATAATCCTTAATGGAATAGTTCTAAAATAGGCGGTGTTAAGGATTTTTGAATCATAGGTAGCACATGATGATGTGACACTAGTGTGGTTTATTTTTTTACTTAGGAAGTATATTTATGGTGTCAAAGAAAAAATATATATATATACATTAAAATATGTTAATGAAATAGTTGGGGTGAACTTTTGAGTTTATACTCACATCTAGTGTGGGAATATTAATGCACATAATGACTTCTAGATCATGGATATATGTAATATAAAGGGACGAATGATAAGGATGTGAGGATATCATGCATGGTGATGATGGTAGTACATGAAAATACCCTAGAAATATACCATATTCCCTTTATTTATATTCCTTGTTTCTTTCTGATACATTGGTTAACATATCACATTAGGTTCCCTAGGATATTTACTTGATCACACCATGATACTTAACATGTCATATGATATAGAATTCCTTTTTTTATTTCCTCTATGGTATTTTGGGATGTGTATTCATATTTTCAGATTATTTGGTCATATAGAAATTGATCTTATAGTTATATTATATCAACTAAATCATCCAAACCCTCTCTAATGGTTGGCCACCTCTTGTGTATACGGAGGTTCACATGAGGTTAGATAGAATTATGTACTAGATTTGGTTTTTTAGGTAAATAAATTAGAACATATTATCAGATGAGGTTTTTGTTTCCATTTATTATTTAAAATATTTGGGGTAAGGTATAAATTAGTTAGTCTATGTTGTTAATGTGTAGGAGGGTCATGTATGTTACTGGATTACTATTATTTGATAGACCTTCGAGTTAACAGCGATGTGACTATTGTTATTGTGTCTATATTAAATTATATTGATTTTTTGTATGTTCTATTATTATTGTTTATGGGATTTAAGTGTATTAATTATTCATGACGAGGAATATAAGATCACAAATCATATATAAATATTGTTTTCTATTTTTTATAGTCTATTTAATTATATTTAATGATTGTTCGCTGTTTATCTCTTATATACTTTATTGAAATTTTTATTGTTTGGACATGAAAATAATTATTGTTATATGTATGTGCATGTGAATGGAATTCATTTCTGGGTACAAGGATTGTTTCTACATTATGGATAGTAGTGATAATCCTTATCATTGAGGTTAAACTCCTAGGATATTTCTCTTATAAAAATTATTTGTTGTGCATATTAATTTTATAGGTGCATCCATAAGGGAGATACTAAAGGCATGCTATGGATTATTTTGGAATTTTAGAAAATGCATCCTCCTTGATGTTTGATGGGACATAATAGAGAATAAAATAAGTAAAAACCCTTTTGGGAGGGTATCCCTATTGCACCACTCATTGTTTATGGGGGTTAACTATAGTGTTCTTCTACACCCAATCAAGTGGTGTGGGTAGTAGAACCGTTATATCATGAAGTATTTTTGTTAGCTACATGTCACGTTCAAGGGGCATAGTTAAAAATTTTCATTGATGTTTTGGACATTAAATTTCATCAAAAACACTCTTACCTTAGTATTGGGAATCCTATAAATGTTGAGGACCCGATCTACCAAATTGAGGAAATATTCAACATGGTCTAGATTTCAAATTAATGATGAGTAATACTATACATCATCATTCTTTAGAGACCCAAAATTATTTTTTAGGTGTCTATACTAGGTAGCTTCATTTGAGGGACACACATGGGTGACCCAAAAGGACATGTTATTCAAGGATTTCACGTCTCAAGCACTGAAATTAGACTTTCCAGTGATATTCACAGAACTAAAATAGGGAACTTTGATAATATCTATTGATTCTTATGGTCTCATAGAGTTATATCTAGTTTCTCTACTCCAGGATATAAACAAGGCATATGAGGCTTTGAATACTAATAATAGCCTACATACAAAACTGAGACAATGGGTAATAGCCTTTGACAAGGAGGTATAATCAAAATTCATCATAAGGCTGCTATATTTGAAATGTTCTTGAAGGAGGATATAACAATGGGTTTTATTTTAGATTATGGTCAAAAAATTATTGTCCATCTTTTAAAATATTTGGGGGCCCCTTCCTATAGTATGAAGAGGATGGCATATGAGTCATATCATGGTGGATGTTAGAAGATTATGTGGATTAGGACCCTTTTAGAACGATCATTATGAGGTGGTTCTAACATATGAATAAATGATGGGACGGGAGGGAACCATAGTGAGTCTTTTAGGATACCCTCTATAGAATGTCACCAAAGTGGAAATGTAGACCATCTCAGAAATTATTTTTATAGGGATTCACAAATGTGTTTTGGGATTTATTTCTATAAATTTAATAAAGGAACATAAAATGGATAAATATGACCCAACCTTTATTGACTCATGAGAGCCAAGGGAATTAGTTTATAGTTTGTGGGAACAATGTTGGATTGATGTAAAAAATTTCCTAGAATACATTGATGGTTGAGATTGACCCTATAATATTTCATTCCTAGAATTTTTTTAATATTTTTTTGATATTGGATCTTTTATTTATATACTTGTGTTTTTGATGGATTAGAATTGTTGGTCATGTTATCTTCCAAGTTGTTTTCCCTTTAAATCTGTTTATAAAAAAGTGGATCATCAATATATGTTTCTATAATTATATGTTGTTGTTGTTGGAAATAAACATATGTGGAATTTCATGATCCATGCAACGACTTGTTTTGATGTGCTTTTAAGTATCGAGTGATTGACTAGCTTTATAGTGTAAATTGACTACTAAAATATACGCGTATCCATTAATAAATCGAAGGTAGATATTTTTTTGTACAATAAATGAAATGTTATAGAAGGTATAATGATTCTAGAAATGAGTATTTATGGAGATATCCCAATGCGGGTAGCTCGTATGGACCATGCAGTGGATCTGAATATAGGCTTCACCACTTTTCCTCTAATGGGACACCTTCATTAGGATGTACATCAAAATTATTTCATAGGAGTCCCTCTTTATATAGGTATTTAATTTGACATCGAATGTTTTCTAGTGGATAAAACAATATAGATTCATCCATATAACATGGTTTTTTTCTAAGATGATGGAATGGAAGTCATTGATCGAGGAATTATAAACGTCATATATTATTAGACCAATCACATATCCCTTTAGTTTTTCTATGTCATTTGAAATTATGTTTTATAATAGTATTTAACTATATGTGGTCTATGTGTGGTTTAACTAGGTGATAGTGAATAATTGATAACTATTATTAGGATTGAAGAATTTTAGGATCAGTTTTGGGGATCCCAATAGTCCTGCAATATTGAATGACAACCAATCTATGATCATGTTTATGTTGGAGAAGAATAAATTACTAAGATGACATTCTAGAGTACATATGAGTTGAATAAGTATTTTTTATGTCTTTTTTATTAAAAATATCACCATGGATAATTAGGTATATCATTAATAGGATATACCATTTATATATTGACTATTTTTTGTAATTTATGTTGATTGTGACCTCATACACTAATGAAACTCAGTGATACATTCTAAAAAACGAGATATTATTTTGAGTACACTTATATAGATCATCAGCTACTTTCCTAGATCATAAAGTGTCATGCCTAGATCCAGGAGGTATGTTTTCTTGGTAATGTGATCTTTGAGGCTGGAATATTTATGGACCCAAAAAATGTAGAGGTTTGAAATCTTGGTTATTCCCAAGTAATTTATTTGATATCAAAAGATTCCTTTGGTTAGAAGGATACTAACAATGGTTTATAAAAAACATTTCCCATTTGGTTTTACCTATGATATGAGTACCAAAAATGAGGCCATGTTGGAATAGATTGACTTCTGGGAAGAGTTATTTCATGTGATGAAGAATATATTGATGGAAACATCGATATTGAAAATTTTCGAACTAGGGATTTGATATATTGTTTTTTGTGATTCCTCAAGTGTTGGTTTAGTAGGTTTTCAAAACAAATTGTATTATTTCGTAGCTAATGGTTCCCACCATATATGGCTTAATGAGTGGAACTACCCAACACCTGAATTTTAGTTGGAATTCGTGTTACATGACATATTTTATTTGATCCATTATCTCTTGAGTAAGAAATTATTTGTGTATAAGGACCACAAAATCATGAATTACATCCTGTATCAGTGGGTCTTGAATCACTAATAGAGGAATTGCTCTGATTATAGACAAAAAACTTATTATATGATGGATTGAAATATTGGGAATCATAATTTCATTGTGGAATATATATTTAGAAAAATGTAGGATCATAAAGAAATTATCTTGGAGGAGGAATAACGATTTATGAGAATGTTGGATGAAATGTTGGAAAATGAATATGAGGGCCATGGGGAAATGACTTGTGATCAATTTGGTTATCATGTAAATGTTTTTGGACTTGCTTAAAGTATATCTAGGCATATGATTCTGAATTCATAATTTTGTGTGTATGGATGGATGGATGTAACCCATCTCTTGGATGGTATTTATATAATCATGATTTAATCTATGTCTATGGGAGAGTTTTAGTTCCTAATTAAATGAGGATAGAGCGGATGAAGGACTCTCATACCTCAATATGAGGGTTCCACCAAGGATATATAGAGATGTATTCGGATCTCAATAAAATATTCTGATGGCCAATAATGAGGAGAAATATCATGGGTTGTTTCTATCACTTCATAACCAATCATAGGGTCAAGGAAATGTGTTAATGACTAGAAGGGACACTTCAGAAACTACCCACGTATATGTGAATGTGGGATGATTTGGAAATGAGTTTCATGATGGGTTCTTATTTTATTCTTATATGTTGAGATATTTTTTCTGTAAGAGTTGATATGAATATGAAATTGTCACATTTCTTACCAATACATGATAGTCTCAATTTTAAATATTTATGAATGATTTATATTTGGGAGATTTTAATATTTCATGGAGTTGTTTCTAGATGTATAATAGATAAGTAAATTCCTTTTACATTATCTTTTTTGAATTTCTTGTGAAAGACTTTAGGTAATTAGATTAAACTGAGTACATAATAGCATACATAGACTGATAAATAGTGAGATAAGAAAATCCATTCCTTTGTAGATATGAATAAATCATGCATCCTAGATTTCATTGGAGCATGAGAAGATCATATAGACTTCTTATAGTACACATAAAAAATAATTTACAGGATTAAATTCATATGGATCCTAATAAGGCACTATATATACATCTATTTCATTCATCACTATTTTTCATGAGATAAGTGAGATAGTATACATTGGTATTAGAATGATGCTTGTGACTACTGATATTAGTTAGTTGATTAGCATGCAGTTGGTCACTACTCAGTGTAGATAGTGATCGTATGTCGATCAAAGGAAATGACCCTTTGAGTTTTCTATTAGAAACATGGATTTTCATATAGGTGTCACCTTGGATGGGACATCATCTATTATAGAGATAAGGGAAAAATACAATATTTTTTGTTTGACTGTTTGATATTAGGAATCATATTATATTAGTGGATAACCAACTAGATATTCCTCAATGATATTATGGTATACATAATATTTACCTAGTTTATTAGATTCATAGATATGATCATGATCCTATACATGTAATAGAGAGTGCATATGTAATGTTGAATCTAAACACATCACATTTGGGGTAACCAGTATGGATTCTACAAAAAGTGAGAATTTATTTAATGGGAGGAAAATACCACATATTTGAAATTTTTTGGAATAATAGAAGAATCCAAGTAGATAATTGAATGTGGGAATCCTATGTATGATCAAAATGGTCTGATTTTTTGTTTAGGAACACTAGAGAAACTTTTTTAGGATAAAAATACCTTAGACTGGGATTTTTTAACTACTTGGATTTTTTCAAGTACCTTATGCCTTACTTTCATCCCTTATGCAACTATTTTCAATATAATTTTTTAATAATAGAAATAAATAGTTTATATGGTTAGTTTTATAGGGTTTTAGAGGCTATTAATTTGTTGAATGTTTGTCATATGGTTAGTGTAAAATGTATGGTTCTCCAAGGATAGAATGAAACATGTTCAAAAAAGTGAGAGAGTGGTGCATTATTAGGGAATAGTTATATTTAAAATTAAAAAGTTACCAAAACAATAATGTTATATGGGGTAGTAGTAAAAAATAATGGTTGAAAAATGGTTTTCTAATCTATGTTTTCAAACCATATGGGTTCTTAGAAGAGACAAAGTACCTCACACTGTCAGTACATAGTTAAGTAAATCATAAGACCAAAAAAAATGTTAGACATTAATTAATCAAAATGTTATAGTTTAAAGTTGAAACATTTATAAAACTACTCGTTCCTCCCCCAACTACAAGGTCTCTTCAATCAAGGGACCTCATTGATGACTCTTATCATTTCAGTCTACTATAAATCTAATGTATTTACGGGATTTACTCATATTGATTTGAGGGAAGAGGTTGTTCCTGCAAAATTCATCACATTTTTTTAGATATAATCTTCCTAATTTGAGGTGAATCATAAACCAGTATATATTAGACAGATAAAATTAATATATCATGATAGAAAGGTGAATTATTAGTTTTTTTTGATAAATTTTATATATATAGAATTTGTGTATCTTCCATGAGAGGATATACAATTACCATTTATAGAGGATTGTTTTGGATAAATTCAATTGATTCCTTTCTCATTTCATAAATTCCTTTGTGTCTAATTTTCAATTATTTCTTTTTGATGTTTTGGAATTGGTTCTAGAGATCTTTAGTAGAATAGATGGATTTAGGTGATGAATCTTGGTGTCCATTACAATTTGGAATCTATATTCTTGAGGTGGGAAGATTATAACCATATAGGGACCCTTTATAATGTTCATGGAATAACATGAAGGTGTGTGATTATATTCCTTGAGACCTATTATTTATTTGGGTTTCTTGTGGTGTTTATGTTAGTCCATGTGAGGACCATGATGTATATAACCAAATGAGACAGCTAATATATTGCATTGTCATGGGTATTTCATTTCTAATGGACCTTATTACATGTATAAATATAATTGGGTTTCTAAAGATTGTCTAAATTGCACATTAATGTGGGACTATGTTTGTTGTGATGATGTCCAAGGACTAAGTCCTTTTTGATGGTATTGTCTAGTTTCATAGTTATGTTCAATAGAATACAGAGCAAAACCATGAATGGTGATGGGATTCCAATATATTGGAATAGTGACATGGTAGTAAGACGTTTCATTTGTGATTGTGGTCTAATTCATAGATAATTTTATTGGTAAATACCATCATTCGTTGATATAGGAAAACAATAATGTGGGGTATTAGGTGTTACTTGAGGATTAAAACCTCAATGTTGGGTGTAAGGATTTCTTTAATGGAAGGATATATACATAAGATTTGTCGGAGTGGGGTGATAAACAAATGAAAAGAAAATGTGGTATGTTCTAAGATATATGGAGGCTTACACATTCATACATACTGTCATAGTGCTAATGTATGTGGGGATTGGTGCTTGTGATATCTTGGTTAGTGTGTGACGACATGAAATATGTGTGGTTGGTTTTTAATATATGAATTACTTTCATGTGGTGGAATACACTATATGTATATGTTAAATTATATTAAGTATTCATTGCTATTTTCATAAAGTTTTTATACTCACACCCAACATGGGAATCTATATACACATATAGACTTTTTTATTAGGGGTCCAAAGATGGTTAACTACATAATGATAAGGAGTCGAGAAAATGGTGCATGGTGAGGGTATAAATACCGGTATAGAATTTAGAAATATACTAAATTGTCGTACTTTATGTTTCATTTTTCATTTTGATACACATGTTTACTTGCCACATTATGTTTATATAGTTTATTAACTTGGTAACTCTATGGAAATTAAAATTTAATCCAAAATATAAATAATTATTTTTTTCATATTATTTTGGGATGGTTAATTATATTTGACCAAGACTATGGTCCTTAGAAATTGTTGAATCTAAGCTACACCCTTCAAAATCTTGTTATTAGTCAAAATCATCCTAAATATGTGGAGGAATACATGAGGTCATGTAGCATTCTAGACTAGACCAAGTGATTAAATTTGTGGACGCACATGGATTATAGAAATTGACTAAGAAATAATATCATTTAATGTTAAAGAAAATTTTAAAATGTTGATGTTTACCAATTGTATGAGAGATTTGAAAAATCAAATGATTTTGAAAATTAAAAATAATGAACCTGGATATGTTCTGGGATACGAAGAATTTTTTTTTGTTATAGGATTATATCAAAAAAAATATTAATTTTAAATAAATTTTCAATCATAATTTCGTAATTCCATTAATTTGATTTGTTCATGTTATGTATACTATATTCAATAAAAATATTTAGTTTAGAAGAAATGTCTCTTATATTGTGATTTAGAGGATGATATTTATATAGAGAACCCAAAGTTTTTATTAAAATAATTATAATTGATTATGTATATTGGTGGAAGAAGATTTCATATGGTATAAAAAATATTTGAGTTTTGGTGTAAATGGTTTTACTAGTTCATATTTTAAATTAGATTGAAGAAGACCAATTATGATCATTTTTCTTTTGATTGGTTATTTAATAAATATTTTATTATAATATTTCTTATTTATGTTAATAAAATTCATAATTTTTCCTGATTCTTATAGAAATTAATGATTGAAGAATATTACATTTCAGTATTTTTTATGAAATGCATGGTTTTAATGAGAAAAAATACATGATTATGCACAGTGAAAAAAGTAAAATATATTATAGATATCACTATATAAATACATTGAGGAGGTTCATCGATGATTTTATATCTATAAATACAATTTAATTATTAATTCCCTAGCATCACATTATATGCCCAAATATTATCTTCTATCTTGTATGGATGCAGAGGGAGTGGTAATTCTGTCTATTCTATAATCATCTACAAAAGTATTTTAATCTATGTGATTTTATTTACTAGTACAGAATAATCTCATGGAGTGGTCATCAATATTATATCAAATATACATAAAGAGAATTGTATATGATTGCGGTATATATATAATTTATATCTTTATGGTACATACAATATGATATTAATGTTTGAAAAAGTAAAATTAGTTATTTATAGATTATATATTAAAATATGAAATGATATATATATATATATATTCATGGAAGTCATATTCAATAATCTGATCATTTTTATGGGAATATATCTTATTTGTATTGACTGCAAAAATGTGATACTTTATAAACCACATAGTTTGAGTTTATTAAAATAATAGATGATTGAAAATTTTAATTTGTGTGATAATTTTACCCATGTTCTAAATTTTATTCACAACATGTATAGTTTATTTTGTGTGACTGAATGTAATATTTTTTCGGGAACAAACCTTCATTTAATATTATATCAAAACATATCATTGTTTTCAATCATTAGATATGTGAAGTTCATGATTGTAGATTTTTAGAGCTTAAGAATATTCAAACCAATGACAATGGGTAAAAAATGATGATAAATAATTATTGAAAGTGATATATTTTTTATAATTATCACATTATTAGGAATATAATGAAATAATTAGAAAAAAATAATAAATAGAATAAAGGAGTTGTGTTTTTAGGAGGTTATATTTCTAGAGGGGGTTTCAGTTTTGGCTAGTGAAACCCATACTATTCTCCGATTTATTGCTGACACAAGGGTTTCAATCACTTTTTTATATATATCCAACAATGATTTTTTTTATTTTGACAGGTTTTTGTCAACAATGGAAATTATCCAAATCATGTTTATTACCCATTTTAATTTAGATGTTAAAATAAAGAACCTTAACGTCTAAAAATTTATTTTAATTTTATTCTTAGTTATTATAATTCATCTTCAAAAACAGTTCTGTTAAATATATTTTCTAATGTACGTCTTATTTTTTCTGAGTATAAACTTTTTTATCTTTATTAGTTTTTTTTCATTCTATGAAATTTACTATTCTGATTTAGTGGATCTACTTTTTTGGATTTGGTCTCATTGTTTTTACAATGTATTGTAAGGTATATGAAGTCTAAAACATTTTCCCCTACCTTCGTACAACTATATTGGGTAGGTGGTCGATCTCTTTAAAATATTTCAAAAATTTTTGTTAATCAAGGAGAAGATTTCTAAAGTTGAATTAGATGATATGTAAATGGAAATGATTCATTTTTCATTAGATGTAATAAAAATATTCATGTCATGGTATGTACATGAACACCCATTACACAAGTAGTGGTAGTTATTATAGAGGTCAAGAATAATAACAGAAGCGAACAATAAGAATTATTAAAATGGATCCCCTGATATTTAAATGATCCAAATGATTATATCTAATTATTGTAATGGATAAATCATTATAGGGTTTTTTATTTATACTATGGATAAGATATATTTATCTGAAGGATAACTACTATATACATGTTTACATTAAAAGTCACAACTATGAGTTTGATGCCAATGATTTAACATATAGTTTATCTTTCAAGAATAAAAGAAGAGTATGTTACACTCATAAAAGATTAGAAATATTTTATTTTCTATAAATGGATATCATAAGACCTCCCCTTAAATTTTGAGGTTTGAATGTTTTTTTATTCAAAAGTGGTGATCCACCTAACCAATAATAAAATGTTTTACTCTAGGAAAAAGTTAATTTATCTAAAGTATAACATCAAATAGATGTTGTTTTAAGAGATAGTTTTAGATCAAAGAATGTTTAATAGATTTTAGAATATAGATTATATGTTGACCAAGGTTTTTCCCTTTGATATTAAGGTGTGGTTGTTTCCACCTACTAATATGGGATGAATACAATCATTTTAGGGGATCCATAAAACTACAAATTAATTTTGCGAGTGGATAGGTTTTTTGTATATTGTTTTAGGAATTTTGGTTGATGCCTAAATTTTTTTCTCGATATTCATATTTCTAGTTTTAGCCATGTGAAAACCATTTATTGTATATGTGTAGTATTTTATAATAGGGGTAATTCCAGAATTCCAATTTATAAAATTTGATAGTGACAAAAGAGTGGTGGTGATTATGTCAAGAAGATGGTTTTCACTGAAATACATTCCATGGGAACAATCAAGAATCGTACGATTAGTTCTGAGATAATTTCAACTCATATATACCCCCCCCACATATTCTATTTTGAGAGACTATAATGCCACACAAATAGATAAAGTTCACGTAGCTCCCTATCCCCATGTTTCCTTTATAAGAACACAATGTATTGATGATCAAACTCTGTATTGGGAGTTTTAGAGTCCTAGAGTTCATCAAGAGCCCATAAATCATAGATGGAATTACTTCGTGAGTCCAATACAGAAACTCCCATTTGAGAATCCCAAAAAATAATCATGGAACTATTCCAATATTTGAGAAAATACATTCATATAAATACCACCATCATTTTGACATTTTACTAATGGTAACCCAACTATTTAGGTTCATAATGGCTCCCATTTCATAGACCTCTTCAATATCATGAACCATACAAAAATAGATCTTCCAAGGTACCTAGGATTCGATACATCCCCTTTAATATGTTCTTAATAGTTTCCACACCACATTAAGATGAATGTTTTAAGGACCAAATCCCTTAGAAAAGGAATAATTCCCTAGAGTCCACTTAATGATCCAGGAAACATTCAATCTTTGTTAACCACTCCTCTCATAGGCCTCCCTATACATCCACCCTTACATTGTCACCTCCTCAGGATTTTTTTCCAAATGTTCCCACACACATCCATGAACTATCTAACTACACATCAAGTCTGTATTTGACCTCAGTCGCTCATTCATGTGTCCCACTCCAATTCAAGTGTGGCTGAAGACTACCCTCCACCTCTTTCTATCTATGCATATATATTCTAACACCAATTATTTCTCAATATATGCATATTAATGTGGACCTCATGAATAGGGAATGATATTTCATTTAAATACTATAAGTGAAGAAGTAATTCTAATCCCACAGGTGCTTGAGATATCATAATGTAAACACAATGGATGGGGAGTGAGTCACTCTTTGATAGAGTTACATGATGTAAAAAAATAGTCCCAATGTTACAATATAAGATGTAAAATTGTGGCCCTTCCTAGAGAATTGACCACAGGATTATCTATGTATGAGTGTCTATGGACAATCTCCAAATTGATTACTTCCACATATAATGATATAAACCTCGTAGGTATTGAGAAACTCCTTGGGAAGCTTCTACGTGTAATCCCAACACAATATCTCGTTGATTCTTTATTCATACATGAGAATCAGGTCTTCTTCTTCCTCTCATTTCTCACACTGATCATGAGTCACATGGCCTTTGAGGTTAGTTGCAATCATGAAATTATCCTAACCACCATGATGGGCCTTCTCAAAACATATATTCCCTAACCTAAATTCGAAATAGATTCCCCTGCACCTAAGTCCCAGCCACACTCTCCTTGTGGGAAGCTTTCATGAATAATCACAAACCACAGGCTCCTTTGATCCTCCTTCTTATTTTTACTACCAATCCCATTCTAAACTACATGATATTTTATTCCCAACTATCTTAGAGATGTATGAAGCCTCCTCGAGGTCCTAACCCAAGATCCACATCTATATTCATTTTCAATTAGCCATGTCACTGATAATGTCAATCCCCCATGATTGAGAGACCACACCTCACCCAGGTACCTCAGGTTACTAAATGTGTAATCCCTAACCCAACACCAACCAAGATAAATAGTGATGAAAATAGAGTCTTCCACATGTAATTACAACAACATCTCTAATAGATTCACCTTTCATGACACGAGCTTCTATACAGCACGGTGTTATAATGTAGGAACCAGTCATGTCAGATTACCTTAAACTGAAGCATCATAGGATGTGGGTTTTGATCCATATCTTCTAAATAGTGGACATATGATGTCTCTTTGATGGTCAGTCTTGACCAATGGTAAACCATGGTGCTCCCACTTATTGATGTAACTCCATGAACCAACATATTTGGTTCTCCAATCAACCTTCAAGGTGTAACATCTTCCCTTTACGGGACACCCCAATATCCACCTCAAATTTGCGTTCTAATCCATCCCTTGGAAAACCTTTCAGGTGATCCCTCTAAGTGATGTAACTCCCTAATCCACCCCATGGTTTGTCCCAAAAAACCTTCATGGTATGACGTCTTAAATTTATAGAAAACACTTACTATATTATCCTCAATGGGGTATTCCGATCCATCAATCGGTAAACCCTTCACATGTTCCCTAATAGGGATTCACATCGTGATCCACACCAAGGGGTGTCACGATCAACCATAATGGTGTGACATCATCCCTTTATGGGAGAAAACTTATGGATCTGCCTCCATGGAGTATTCTTGTCCATCCATCGATAAGAATTACAGTGTGGAATATTTCCTCATAGGGACGCACCTCCTTGATCCTCAACTAAGGGGTTTTTTACCAATCAAGTCATCCCTTAGGAGAAGTCAAAATATTTCCCCAATTATTCTCAACTAGATTACCAGATCCTTCTCCAAAAGATGTTAAAATTATGACCTGACCCCAAATACAAACCCTATGAATATGAATTTAATTATAATGATGAATTCCTTGGAAGATATGAACCTATAGAATCAACTCTGTCATGAAAAAGATAGGATGCATGAGGTGAAATAATTGTAAGATATATTCTTTTGGTATTGGATACCTCATGACCAACATGATATTCCATGGGTTTCATGCCTATGATTCATCGATGTGATTCACTCCCAAGAGGTATAATATAGGTGACAAATGTTCCATTCGTTGAGGCTTTCCAGTGATGCCCAATGTGACTAATCACATAACCGAATGTTTCTACCCTATCAAGACCACATGGAATGTCCAGAAAAAATATTTTTAATTAACCATCATTCATTATGATATAGAACTAAGAATGACTTCCTCAAACATGAAAAAACTCTCTGAGGGAGACCAAGATTAAGAAACAATTTCCAAGGATAATTCCATTGAATGTGGAACTGATATCCCATCACCCCTTTATGATCAAGGAGAAGAAATTTCCATTGATTGTGATGAATACATCCTAAATTTCAAAATAATGACTATGGTGTATCATAATTACCATTTCACAATAACATATAGGCATTGACCCTTCCAAAATATTCTTAAATAGAAATGTTGAACACGATGTGAAACTATTCTCTTCAACATGGGGACTAATAGTGCTCGATACATTGACATATTATCTTATCATTAGATTCAATAATTAAGAGATTGGTCCTAACATGATAATGGTGGGACAATTATTGAACTCAAAATTACTGGGGATTTAAATGATGGGAATTCCTCCTTCTGAGATGGTTTCATCATGGATTCCTCTCTACCATTATAAGATGGGATGACAATGGGGAATTGGACATAAATTTAAATACACATATACAAACAGTTAAATCCACCATCTTTATTAGACCCCAACCATAAGAAAATAACCACACAAATATCATAAGTTCTAGGGATGTAAATAAGTAAATGTAGAAATCACACATGTCACTACCTCTGGTAGGACCTCTACAATCACCTTAGATACCAAGAGCACTTCACCATATCACTCTTGGAGATCATACATTTAAGGGTGATGTGAACCCTTTAAAATCATTAATATTATGAAGGGATCATTACAACAAGGGAAACCACCATCAAGAACAAGTTGGCTTCAGTGCCTCAAAATCACTACCTTGGCCAAGGGTCGTGCCGGGAGCAACAAATCCCTGATCCAATAGTGAATCGCATAGGAAGCTTCTCTTAATAGGTACCCAACAACTCACTCCCCATCAATGAATATGTTTAACCCTCTGTTAGATGGATATTTTAATAATCCCAAATCATTGTTATCTTTTTTTATAAGTCAATTTTGACAATTATTCATTCTATTCAAAATGTGTTTACTATGATTAATCATGTCTACATATATTTATCTATGATTATTTATTATTTACTATAGTCCTAGAAGTGGTCTAGAGTGAACATACACTTTGTGGGAATTTCATGTTTTGGACACATCATTAGTTATTTTTATGAGTCACCATTAGTTGAACGCATAAAACAATTGCACTGATGAGAATGGTCGAACTAACAACAATAGTCGCACCAATGACAACGGTCACACTGATGAAAATGTTGGAACCAATGAAAATGGTCGCACTGATGACAACGGTCGCACCTCTAACACTAGTCGCACCGATGAGAACGGTCACACAGATGGATATAGTCAGAATGATGACAACAGTCGCACCGATGACAACGATCGCACTGATTAGAATGGACACACCAACGACAACATCCGTACTGATGAGAACTGACGCACTGATGACAACAGTCGCACCGATGAAAATGGTTGCACCGATGAGGACGATCACATCGATTACAACAGTCGTAATGATGACAACAGTCACACTGATGAGAACATCCACACTGATGAGAATAGTCACACTGATGTTGATCACATGTACTACCACAACTGATGTTGATCATGTGAACTACCGATGCTGATGCTAATCACATGACATACCAATACCGATGAAAATTCAAATGTCTTACCAATCTCATGACTCACCAATATTCCTGAAAATAGTTTGAATTTATATTAACTCTTATTTAATTCCAACGATCATATTTTCTTTGTTTAATGAACCTTATATTAATTAATGTTGGTTGTTGGATGTCATAAAACCGTACCTCGTACCTATAAAAAGGTAATCATTATTTTTTGTAGATCTCAAGGAATAAAAAGGATATCTTCCATGGATAAGACACAGCTCAACAAAAAAGAGAAAAATGAAAAAGAAACAAAAGTGAATGAGTATGAAGACTTACGAAGGGATAATAACAAGAAGAACACCTATAAAAACCATTGAGCTTAAAGCTGATCATTAACCTAGAACAAACACAAAAGACAAGGTGATGTGCCTTACTAATGATCATATTCACAAGCCTGCATACCTGTAGCTGAGAAGAACAACAATACTCTGATTTGTGTCATTCTCACCAGAAAGGACTTGAATTACATATGGAACATCAAAAAGATTTCAGAGCTCATATACAATTACACAGAGCATTCTAAACTCTTTTATTTCCTTTGTTGTATAGATTTTCATAACATTTTGAGCAGTGTGTGTGCTTCTATTTATTTTCACACGTACTGACTCCTGAGCTGAACCGAATGATTTCTTATTCCTCACTCAATATTTCTATTACTCTCTTATATCCCATTCTGGATAGAGGTAGAGGTCAAGTGTGACCTGGATAGCCTGAGTGCTATTGTTTTTTTTGTTTTTCCAATGTAGAACTGTGGTAGAGGTCTGAGGACTTGAACGGTCTGAGTACTGTTATAATCCATCTATCCTTGGTTTGGATCATAGTTTATATAAACTTTTTGGGAGGAATAAGTCTCAGCTTTAGACTGATCCTATTGTTTTACAAATTTTTGTTCTTTTCATCTTTGTTAAAACCTATTTTGAATATTCTACTGCTAAGTACTTCAAATATAAATCTATTTTAGAGTAACTTTGATTGTTAAACTAGCATGTGTTGGTACTTATTGTAAATCAGTAAGTTAGTTTCCAAAGCTAACTTAATCATTGGATTATGTTTACAGGGATGTAATCAATATTTGTGAAACTGATTGAACATTTACAATCATTATAAATTCACTACAGTTCAACTTGTTTTATGAATTGGTGGATTTTTATACAAATCCCTTTAACAGAAATTTTAATTGGACTAAATTCACCCCCCTCTTGAGTATGCACTCCGACCAACATTTGGTATAATAGTCTTGTTTATTAATAATTTATTTCCAAATAATTTATTTTTCAACTGTGATTTTAGTTGTATCTTAAGGATATTAAATTTTTATTAGTTCTAAATTTTATCACATTAAATATATTTGATAAAATATAATTATAGATAATAGACTATAAGGTGCTGCTAACAAGAGGCCAAATTTCTTTAAAGGTGCTAATAATGGCTAATGGAAACTGAAAATGAAAATTCATTTAGAGGGTATGAGATTTGAAATTTTGACTGCTATAGAATCTTAGTACAAGATCCCAGAAACTGAACAAACTACTTGGGATGAACCTAGTAAAGTATCTTACAATAATAAATATAAAGCAATGAATTCCTTGTGTTATGCTTCCGGAGAAGAAGAATTTAATCGACTATCTAGTTGTAAGACTGCTTATGAAATTTGGAATACTTTGGGTGTTTTCCATGAAGGAACAACCAATGTTAAATAAATGAGATTGAATAACTACACTATTAAATATGACAACAATAAAATGAAGCCTGATAAACCTATTTCTGACATGTATCTCAGATTCAAACAAATTGTCAAGATAATGAGCTCACTGGGAAAGGTTGTTTTAGAAAAAATAAAACAAATCATGAGGATACTATGATATCTTCTTGACAGATGGAGAGGCACATCAATTTCTATTAGAAAAACATGGGACATTATTTCTCTTCCTGTAAAGGAACTTATTGGTAAGCTAATGATGTATGAAGAAGAGATAATGGTAATCAAGGATGAATATGCTGAACCAAGAAAGAAGTCATTAGCTTTCAATAATGCTACATTAATACTCAAGGTCAAATGGAAACATCAAAGTGAAAGTGATTGCTCAAGTTGTGCAGAAAGCGCATCAGATAGCGATGCTGAAATAGCTCAGATAGCCAGATGATTTAAGAAGTTTTATAGGAAGAAGAAGTTTTTCAAAAAATAAAACTATAAGGGAATTTATGACAACAATGGTCATTGGAAGAAAGATTGGAAAAGAACTGATAAAAGTGATGATATAGTCTGCTACGAATGCAAGAGGAAATGACATGTGAAAGCTGACTGCCCAAAATTAAAATTCAAGAAGAAACATGACTACAAAAACAAAAAATACAAGAATTCTATGAAAGAAACCTGGAGTGCTTCATAATACAGTTCATGTGATTCTGATTCCACTCAGGATGAAAAATATCAAAAAGCTAATATGTGTTTCATGACAAACACATCTTAGGTAACATTGGTCACTCCTTCTTTAAATTCTAATTACTCTGGAGTTGATTCTGATTCTGAATCTGAAAATATGTCTATTGATGGATAAATTGAATAATTTAATATGCTAGAAGATACGTGAAATGATCTAAAGGATAAGTATAAAACCTTAAAGAAACAGCAAGCTTTAACTAGCACTATACAATCTGCATTAGAGTTAGAAAAAGAAAATAATGCTCAACTATTAAAGGAGAATACTCAACATATATTTCCCAACGAGCAACATAGAATAGATTTAGATAATTTCACGAATGGAAAAAAATACTCCAACTCAAATGGTTGGAATACAATTTGCACCAAAGTATACTACTGGATTAGGTTATCAGCCTGGATAGAGACTGCTTGTTAAGAATATATTTATTCCAAAATCAGGATGGTATGCTGCTAGTACCAATTTTGGAAAGTCTTATTTCTCAAACATCTTTTCACATAGTTATAGCTCCAAAAATGTTTATCTTTCAAAATAATTGGATTCTATTGATTGTATGAAACCCATTAGACAAATCTGGGTACTAAAAGTTTTAATTTCTAACCTGTATGGACCCAAGAAAATCTAGCTACCAAAATCTTTTTCTGTTTAAACCTATTTTGTAGGAGACTTTATTGAAAAGTTCCAATAATAGGACATGGTACATGGACAGTGGATGTTCAAGACATAATTCAGGATACTTTTCTTTTTTTAAAAGTGTTGTCAAGGATGATGCAGGGCTTTTCACCTTTGGTGATAATTTAAAAGGAAAAATCATAGGCCTAGGCCATATTGGTAACACTCATTCAGTTTTAATTTCTAATGTTTTACTTGTTGATGGATTAAAATAAAACCTATTATGTATTTATCAGTTTTGTGATGATGGGTTCAATGTTAAATTTGAAAATGAATCGTTCAATGTTTTTAATTCAAAAAATTTCTTTGTATTTTCTTCCTTAATAAATGAAAATGTATATGAAGTATATTTAAATTCCTTATCCAAAAAAATTTTACATCTTTAAATGCTTTTCATAAAGAATATTTTCTTTGGCACAGAATATTTGGACACTATAATGTACATTCACTTAGAAAACCGACTATAAAGAAATTTGTTAGAGACCTACCTAAACATGAATTCTTAGCTGATAAAGTTTCTAATCCTTATAAAAAGGGAAAGCAACATAAATTATCTTTTAAATCAAAGAAAAAGGTTTCAACTTCTCATCCTCACGAGTTGGTTCACATTGACATGTTTAGACCTGCTACAGTTTCCACTATAAATGGGATGCACTATGTCTATGTTTTATTAGCTGAATTTTCTATATATACTTGGGTATACTTTTTATCTCCCAAAAGTGAAGATTACTCTTACTTTTTTTAAATACACCAAGTCTGTAGAAAACCCATGTATGCATAATATTAAGACCATAAGATGGGATAGTGTTCGTTAGTTTGAAAAACATGAGTGAGATTCTTACTGCTCACATAATGGCTATAGTCACAACTTTTCTTCCCCTAGGACACCTGAACTGAATGTTGTAGTAGAAAGAATGAATAAAACCCTTAAATAAATTTCAAGGACTATGCTCAATGAGTATGACCTACCTATTTATTTCTGGCCTAAAGCTATCAATACAGATTGTTATTTTATAAATATATGTCACGACCCGACCTCAGGGCCCGTGCCGTGACTACCCCAAGCCCGCCTTCCATAGGCCAGGGGCTGGCGACTAGCACCAAGGCGTAAAATCCCGGTAAACAGGGAAGGCATTGCCTTTATAAGTAACAACCACCACAGAGTCAGCAAGCGGAAAGTAACTACAAAGTGCAGAAAAGTAAAGGGGGCCGGAATATAAGCCCAACTAAATGTACAACTGAAAAGGAAAAGAACAGCAACTGAAGAAAAGACGGCGGCCTCGTGTCGTCCACCGGAAATCCCACCTGAAGGGTGGGTACAGATAGCCTCCAGGCTCCTCGGGTCCCACGTCCGCTCCGAGCACGTCCCGCCCAGTGGTCCACCAATAGGTACCGTCTTGCTCCACGCCCCAACCGTGATCAGCGCTGTCCGTCGTCTGCATCCAACACAACAAGGTGCGGGCATAGCCCGTGCAGGGGTGAGTATAAGTTACTCAGTAAGGACCCCGAGACCCCCGAAGGTCTCCCGAAATCCACAAAGGATATAGCACAAAAAGGAAGGTGCAATCACGAAGTAACATCTGACTCGACTTAGGTATATGCCCATACATATACCTAAGTCCCCAATTCTAGCTCTGCTCACGAGCTCAAGAACAACTCAATCCACACAGGAAGGCAAGACTCAAATCCACAAAGGAGAGTAAACAGTAAATCCACATAGGATAGATCAACACATTCCACAAAGGAGAGTAACATAAGATTCAGCTCAACCAGGTATACTTTTTCAGATGACGTCAAAGATGATCACTGATCCATCTAAGTCGTCGGACCCACGAAGGATCGATAGGTACTAACCCCCGCAAAAGACCCACACAGGATCGGGCTCACACAGAACCTGTAGGCAGTGGCTCACACAGAACCGGTAGTAAGGACCCACACAAGATCGGGCCCACACAGGACCTGTAGCACTTATCCACGTAGGATCGCTGAGTGCAGTAGTCGACGCAGTCCACTAAGGATCTCCACATAGTCGTCGCCGCAGTCCACGAAGGATCTCTGCTCTGTCGTCGTCGCAGTCCACGGAGGATCTCTGCTCTGCCGTCGAAGTCACATCCAGCACTAGGGTTCCCGCACACAGCGAGCTCGTTTAGGAGGGTCCGCTCCACGAGCCGAGAGGCTGATACATCAACTGACACGTAGTCCGAAGATGATGTATCCAAAAGTTCTGTATCGACAACAGGATCTCAACGCAACAGACGGCGCGTCAATCGGACGCCCGGTCTGAGAGTTATTGGCATTTTCGTCCCAGGGGCCCGGTTGGTTTTTAGGGCAAAACCAACCCGACCGTACTCCGCCTGTGTCCGATCCTCGGGCGGAGTATGCCAAAAGTTCCGTCTCACTTAGAGGAAACTACCACAGCTGACGGTACGTCGATCGGACGTCCGTAGCTCAAGTTATGAGTGTTTCCGCTCCGAGGGCCCGTTTGGTTTCATGTACGAACCAACCCGGCCGAACCCAAAGTCTTTCGAAACCTTGAGTGTAATATACCGAAACGACTGTCTCGATCCAAGGATCGCGTAGCCACTGACGGTTCGTCAATCAGATGTCCCAGGCCCAAGATATGGGCAAATGACCGAAGAGGGCCCGAAAACGGGGGTTCTGGGTCCGGGGCGACCCGGCCCGAACCACCCCTGGGTCGGCCGAACCGGGTCGACCGGAACCGGGTCGACCCGACCCGGCTAGGCCGGGTCCGGTCCGGCCTGGGCACGGCCCGGCCGACCGGACCGGCCGGCTCGGCTTTGGCCGAGCGGTCGAAGAAAACCGCCGCGGGTTTGACCCGCGGCTTGGAGGAACGCGGCCCGCGCGGGCCGCGTGCTGGGTGGCCGGACCGCGGACGCGGTCCTGCAATTCGCCGCCGCCGCGGCCGAGCCACGGCGGATTCCTCCGGCGGCGTGCCGGGCACCGCCGCCTTCCGCGGGTCGCCGGAGTTGCTCCGGTGGCCCGTTTTGCCTCCCGTCTGCGCCATAGCTGCTCCCGGGGGCCGATCTTCACTGCGGGATCAACGGATCGCCCCTGGCGCACGGTTCGTCGTCATCCGCCAAATCCGCACAACAAAAAGATCGGCGGAGGGTTTCCGGGTCTTGTTCGTTAGATCCGCACCCTCCACGTTAGTCATAAAAATCATCGGGAGGGATTAAGGCAGCCACAATTTTATCCAAAAATAAAATTGTTCAAGTTTGGTTCTTTAATTAAAAATAATTAGATCACGGGAACGAATCACCAAGAAAAATATAAAATCCCTACCTCGATGTCGCCGTCGGGCGTGAGGTCGTCGCGGAATCGCTCGTCGCGGAAGGAGGGGATCGTCGCGTCGTCGCAGAAGAGACGTTCGTCGCACCGCGGGAAAAATGTCGCGCCGACGATCTCCGGATCTAGAACAAACGGATTTAATTAATTAAATCCGTTGTCATTGAAATTAAAAAGGGAGAATTAAACGATCCGTTTCTCACCTTAGTTGCCGAACGAGGATCGGCCGCGGAAGAAGAGGCGTCGCCGAAGAATGTCGCGGGTAGAGGTCGTCGACGTCGCAGATCACGGTGTGCGTCGTCGAATTCCGGTCGCCGGCGTTCTTCGCGTTCTTCGCGTTCTTCGCGTTCTTCACGAGGAGAGTGGAGGCTCAGAGAATTCGCACCACGATAGCAATCCTCCAAAATAGACAAGTTTGTCTATTTTATTAATTTGCCAACGAACGCAAACGCGTAAGTAACGACCCATTAAATTCGTTGAATTAATTCAACGAATGAAACAGCCCATTTAATTCACGAAATAGACCGCCCAATTAAATGGTCTGTTAAGAATTTAAAGAAAACGCGCCGGTTGAATTTTCAGTTACTTTGACGGGTTTTCGCGGGTGCATTACTTAGCGAAAGAAACGGCGGGTCTCGTGCGGGCCCCGCCTCACAAATATCCTACCAAGGGGTAGGGTATTTCCGGATAGCACCCTATCCGCTTTAACTCAGCTCAAGTGGCTTCCAAGTGACTTCTAAGCGGCTTAAGTGAAATAAAATAAAGTTGTCGCACAACCTTTATTTTATTTCCGACTTAAAGCCCAAAATTTTAAAAATCACGGTTGAGTAAACGCAACTCCGGAAGGGGCGTTTCTAAGCAAATACCGGCGCTGCGATTTCATCGGTGCCCACAGAATTCGATTCCGGGCACCGGTTCAAAAGATAGAAAAACCCGCTCGTCCGTTCACTGAACGTACCCGAGCCAAACTTCGGAAATTGATTCCGGGCACACCGGGCCTCGGAATCAGGTGCCGTCTGAAGCTGCGCTCTTGTAAAATTCCAAAGAAAATTAAGAAAAAAATTTCCTTGAAATTTGTGGGTCTTTACATTACTCCCACCTCAGGGCTTTACGTCCCCGTAAAGTTACATCAAAAACTATGGGAACAAATGGGGGTACTGAGCACGCATCTGAGCCTCCCGCTCCCAAGTGCTCTCCTGGAGGTTCCCGTGCTGCCATCTGACGCGCACAAGAGGAATCGACCGCCCATGTAGGACCCGCTCCTGTCGATCCTCGATCTCCACTGGGACCTCCGCAAAAGTCGCCCCATCGTCCACGTCCAGCTCCCCAAAGTCGATGATGTGCGTCGGGTCGTGCACGTATCTCCTCAGCTGAGACACGTGGAAGACGTCGTGCACCCGGTGCAACTGAGGTGGTAGAGCCAGGCGATAAGCCACCTCTCCTATCCTGCTGAGGACCTGGAAAGGCCCGATGAAGCGTGGAGACAACTTGCCGCCTCGGCCAAATCTCCGTAAACCACGTCGAGGTGAGACACGCAAAAAGACGTGGTCGCCATCCTCGAACTCTAGTGGCCTCCGCCTCCTGTCAGCATATGACTTCTGCCGGCTCTGAGCTGTCCTCATCCTCTCCTGGATGATCTGGACCTTCTCTGTCGTGGCTCGGACCATCTCTGGTCCCACGAGTGCGGACTCCCCAGGGTCTGTCCAGCACAACGGTGATCTGCATGGTCTGCCGTACAACGCCTCGTATGGTGCCATCCCGATGGTGGAGTGGTAGCTGTTGTTGTACGCGAACTCCACCAAGGGTAGGTGGTCCTCCCAGCTGCGACCAAGGTCGAGAACACATTCACGGAGCATGTCCTCGAGTGTCTTTATGGTCCTCTCAGTCTGACCATCGGTCTGAGGGTGGAAGGCTGTGCTCAGATGGAGCCGCGTCCCGAACGCCTCCTGCAACCCCTTCCAAAGCCGGGAAGTGAAACGAGCATCTCGATCAGAGACGATAGACGATGGCACACCGTGAAGCCGTACGATCTCCTGGACGTAAAGACGTCCCAAGCTCTCCACTGAGCCCTGCTCTCTGATGGGTAAGAAGTGTGCCGACTTGGTGAGTCGGTCGACAATCAACCAAATGGAGTCGTGACCTCTGGAAGTGCGTGGAAGTCCAGTCACGAAGCCCATAGATATGCCGTCCCACTTCCACTCCGGGACCTCCAAGGGCTGTACCAAGCCTGCTGGTACCTGATGCTCTGCCTTCACCTGCTGGCAGGTGAGGCATCGTGAAACGAATTCTACCACAGCTTTCTTCATGCTCGGCCACCAGTGCTGTCGTCTGAGATCCTGGTACATCTTCGCCACCCCGGGATGCACCGCCAAGGGAGAAGTGTGAAACTCTCTCAGCAAATCCTCTCGTAAAGCGACTGGTACGAATGTACGTCCTCTGAAAAGGATGTCGTTCTCTTCTCCAAGGGAGAAGCCATCAGGCGCATGACCTGAGGATATAAGTTCATGCCGGGTCTCACAGTCAGCGTCCCCACGCTGAGCCTCTTTGACCGGCTGTAGAAGTGGAGGAGAGACTGTGAGAGACTGATGAAAGGCTGCTCCGTCTCTATCCACGAAGGATATCTGTAAGGAGGCTAGCTGCTCTGTCGCCTCCTCATGTAGCTGAATGCCCGTCCTCATGCTGAGGGCATCGGCTACCACGTTCCCCTTCCCAGGAGTATAGACTATCTCAAAGTCATAGTCCTGGAGGAACTCAAGCCATCTCCGCTGTCTCAGGTTCAGGTCCTTCTGAGAGAAGATATACCTGAGACTCTGGTGGTCAGAAAAGACTGTGAAGCGCTCCCCCATCAGATAGTGCCGCCAAGTCTTCAGAGCGAAGACCACTGCTGCTAACTCCAGGTCATGAGTGGCGTAGTTCTGCTCATGCGGCCTCAACTGACGTGATCCGTAGGCGATCACGGCCCACTCCTGCATCAGGACGCACCCGAGTCCAGTCCCTGATGCGTCGCAGTAAACTACGTATCCAACTCCCTCCTCAGGCAACCTCAAGATGGGTGCGCTGGTCAATCTCTGTAACGGCTCCTGGAAGCTCTGCTGACATCTGTCTGACCACACAAAGGGTTTAACCTTCTTTGTCAAGGCTGAGAGTGGTGCCGCAACTCTGGAAAAGTCTGGCACAAATCTCCGGTAGTATCCGGCTAGGCCCAAGAAGCTCCGCACCTCCGTCACGCTCCTGGGTGGCTCCCAAGCTAGCACTGCCTCGATCTTCGCGGGATCCACTGCAACTCCCGCCTCAGAGATGACGTGCCCCAAGAAGTGGACCTCACGTAACCAGAACTGGCACTTTGAGAGCTTGCCATAAAGCTGGTGCTCTCGGAGTGTGTCTAGCACAACTCGCAGGTGGTAGGCATGCTCCTCCTCAGTCGTCGAGTATACCAAAATGTCGTCAATGAAGACCACAACAAATCGGTCGAGGTATGGCTGGAAGATCCTGTTCATGAGGCTCATGAACACTGCTGGAGCATTGGTTACGCCGAACGGCATAACCAAGAACTCATAATGGCCATACCGACACCTGAAGGCCGTCTTTTTCACGTCCTCGTCTCGAACTCTGAGCTGATGATAGCCTGACCGGAGGTCTATCTTCGAGAACCACCGCGCTCCCTTGAGCTGATCGAAGAGGTCATCAATCCGTGGCAGCTGATACTTGTTCCTCACTGTCACCTGGTTCAGGCGATGATAGTCGACACACAGTCACAAGCTCCCGTTCACCTTCTTGGCGAACAATATCGGGGAAGCCCAGGGTGAAACACTGGGTCGGATAAACCCCTTGCTCTGCAAGTCCTCCAACTGTACCCGCAGCTCTCGAAGCTCGGCGGGGGCCATCCGGTATGCTGGAGTAGATATCGGGGCTGTCCCGGGGTACAAGTCGATGTAAAAGTCTACCTCTCTACGAGGAGGTAGCCCTGAAACGTCGTCGGGAAAGACGTCCACGTACTGGTTCACCACTGCAGGAAAAACTGGACTCCGCACGTCCACTGCTCCTAGGATGAGGATAGCCAACTGATGAGATATGGGCTGCACTCTCCTCCGCGGAAGTCCATCCTGTGCTGCAAAGGTTCCCTTCTCGCCGGTGATGGTAAACCTGCTCCCGTCGGTGCGAACACATCGCACCTTGCGCCTAAAACAGTCGATCTGGGCATGAACCGTGGATAGCCAATCCATGCCCAAGATGACGTCGTAAGGCCTCGACGCCGCTACAAGGAGATCCCAGCCGAAGATCTCGCCTCCTAGAGTAAGCTCACACTGCCGGCACCAGTACGTAATCGTCGAGTCTGCTCCCGTAGGAGTCTCTAGCCGTAAGGATCGATCCAACGGCTCAGTCGGAATCTCCAAGCTCCGAACAAGGGCAGAGGCTATGAAAGAGTGACTCGCTCCTGTGTCTATAAGTACTGCAGCAAGGGTGGAATAGACACAGATCGTACCTTGAATCATCTCTGGCATGTCGGGGTCGTAGGCCTCCACTGCCTGGAGCTGGGCATGTCCCTGCCCGCCAGCTCCCTGTGGTCGAGGTGGCCCTCCTGGTGGTGGTGGGGGTAGAGCCTGGAAGCATCGCCCACCACCCGCTGCTCGGCCAGCTCCTCTGCCTCGTCCTCCTCCTCCCTGCGGACCGCCACGGTCGACCCTCTGCCTCTGCCTGGGTGGCCCCTCCACCGTCTGCTGCTCCTCTGATCGGCGAGTCGGGCAGTCACGAGCCATGTGACCCTGCCCGCCGCAGGAGTAGCACAGCCTGCCTCTCGGAAGGCTGGCACTCCGCTGTGTGCCCCGCACTGCTGAGCCGGTGTCCTGAGGCCGTCTGCGTGGGGGTCTGGTCTGCCTGAACCCGAGAGTCATCCGTCGGCTACCTGCTGCCGAAGACTCAGCTACCTGCCGCCCTGCGCTAGGTCTCGCCGCTGAAGAAGGCTCTACCAGGAAGCTCTCGATCAGGAGGGCTCGCTCCAGCACTCCCGCCTGGGTCAGAATGCTGAGGGAGATCAGCGACGCCCGAATCTCCTGCCGCAAGCCCTGCTCGAAGGTCCGGGCCCGGAAGAAGGGGTCCCGTACCATGTCGGTCGAGTAGCGAGATAGGTCAGTGAACCTCGCCGCGTACTGAGCGACCGTCATACTGCCCTGGCGCAGCTGGAGAAGCTCCTGGATGCGCACCACTCGGAGGGTGTCCGGGACGAACTCAGAGCGGAAGAGGCTCTCGAAGTCCGTCCAGAGCAAGGATGCCTCATCGTGAACCTGGAGCATCAAGCTCCACCATCGTCCTACCGCCGCCTGCAGGAGGCTCGCCGCGAGAATCACCATGAGATCCGCTGGTGTCCTCACTAGCCTAAAGATCCGTACCACCGCCTCTAGCCAGTCCTCGGCGGCCTGGGGGTCCGCCTCACCGCGAAACCTGGGCGGTCGCTGGCTCTGAAACTCATGCAGTGCCCGGAGGCGACGTGCATCGTCAGCGTCTGGTACTGGTAGCATCGGTGGCTCGGCGGGTAAAGCTACCGCCGGTGCCACTGCTGGCAAAGGGCCCTGCACCGAGGCCTCGTCGCTCGGTGGGCTGCCGTCGCGCCCTACACTCGGAACCCTAGATGGCTGTCGTCGCGGGGCCATCCTGAAAAGGAGAACAAGAGCACCACAGTCAGAACTGTATACCTGGTGAGCTGGCACAAGTAATCACAAGGAAAACTTGAAACTTTCATGAAGCAGATCAGTATACCCGGTGAGCTGACACAAGTAATCACAAAGAAAACTTGGAACACACACGCAATCAATGTTTTCATGCATTAAGTCGGAAATCAGGAGTCAGGGTCCTGGTGTACGGATACGTCTGCCGCCGCACCAACACTGGGCTCCCTGAACTGATAACCACACTCAATACACTAAACACTATTGCTTCATATAGAATGAAAAGACGATCAGAGTCTGCGGTAGAACCGACCACCTTTGATACCAATTTGTCACGACCCGACCTCGGGGCCCATGCCGTGACTACCCCAAGCCCGCCTTCCATAGGCCAGGGGCTGGCGACTAGCACCAAGGCGTAAAATCCCGGTAAACAGGGAAGGCATTGCCTTTATAAGTAACAACCACCACAGAGTCAGCAAGCGGAAAGTAACTACAAAGTGCAAAAAAGTAAAGGGGGCCGGAATACAAGCCCAACTGTAAGTACAACTGAAAAGGAAAAGAGCAGCAACTGAAGAAAAGACGGCGGCCTCGTGTCGTCCACTGGCAATCCCACCTGAAGGGTGGGTACAGATAGCCTCCAGGCTCCTCGGGTCCCACGTCCGCGCCGAGCACGTCCCGCCCAGTGGTCCACCTCCAGGTACCGTCCTGCTCCACGCCCCAACCGTGATCAGCGCTGTCCGTCGTCTGCATCCAACACAACAAGGTGCGGGCATAGCCCGTGCAGGGGTGAGTATAAGCTACTCAGTAAGGACCCCGAGACCCCCGAAGGTCTCCCGAAATCCACAAAGGATATAGCACAAAAAGGAAGGTGCTATCACGAAGTAACATCTGACTCGACTTAGGTATATGCCCATACATATACCTAAGTCCCCAATTCTAGATCTGCTCACGAGCTCAAGAACAACTCAATCCACACAGGAAGGCAAGACTCAAATCCACAAAGGAGAGTAAACAGTAAATCCACATAGGATAGTTCAACACATTCCACAAAGGAGAGTAACATAAGATTCAGCTCAACCAGGTATACTTTTTCAGATGACGTCAAAGATGATCACTGATCCATCTAAGTCGTCGGACCCACGAAGGATCGATAGGTACTAACCCCCGCAAAAGACCCACAGAGGATCAGGCTCACACAGAACCTGTAGGCAGTGGCTCACACAGAACCGGTAGTAAGGACCCACACAGGATCGGGCCCACACAGGACCTGTAGCACTGATCCACGTAGGATCGCTGAGTGCAGTAGTCGACGCTGTCCACTGAGGATCTCCGCACAGTCGTCGCCATTGTCCACGAAGGATCTCTGCTCTGTCGTCGTCGCAGTCCATGGAGGATCTCTGCTCTGTCGTCGAAGTCACAGCCAACACTAGGGTTCCCGCACACAGCGAGCTCGTTTAGGAGGGTCCGCTCCACGAGCCGAGAGGCTGATACATCAACTGACACGTAGTCCGAAGTTGATGTATCCAAAAGTTCCGTATCGACAACAGGATCTCGACGCAACAGACGGTGCGTCAATCGGACGCCCGGTCTAAGAGTTATTGGCATTTTCGTCCCAGGGGCCCGGTTGGTTTTTAGGGAAAATCCAACCCGACCGTACTCCGCCTGTGTCCGATCCTCGGGCGGAGTATGCCAAAAGTTCTGTCTCACTTAGAGGAAACTACCACAGCCGACGGTACGTCGATCGGACGTCCGTAGCTCAAGTTATGAGCGTTTCCGCTCCAAGGGCCCGGTTGGTTTCGTGTACGAACCAACCCGGCCGAACCCAAAGTCTTCCGAAACCTAGAGTGTAATATACCAAAACGACCGTCTCGATCCAAGGATCGCGTATCCGCTGACAGTTCGTCAATCGGAGGTCCCAGGCCCAAGATATGGGCAAAAGACTGAAGAGGGCCCGAAAAAGGGGGTTCTGGGTCCGGGGCGACCCGGCCCGAACCACCCCTGGGTCGGCCGAACCGGGTCGACCCGACCCGGCTAGGCCGGGTCCGGTCCGGCCTGGGCGCGGCCCGGCCGACCGGACCGGCCGGCTCGGCTTCGGCCGCGCGGCCGAAGAAAACCGCCGCGGGTTTGACCCGCGGCTTGGAGGAACGCGGCCCGCGCGGGCCGCGTGCTGGGTGGCCGGACCGCGGACGCGGTCCGGCGGTTCGCCGCTGCCGAGGCCAAGCCGCGGCGGATTCCTCCGGTGGCGCGCCGGGCGCCGCCGCCTCCGGTCGCCGGAGCCGCCGCGCCGGCGACCCGCGCCGCCGCCGCCTTCCGCGGGTCGCCGGAGTTGCTCCGGTGGCCCGTTTTGCCTCCCGTCTGCGCCATAGCTCCTCCCGGGGGCCGATCTTCACTGCGGGATCAACGGATCGCCCCTGCCGCACAGTTCGTCGTCGTCTGCCAAATCCGCACAACAAAAAGATCGGCGGAGGGTTGCCGGGTCTTGTTCGTTAAATCCGCACCCTCCGCGTTAGTCATAAAAATCATCGGGAGGGATTAAGGCAGCCACAATTTTATCCAAAAATAAAATTGTTCAAGTTTGGTTCTTTAATTAAAAATAATTAGATCACGGGAACGAATCACCAAGAAAAATATAAAATCCCTACCTCGATGTCGCCATCGGACGTGAGGTCGTCGCAGAATCACTCGTCGCGGAAGGAGGGGATCGTCGCGTCGTCGCGGAAGAGACGTTCGTCGCACCACGGGAAAAATGCCGCGCCGACGATCTCCGGATCTAGAACAAACGGATTTAATTAATTAAATCCGTTGTCAATGAAATTAAAAAGGGAGAATTAAACGATCCGTTTCTCACCTTAGTTTCCGAACGAGGATTGGCCGCGGAAGAAGAGGCATCGCCGAAGAACGTCGCGGGTAGAGCTCGTCGACGTCGCAGATCACGGTGTGCGTCGTCGAATTCCGGTCGCCGGCGTTCTTCGCGTTCTTCGCGTTCTTCGCGAGGAGAGTGGAGGCTCAGAGAATTCGCACCACGATAGCAATCCTCCAAAATAGACAAGTTTGTCTATTTTATTAATTTTCCAACGAACGCAAACGCGTAAGTAACGACCCATTAAATTCGTTGAATTAATTCAACGAATGAAACAGCCCATTTAATTCACGAAATAAACCGCCCAATTAAATGGTCTGTTAAGAATTTAAAGAAAACGCGCCAGTTGACTTTTCAGTTACTTTGACGGGTTTTCGCGGGTGCGTTACTTAGCGAAAGAAACGGCGGGGCTCGTGCGGGCCCCGCCTCACAAATATCCTACCAAGGGGTAGGGTATTTCCGGATAGCACCCTATCTGCTTTAACTCAGCTCAAGTGGCTTCCAAGTGACTTCCAAGCGGCTTAAGTGAAATAAAATAAAGTTGTCGCACAACCTTTATTTTATTTCCGACTTAAAGCCCAAAATTTTAAAAATCACGGTTGAGTAAACGCAACTCCGGAAGGGGCGTTTCTAAGCAAATACCGGCGCTGTGATTTCATCGGTGCCCTCAGAATTCGATTCCGGGCACCGGTTCAAAAGATAGAAAAACCCGCTCGTCCGTTCACTGAACGTACCCGAGCCAAACTTCGGAAATTTATTCCGGGCACACCGGGCCTCGGAATCAGGTGCCGTCTGAATCTGCGCTCTTGTAAACTTCCAAAGAAAATTATGAAAAAAATTTCCTTGAAATTTGCGGGTCTTTACAATATAGTCTTGATTAGACTTGTTATCAAAAATACCCCTTATGAGCATTTGAATAATAGGTAGCCTAAATTTAGTTAGTTCAACGTTTTTGGTTTCAATGTCTTTATTCTCAACACTAAGTATAATATTGATAAATTTTCATCCAAGAGTGATGAAGGAATATTTTTAGGATATTCAATTAATAGAAAATCCTATAGATTTTTTAACAAGATAACCACATGTTTGGAAGAATCTTTTCACATCAAATTTAATGAAACTGATCCACATGAACCTAAGACCCCTCTTCAAAATCTTAAAGAAGGTTTGTCAATTCCAAATCTTAATGACAAAAATAGTGACCCTGTTTTCAAGACAACCATCTCTGGAAATGCCACAGAACCTACTTCTGATGAATTCGAACCAAGAGAAGAACCTTAAATTTCTAGTCCTACCTTCACTAAATCAACTAGGAATCTAAAGAATCATCCTGTAGATGTTGTTGTTGATAATCTTGACAGAGGAACACAGACTAGAGCTTCTCTAAGAAATCATGTTGAACATCAAACCTTTAATTCATAGTTAGAACCTAAAAATATCAATGATACAATCAATTATGAATTTTTGGTTATGGATATTTTTACAACCCAAGAATCCATGGTACACTTCTCTTTGAATAATACAGTAGTGTGTGTTGTACGCAACTTCGAGTTCTAACACACACCAAAACCAATCAAACTATCTATTATGAATAGTAATCCCTAATTTTTGAAATTTTATAAATTTTATATTTCAAAATGGACTTCATTTTTGGATTTGGAATATTGAAATTTATCCTATGGTGAAATTTTGGTATTTTTCTGAAAACTTTTAATTTTTAATGAATAGAGAAAAACACTTTGTTGTGGTTTAAAACCGAATTTTTATTTATAAAATTATATATTTTATTTAAATTTAATTGAGGTCAAAATTGATACATAATACCTATATAAGTTCAATGTAATTCATTGGAGTTAGTTTAGAATCATTTTAGATATATAAATATTATATGGAACTTTTTACGGTCTTTACCCACCTCCTAGGAGAATTTAAAATTTCACATCAAACTTAATTTTACCGATTCTGTGAGTGTAATTTCAAAAATCCAAAAGACATGGTTAATATCAAGGAGTAAAATGTGGTCCAATAAGATAAAAATAATTTTTTGTGAATGGTGACTTTTTACTTTTATTTACCACAGTTAAAAAAATAAGGTAATTAAGGGTAAAAATGATATTAATTTTACCCTAACACATGTACTAATTGTATTGGACAAGTGAATCTCGACCAAAAACAAAATTAGGAATAGAATAATATCATTTAGTTCCACTTGGATTATATTAGGAGATTTGTTATTATTTAATTCAAAGAGAAGTTAAAAGTGTCAAAATCAATGTTTAATAACTAACACATTTTTAATATAGGGTTATTCATAAGATAAATTAGATTATAAATTTTAATTAGAAATATAAAATTATTTCCTACATAATGGAATTTTATTTATAATTTGTAGACATTACATAATGTAATTTATTTATGACACAATAATGATGCAGTAATTACCTTATTAGTTAAATATTAAAATAATTGATATTATAAATAATTAAATAAAATAAATTTTTTTCTTTTTATTAATTCCACTAATTTTATAGGTTAATATTACATATTATAATTGGTTATATAAATTTTATTCGAAGTAATAATGCTGTAATGAAATTATCAAAAACAAAATACCCAATAGTGTCAAAATTGACATAGAAGAGTTTTTAAAACAAATATTATATTATTAATTGAAATTATATTCCTAAAAATATAAGGTTCATCCAAAAGACTTATATCATGATATTTGTGTCATTAATGGGCCACTTGGGGGTCTCTTGTATGTATATAGTATGTTTATTAAATATATAATATAAAAATACAAAGAGACATGGTTAATGTCAAACTGTTTAACTAAGAGTTAATTATAATTATAAGGTTAATATAGTGACCCAAACCTGACTAAAATCTATTGGTTGAGAGTTTTGAGACCCATACCCACCTTAAAATATAAATAATACTCTTTGGAGCCATTAGAAGCTGAATATGAATTTATTATAAAATAATATTTCATGTTTTTCCAAAGGTGCCTCTCACCCCTCTTATAAAAGGGCACTCTCCCTTCTCTCTAATTTACACTGTAAAAGCCATTTGGATCAGCCAACCCCTACCCAAATATTCTCTCAACATCACTCAATTAGACCTAGAGTCCTTAGTTTGATCATAAATCCAACTTATGGATCCCTTTTGATCAAATCAAAAGGAAGAACCCGATTAAGAGCTAATGATTTCACCACCCTCTTTCAAGTTCCATTCTTTGTCAACTACTTATTTATTAGTTATTCCAATTATAAAATAATAATTCTAGTATCTTATATATATTTTGATGTTATTATAAATATGTTACAACTATATTTAGTATTCTATCCATCCTTTTATTGACATGTCACTATACGTGCGTACATATGGCTTACCGTCTCCACGTCGTGGCGTAATTGTTATTCAAAACATTATTATTTGGATGGGTATAATAATGATTGTAATTCATGTAAATATTGAATATAAATTATAATGATTCTGTATATATGATATACCATCCAATATATTATTTTAATATCAAAATAATGATATTGTCTCTCTTGCGTACGTACGGACTACCGTCTCCACGAACACAATGAGATTCATTCCCCGTCGTAACCATTCAAGTCTAATTCTCATTTGATGACTAGAAAAATGTATAAGGACTTGATATAATTCAGGATATGAATAATATACCTCCCATCTATAATAAATATGGCTCACATAACAAATAATATAAAGACAGACGAATCAATTAACACCCGAAACGATGATAATACTAAGATATTATTAACAAATCTATGTTAAAAGATCATATATGATATCATATTAATATATATGATTATTTTATAATTTAGTAACAATTATTTCACCATTATACAGGAGGTTAACCTACCTTCAACCAAGGAAAAGTAAAAGGTAAGGGTTTATTTCACAATCTCTTCATTATCCGAGGTATTTTATATGTAATTATCTACTAGGACCTCTTTATCATCCACATCCATGTTTCTTAAAAATGTATTTCAAAAAATTCTTCCTATTTTACAGAATATGGTTTAATGTAATTTATACCCATGTTTTAATTTTTATAATATGTTTATAAAATAATCTTTTCATCGTTTTCCAAACAAGGTACTTTTTATCCTTTTCGATAGAATTAAGGTAAGAATGTCTTTTTTTAACTTATTCGGCGGGTGTGGCTATTTTCTACCATTATAATCTCTTCGATTCTTCCCTTACAAGATGATAAGAATATTTTCAAAGTAAATGTTTTATTTTATAATTATGTTACTCTTAAATGATTTTAAAATAGAAAGGTAAATTTCTCTAAAAAGGTTTTTTATTTCATCTATGTTGGATTTTAAGTTTATTTGAAGTTGATTTATTATGATACGAAACTTCCATATTGTATTGAAGGATCTGTGATAAGTTTTACTATGGATGGGCTATTTTTATATCATTCAAGATTTATGGTTAAAGTATTGACAATTTTTATGATAATTTAAATACAAATGTTAATGATATGTTTAAACCTTTTCATATGAGGAATGTGTTGGACTTAGTAAATGATGGGTGGAGCCCGCTATAGCTCCTCGATGCATTGGTAGGTCTCATGAGACAACTAGATGTGGAATTGGACAAGGCCCTTTCCAAATTTGATTTATGGTTTTCGTCGAGGCCTTAATCATTTTTAGATGTCTTGGCTGAGGCCTTGACAAAATGTTTCAGAATGTCCGGCACTATACATTCCCTCATTATGGAAATAATATTGATTGTTCATGTGGTCATTCAACTAGTAGAATACCCATTATTATGTTTTATTATGGAATTATTTACTCAGCTCATATTATTTCCATAAAAGTATTCATTTTTATTAATGGTGAAGGCATGTGGTTTCAATTATTTACCATGCAAAATATTTATGTCATTTTCCACTGTATTACATACCCTTACTGAGCATTTGAGATCACCCCTTTCTTATATATCATTTTCCCAGGAAATGAAGAAGTTAGTTATGAGTGACTAGGAGGAATAATCTTGGAAGCTTGGATGTTTCTAATGAAATATATTTCTGTTGTATTTATTTAAAAGTTGTAATGTTAAACTTATGTATGAATCTTTTTTCCAATAATACTAAATTGATCGGTCTTTCGGGACATGATTTCCTTATGATCATGGCAGTGTTATTTAATAATGCACCAACTCTGGGTAACTGGTGTCGTGGCATTATAGTTGGTATCAGAGGAAGTTTATTACAATCCTTGGTAGCTAGATTTAGATAAACTCTGATTAGAGAACATAGACTTAAGATGGACATTGATGATTAGTATTGAAGAATTTACTATACTTTTGGTATTGAATAGATTTTATGAGTTTTCCGAGAAATACATCCCTATATGGATACGAACAAGTAGAGGCAGCTTTGGCACAGACGTACTAAGGGGTAATACCCGAAAACACAGCTTTGAGCTAGACTCGAACGTGAACTGGTGAACGACAAAGGGCCTTGCTGCACTTTTGATTACGACACTCCCAGGGGATATTCATAAGATAATTCTCATTTTCATTACAAACAATTATGAGTGGTTTATGAGTATATAATTACTCAAAGAAAACATTTTTATAATTATGGATTATATCCATAAATAGTTCAATTTATGTGTAGTTTTTTACAAGTATGGAATTATGTATTTTGATTCATAAACTGATCTAGTTTATGACATTTTTTAGAAATGGAACCTAGTGGAAGAAAAGGAAACTGTATCAAGGAATGCATTGCATGTAGGGATTTCCCTCCTAATCAAGAAAATTATTGTGTATTTGGTCATGCAATTGGTTCTGATCAGCTAATCACCATACTGGGAAAACTCACTCAGGTTATGAATAATAACCTTACCCGTCAGGAGAACACGGATCCACAGCATGGCGGATCAATGTCAGATCGATTCATGAGGCAATAACCACCAACGTTCAATGGTAGAAAAGATACCTTAGTATCTGAGAAATGGATAAATTCCCTCGAGAAAATATTTTAGTCTTTAGGGAGTAGTGAAAGGGAAAAAGTTATCATGGTGTTTTATCGCCTCACTGGAGATGATGATAAGTGGTGGTCATTGATACAAAACACAAAGTAAGATGATGAAGTATAAAATATGGAATAGAGGGAGTTCAAAGAGATTTTCTTAGAAAAATACTTTCCTCGTGACCGTCGAGTAGATATGGAAAGGCAATTTTTGATTCTGAGACAAAAGGAAGATGAGAATGTCGCAAAGTATGATGCTAACTTTACAAGTATAGAGATTCATGCATTAGATTGTATAAATAACCAAATTAGTAATATTTATCATTTATTTGATGCGTTAAAACCATTTCTCCGTCATATATTAGTCCCACAATCCTTCTCATCGTATGAAGATATTGTCTCATGTGCTATCAAGACAGAAAAAGAAATTCTCTAAGTCTTATGACATTAAAGAAAAGCAAGAGAAGAGAGATCTGCTGATCACTCTGGGAATGGAAATAAGTAGAAGAAAGGAAAAGTTGAATATCCATCCTGTAGTAAATGTGTGATGAAACAACATGGTACTTTCTTGAATGGAATGGTAGTTTGTTACATGTGTGGTGATAAAAGCCACCAAGCTCATGATTTCAAGGGGAAGAATGAAGCTACCAATGTTCAATGCTACAATTGCAATGAGATGGTACATTATGTAAATTAATTTCCTAAGAGTCAGGAGAAAATAGCACATAAATGGCAAAGGTATCATGGCCAAGCTTATGCTATCACTACTTCTGAGGTAGAAGCTCTGAAAGACATGGTGGGAGATAATTTAATTGTTTCCTCAAGCTTAGAAAATGATTTATTTGATTTTGGATCCACGCAGTGTTTCATATATTCATATTTTTCTAAGAAATTTAGATATTTCCAATTTGATTTAATAATGGAGTTGTCAGTTAAAACTCCTAAGGGAAGTATAATTGCAATAAATATTTGTGAATCAGTCCCCATTAGAGCACATAAATGTTCATTATCTGTTGATCTTATCACCATACCTATGATTGAGTTTGATATAATCCTCTTTATGGATTGTCTTTCATACCATGATGCGAATATTTAATATAAGGAGAAAGAGGTTATAATTTTTTATGATAATGATAAGGAACACCTTTTCATTAGAGCGGAATAATCACCACTTAATTCTTACCTAGATACACCCCCATTAGCTCAAATAAATTCAATTATTAGTGAGGAAGATAATGAAATGGTTGTGGGTGAGGAAAGGAATGTTCAAATAGAGGATGTACCTATTGTGGATGAATATCTAGATGTGTTTATGGAAGATTTACCTGGACATACTCCAGAACGAGAAGTTGAATTTCCTATTGATTTAATTCTAGGATCAAGGCCTATATCGAAGACCCCTTATTGAATGGCCACTGTGGAATTAGTTTAACTAAAGAATAAACTAGAGGAATTGAGTAATAAGGGATTTATTATCCCTAGTGTTTCTCCATTGGGATCCCCTGTTCTTTTTGTTAAAAAGAAAGATGAATCTATGAGGTTATGTATCGACTACAGGGAGATCAATGCTATAACATTAATGAACAAGTATCCCCTACCTCTCATTGATGATTTTTTTGAACAACTACATGGAGCTCAATAATTTTCAAAGATTGACATTTGATCTGGATACCATCAGTTGTGTATAAAGAAGGAAGACATTCTGATAAAATCATTTCGAACTAGTTATGAGCATTGCCAGTTTATAGTAATGTCTTCTGGGCTGACTAATGCACCCTCTGTTTTCATGGATCTAATGAGTAGAGTTTTCAAGGAATATCTCGATGATTTTGTAGTGGTATTTAATTTTTATATCTCGGTATATTCTAAAATCTACAAAGACTATGGAAATCCCTTGCGCATTATCCTGAAGACTCTTACAAGACATGATTTATAGGGGATGTTTAGCAAGTGTGAATTTTGGCTTCAGGAGATCTCTTTTCCTGGCCAAATTATCTCCAAAGATGGAATCTCTATTTATCCTTCTAAGGACAAGGAAATCCATGATTTTCCACCACCGATGTGTATTATTGAGGTACGCATTTTTATTGCTTTCGCAGGTTATTATCAACGTTTCATCTAGAACTTTTCCAGATTGGCTAATCCATTAATGAAGCTCACACGTAAAGGGGATAAATTTGTTTGGAAAAAAGAGTGTGAAGAATGTTTTGAATAACTGAAGAGGTGATTATTCAATACTCCTATATTGACTCGACCATCAGGGAATGATGGGTTCATTATTTATAGTGATGCATTGAAGAAAGGACTTGGTTTTTTCCTTATGCAGAATAATAGGGTTATTGCCTATGCATCACAACAGCGGAAATTCATGAGAAAAACTATCCTACACATGATCTTGAGTTAGCTACTGTAATCATTTCTTTGAATATATGGAGACACTATCTCTATGGTGAAAAATGTGAGATTTATACTGATCACAAGAGTTTGAAGTATATTTTATCATCGAAAGAACTCAACATGCGGCAAAGGAGATGGCTTAAACTAATCAATGATTATGATTGTACGATACACTACCACCTGGGGAAGAAAAATAAGGTGCAATATGATTTGAGAAGAAAAGATCATGGTGTTCCGAACATGATGAGAATTGGAAGGGATCATATTTTCATGGATCTAGTAAAGATGGATATGGGAATTACCATGTAAGGTGAAACATCGATACTTTTTCAAATGGTTTCCAAACCATCTTTACTAGAAAATATAAAGAGTTCACAGACCAGTGATGAAGAGTTTTAAAAGTAGATTAAAGCTATGAATGATGGGAGATTGAGAGACATTGTTTATGAAGAAGGAAATTTGAAATTTGGGAAGATACTTTGTGTTCCTGATATACCTGATCTAAAAAGGGAATTTTTAGATGATGCTCATAGTTCCAATTTCTCTATACACCCAAGAAGAACAAAAATTTATAGAGATTTGAAGGAAAAGTTTTGGTGGGACAACATGAAGAGGGAGATTTCTGATTTTGTGTCAAGATGTATGGTTTGTCAACAAGTGAAAGCTGGAAGGGAACAGCCTGGAGGAGTCATCCAACCTCTTCCCATACCGGAGTAGAAATGGGATAATATTACGATGGACATAATCATGGGACTACCAAAGACTCCAAGAAAAATGATGAAATATGGGTTATTGTTGATCGTCTTACCAAGTCAGCACATGTTCTTGCTATAAGATTAGATCTACCACTTGAATGTCTAGAATGACTATATATTAAGGATGTTGTGAGACTTTATTAAGTACCCATATCTATTGTTTCTGATTTTGATCCCTATTTTACTTCAAGATTCTGGAAGAGTATTCAGAAGGCCTTGGATACTAAACTTCATTTGATCACTGCCAACCACCCCCAAACAGATTGAAAATCAGAATGGGCTATTCAAACCATAGAAGACATGTTGATATCATTCTCACTAGACTTTTAGGGTATTTGGGATCAATATTTACCTCTGGTGGAGTTTTCATATAACAATACCTTCCATTAAAGTATTCAGATGGCAGCATATGAAGCTTTATATTGGAAGAGATGTCGCACACCAACCTGTTGGGATGACGTTGGTGACAGAAAACTTGTAGGCCTAGAACTGGTGGAGGAAACAATGGAAAATGTAAATGTAATCCAAAACCACATCAAAGTAGCTCAAAGTAGGAAGAAGAGATATGCCGATAACCGAAAGAAGGATTTCAAATTTCAGGTAGAAGATCATGTTTTCTTGAAAGTATCTCAATGGAAGGGAGCTATACGTTTCGGTAAGAAGGGTAAATTGAGTCCCAGGTACATCTAACCTTTCGAAATTCTAGAATGAATTTGGGATGTAGCTTACCATTTGGAAATGCCGCCAAGTCTCTCCAAAGTTCACGATGTGTTCCACATATCACTATTGAGAAGCTACATGCCTGACCCAACACATGTACTCACTTACGAAGAATTAGAACTAGAACCTGATCTATCTTATTGAAAATATCCCTTCAGGATTATTGATACAAGAGTACAAGTGCTGGGAAACCGGATGACTCATCTGGTAAATGTTCTATGGAGAAACCATAAGATGGAAGTTACAACGTGGGAACCTGAGGAACTTATGATGAATAATCACAAGATTCTTTTCATCTGGTAGTATTCTAGAAATTTCAAGGATGAAATTATATAAAGGAGGGGATAATGTAACACCCCATGCTTCCATGGTACACTTCTCATTGAATAATACAATAGCGTGTGTTGTACACAACTTCGAGTTCTAACACACACCATAACCAATCAAAATAGTTGTTATGAATAGTAATACCCACTTTTTGAAATTTTATAAATTATATCATTCAATATGGACATCATTTTTGGATTCTAAATATCGAAATTAGAATAGGGTGAAATTTTGGTATTTTTCTGAAAATTTTCAGCTTTTGATGAATAGTGAAAAACACAGAGTCATGGTTTAAAACCGTATTTTTATTTAAAAAATTATTTATTTTATTTAAATTTAATTAAGTTCAAAATGGATACATAATACCTATATATGTTCAATGTAATTCATTGTAGTTAGTTATGAATATTTTTAGATATATAAAAATTTTATGGAACTTTTCACTGTCTTTGACAACCTCTTAGGAGAATTTAAAAATTCTCACAAAACTTAATTTTACCGCTTCTGTGAGTGGAATTTCAGAAATCTGAGAGACACAGTTAATATTAACGTTTAAAATGTTGTTCAATAAGATAAACTTAATTTTTGGTGAATAGTAACTTTTTACTTTTATTTACCACGGTTAAAAGTAAATAGGGTAATTAAGGGTAAAATGATATTAATATTACCCTAAAACATGTCCTAATTCTATTTAACAAGTGTATCTCGACTAAAAAACCTTAGGAATAAAATATTATCATTTAGGACCACATTGATTAGAATAGGACATTTATTATTATTTAATTCAAAGAAGAGTTAAAAGTGTTAAAATCAATGTTTAATAACTAAAACATTTTTAATATAGGATTATACAAAATATAAATTTGATTATAAATATTCATTGTAAATATAAAAATATTTCCTTCATAATTGTATTTTATTTATAATTTTTAGACATTAATTAATTTGATTTATTTATGACCCAATGATGATACAGTAATTACCTTATTAGTGAAATATTAAAATAAATGATATTATAAATATCAAAATAAATGTAATTTGAAACTTTTTATGAATTATAATACTCTTCTAGATTAATATGACATATTATGATTGGTTATATAAATTTTATTCGATGTAATAATTCTGTTATAAAAATATCAAAAACAAAATACCCAATAGTGTCAATATTGACATAAAAGAGATTTTGAAACAAATATTATATTATTAATTGATATTATATTCCTAAAAATATAATTTGCATCCAAAGGAATTATATCTTGATAGTTGTATCATTAATGGACCACCTGGGGGTCGCTTGGATGTATATATTATGTTTATTAACTATATAATATTTAAATACAACAAGACATGGTAAATGTCAAACTATTTAACAAAGTGTTAAATATAAATGATAAGGTTAATATAGAAACCCAAACCTATCTAAAATTTATTGGTTGAAATTATTTCTCTCCATACCCACCTCAATCCTTAAATAATCCACTTTGGAGCCATTATAAACCGAATATGAATTTATTATAAAAAAATATTTCTATATTTTCCAAAGGTGCCCCTCACCCCTCTTATAAAAGGGCACACCCCCTTCTCCCTAATTTACACCATCAAAGCCTTTGGGCTGGGACAACCCCTACCCAAATATTCTCTCAACTTCCCTCAATTCGACCTAGGGGCCTTAGTTTGATCCGAAATCCATCCTAAGGAGCCATTTTGAACAAATCAAAAGGAAGAGCCTGATTAAGTGGTACTGTTTTCACCACCCTCTTTCAAGTTCCTTTCTTATTCAACTTCTTCTTTCTTTTTTATTACCATTATAAAATAATAACTCTAGTATCTTATATATACTGTGATGTTATTATAAATATGGTACATCCATATTTAGTATTCTATCCATCCTTGGAATGACATGTTACAATACGTGCGTACGTACGGCTTACCGTCTCCACGTCGTGGTGTATTTGTAATTAAAAACATTATAATTTGGATGGGTATAATAATGATGTGTAATTCATGTAAATAATAATATAACATGATAATTATTATTTATATATGATATACCATCCAATATATTATTTTAATATCAAAATAATGATATTGACGTTTGTGCATACTTACGGACTACCGTCTCCACGAACGCGATGAGATTCATTTCCCATCGTATCCATTAAATTCTAATTCTCATTTGATGATTAAAAATAATGTTTAAGGACTTTATATCATTCAAGATATTAATAATATACATCTCATCTATAACAAATATGTCTCACATAATAACGATAATAAAGAATGATGAATCCGTTAACACCTGAAATAATGATAATACTAAGATATTATTAACAAATCAATGTTAAAAGATCATATATGATATTATATTAATGTATATGATTCTTGTATAATTTAGTAACTATTATTTCACCATTATATAAGTAGTTAAACAACCCTAAACCAATTAAAATTATAATTTAAGAGTTTATTTCATAATGTCTTCATTATCTGAGGTTGTTTATACGTAATTATCTACTGGGACATCTTTATCATCCACATCCAAGTTTCCCAAAAATGTATTTCAAAACATTATTACTGTTTTAAATAATATGGGTTAAAGTCATTTATACCCTTGTTTTACTTTTTATAAAATGTTTATAAAATAATCTTTCTTTCGTTTTCCAAACAAGGTCCTTTTTAACATTTTTGACTGAATTTAGGTAAGAATGTCTTTTTTTAACTTATACAGAAGGTGCAGCTATTTTCTACCATTATAATCTTGTTGAGCTTCCCATACAATTTTATATGAATATTTTCAATGTAAATGTTTTATTTTATAATTATTTCACTCTTAAATGATTTCGAAATAGAAAGAGATATTTCTCTAAAAAGGGTTTTGAGTTCATCTATGATGAATTTTATGATTATTTGAAGTTGATTTATTATGATACAAAAATTCATTATTGTATTGAAGGTATTTTGATATGTTTGACTATGGATGTTATATTTTTATACCATTCATGATTTATGGTTAAATTATTGACATTTCGTATGATATTTTCAATACGATTGTTTATGATATGTTTAAACCTTTTCATATGAGGAATGTATTGGACTTAGTAAGTGACAGGTGGAGCCCGCTATAGCTCCTCGATGCATCTGTAGGTCTCATGAGACAACTAGACATGAAATTGGCCGAGGACCTTTCCCAATTTGAATTATGGTTTTGGCCGCAACATTAATCATTTTTAGACGTCTTGGCCGAGGCATTGAGATAATTTTTCAGAATGTCTAGAATTATACATTCCCTCATTATGGAAATAATATTGATGGTTCATGTGGTCATTCGACTAGTAGAATACCCATGATTATGTTTTATTATGGCATTATTTACTCACCTCATATTCTTTCCATTAATGTACACATGTTTATTATTGGTAAAGGCATGTGGTTTCAATTATTTACCATGCTTAATATTTATGTCATTTTCTATTGTATTACTTACCCTTACTAAGCATTTGAGCTCTCGCCTTTGTTATGTTTCATTTTTCCAGGATATGAATAAGTTAGTTATGAGTGAACAAGAGGCATAATCTAGGAGGCATGGATGTTTCTAATGATATATATTTGTGTTGTATTTTTTTTTTTAAGTTTTAAAGTTAAACTTATGTATGAATCTTGTTTCCAATAATACTAAATTGGTCGGTCTTTCGAGTCATGATTTCCATATTATCATTCCAATGTTATGTAATAATGAACCGACTCTAGGTAACTAGGGGTGGGGCGTTACAGCTATGTAAGAATAAGTAAATCAATTTTAAGGAAACAAAGTCTGGGAATTAGTAGAAATACCTAAGCACACCTTGACCATAGGTACTAAATGGGTTTTCTGAAATAAATTTGATGAATCAAGAAAGATCATTAGAAACAAAGCTAGATTAGTTGCACAAGGTTACAATCAAGAAGAGGGAATAGACTATGAAGAATCCTTTGCACCTATAGCTAGATTAGAAGCCACTAGGATCTTACTTGATTATGCATCTCATCTGAATTTCAAGATATATCAAATGATTTTCAAAAGATCATTTCTAAATGGTTTTATAATTGAAGATGTTTTTGTTGAACAACCACCTAGATTTACAAACCCCCATTTTCATAATCATGATTTTAATATTTTTAAGTCTTTATATGGATTAAAACAATCTCCAAGATCTTGGTATGATAGACTTCCAATTTTTTTTATTTCTAAAGATTTTACTAAAGGAATTGCAGATCCCAATCTTTTTATTAAAAGAGTCTCTAAAGATATTTTGATTGTAAAAATCTATGTTGATGATATGATATTTGGATCTTCTAAAAATCCTTTATGTACTAATTTTTCAAAGATAATTCCAAATGAATTTGAAATGAGTTTAATGGGGGGAACTCAAGTATTTTCTTGGATTTCAAATTTTTCAAAAGAAATATTGTATTATTTTAAATCAAATTAAATATACAAAGGATCTTTTGAAACGTTTTGGTTTGGATATTAATAAGGGAAGTGATACACCTATGAGTACCACCTGTAAGTTGGATGATGTTGAAACTGGGAAATTAGTTGATCAAACCAATTATATAGGTATGATTGGAAGTTTACTTTACCTTACTGGTAGTCAACTAGGTATCATTTTTAGTGTATGCATGTGTGCAAGATTTCAAGATAATCCTAAAGAATCTCATTTACTTACTATTAAATGGATTTTCAAATATCTTAAACATACTATCAATTTAGGTTTGTTTTATCTAAAAGGATAATCCATTGACTTAATGAGTTATTCCGATGCTGACTTTTCTGGTTGCAAGTTAGATAGGAAGATCACATCGGGAACATGTCATCTTTTTGGAATGTCCCTGGTATCTTGGTGTAATAAGAAACAGAACTGTATTGCATTTTCTACTACTGAAGCAGAATACATTGCTGCTGGTAGTTTTAGTGCACAGATTCAATGGATGAAACACACTTTGTTGGACTATGGATTTCAATTTAGACTTGTGTCAATAAATTGTGATAACACTAGTGCAATTAACATCTCTATGAATCTTTTGTCTCACTATAGGACTAAGCACATTGATGTCATACGTTACTTTTTGGGAGATCATTATCAAAAGTGTGATGTTTTTCTGGAATTTATTGATTATGAACATCAATTAGCTGATATTTTCAGCAAACCCTTCTGATCATACAGGTTAGATTTTATTAAAAAAGAGTTCGACATGATAGATCAGTGAAACCGATCAGTGAAACAGATCGGTGAAACTGATCAGTAAAACTGATCAGTGAAACATATCAGTGAAATCGATCAGTGAAACAGATTTTTGCTACCGTTTGAGTTTAATAGTTTTTGAAACCATTATTGTTTATCAAAATGGTTTTGTTCTACATAATCTATATAATATTTAATATTTTAACCCTAAATGATAAATTTAATGACCCGTAACTATTTCATTTACCAAGAACTGTGACATTCTATCTCCCATCGAACATTACTTTTCCTTAAAAATGACGCTACTAAACCTATTAAACCTTTTTAAAATCCTTTAAACCATTCAAACCTATCGAAGCTCCAAATGGAAAAGAAAAAGTTTCAAGACAAATAATATGAAGGTTCCTCTCTGGTGAAATGCGCTCGAGGAGAATCGAGCAGCATGACTGAAAGCTCTGTAAACACGAAGTTGGAAACTCAGGTAGTCACTACTGAAAAAGAAGTAAGTTCTAAATGGTTGTTATCCAGTAAGTCTGTTTTTTTAAAAGTTTTAGAGATTAAATGATGGAAATACTGGTTCTGTGATAATAAATTATTATACATCCCAAAACTAGTGCATGAGTTTTATTTGAATTTTAGCATTGCATTAGATAGAGCAGAAGCTGTAAGATTATCATCAGTAGTCAAAGGGAAAAATATATTTTTTTTCTTCAAAGAAGAGGGCTGAGTGTTTAGGAGTTCCTCATAAAGGTATATATGAGGATTATTCTCGTAATATTCCTCCTACCATTGAATATTTTTTCATATGTGCTTGCTCTGGAGATACTGACTAAAAATTCTTAATCTATAAGTATAACAACTACCGAGTTAGACGGTGAAAGTAGAATTTTGTGTAAGTTTATTCAGCACCAAGTCTATACCAAAAAAGGTGATTTTGCTACTATAAAGTATCAAGACGTTTTCTTGTTGTTTTTGTTGCTAAATGATGAGAAGATAAACTTGGGTAGATATTTTACTGTCTATATTGCTGAGATGGAGAAGCCATCCAAAAAGGCTACAAGCTTGTTCTACACTAATAATATCTCTGTTATGTTAATGTTTTTGAGCTTTGTTGAACATGGAGATGATTGTATCTCATCTAGTGGAAGTTTTGTGTTAGCAAGGATATCTATAAAAAGAATGAATATTAATCGGAATCCATAGAAGAAGTCTTGGGTTCCTGATGAGGATAGGCTGTATGAATCCTTTAATCCTTCTGACCATTCTATGAGACCAAAGGGGATGAGAAATCCTAGTTTAAAACCTGATGAGGATGTTTTTTATTCTGATGAGGAAGATGAAACAGATGTTCCTAAGGAAACCAGTGAGTCCAGTATGAAGGGAACAGGGGAAACTGAGGCCGATGATGATGTGGATACTGAATAGGAACCTGAGTCACCTCCTGATGACAGGAGTGATCCCGATACAGTAACTCATAAGAAAAGAAGAATGGAATTTGGACTAGCTACTCCACCTCTTATGTTACCTGAGTCAAAACCGCTTCTATGTGATGATGAAGAAGCTGAAACTAAAGTGTCAATTTTTTATCAGTACGAATCCAGTAACAAAGATAGTTCTAATGAGACATCATTAAATAATAATGGAAATAGAAATGTTCATGATGATGATGGTCATGATGATGGTGGTTGTGATTATGATGCTGATACTCGACCTGTAGATGGTCAAAATGTGATCCGAGATGATCCACAACCTCAACATGTTGAATAAGAAACTGTTCATGAAACTGAAATAATAGTACAGTAAGTGAGTGATGTAGATGGAAAAGGCTCTCATAAAAATTTGGGTAATGCTGATTTTGTAAAGCCTAAGTACACCTTCTGTAAGGATGAATGGGAAGAACATCTAGGTGTTGCAGTTATTGGTCTGGATTATTCAGAGGAAGAGGAAGAAGGGGTGAAAAAAAAACAAGGTAAAGCCTTTCAGTTAAGGCTATAATATTCGCTGAGTCTGTTTGAATGGTAGTCGAAAGACCTGGTCATTTAGTATCTCGATCTAATTTGGACAGATTTAAAGATGACTTGCTCCATGCAGTTAGAGAGACAATGAATGAAGAATTATCTCATGATGTTGCTCCTACTTCTATGAATTTATCTGAGGCTACTATATATTCTATAACTCAATTAGTGGTAAGTATTATCAATACAAGCCTCTACAATACTAGTGGGATGATTGGAAGGCTCATTACCTATCTAAATCAAGAACTCAAGCATTTATGAAATGACTTAGTTTCGCTATCAGGTGAATTTAGATCAACCATCATTGGTATGATGTAAGTGTTGAGAAATTTGATAGAACATCTGAAGAAGTCATATTTCATAAAGTTGAAGGATGAGATAACTCAGGTTATTGCTCAAGATAGCTTCTCCAAAGTTACCAAGATTACTGGACATGAGAACAATGCCTTAAAAGATGTTATAAAAGAAGAGTTATCATCTCTTGGATAGATTTTGGATTTGGAATCATTGAAAAAGATGAAAGAAAACATTTAACATATTTACAATATGGTGAATCTTTATTCGGATGATTCTACTCATGTTCAGACAGAGATAAAAGAAAAGGTGGATAACTATTTCTCAAAAATCTATACCATGAATGAGTTGAACCATCAATTTAATGTCTTGGCTGAGAATTTGAGGCTTTATCTCGTCACTCAATCCTTTATGGATCAGGTCCAGCAGTTGAAATATTTTACTCTTACTCTAGATAGTTTTATGCATAACAAAGATGACTTTAATAAGGCCCTGAAATATGGTGGTGTAGTCATTCATGATTTTATCAATATACACAAACCATATCTTCATTTTCAAGCTAAGGTAATTTCTTTTCCAACTGTTGAGCCTCTCATTCCATCCAGTGTTTCTCCTGGTCAGTTATAAGTTTCACAGGCTCTCTCCAATATTCGGCCATTCCTTCAGCAACCTCCTTCAACAAGAGCGTATAGTCTCCAGTAAGTCACTTTAGCACCCCCTCTGCTTCTAGCCTGAGTTGTCCTGCCTTTTTTCTCCATCCGGCCAGATGAACCTTCTACCAAGCTACCTTATGCCCATTCATTCCTCCATCTGCTAAAGGAAATGCTCTTATTCACCCTAAGAAGTAGTCATGCCTGTCATTTTTGATAGGGTGTCTTTACTTTGTTTCTCTTCTGTGTACCTTTTTCAGTGGTTATTTCAATGGACCCTTCTAATTTTTTCTCGTTATACTTTCCATTTACTTTTTATAATCCCAAAGGTGTAGAAATGATGAATTCTTATATAAATGAATCCATAGATAATATGGCAGAAAAGAATATATATACAAAGGGGAAGAATTGACTACTTATATAAATAATTAATCATAGATAAAACATCTTATATAAAAGGGAGATCTCTGTAATATGATGCATTCTCTAATGAACTGTTTATCTTTGGTTATATATTCTGTTTAAATAGGTAGAGCATACTGAATGTTATATACTCTCCTCCCTTTTCCTTTATGCCATAGATTTTTGGTTATCAAAAATGGGGAGATTGCTGAACCCTATGTGAGATGGTTATTTTAATAATCACAAATCATTTTTATCTTTGTTTATAAGTCAATTAAGTCAATTATTCATTCTATTTTAAATTTGTTTACTATGATTAATCATGTCTAGAGATATTTATCTGTTATTATTTATGGTTTACTATTGACCTGTAATGGGTCTAGATTGAGCAACCACTTTGTGAAAATTTTATGTTTTTGACTTACCATTAGTTATTTTCTTTAGTCACCATTAGTTGAAGGAAATACAACAGTTTCACAGATTAGAACAATCGCATTGATGAAAATAGTCACACCAATGAAAACAGTTGAACCGATGAGAATGTTTGCACCGATGAAAACAGTCGCACCGATGACAACGGTCGCACCAAGGAAAACAGTCGCACCGATGAGAACGATTTCACTGATGACAACAGTCGCACCGATGGCAACAATCACACTCATGACAACGGTCACACCGATGAGAACGATCACACTGATGACAACAGTCATACTGATGAGAACGGTTGCACCGATGACAACTTTCGCACCGATGACAATTGTCACACTGATGAGAACAGTCACACCAATGACAACAGTCGCACCGATTGTAATAGTTGCATCGATGAGAACGGTCACCCTAACACTGATCACATTTCCTACCACAGCTGATGCTGATCATGTGAACTACCGAAGTCGATGCCGATCACATGAACTACCGATATCGATGCAAATTCAAATGACTTACCGATATCATGACTCACTGATAGTCATGAAATCTATTTGAATTTATATTAACTCTTATTTACTTCCACCAGTTATATTTTCTTAGTTAAATCCACCTGCTATTAATTAATGTTGGTTTGATGGATGTCAGGAAACCAAATCTCACACCTGTAAAAAGGTAATCATTCTTTTTTCCAGATCTCATGTAATAAAAAAGAAGATCTACAATGAAAAATACACAGCTCAACAAAAAAGTGAAAAATGGAAAATAAAAGAAAAGTGCACGAGTGTGAAGACTCACCAAGGGAAAACAACTTGAAGAACACATGTAAAAACTAGATAGCTTAAAGATGATCATTAACCTGGAACAAAAAAAATGACAAGTTGGTGTGCCTTACTAACGATCACATGCACATGTCTGCATAACTGTAGCTGAGAAGAACAACAATACTCAGTTTTGTGTCATCCTCACCATAAAGGACTTGAATTACATCCGGAACATCAAAATGAGTCCAGATATCATTTTCAATTACAGAGAGAATTATAAACTATTTTATTTCCTCTATTTTATCCCATTTCATAACATTTTGAGCACTGTGTGTGCATCTATTTATTTGGACACATACTGACTCTAGAGCTGAAATGGAGGATTTCTAAATCCTCACTCAATATTTCTCTTACACTCTTATATCCCACTGTAGATAGTGGAAGAGGTCAAGTGTGACTTGGATATCATGTGTGATATTATTTTTTTTTGGTTTTCCCATGTAGATCTGTGGTAGAGGTCTGAGGACCTGAATAGTTTAAGTACTATTGTAAACCCTCGATCCAGGGTGTGGATCTAAGTTTATATAAATTGTTTGAGAGGACTATGTCTCAGCTTGAGACTGAACCACTTTTTTTATAAATTGTTGTGCTTTTTATCCTTTTTAAAACCTATTTTGAATATTCTACTACTAAGTACTTTAACTATAAATCTGTTTTTAAGTAACTCTGATAGTTGAACTAGCAAGTGTCTATACGAATTTTGAATCAGTAAGTTAGTTTCAAAAGCTTACTTAATCTTTGGATTGAGTTAACTGAGAAGTAATCAATCATTGAAAAAATGATTGAAAATTTACAATCTTTATAAATTCACTATAGTTCAACTTGTTTTTTGAATTGGGGGATTTTTATACAAATACTTTTAACAAAAAATTTAATTGGAACTTAATCAACTTCCCTTTTGAGTATCCACTCTGACCAACAGAAGAGATTAGGGATTCACATGTCTAATATTTTACCACCACTAATTGAGAACTTTAATGAAAGACCTCCACTAGGCCCCTCTAGCACTAGTAAAGACCACTAGATCAGGAAAAATAATATGTGTTCCTTAACCATCCTCTTATGGCCCTTGTTCTAATGACCCCATGACAATAATGGGTGCATGTTCAGGATAATTCCTGACATGGTGGAATCATCTTCCACAACTTTAGTTTCCCCTTCCACTATCGGCACATTTATCTACATCCTTGTGATGAATTACCAAGAAATAAGTTTTGAATGGTTGGGATCGAGACCTCAGTTGCCTTCTAGGAAGTCTTGGTTTACTCTATCAATCATTTGGGCCCCTAACAGTCATTAGGGGATGGCCCACGATGACGATATTTAATATAGAGTTACTCCATGTACCATCACCAACCAATGTGTAGGTCCTCCTTAATCTCATAATCAAGATGGAGGTCCTCCCTATGTTCCCACCAATTAAAGAAGATGTCCTCCCAAATTTATTATAAATCAGAGCAGACGTCCTCCTCAAGACATTCCTAAATAATTTTGAGGTCTTCCCCACTCCAACGTCAATAAAACAGTATCACATCCCCTCTTCATCAGTGAAAAATATGAAGGTTTACTTTATGGTATTTCCATCATCCAATGTGAAGTTTATCCCCATGTCGCTAAATCCCAGACTGGATGTCCTCTCAAATCCACCAATTGTAAACATAGAGTCCATCATTGTGTTCCCACTATTAAAATCAAGGGTCCTCCCAATCATATCATTATAATATATCATGGTTTTCACTGTATTATTATTACTCATCTCGAAGGACATAAAAATTCCAATTCAATCATTTTGATGGTCCTTCAAATGATTAAAAACTCTATTATGGAATCCCTCCTGATGAAATTGCTATCGATTAGCATAGATTATATCCCCATGTTTTCACCAACCAATGTAGAGGTCCTATATCCTTCACCAATATCCATATTAGAGGTCTTACCCACTCATTAACGATTCAATATAGAATTCCTCACTACTAAAAAAATAGTTATGTAGGCCCTCCCCGTATCCCATCCAAACAAAGTAGGGGTACTCGCAACTTAAACACCAACCATCTCGTGGGGTCCTCCCCATGCCAAATAATTAAAATACCATATATAATTGTACTAGGGTAGAATATAAAATGAGGACTACTGATGTCAATATACCGGGAAGGACCAATTCATCATCAACACCATCTACCTCTTAAACTATTAGAGGTATTACAACTCAATGATAAATCCCTTACCCCAGTCATTAGAATTAGAGTCTGGTGGAGGAACCTGATTAGAGTGTTTCATCATCTTGAAGGTGAAATACATAGTTTACACAAATCCCTTAATATCTTCATGAAAGTGGAGGATGATTTTCCCACTTCTATGGGCTCCTGTTGCAACCATTTACATCATCACCATTCACCCTATCCACCAGCATCCATGATCATGATGATATTTTTGGGTTTGTAATAGCTCCTCTTAATGTTGTGTTAAATAAACATCCACTTTAGAGTGACGGTTACCTTTCACCTAATATAGTTGTTAACAACCAGTCCTATAAGGATGCGATGTTTTGTTTGATGTTACCCCTGAGAGACATTCTAACATGAAATGGATAGTTTAAAAATGCAGTGTATCATTCAATGGCCAGCCTTCTGCTACACAAATATACATCAATTCCCCCGCCCATTTCATGTCTTTCTCCAAGAGAATAACAGGTAGATCAAGTGTATGGACTTTCCTATGAGAAATGATGAATATGGTAAACATTGGCTTCTAATTAGTATTCAATAGTATTCTAGAAAAATTTTACATCCAATATTGATGTTCTAAAATCCATGAATGAGGCCCAGCCAACATTATTTCTATTAGGCCATCTGTATGATGATTTACTACCTACTAAGTAATCCTTCAGTCTATCTATTAATCCTATATAAATTTAATGACATTGATATTCAATGGAAATGTTGAAATAGTGAGTTCCCTAGTACCAGATATGCAGTGCTTTTGATTAACACATCATTCATGTAGTTTATTATACATGATTTAATCCTTAACATTGTGGTGTATATATTTTACCATAAACTATTTAATGGCAATTCCCAATTATTAATTTTCGTATCAAATGGTAATAGAAGATCCCATGATATAAGGAGAACATCATGATACAATGACATTAATCTTTAACAATGGTCTTATTGTCTAGATACATCTTTTTGATTGAACGCAATAGATGTTTTACTATCTGGTGTTGGGGGATCATTTCATTGAGAATTCTTCTCATGATGTTCACATATAGTAATATCTAGTGGTGAGATCATGGGGATTGTCCCACCAATTTGAACTCTATATGTACTAAGTGTAATTTTATGTTTATATCCTCGATCATGTGTAATTGTCTCTTGATTTAAAATCATCCTCAATGTATGTTATTCAATCTAATACTTTGATGCATGATAAAACCCCTAATGTTAAACCTATGGTGAGATAGTTAGTGTAGGTTGTGTCATTATTGACATGCCATTGGTTGAATTCTTAAGAATGGATTTTTCACTTATAGGTTAATGAAGTTATATATCTTACGCCATGTTTACCAGAATGGTAGTACCTTGATAAATCCATGTTCAAGGTAGTCCAAGGTAAATTTGTCTTGATTAATAAAAAAATCAATAAATGGGTGATAACATGAGTGAGATTCTTGTTTATGAGGTATAGAGGACAAAGTGATTATATTACACAGTACATGTTTATAGGTAGGTTTTCACTATTGTGACAATCCTTATCTATTTAGGTTTCATGATGAGTTACTAGATTTTGCTATTATTATATGAATAATATTCACTACTATTGAGATAAGGACCTAGAGATCGCCACATAATACCATAATTGATAATCTTACCTATCAAATTGAACATGAATTTTGGAAAATGTGGGACCCAGTATTGGTTTACGGGATTTTTTCAAGGATAAAAGATCACCAATTAAATAAATAAATTCATATTATTCATGATATGAATGATATGCATTAAATTTATTTAATAAATATATTTGTATGTTTAAATTAAATACATGAAAAATATTATTTGGATGGATATTAGAAATATTTAAGGATTAATTAATATTTTTGTGATAGATAAGTCAAGTTAATGGATCATTTATTATAATGAAATATATTTAATGTATTATTAGAAAGTGATGAATATATGTATTACATAGTTAGGAGTCATAACTTGTCATTTATAGCACGTTATATATTCGGAAGGCTGGGTGGTAGTACCAAATATTTTCTTGACACTCTATACATAGAGAAGGAGATGATTTTTCCAAGGACAATCCATTACCCCTCTCTCTCATCTTCTCTCTCCCACATCCTAGAGAGAGAGTCTATGGATCCATGGAGGTTGTATCGATCTATCTATGGCACTAATAGTAGAGAAATTTTGTTATCCTTGGAGAATTTTAGGCGTCCTCGGAATACTGCGCTAGCCCCAAAATTTTGACGAACGAAACTCGAACATCAACTTAAAGTGTGTGTGGATGATTTATAGGTATTAAACATCAGATTATTTGAGAAGTGACCGACAAAAACAAGAAGACAAAATTCACAACTTCATAACTAAATCAGGTATTTTATGATTACAATTTTGTTGTTAAAATTCATCCAGTGAGATCCTTGGATTAAACCGGGTAGCAATTCACCGGTGATGATGAGTTCATTTCGTTCATTGGTGGACACATTTTAAAAACCCATTTTGTGGCTTCCTCTATGTGCCCCATTTTTTCAAGTTGTATAAGAGATATGTGTGTTGATTTTAAGAAAACAAAAATTAAACATCCATTAATTAATTTAGAGGGTGTCGATATGGTCCCAATGATGCCAATAGAATCTTAATTAGATATCAGATTTCCAGTCTAAGGGCATCAAAAGAAATGAATTCATATTGAAAAATAAATTTTTCTTGTTATGGTTTAATGAATTTTATTTATTTTTTTGTTATAAAAACATGAAGGCATTTTTGGTGAACTCGCTCAGCGGCCAATGACCTGGTAAGCCATAATAGTATTTTTCAGTGAGTTTTAATAAAAATTATTGTTATAATAATTTTATTATAACCATAATAGTTTTATTATAATAATGATATAATTATTATAATTCTTTTATTATAATAATATTTTCCTATTAAAACATTATTATTCTTTTTCTAGGGCTATATAAGTTTTAGGAATATTTTATAAGGGGTTGGTTTTTAGTAGGATTTTTATGTGGAAAAGTAAAAAAGGTATTGACCAAACTGGGGAAGTGCTTTTGGGAAAAAAATTAATGTTTTGGGGGATTGAGCGACCCCCCTGTCTACCCATGGAACCCCATAGGGCCACTTCCCGCTGCTTAATGGACTAGATGGCTACCACCCGCCTCATGTTTGGTGCCTCCCCACATCATCCCCTCTTCATACGGTGGCACTCCCTACACTAGACATGCAGTATCCCTAGCTCACTTTCCCTAACTAGGTAACCCCAAGTATTACCAACTCATAGAGCTCACCTTCTAAGTAGATTTGTTGCCACCTCCAGCATGAACCCAAGATTGCTACTGCGCAGCCTCACCAGACCACCCCCAGTTGTTTCCCTGACGGGATCAACTCCCTCGTTGATGACTGCGCCACCCATACAACATCTCCCAATCATTGGACACTTCATCAGACCTCTTCTCCAGCCACGGCACATGGATCTGATGAACCAGGCCGCTGTCATCCATCTTACCTTTCAGCCCTCCCCTTGTTGGTCGGTCCGCCATGACCCCTGCCCAGTGGGCATTCTTCTCTGCTGCTCTCCCCTTCTGTCGTACAGACTCTTTGGTACCGCAACCCTTCTAGGATCCCAACTCGACCCGAGGAACACTACATGAAAAACGGCCTATATCATCACTCAAAACAGGCGTTAACAGTGCAAAAAAAAGCATTGTATTGCTCAGCACTAATAAAGGGGGGTCCCTCTTATCAATGATTTTTTTAGCAGTTATAAAAGGGACCTTTATCAGTGCTTTTGAGGAGAAATGATAAAAATATATAAATTAAAAATTAAAATAAAAAAGAATTAAATAATGCGGGTGAGAGATTTTAATAGAGCTTGACCCCCTATCAGTGCTAAGAGGTCTCCTGCAAACTGCCCTTCCCATGCATCCTCACACACGCGCACCCCTTTGTGCTTCCACCCGATCTTGAACCCGAAACCACCCCCATTCACGGATACACCTTTACCACTAAGGTATTTCATTTTTTTCTCTATTTAGTGATATATATATAATTATATTTATTTGTATATTGATATAGGTTCATATTAATATAAATATATATTCATATATTCGTATATTTATATATATTCATTCGTATATTAATATATATTTTTATTTATTTATTTATATATATATTTTTAGTTATAATTTATTATCCGTATATTTATTTTTATATTAATAAATTCGTATAATATTAGTTTTAAATATAGTTATGAAATATGGTTTTTATGTGTGTTTATAATTAAATAAATAAATAAATTCATACATATATAAAACAAAAACACACACAGACACATATATATTTATGAATAATTACACATATAGGTGTATTTGAAAAGCCATAGAATGTCAAAACGACCATAAATTCTAATCCAAAAGCATGTTTCAACTAAACATCCTGTCAAATCAAACAACATAAAACAATATTTGATATGATATGTTGTAAAAGGATAATGGACATCTGGATCAGATGTTATACGTGTTTGAATGTTAACAAATTGGGGTATCCCGACTAAAAACTCAGTTTTGGAGGCCGTGTGGGCCTTTTATAGACTCAAAATATGTGACAGAGGATTTTCCTAGGTCACCAACACATAGATCTCATCATAAGATTCAATTTGATATGTTTTAGAGCTCAAATGGGCACCCAGATCAAAAGTTATGGTCGTTTGTAGTTTCTGTTACATTTTCAACATATATTAGATCTTGTATTAATTGTTTTTATTTTTTGTGTCTTCAAATTGTTATTAAATGACTTCTAATCGATAATAATTAGCAAATTATTATTTAATAATATTTTTTAAATATTTTAAATCCATTTTCACTATGTTTTATATATTAAATTTAGTAGTCTATTTATATTTATATAAAACATATCTAAAAAATATATATTATATTTATATCAATATAAATATACTTATATAACAATAATTTAATTTTCATTATTTTATTAAACATAAAATTTTTCACCAATAGGAAAAAGTGCTGATAAATACCCCCAATGTCAGTGCTACTAAAAAATCACTAATAAAGGGGTAGCGCTTCACTTGCACATTATTGTAGTAGTGGTAGTCTTCATCCAACAACGCCCTCAACTGACCACTAATAGAATCTGCCCTGTTTCCAGCCAATAATAGAGACGATAGCCGAACCACCATGAGGTAACCATCTGCCCTGATGAGGTTCACCCTGAAATAGGCTTGGGATGGTCTTTCCAGCTCAGAATGGGCATTACAGACCTGGCTAACCCAAAACTCTGGGGGGCACAACCTAGATTAATCATGCACAAGTTCAACTCGACCCACATAGGCCCATGTTTGAGGGTTTTTGGGTCTTGGTAATTAAATTAATTAATTTAATATTGGTTTTGAAATAAATTCACAAAATATCAATTAGTGGGTTAAAATTAATGAAAAGTAAATTAATTTAATTTGTTGTTCAATTAAATCAATATTTATATTTATTTATTAGTTTTAAAATTGAATAAATTAATTGGTATCAAACGACGTATATATATTGAATTAAAAAATTAAGTGAAATTTTTAATTCAATTAAGAGACCTTGAGTTTATTTTATGAATTTTTAATATTAATTCTGTATTTATTTTGAATACACATGTTTAACATGTATTTTACATTTCATGAGTCGTCGATCAACAAATACAAGTTTGCTGCATTTTTTATTCAATTAATTTATTGATTTTTTAATAATTGGTTTAACTAAATATACATTATGTGAATCATCTCAGTGTCATTATATGTATAAGGACCTTTCTATCTATTTCATATTTTTATTTTACTCCCCAGTTCTCTCACCTATGTGCGAATATTTTTTTTATAATGAAGAGACGATAAGTGATGATTTTTTTGGCTGAGTGATGGCAACACACCTTCCAAGACCTTGATGTTATATGTGGGAAAACATTGCAATAGGATTTGAAAGCTACATGACTCAAGTTATTATCCCTAGGGTTTATGTTTTCTTATTATTCACTCAACATATCAGTCATTTGTACTGGCTCATTAGAAAATCATCATTTTATTATTCCATGGTTTATTATTTTTTTATTATGTAGTTAATTTGAAATCAAATAGAATAATAATAAACAATAATATAAGATAAAATAAACATGTGATGTAATGATTTTTGTATTTCTTTCATTTTATTTTTGAGTGTTATCACATTGTACATGTTTATAAAATAGAAAATTATTTCTTTTTTCAAATTAAAAACATAAACCCCTCAAGTAAATATTTTTTTTTAAATTCCTTCCATCATTTGAATTTGGACAAAACTGGGTGGTTGGGATTCCGATCATTCCATAGATGAGGGTGTCTCTTTCTACTAGGAAGATCTAATGAGAGTAATGATTCTCACTCAAATTTACCCAAGTGATTAAGGGAGAATATTCCTTGTAGTCTTGCTTGGGTTGTCGAATCCTCAAGGTCCTAAGAAGTAACCTATTGACACGCACATTATAAAGACTATTTTTGGCTATGAAGTGGCCAACTTGGGTTTATTTTGGATTGGTTTAAATGATAACTAACATATTTAAGTGAATTCAACTTAAAATAATGAGATGATCCAAGGTTATTATAAGCAGTGGATTGGACGTATTTCCTTTTTAATGATTTCAATTTCTTATATTTGAGATGGGTTCATTTAAGAAGATAAAACAACATCATCACATACTAGTTTAATGCCTACACCCTTTAATACTAATAACCTATACACTTGAAGGATAAATTTTTTGAGCACTTCAAGGTAAAGTTTAGTATTAGCACATGAAGTGTGTGGCCTTAAATTCAACAAGGACGATGGTGTTTTAGAATCATCAAATAAAAATATCAATTAAAGAAGTTATAATACATTAATGGGGTGAAAAATAACATCCAATACATCCCCTTTATACATATTTGGGCAAAACATTAAGTGGGTTATCCCTCTATTGATGCTACTATTTCAATGGAAGCGGTAAGTAGACTAATAAGGGAGGAATTGAAGATGTAAAGAAAAAACATAATAAAATATCAATCACTCCCCCGTTGTGTGATAATATCACAAGGTTTGGTATGAACAAGTTCACACCTTGAACCAACTGTATCGAAGTGATAAGGATAAGAAAAGAATAATAAGAGAAGAATAAATTTTATTAAGAAACAAGGATGAATTAAAACAACTTACATGTGGAAGACAAATTTGGGACAAAAAAACCACAACATAACATTACAATGAATGAAATATAAAATATTATAAAACTACTCCACCACCACTACCTTAAATAGGAATTTTGGAAGCCTTGGGTCGAGCCTACAACAGTAAAAAGCATCCTACTTTATTATGGTAGGCCTTGGGTGGTGGAAATCTTGTCGAACTTGGACTTTTCCACATTTGACCCGAGGTGGCAGAAAGCTTTCATCCACCGAAAAGATGCGCATGGAAGACCTACTAGATGGTCGAATCACAGTGTTCCATAGAAGCAGAAAATGGATCCACGAATGTCTCCTAACCACCTGTAAATTTGGGCCCATTTGGAATTATATATTCGGAGATCTGATTAGATTAGTGGGATGTTTTTCTGAGCTGTAGAATAAGGCCCAGAATTTTATCTCTAAATTGGTCCTCTTAAATGACCACAATAGAGGCCGAATTAGAACTTGATCTTGAAGAATTATTTGTTAATATAAATATCTTCTATCCTCTCACCAAATTTGGGATTCATTGGGTTTTTAATGTGGGTCCCACATTCTCATCAGTGGGCTGGTGTCCATTCTGCCATCTCTAAAATTTCTTCCTTTCATCACAAAATATCTCCATCTTCTTCCATGAATTATCCATTGATCCCTGAATGAAACATGTATATATTGAAATGTAGATCAAATTCCAAAGATATAAAATTAAAATATGGATAATTACATTCCCTAAAATCAGTTGAATCATTGGGTCCATTAAATGATGTTAAAAAATGTACCACATAATAGTGCAATTTAAGTAAAAATTACAATCATAATGTGAAATGATGTTCAAAGTATAAAATCAACTAAAATGGTTTTTATGAATAATAAATCACATGAATATTATATATATTAAAAATTAATATTAGCCTTATTTAGTGGCTAATAAAGTTGTGTATTGAATTAACTAATGCGGTAGTAAGTATTATCCATATCTACCTTGATATCATTTTTAGGAAAGCATTTAGTAATACAAGTAGTTATTTTAGTAGATGGGAATTCACATAACACATCATGGAACCGCGAGTTAATGTCATTGGCCGGCCGAAATCCTACCTTAAACCCTTTGATAAGTATCATAGTCATATATTGTAGACTCTAAGAGGAGGTTCAGGGATCCTTTACAATATAATAATCAAGTGATAGAGTATTTCTATTCTACCACTAAGGGTTCCTATAATTCAATGAAATAGTGGGATAAATTAAATTATTTAATTATTTAATAAAAATGTATTAACTAGTAATCCAAATAAAAATTACTAATCTATAAAAAAATAAATTTATAGAGAAATGGAATGTTATACCAAAATTTGAAAAACATTAATAAATATCAGACATAGTTAATGTCCTTACTAGAATGAGTATCAAATAATAGTGTAGGCATTTGCACACAATATTATTGGAAAATCGGGGTTTAGTGTCCCTATAACTATTAAATTACCTCAAAAGTGAGGGTAAAATTGCTAACAAGAGACTAATGTATATAACATATGATTGTTATGCCTTTATTATTTCATCTATGCCATGTTTTAGTTGTGTCCGCTACATAAATACATAGATGATATAAAATTATGTCTCATCACAGAGTGTTTTTCAAGGAAAAAGAAAAAAAATGATGTGAATAGGTAATTGTTACACTGGATCTGTGTAAATTCAAAGTTGAGTTATGATCTTTCAATATATCCTATTCTAATAACATATTCACCTCATTAATCAAGTTTCATTTTATGTTAAAAAATTACCCTATATTGTGTAAATCCTTAATTAAAAATTTAATTATGGTTCTCTATGTGAATAGGAATACAAACGATAGAATCACCATTAATTCTTATGGATAAAAAATTGGGAGAAAAGGAGAAAAGGAAAAAAATGCATGTAATTCCATGTCCACATTTGAACATTCTTTAATCATTGTGGTATTGGAATAATGATATTTTTTTTATATCAAAAATAAAACAATGGAAGTTAAATTCAATAAATTGAACTAAAGAAGCAAGTTACCACTTCTACATCTTTCATATTCATAAAGGTAATGTTTCCATTTGACTTATTGGTTATTTAGTACAAAATGATGTTATCATATGTGTGTTTATGTATATTAACAATGTAAGTATAGAAATATAACTAGAATCATGTCCATTCTCCGAGTGGCTAAGAAAGGGTAATAAAAAGGCCAGTGGTGAGAAGCATAAGAATTCAATATTTCCATGTTATGCATTCATGTAGAACTATTATTTTGTATAACCAAATCATTAATCTCATTTTCCCTTGGAATAAAAAGAGATATTATTTTAGGTTCTGGAATGAATTTTGTTTTTTGTATTTAATTCTCAATCACTAGTTCTGGGATACATGAATCATATGCAATGAGTGATAAGAATATAAATTTAATACTTTTACCTATTTATTGAATGATAATTCATTGTCAAGAAAAACTAAAATTGGATATTATAAATATAACTAGTATCGTATTTAGGCATGGTATAGCTGAAAACCATTAGTGTTATCGATGTCTTTAGTTTGGACAAAGAAACCTTTAGAAAAAAATGTATGTAACAATGATTCCAGAATTAGGTCAGCAAGAAGGGCTGAAATATTTCAAGAATAAGCTAGAGGTTTATATTTACTACAAAATATTCATTTAAGTAATTAAGGAATGGTAATTTTATATAATTTCATGTTCAAAATATTTGAACTTCTTCTTACCGAAATGATGAAGAATATCTTCACTATGAAATCATTGATCAGGATAATGTAATGTTGAGTAATTCCAAAATGAAAATTACCATATCTACATCACAAAATTAATGTTAATAACGAGGATGTATGATTATGTCTTAAATGTCATCATAGATCTACAAAATTTATCATTTTTTAATTCCTAAATACACATTTTACACATCATTTATATGATGTATGTTTTATCTGTGTTTTAATTTACAAAAACTTCTATTATATTTCAGGATGTTCTTCAAACAGAATGGCGTAATCCCATAATAAAATTACAACTAAAATAAATAATGTATATCATATGATTCATAGTATGATAATAAATCAATTATTTCATATATACATGTGTTTGTATGCAATGATTTTGTTAGAATCTAAGGATACTTTCATTAGGAACAAACACAGTGTGCCTATTTTATAATAACAGTTTATTAGGATGTTTTACAAATCCCTAAGCTAGAAACTATATCTTCATGTTATTTAATACATTTTTTTAAATGGGTGAACTTATATTTTTGAGACAATGGGATCTATATTGACATGTTTTTATTCAATTCTTAAGATGAAAATGTAGTTGGAATATGAATAAGTTCTATAAATTCATGTGGAATAGGGTTTATTACAAAGACACATACTATTTAAGTAGGAAAAAACCATAGAGATGTTTTTTGTAATCACTACGGTAGGTGATCTATTATTAAATAATAGTAATATTTTCTACAAGTATGTAGTGTTTGGAAATTATAAATGATTGATAAAAAAATCAAAATACATTTAACGGATGGTACAATCCTAGTACTTTTAAGGATCACTTGGTAATATCAGGTCGATATGCCTAAATCCATTAGAATTTTACTTTTCATGGTTAATTTCAATGATCTTATTATTAGGAATTGGATTCAATGACCATTAATCAGGGAATGTGTATATACAATGCAATCAGAAATGATGGTCACGTCACAGAATACTAATAATGGTGTGAAGTTACTAATTTCTATTTTTGGATTGAAGTTAGCAATGGAATCCTAGAATATACAATTGAAATTATTTTTTTCATGATTCTTCAAATTTTAGTGTGACAACAATGGTTCTCCAAGTAAAATTTGTTTGAAAAAATATGGAAAATAGATTGGTCTTACAATTAGTTAAGACCAGTATGAAATATTTTCCTCAGTGATTGACTTAAAAAAGCTACCGAAGTTCTAGGGAACAAGATCTACTAAGATTAATATGTCGGTTTCTTGGACCTAGTCAATCATACATATATTGACATGGTAATGAAAAATACAAAATGAAACAATTCTAGAGAATAATATTTTCTAATGTCACATGAATAATCTCTCAGTGTTGACATGTGTAGGATATGGGAGGATATATGCGTTGTGAGGTGAAATCCATACATTTATATATGGGGTATATCATGCATTCCATGATATATTCTAAATTAATATTTCTATTTTATTATTTTAGGAATATTCAATTATATCTTTTATCACTGTAAATGAATCATTCGAAACTATTTCATTGAACTTCGACATGTAAAAAAGATATGTATCTATAATTTTGATAATAAAGGAGACTAGTTTTAAAGGGATGCATATTAGTCTTACATTGATCCATGTGATCTAGTGCCACATTTATGATAATATTAAGGGTAATAAAAGATCATAAAATCTAGTGGAATCTATACCTACAAATACATAGTATATTGATGCTTTTGATGTGACTAAGAAGCAAGCAAATGCAACTATTTTTTCCAATACGTGGAATCAGAATTTGTTAGAAAAGTATTTTCATAAAGAAAAATTAGGATATTCTTACTAACCAATATGTCATGTTTTGAGAGTGGAAAAAATGGATATACTCAGGGATACCATCTCTTGTTAATTTTTACTCAAATAGTTGAGGTATCTATAGTAGAATAGTCTCACATCGGAACCATGGAAAGCCCAGTATCTAAAGTCATTACTCAAAAGAAACATGATCTTTATCATATGAGTAACTAACATGTTTGGTTTGTATGTTGGATCAAAATAAGGTGGGAGTGTTGAAATAGTGGGTTCACTATACTCAACTATGTGATTATTCTAATTTTAATATCATGTTTACAATTATTTAGAGATGATGTACTCTTTACCATTGTTTTTTAGATATATCTACATCCAATATTTAATGGTAATTAACAAATCGTAATTTTCATATAGAATGGTTAGAGAAGCCCAAAATCTATAAGGATAACGTTGAGATTAAATGACACTAATCATTAACGAAGGTCATATGGTGAAGATACATATTGCTGACAGGACACAATAGATTATTGACAATTAGGTGTTGTAGGATCATAAGAATTGAGACTTCTTATCAAGAAGTTATCACTTTGAGATCTCTAGTAGTGAGATCATGATGACATACCAGCCAATAAGAACACTACATGTTCTCAGTGTCGATGGATGTTCCAATATATGATCATATTTAATGGTCTTGTGAATTGAGATCATTTCCAATGTATATCATTCAATCACGTACATTGACATAGGATGAAAACCATGATGTTGAAATCATGGCGAGGTAGTTTGTGTTGGGTGTGTCACTACTGTCATATCTTGAATGATTAAGAATGGATGTGTCACATCCATGTTAAGGAATTTATATAAGTCAGTTCATATTGATCAGTATGGTAGTACCTTTATAGATATATTTTAATGGTAAACCAATGTAAATCAGTCAACTTAAATCCAAAAATAATAAAGTAAGAAAAGGTTGATCACATGAGTGTGCATCCTGCTTTATGAGATATAAATGAAAAATAGATTTTATTACATAGTACGTGTTCATAGGTCAGTTGTCACTATTGTGACAATAATTATCTCTTTATAGGCCATTATGGGTTTCTATATCCCATTCCAGGTGTATGAATAATATTCACGACTATCGAGATAAGGTCTTAGAGGGTCACATACAATAGAATATTTGAGAAACATCTATATCTAGTTGAATTGGAATTTTAGAAATGTTGGTCCCCAACACTGGGATCCAGGATTTGTACAAGGATAATAGATAACCATTTAAATAAATAAATTCACATTATTCAAGTTAAGAATAATGGTAATTGAATTTATTTTTTAAAAATATTTCTTCATTTAAAGTAAATAAATGCAAAATTTTATTAGGTTGGATATTAAAATTTTCATGAATCAATTAATATTTGTTGGAATGACTAGTCGAGTTAATCACTCATATATTATCACATAATATATTTAATTTATTGAAATAAATTGATAATATTTTTTATAACTCATTTTAAAAATCACAATAAGTCATTTATAGTGTGTTGTGTATTCAGGATGCTTGGTGGAAATACTGGATATTTTCATGATAGTATAATTATACGAGGAGAGGAGTTTCCCATGTGCTATTCACTACCTCTCTCTCTCATCTTCCCTCAAATAAAATATATAAGTAGAGGTAGTGGATCCAAAGACCTCAGACTAGGCTCTCTCTTGAGCATCAAAAGCAGTGTGATGCCGTGATCATCGAGGTGTTTTTGGTGTCATCGTAACTCCACACTATAACCTATAATGATACGAATACCACCTCAAATGTTTCGTAAATAACATGAAGATGATACAGATGAATTCAACTTCGGATTATTCGATTAAAAACATCCATTGATGAGAATACATCATGCACGACTTTGGATATATATCATCTATTTTATAGTTTTAATTTTCTGCATAAAAATCTTCACATGATATCATGGGCTTAAACCGGGAAACAACTCACCGATGACAATGAGTTCATGTTGTTCATCATTGGAAATTTTTAAAAAACCCTTTTCTTGGGCTTCCTCGATGTGCCAGGTTCTTTTATGAAAATGGTTGAGTGGGAAGCACTCACACTAGCTCATCAAGACACTTCACCTAGTTACCAATGGACCCATAGGTAGAGATGCTTCAAGAGACTCATTTAGATATGTAGAATCATGGAAGAGGCATCTACATATGTGTAGTTCTTGGTCGAAAGAAAGTATACTACTCTCCACTTCAGCCCTATCTAATGATATCCTAACCTACCCATTTATATCAAGGATTTTTTTATGGGTAACAATATGGGAAAAATGTCCCTAAAAAACCTTCCGAATACCAGAATGATAGGGGACATAAATAATAGTGTGATGATAAAAACCCAAACCCTAAGGAATCACTGTACTAGGTAGCCCCTCATATAGGTGTCTGCATTCTGCTACAAAGGCAGACACTCGACCTCAAAGTTCCCTCAACATCTTTTCCTGTGAGTCATACCATAAACAAGGGAAAGGGACATCTCAACCCCCTAATATGTCAGGCGTTTAAAATAATACATAGGGTCATTTCATGATTTTCAACACACTCTAGTTAGTCACATATCATAAATTGGATAGTTGATGAGATCCTTGTTAAGTGATTCACATATTATTGAGCACCCTGGTAGGATCATATTCATCCTCACTTATGGAAGTATCATGTAATCCATCTCTAGTTGTACACAGTTGAGTGTGGTGATCACAAATATCCAAAACTAGTTGGGGAAAGCGTTTATGGAGAGAAACCAGGATATGATTTAAGAAATCCACAAGAACATTGTGATATTCTTCCTTGGGATTCTGATAGAGTAACACCATAGTTTTTTTAGGCCACATAAAAAGTCAAATATCTTTAAATGATATTTTTATCAGGGTTCCTCATCAAGACATGGTCTATCTCAATGAAGTTTTGATAGCTACTCTCACAGCTCTCCGTAAAGCCTTCAAAATGCGACTGGTGGAAATCCCCCCAGATGAATAAATATACAACGCATGGTTTGATGACATGAGAGAACCCACTAGTTTTTTGGAACCCCAAATTTACCCCCATTAAATTGGATAAGAAATACTATATATCATTTGGTCCACTTCATCTCATGTTGGGCTCATGTTGTGAACAAGGGAGCAGCAGGATGCCACCAAGCTCGGATGTTTCATATATAAATTATAAGGACATGTGTTTGTTTGGTATATCCAGTTTCTCATTGGTTCAATCACTAGTTGGAAATATCCTCTTAAGTAGTTTCACTACCATTTCTGCTCCACCACATTTAGGACATGCATTTAATACCTCTACAAGTGTAAGAAACAGCCTGATGAGTGTGACATAGATTTTGTCTCATGTTGAAAGGGCTTCAAATAATCACTCAATATGTTTATGAATCAAGAGTATCTATTATCAATTGCATTATAGAACATCAAGAATATGTTGGTCCCTACCCTCATTTCTCAAAACATCCTAGGAATTCATTTGAATTTTTTGACATGTCCCCGCACCTCGAGGAAGTCATGCAACTGGCTAAGAATATATCTCAATTTACAACTTAAACTCACTCAAGAAGGCTTTCCAACACTGTGAATGACATCTTAGTATATGTAAAGTCCCCTAATACGTTATATATAGTTTTCCCTTTTCTATATGAGCATCATTAAATGTATATTCCACTTCAAGATCAGCCTCTCCAGTTATTTAATAGACAGGCACCGCCCAGCCGTGAAAAAACAACAAAATAAGAGAATGTGGCTCTACAACCCTTTTAGGCTCCAGCCGCACATCATGGATAGACTCCAATAGTCGACTCCATAGACCAATGGAACTAGTCCTATTCAATTAGGAAAACAACCATCCTATTAAATACCATAGTTTCATGAATAATGTAATTATATGGATGTTAGGATAATTTTTTCTTTATTGGTCCATGAATGCATCGAGTATTCCCATAGGTGTCATGAATATTAGATACAATATAATTTTTTTCATCAACCATAATATCCACTCCACAGTATAAATTATTCATGTCCCTTTATAGTATGGGTCCTCAATATTGTGGTACCATATCATCCAAACAAATCTCACTATTTTAGATTCATTCTGACTGCGGAAAATTTCATCTCCATGTTGGAAGACTAATTCCCCTTCCCAGACGTCAATGATCGTTCCACGGTATAATTCTTGAGTTCCTACATAATTCATCGATTCAGAGTCCATAATTCCATTATCACTAAAATTGGCACCAATTTATCAGCAGTTAGCCTAAATGAATTGTTTGAAAATTTCAATATCTAGTTCAGATGTACATCCCCTACCATAAATAAGAATCTAGAAAAACTGAGAAGTATAATAAGGCACAATCTAAAATTATTCATTAGATGGTGGTCCATAACAATAATATTCAGACAAAAAAACTCCCCAACGACCTCAAGAACAATAAGATGATGAATCAAATTCCTCCTAGGTGACAACATAATCCATAGTGTATAGAATATTGTTATCCCTACCAATTTAAATTCAACTACTGTCATAGTAAATATATTTATATAAAAAAAATATGCAAGAAAGAATGTTCGAAGTCTCTTTAGTAGAACTAGAATCATAGAAAGAGAACATTCTCTTGTACTATCATAATATATGGAGGCACCAAAATAAATTCACTAGTGAGAGAATTAAATAAGAATGTTCACATCTTCTTTTTCAACTAGTGTAACTCTATATTGGACCTTAGAACACCAATAATATCTATAATGAAGCCACAAAATATGGAGCTCAAATGGGAAGTACCAAACTTCGTTCAAAAGATATATTCTAATGGTGAGTATTCTATGATCCCCATGGATAGAGTTCACATTAATACTCCAACCAACTCCTATTTTCTAAAACATTACCTTATGAATAGAAACCATGATTCCTAGTTACATGAAGTTAAAAAATAGAAATGATATCTTCCATACCATATGACATTAAAATTCATGTCCATGTCCTCATAACATGATGTTACATAGTGTGATAGGTCCAAACTATAAGTCCATAAACTAAGAGTATATGGTCTATGAATCATGAAATTAAATGATTTGAAAATGGTCTATACTGCATGATATTTAGTTTCTTTAAGAAGGTCTAAACTCCACGACATTAAACTTGGAATCCAAGTCCAATCATCATGACATTAAATTGTACACAAGGTTTCTTAGAGATGTTGTGTGTGGTGGTAGTTTACATATTCCCTCATTCACATTGAGTCTATTACTCTATCATCATACACATATATCTTTGATGCAATTCCCCTATTTTTTTATGAACTAGATGACCTTAAACTGAGTGTCTGTGTACAAAAAATCATAACTTTATATATTGAGTGATTATCCCCATGAATATTTCATGCGACAGAGGCCTCTTTAGCCCTATTTCTAATATGGTAACTCTAGATGTGCCACACGTATCCCTTTTGGCTGACAAAATCCCCTCACTAGTCTCAATAATATGACCATAACCAGAGATAATATGTCCCAGAAAAACAATATTAAACATTTCACTTGATCCCCAGTCTATTACTTTATAATAAGAACCTTTGGTCCAGGAAACATGTTGTTAAACTATTTATAACATCTACAAGATTCTTGACTTTGAACAATATAAATTATTCTCTCTAGACTGTGGTTTTTGGTTTCAAACATCCATTTCCTTCATTCACATTTTGGTTTTCGTAACACCAAACCACACATTTCTCTTTTAGGGACCCAATCTCTTTGGTTTAGACTCCATGCCATTAAAATGAGAGCCTATAGTCTAATTGGCATGACCATAAAATTGATTGTAGTAGGTCCCAGAAATATGACATTAAACTACTCACATCCCCTATAGACTTAGTTATAGAAATTTAAATTTAAAACCCAAAAGTCTTAAATTCAAGATGATAAGTTGGGAATAAACCCTATCTTGAAATGGGATTCCTCTTATTAAGAAATAATTTAAACCCTACATTAAATCCAGATGCCCCATATGATATGTATGTGTTATTTAAAACATGTTTCCCAATGACCTAAATATATGATTCCTCAAATTCCCACATTATAGAGGATCATCCATCATAGATTCAGTCTCTTACAAAACAATGTTTCAAAACTAAATGTGGATTGCTTCCCACTCTCATGACATATATAGCGACACTCGAACTTCTCGTCTCATGGATGAGTTACAAACCCAATAACCCTTTATTCATATGGACAGGTTTCATCAATTATTACACCATAATATTAAATTTATTTCTCATGTAAAATCAGTAGGTATTTAAATTTTATGTAGATCCACTTGAAATTATGCAGTGTGGTGTATTTCCACCTGGCCCACATTCAATTCGGGTATGTTAGTCCACCACGCAACATATATCTGTTCGATGATCCGTATTGTCCAAGTTATATGACCATAAACATGGAATCTAATTTAAATAAACATGAATATTTATTAAATGAGACACATCCTTGGAACTGTTTTGTGTGATACGAACCACCTTGGTCCTCATTCATGTTGGGTTATAGTTTTCATTCTAGGCACATCCCATTTTGGATAAATCCCCCCATGGGCCTCAGTGAATCACTCTAAACTACAATCTTACCTGAGAAAAATTTATGATTCCTATAAAATAAGATATGATGTTTACACCCTTTTGAAAATGATATTACTTGTATGAGAATTGTGGGATGGTTAACAATCATTACCCAATGCTCCGGACAATGGATTCGCCAAAAAAACTATAGGATGTCTCAAATACCCTTACTAGAGTGGATCACCCCCATCTATAATAAGTCTCCTACCGTGTTTTGTTATGTTTTAGAACTTCATGTGGCTTGATTTCCATCAACATGGGTTACATAGTTACACGTAGATTTTTTTTCTTTATTCTAGACCCTCTAACAATTTATGATGAGGTCTTTCCTTCCTCAAAAACAAGAGGTTCACATCAGGTGGATTTTGTATGGATTGTTTTGGTAGAAGGTGAATTAGAAACTAGATTCAGGATAATCACATGTTGTTCCACATAAATCCATTTCTAGAAACACCATTTCCCTTTATGGTCTAGATCGTACAATAATAAACACTGTATAAAAACCCGGTAACTTGAGATTAAATAGTGAGACACATCCTCATAACTTGAAAATAAATTATTCTATGTACCATTCCCATCATATGACATTGAAAAAGTGTATATTTTCCTTATTTATATGATGTAAAATTTCAAGGTCTCATAGGCCCTCACCAAAGGGGTCATCTCCATAGATGTTGGTCATCTACCACAAGATTCAAATTTTCATATATTGCATGGAAAATGAGATAATAATCACCTTAATGATAAGATAGATCTTCTTTCAAGTCAATATTCTTAAAAAAATGTTCTCTATGACATAGTGGTATAGTTCTAGTAGAGTTAGAATCAATTTTATCATTACATCACTTCAATTACACACTTTGTGTGCACCATGTTTGGTTACTCATCCTCTTCCATCTCCCTCTCCCACCTAATAATATTGTTTCCAATCAAGGATTACCTACTATATGGGGCAAATCCCACAGATAGTTTTAGGAAACAATCTGTGACTGGTTTGGTGTTTTAAATATGTTCGGTGGTTGACCCTCATTTATTTTTGCCTATCCCAACTTATTCTATTTGGATGTTCTATTTTGAACATGGTCAATATTTATTCTCTTCATTTCTCCACCCTCCATGTGTGTCAAATCATGGGAATTGTGAATCACAATCCCCATTCCACTTTGTTCAGGATTAATTCAACGCACTTCGTTTAATCGCAATCATGCACTAAGGTTCACTAGGATGAAAATTGTTTTGGTCCAAGGGTCTCATTGTCTAGCCACATCCTCTCTCATCCCATGAAATCTCAATAGTTATTCATCAATATTAAACCTCGATTGATAAATTATTTTCCAACACTTTCATATGAAATAAATCACATTTTAATCCATTATTTCTCACACCAAACATGACCCATATGATCTTAGAGATTTCTTGTAAGTTATTTTAAAAAAATAATTGAGGAGAGATGGGAATGAAACAAAATATGTTCAAGCATGAAAATAAACCCAATGATTCCGCGGTTCATCAACTTATATATCCTATCCCCTTTAAAATATCACCTTTATGGAATCACTTCAGCGATTGAGTGCTTCTGCTTGGCCAACCATTGGTTGGTAGCCTCTAAGATTCCTTGTAATGACAGTAGGTCTTCTATTACCTCATCAAGGATGCAGACAACATATTTTACCCAAATCCTCAACCATTCCTGCTCAACTTGTCACACAGAATCCTCTATCTCGACCTTTGATGCTTCATCCTCGATTATTAACCATTGGTCCCATAGAAAACTATTGATCTCTTCCTAATTAGTAATGGTAATTGGATGATTCTATTCCAGCCCATATAGACTATAAATTTAATTTTCAATTTTTTAGAGAAAATGGGAGACCTCAAAATTATACTTATTCTAGGATAGATCAGAATCCTACTATTCCTTGAATTACCACTCAATGAGGATGTACAATAATAGCACATGATGAGTGCTAGAATTAAACCCTCTAGTCCCTAGACTGACTAACCAATGACTAATAGATCCCAACTGTTGGTTCAGTTTAGCTATAGAGACCCGAGGGATTAATTTTCTTATATTCCTACATGAATTGTGATGGATACCTCAATTTTCCTCGGTAACATCTGGGTAAGAATATCCCCAATCATGAGGATGGTGAAGGATCGTAAGGGTGGAATACCACTACTATAGTATAAAATGGATATTCCATGTGAAACTTCTCACCCATTAGCATATAGAGAAGGACCACTAAAAGTGACTCCTCCACAACCTCTTCACCTATGGCAGAAGCCCCATCTATAAATTTTGGTATCACGGAGGTGGATGTGATCATCCCATCTTCCTTGGATACCACTACTGGTGTCACAACGTCATCTTTAGTTCTTGTAGTCACCACTAGTGTCAATTCCAGAGCAGGAATTCTCAATTCATCCTCCCCAATTGACTGAGTTGAATATTTCATTTCATCTTCCCCTATCACAATTTTGGATCCATCAACAGCCTCTAGTGGCACCTTTATGATCATCTCATCCACCATAGTTTCTTCAGCCAACCCAACTACTGGTCATATCTCTACAAAATTTATCAAAGGTGTTGTCTCATAAATTCCATCGAATTTAGCATCAACCATTGGCCCAAACTCCACAAAATCTTCAATTATCTCCTCTGAGAAAGAATCTCTTATATCACCAATTAAGTATCTGGTGTAGCTAATGTGAGTGTTGGCATTGGTTGTCGAGTCATGAAAACCATTTCAATTTCCCTTAATAAATATTTTTGTCAATAATTTAATGTAAAATATAGTAGTAAAATATGTTGAGGAGTAAATGATTTTTTAAATTTTATACTCCAATGAGAATTTCCTGATTGTTCATATGTAGCCCCACTACGTTGGGTTCCTTTTGAAGATGTTTCACCAGTTACGGGCATCAATGGTTTACTTTATATAACTGTAAAATTTGGTTGGGACCCCACATTCTCTTATTAATGGGTTGAGGTCCTCTCTCCCTCCTTGTCCAGGTCCTTCTAGGACCTCCCCCTCTTCGGTGCAGGATTCCAGTCCATGTGAAAAAAAGTGTTAGACAAACATTCAGTGGAATATGTTATATCTGAGGTTTATAATATCAAAATATTTACCCAAGAGACATCATTTCTTTATCCCATTGGAGAACACAAATAAAAACTTCTTCACTATGACACACCCAATTCCTTGGGAAATGGACAATGTAATACCAGTTTATATGAGGATAATTTTTGGGAGGGGTCTTTGTCTCACAACACTATCACCCAGTCGGTCAGTCAATGCATAGTGACATGGGAATACACCTGGTCTGCTAGATCCACATAATATCACTCTCCCTCATCTCTATACTTGGGGAAGTCAGCCATATCATTAATAATCACAGTGATACACATCTCATACCTATTGAGATGATTCTACATTTTACAAGAATTGTTGAACTGCATGTATGTATACTAGTTCTCCCATGATTTTTGAAATATGACATCACTATAAATACTGAAATTATGGAACAAATTTAGGGTAGCTTCAAATAATTTAATAAGCTTCTCCCCAGAAGGCTTCCTTTCATCCCCAGTTCACCTACCCAAGGATGTTGGAAATAGTACTACTGCTCCTCTCCCTTCACCGCTTGCCTATCTGGGACAGTGGATACATGGACCTTCTTGTACCATCCTATACACAAGACAAGTTCGACATCCATAGATCCTCCTATCCACAATTCCAACCCAGCCCTGGGTTTGGGGGCCACCCTGCATCCCTAGTATAACCCCATGATACGTAATATCCCAAATTTTTGTATACCCATGAATAAGCCTATATGTAGTAGTAAATGGTGGATGCCCTTTATAAATCAATATATATTTATGAATGGGAATTCGCCTTAGATGCCTCATCATTAATGGATGATATTCATGATTCACCTATGACTACACCTTCGATGTAAATCTGTAGAGAGCCCAAGCTTTCCTTACAAACAAGCGTGGATTGTATGACATTAAAACATAATCATATTCATCTCTTGATAAACATATCCCACCAAGAAAAGATATTATGTAAAATATTTTCTGTACTATCCCCGTTCCATCATCAATCACCACTACCATCGGTTCGGGGAATGCACGAAATATGAAGTTCTTCAAAAACATAAATGTATCAAGCCCTTCCATCAAACTCAGCATGAATGGGTGATTTTTTTAGAAATATTCAATATTTTAATCTTGAAGTTTGATGAGGGATTGGAAATGGGGTTTATGTAATCATAACCTCATATATATGTATCCACACATCTATAAAAAACTAAAATGGACGAAACACTGGTAGAAGCTTCTTCCCTTCACTAACAAGCCAATGTAACTTATATAATATCCCTAGTACTAGGACAATAAGGTTTACAAATTTCGCCATCACTATCATTTCTACCATTATGAATTTTCTTTTCCAACCCCAATGAATGCATCCCTTTTTTGGGGAATCCATTACTAGATAATCACTGTGATGAATCCCTCATGTGTGACTGTGGATTGAGACTCAGTCTTCAAACAGTATCACCATAGCTGCCACAAGAATTCATCCTGAATCATATAGTAGAGCCCTCTTTGTCCCATTGATATCACTGGTGACTCTTGATATACCTATTCAAGAAATTATCTAATGGATCTTCTCCATCAAATGGTTCTGTCTATTTTTCATTCAACAAATATATGAACCAATACTTAAAGGGAGTGTCCCTAGTATCTGAATTCTCTTCACTAGTTTCCTACACCTGATCTAGTTGTATCCTAGCTATGGTCATCAAATACTATTTATCACCCCATAAATTCTCATAATGGAGTAATTTTTCAAAAAAATCACTTAGGATTAGGATCCTAGTGATTTGGGGAAGGTCCCAGAGGCTGGTTCTAACCTCTATGTGATGAAAAAAACTTATTGAACCCTAGTGACCATATTATTAGTAGTCATAGAATGATAACCAACAAGTAATAAACATGTAACAATGTAGAAAATCACACTTCACAACATCCTACCTTATTCCTATTTAACTCAAATTTAGGGAATGAGGCACAGTCTCTATAGGATCAGGTCCAATCATTCATGATGTTTTCACCCTGGTGAAAATCGCAATTATCATTCCATCCCTTGAGGGTCTCCCCCAAATCCACCAAGATGGTCATCTAAGACTTCAGTGGGAATTCATCGTCCTTTATATTCTCCCCATATATTTTTTAATGCGGTTTTATAGATTTTATGATGTTATTGGAACATGGACCTTCCATAAATGGCCTACATCAATCATGTGACACTTGTATTTCCCTAGTATGACTTTAATCCATTAATAAGGTTTGTATCTACTTGAAAATAAGATAAATCCATAATATCTCAATAATAATACAAAAATATGAAAACGCTTTCCCAAAGGATTTTATTTTGGAGTATTTTAATGGAGTCTGAGTAGTGACTCTTTTTCTGAGGTGATTCAGAAGACCTCCCTAGTCATGAAGTTGTCCAAAATTTACTCCCTTAGAGTAGCACCTATGTTGGATTCCTGAGGAGTATTTGGATTCAAGACATAAGTTTTTTATCCAGTTCTTAAAGATTGATTTGAATAATGTTTGGAGTGATCATTTCATGGTGCACTGGTCATAGAGCCCACTGCATGAAGATGTTGTTTGTGTGGCCATTTTCTCTAAGAAGTTTTTCTCTAGAAAAAGGATTATATGTCTGATTCACTAAACTAGTGTTCATGGAGCACATCAACAATGATGAGTATATTTTTTAAAAAAGGGAAATATTTTATTTTCACGAAGGCTTGGTGCTTTTTAGGGCCCCTCTAAACTATTTGTTGATATATGGACACACAAGTTTCATGATGACCTTTTCACCATCGATCATTTCACAAGAGTATTGTGAGAGATCGTCATGAATGATCTTCTAGAAAGGGATTGGATTGCCAGTTTTTTGATATTTTACCTTATTATCATTCATTGTTTTTTCATTTGGCTCCCATCTTAAAGGGGGTGGAATTTCATGGCTCCAAATTATTTCCCATGGGAATACTCAAGGAATGTTTATATGAGGCAGATAAATGTTTTCCTAAAATATCCCAAATACCCCTAAAATAGTCTATTTTGTGAAACCGTGATGTTGTGTGAAAATCTAGAGCTTACATAGATCTATTAAAATGAGTTCCCATTGTGAGATCATTGCAATTTTATAGTAACCCCCACAAATTGATTTTTAGAATTGCAGAGCACCTCCCGAGCACATGAAGCATTGATGGTATTCCAATGTGAATCTATAAAATTAATTCCAATTCAAAAATTCCAAAAATAAGTCATAAAATCCTTAAACTGTTAAAAAAGCCCCTTGCCTATAAATCCCAACTGATTCCAATATTATAGGTATGGTTACCTATCGAATCGCCTTATGAATTTATCCCAAATCTGAAAACCCAAAAAGCATCACAAACTATAAAAAATGGATTATCTATGTTACATGGGCATTGTGAAATCCATTTTCATGTGTTCTTAAAATACTAAATCCTTACTAGAGATTCATTTAAAAAAGGCCTATTCCATTTATAGTGGAAGAAGGCCCTACACATAACTATAGGATTTAATAAGAAATAAACCTTTGTGAAGCACTCCTGTCATTAACCGACACTCCATTTGAAGTAAGGGCTATCACGCATCATGAAGTCTCTTCCGTAGAAAAACCTCTAACCATTAATAAGAACATGATCTTCATTAATAACCTATATGTGATGCCCTATTATTTTTGGAACTGCTATTTCAATCCTCTTTATACTACCACTATTCTGCTACAATTATTCAGAATGGTTAAGTGGCCAGAACCCCAACACCATCCATAGTCAGTTCATCTGAACCTATAATCCCTATTTTTTCTATTCCATCCATTAATAAGGCCCAAAACACTTCATGTGAAGGTTGAGACTACCACATACCTCTTTATTCTAATCATTGTTATGTTAACTCTTGTTTCCTCTCAGTATAGACATGCTTACATGGACATTTTTCCTGGTGAATCCTTCCATCATTATAACCTGGAAGTATAAAAGACATTCCCCACCAATAGGTAAAGGAGCTATGGACACGATATCTTAAAAAATAGGGAGTGAGTCCCTCCACATCTTAGTTTGATTCTGCAAATCTTCTATGTCCCAACAACCTCAACACATAATATTAATATGTGGATTTACCCTAAGAAATAATCAGACGATGCTCCATGTGTTAGTCGCATGAGATTGGTCTCTACAAAACAAACCCTCACATGTAATGATATACTCCTCACAAAAAATAATATCTTCCTTGGGTATCTCCAAGGAATAATATATACAACATCTCTCAATGATGCTTCTTTCATGAAACAAGCATCAGGCCAACTACTTCCTTTTAATTCTCAAACTGAGAAGAATCATGTGGGCCACACCAAGAAATAACAACTTTTTCTTAGAGTTTAGTAGAGATCATGAAATACTATTTATCACCTTGATTAGACTTATCAATAGATATAATCCATAACGTCAATTCATAATGGATTCTCTTACTTGTAAGATGAAACCACACTAACCATAAGGTAGTATCCATGCTTAAGACCCTGCCCCATGTTTCGCTTGGGTGTCCTCCATATATGTAAAAAAGCACCCATTCTGAACTACATAGTATTTGATCCCAAATAACTGGGATATGTTGGAATCATCCATAAGGACCCATCCCAACATGCACATACATCCTAATTTTCATCGGGACACATCCTCGTAAAGATCATTCCCTACTCACTTGAGAGACCACATCTCCCCTAGGTTCCTCAGGTAGCTCAATATGTAATCCCAAAACCAAATCCAACCAATACTAATACTCTTGTGATGGATTACTTTCATGAATAATCCCCACACCATACCTCATTAATTCACCTTTCATGACATGAGAATCCATACCTCATGTCTTTAAATTTCAAGGTCCAGACCAATTAAAAGACTATAAAATGTGACATGGAATAACATGGGTTTTCCTCCCTATCTTATAAAAAATGTATATAGGATGCCTCATTGAGGTCCAATCTTGACCAATGGTGAGCCAAGGTTCTCCCTCATATGGATTTACCAATATGTTCGTCTCTAGGAGGTGCTCCGATCATCCTTCCTGGTGTGACATATTTCATTTAGGGGATACCACCTCAAAACCACCAATAACGGGTGTTCTAATCCATCTACAATTAATCCTTTAAATTTCTTACCCCTAGGGATGTATCTCTCTAATCCACCTCAAGGTGTTCCCTAATGAACAATAATTGTGATACTTCTTCCCCTTATGGGAAAACCCCCAGATCTGCCTCCAAGGATCATTCAAGTCCATCCATTGATAAACCCTTCTCATTTTTCACGTGGGTATTTAACTCCCTTATCCACCCAAATAGGTGTCCCAATAAATGTTCATGGTGTGAATTATTACCTTTATGGGACACACACTATATATTCACTACAAATGTTCATTTAAATCGATCTATCAGTAAAATTCATGGTGTAAAAGCTACTCTCCTAGGAATGTACATACTTGATTCACCTCCAATAGGTTTTTTGATAAATAAAATCCATCTCCATAATATTTTAATCTCATTCGCATTCCATATCAACTAGAAACCCCAATCCATTCCACGAGATGATAAACAAGTGACTAGAACCTAGATATATACCATATTCTGAAGAACATGATGCGTGATGTGAAATCCAATAAAGATATTCTCTTACGGTCATAGCCACCTTAGGACAAAAATTGGATCCTTAAGGACAAATTGATGGATGATATAAATGTTTAGCATTATATACCACAAAATCAACATGGGAAGACTAAGGATTCAAGCCTAAGACGCCTCCATGAGATGCCCTCCATAGAGGAAGATTACATGTGACCAGATTAACCATACTCCAAAATTGCTAGTAATGCGCGACATGACAACACTCTTAACTGATGTTTGGTGACTTACCAATAAAAAATGGAATGTACAAACAAAAGCAGATTAATTAACCAACTTAAAAAAAGTGATCTCACTGAGAATAAATTCCATGAACACGACTTAACTCTATGAGGGATAACTGGTGTCAGAAATGAGTTCCATAGAGAACATATGGAAGGATGAACTGACATCCCTTCATCCTATTTCATTCATAGAGTATACATCACCGCTGAAAGTGATACTAGCTTCTATCCTGTGGTAACAAGGCATGCAGGGTAAAATTCCTGCCAGCTCACATTAGCATATAGGTTGTGGAAACAGAGAAATGTTCAAAAAAATAATAGTAGAATTGAAGTCATATAATCATTAATGTTTCTTAAAGGATGGTGGGTGGATATGAAGATGCCCAGTGTAAAAGTAAATTATGAAGTTATATAAGGTTTTCTTGACATTTATGAGGATTGTGAATTAGTTATTTGGAAGGATATATATGGAAAACATGTGGTGATTTTGGAAGCATGATTTGTTCATTAGATTTATGATTTGGGATTGTAAAATATTTTTGAATAACTGAATGGATTCCCATGGAAATTAGATGCATGTGTCGTACTCTTTGTACTAATTCGAATGAATTAGAATCAAGTTCACTTTATTGAAAAAACTAAAAATTATAAGATATTTTGATTTTATAATACTGTTAAATATTATAATCATCTAATTTTTTTTAATAAAAATATTTCTTGTTTTCTACCTTATATAGTCTAATAGTCAGAACCATATAAAATTCTATTGTTTTTCTTTTCATTCTTATATCTTTATTTGTTTATCTAAAAGTTCTTTTTCAGCTTGTTTTTGTGTATTTTTGTGTGTGGATATGGTTCTTAGTTTCCCTAGTTTTATAAAAATCCTGGATGTTGATATGTTTTGGTCATATATGATATATATCATTATTCCACATTTAACCTTAATGACAATATCTTCCTTTGATTATTAGTCCATGAACCAAAAAATATGTATTAGATATGATTTTTAGATCATCAGTATGACCAAACACTGACCATGGTGTTTTAGAGATCAATTTAGAAGCATCATTATTCCTTGAGAATTGAAGGACAATTATATTATATAGCTCTTAGTTCCTTATACAAGATTCAGATTTCATGGGATTTCAATAATTGAAAAATTCAAATCACTCGATACGTGTAAGATACAGGTGGAAACATACTATGGGATATATTTTGGATTTTAGAATACAATGATATAAGATTTTATAATGCATAATGATGTTGATATTTTTAAGGATGGAACAAAATAGGAAATGATGAATAAGTAATAATGAGAAAGGATTCATAAGAAAGTACATGTGTTGATATGGATTTCTCTAACCTAGAATAGGGACTATAAAATTTGTGATGTAAATATTTTCTCAAACGACATGAATAATAATATCGTTATTTATGATAATGAAATAGAAATAAATATAGATTTTCTCTGATTAACAATATATAGAAAGACAATTTCAAAGGAAATCATATGGCTAATCATTTTTATAACTCCCACATGATTCCGAGGTAATTAAAAATAGTAACAGTGTTTTAGGGTTCCTTGGTCACTGAAATAACATTTAGCACTCTGTTAATTAGGGAATATAGTGGTTACCTTATTAACTAACTCAACCACTAAAATTAATTTAGTGTCTATTTATATTAGTAATATAATTATTAAAGGGAACATCTGGGGGAATGAGATCTAAGCTAATATAAAAATTTAATATATTTTATAAGGATAGGAATATATAGCAACATTGAATTGTCAATAGACTGAAAAAGGTAAAAAAGTAGAATATGATGTATTTTGACTAATGGATTCCCATGTGTTATACCTTATTAAATAAAATTTATATTATTAATGATGGTTAGGTTCGAAGGGTTAATTTCAGAATATTTTATTATGAATGGGAATTCCCAAATCCTATTTCAGAAGATATGGAAGGTCTTATAATGATTATATCTATTCCACTTTAGTCTTTTATTATTATCCATTACAATCATTTTCACTTTTTATCTGATAAAATGATTATAAAAAATTTTATTTACATGATTTATATGAAGGAGGACCTTGATAAAGGGGAATATATTGTGATTGTTGGAAGGGGTAATCTTTTCATCTTGAAGTAATGTAGAATATTATAAGAATTGTATGGATTGGAGCACATTCTATGGTTGAGGAAGAATTTGTTTTTGGTAGGGATTTTTGATGATGCTAGTTTATGTATAAAATTTGTAGATAGGGAATGGAATGTCAAACATGGTTCTATATTGGTTTCCAATGTTATGAAGGACATACCATTATACCTAAAGGAAGTTTTTGATAGAGAAATTCATTTCTAAAAAATAATATTTGTAATGTTATGGAACAATTTTCAAGGTCATAAAAGTGATAAATAGATGAAACTAATTATTTATAAATTAATGGAGATTATTTGTACCAGAGAAAACATAATATGTTTAGATTTTATTCATGAGAATTATTATAAGTTGGCAATACAAATAGTAACCATGACATGTATAGATAAAAAGTTAGAATTTTTTCCTATAGATATATGGGTGATGTCTTTGGTAAATTATCCCAAAGGATTGTTGAACTATGTTACCATAATTGATTATGAGTAATGGGTAGAGTTTTTTTATTTATGATAAAAAAAATTGGAACCTTCATTCAATTTAGATACATCATAAAAATGGATAGGGGACATAAACTATAATTTAATATGTTTGAAAATGGTGGGAAAGAAAGAAGCAGATATTTGTATAGGTTATTCTAGAAAAAATGTATATGGTTTAAGTTGTCCATACTAGGAATGAAAAAAAAACTCAATCATAGAGCTGGTAAATCATAATTTAGAATAAAAGTACATGATAATGATTATTTATGATGGTTTTCTTATGGAATTTTTGGTGGAGGATTTAAATATTGTTTCCTATTTGGTCAATATAATTCCACCATTTTTAATGTTGTGGAAAAATATGGAATAATATTGGGGGGATTAATAGTTATCAACTAAATGTACTTATTCTACTCATATAAATCCATGCTAATAACAAATAAAGGGGAATATTTGAGGCAAGTTCGAAGCCTGTATCTTTATAGGGCATGGTGAATAATAATTTGGATTTTGAATCTAGTATACAAAGTTATAGAAGGTTTTTAAATGAATTAATGTAATCATAAATGTAGATATATTATGTAAAAATTGGAAACAAGAAAAATTATAGATTTGATTATGGAATTATCAAAATTTGTGGTTTGGATAAATGATAGATAAAAAGTTCGATATATTATATCATTAAAAACAGTAGCTGGTGTTGATGAAATATTAGAAAGATGTCATGTTCTTGATGGTATTTGTAGGGATTGAAATCTTGGGGATTCTGAAATATTGAGGTAGAGATTCAAAATTTGACATTCCATGAGTAATGTTTTTTAGAAGTATATATTCTACATTGTCAGAAATTATGGTTTACTAATATAAAATGATAAGAAAATTAATAAAAAATATCATTCACTACATTGATATATTTTATGATGAGGTTATAAAAGTTTATATGTGGTGTCAAGTATGAGTGACTCTAATCAATGGCAGTTATCCATGGGGGAAAATGGATTCCTTACATGTTTATTGGGACATGGGATCCATGTAAATGATATATTTGAGAATTTTTTTTGAATATGGGGTTTTATCATCTGAAAGAGTTAGTAGATAGTAAAATGTTGTTAAAACCCCACTATAGAAAAGGGTTTTCAAAAAAATTGATTGTATATATTTTTTAAATAAGATTCAATTATTTTTAAACATATTATTATTCTTATAGGTCTTATAATGGTTTGTATGAATGGGATAAAACTAGACTAGTTTGGTGTCAAAACTACTTTTATTAAAAAAGACATGGATGATGATTCTTATATAGAAAAAACAATTTATTTCAAGCAAAAAATTGAATAAATAACTTGTGTATATGATAAAATAGAGTCATTATGAATGAATCAATTACCAAAGAAGTGAAATTTTATGTTCAATCCTTTAATGGAGAAATAAATGTTCATCAAGAGTAATGAGTATCATTATTGTTTTCATAGGTTGTTTGATGATGATATATTCCTCATTATACTTATCTATGATGATAAAAATTTAATTGTGGGACCAATAAAATAAATTAATGATTATATAAATGATAAATTATAATAACTTCTCAATATGAAGGTGCTTTGACCAACAAAATACATTTTGGTGATGTATAATTTTATTGGATTACTTTATAAATGATTATTTCTATCTTATTTAAAATAAATCCCTATGTATGTTGAAAACTTTAGAATAAATGGGTAGAAAGTGATTAGTACTATATTGGTTGTATATTTTATTCTATCTAAGGTGACGATGCCTAGAATAAAAGTAGATTCAAATAATATTGTAATATTTCCCTTTTAATGAGTTGATAAAATATTGGTGAATTCCATAGATTATACACACTCTAAAAATGTGTATGAGGTGGTTCTTCTTATTATCTTCATGGGTAATCACAACCACAAAAATGGTTTTTCGAAGCGCCATCCTTTATCAGCACTAAAAAAGCACTCATAATGGGGGCCATTATCAGAACTTTTTTAGCTCTATTAATGGGGACCCCTTTATCTGCACATTTTAATAGCAATGATATAGGGGGATTTATAGGCGCTTTTTACTAGAACTAATAATGTATATATTAAAAAAACATCATAAAAAATAATATATTGTTATATAAGTATTTTTATATAGATATAAATATAATATATATTTTTTAAACATGTTTTAGATAAGAATAAATAGACTATTACATTTAATATATAAAAAATTTATTGAAATGGATTCAAAATATTTTACAAAAATATTATTAATTAATAATTTTATAATTATCATCAATTAATAATCATTTAATAACAATCAGAAGACAAAAACTAAAAATAAAAAATTTAATCAAAGATCAAAAATTGGTTGAAAATGTGACACCAACTTCAAGCGGCCTTAACATTTGATCTGGGTTTCTGTTTGAGCTTTATATCATATCGAATCAATTATTGCGAAGAGATCTACGCACTATTTATTGAAGTGAACCTTCTGTGACATTTTCTAAGGCCCAAAAGGCTCACATGGCCTCCAAAAATGTGTTTTTAGTCAGGATACCCTGATTTTAAAACATTCAAACATGTATAACTTCTGATTCAGATGTGTGATATCCCTATACCACATATCATATCTAATATTATTTCATTTTCATCAATTTGACTAGTTGTGGAGTTGAAACGGAATTTTGGATTATAATTTACGGTCGTTTTAACATTCTTTGGCTTTCAAAATACACAAATATATGTATTTATTCATAAATATATATATATGTGTGTGTGTGTTTCTATGTGTGTGTGTGTTTGTATGTCTTTGTTTTATATATGTATATTTTTATGTATGTTTTTATTTATTTATAAACACACATAAAAAACATATTTTATAAATGTATTTAAAAACTAATCTTATAAATATATATTAATATACAAATAAATATATGGATAAAAATTTTAAGTAAATATATATATATATATATATATATTAATATACGAATAAATACATATATACTAATATATGAATAAATATATATGTATCCATATAACTAAATATATTTATATTAATATTAATCTATATTAATGTATGAATAAATATCACTATATATATATAAATCAATATAAATATATATTAATATTTGAATAAACAAATTATATATATATATGTATATATATATTAATATATGAATAAATATATATGTAATAAAATAACTAAATATTTTTATATTAATATGAATCTATATTAATATATGAATAAATATAACTACATATATATAAATAAATATGTATATATCATTAAATAGAGAAATAAATAAATAGATTGGTGGTAAAGGTGCAGGCGTGCAAGGGGGGAGATCTTGGGTTCGAGTTTGGGTGAAAGCAGGGAGGGGAACGCGTGCATGTGGGCGATGCATGGGCATGGGAAACGTACATGAGAGTGGGAGGGGGTCCTCCTAGCGCTAATATAGGGGGGGGGGGTCAAGCGCTGTTAAATGCTCCCCCCACTGCAATATATATTCCTTTTAAATTTTATTTATTTTTTTGACTTTTATCATTGCTTAAAAAAATCATTGATAAACGACATTAATCCTTGCGCTTTTTTTAGCATTGAATAAAAACTCCTTTCATCTGCGCATTTCTGAGCGCTGATAATGGGTACCCCCCTTTATCTTTGCCTTTATTAACATTGATTATTTCACTATTAATGCCCTTTTCTAGCGTAGATAAAGGCTATATTTTTAGTAGTGAATCATGGGAGATAACCAAAGGATCTTTTACATTTGGATCATCTAGTTTCTAAATTGTTTCGAACATTAGTCTCATTTTTATATAATAGATAAACCATTTATAGGGTTTAAAAATTTTGATGTTAGAGGAGATGTGGACATTTAAAGGATCATGATTGGATATGTGTATAATTATAGAGGATAAAAACTGATTTATATTTAGAATAATGAACCGACAGTTTCAAAATTCAATAACATAAATCTAGTAAATTCCACAAATAGATGTTGATAAGGAATTGATTTAGATGAAGGGGTCATTTGAAGATATCAGATGAAATAAATAGGATGAATCATTATTATATAATTCACAAAGTGTGATTTACATAGATAAAAAAATTAGTAAAAAGGGAAAAATACTCTAAAGAAGTATTACAACATTGGGATGTTTTATGATGAAAAAATTCCAGATTTAAATGATATATGTAATGACTGAAAATTATAAACATTTTAAAACTAATTTTATGTTCAATATCATTCTTTACAATCTAAACCAAAAGTAAGTTATCTAAAATATATAAGAAAAAAATTATTAGAAAATACATAATAAAAGAAAATAAGTTCAATAATTATATGCTATTTCCACTGGGAGATAAATTATTAATATTAGTTAATGTTGAAAATAATTATTTTCAATAAAATACATATTTATTTATTATGTATTTTATTTTAAAAATTAAATTTATAAATTACATAATTAAAATTTGATAAATAAATATTATTTTTTGTTATTCCTCTTTTAAAATTTTAATTAGTATGGGTTTTTTAGTTTTTTATGAAAATGGTAATTTTTACTTATAAAATAAAATTTTTACGAAAAATACAATTTTTATTTATTTTATCATTATATATTTGTATATTAGAATATTAAAAAAAATTAAGTAGTAAAATATATTTAGAGAATTACATTATTCATTTTAAAATATTCTTAAAACTTATAAATCCCAAGTGTAATATTTTTAGAACTAAAGTCATAGATTTCTCTCAAAAAACTATTTTCAACATCTTCTTCACATTAATGGTTTTGATGGTGGAATTAGGTTTTAGATTTATTTAATCTTTACCTACCTATTTTTTATAATAAAAAAAATTATACCTAAACAATTAGTATATATGATAATCATTTCTTTTGCCTAATTGAAACGAATTAGATTAAATAATCACCAAAACCTAAAAATTATTAAATAATATGTAAATTGAATGATTGAAAAGGGGGTTTTTACAGAGTCATATATGGGTTCAACCTCAAGAAAAAAATCCATCAATATTAAAGATTTCATTTGAATTATAAAACAATAAATCGAGGAAGCATTCATAAAATATTTCTTGTATAACACATCCAACATATAATTGGCCTCCTTGTTAGCATGTTCCACATGATACTATAGATGATCATAATTATCAAGACATTGGATACAACTTAGAAGAAGATTTAAATAAACATTTCTCGATATGGTATTCATAGAATCCATAAAAATGATTGAGTTCACTCCACCCCAACGGATATCCAGCTAAAAGGAGTGGAATATTTGATGGAATAAATCATCACCCATATTTATGCTTAATAAAAAATACCATTGATATTGTAGTGGAAGAAAAAACCAATTATTAGACCTTTCTAGTTTCAAAACACACATACACTACCTGATTTCCCCAGAGTACCAAACGTTTTACAATCCACACTCAACATAATCCATGATAGAAATTGATTAATCCAGTGAACTCATTTCATGATGATTGGTAACATTGACCTATGTTGTACACCCAGTAATTGTATGGTTGTATGATTAAATATATATTTTTGTATTGAGCCAATTTTAATTTTGAATGAAACATATATTTTCTTTTGAAAATGAATTATTTTATCATCCAAGGTGGGGATCATATTAACAAAAAATAATCAATTTCTCACCCTCCAAGTGAAACCATTTTGGGCCAAATATACTATACAGAGGAGTTTTGGATCTCCTTGTTGACAATATATTTATTTATTGACATCATTAAATCTCCAAGAGTTCTTCACCTGAATATGTTTCTATATAAAATCGCCTTTAAATACTATCATAATAAAGAAGTTATGTATAATATGATGATGTTATTTTGGGAATTTTCATTAACCTGTAGACAAAATGTGAAAGTTTAAACAAAAGGGACTCCAATAGCCTATAATTATTCAGAGAAGTAAAAATATTTCATACATATCTTCCATAGGAAGAGAGGTATCGATATAGAAATGAATGGATTTAAGAAATTCTGGATCAACAATTCCATTTATATATCTTGATTGCATTTATAATAGTAGTAATCTATATCCAGAAAGAACCTAGTTGACTTTAATTCATCGGCGATGGTGTCCTGGACTATGTTATTTTTCTTAGGAAGCATCATCATGACCTCAATCGGTGTGGGAAGTCAAGAAGAATTTTGGGATAGTTTAGCAATGGTCATTTACCAGAAATATTACAACATATTGACATTTTCCATGAACAATGAGAGATATATAAAATAATCTTCTTCCCACATTCATCAACTTGTATATAGAAATATTTGTGAGATCAATGAGGAAAATATTCATGTAGACATTAACCATGAAAAATAGTGGGCCACAAAGGGGGTAACCTTGCCCATTCCTAATGGAGAACCCAAAGATAACTCTTCTCAAGACATTATTAACAATATATAGATTAATAATCATTATTAATATTTTTCTCTTGAAAATTAAACCATTTGGAAAATTCATATTTCTCTAGAAAAATACGGATGATTCTTCATTTGACCATTTAAAATGTCTTAAAATTTCAATAATTAGAGAAACATTCCTACCATTAGTTTTTTCTTAAGAGAATAGATAGATTCAAATATTTTGAATAAACTATTTTAATTGTTTCCTTTCAAATCCTTCAAAATATTTATTTTGTAAAATAATTAAAAATTTCGAAATTAGAATGTAGAAATTTGTTATTAACCTCATTCCTCATTTTTATCATTAATACTAATTAATAAGGTTAAAAAATAATGTCTACTACAAATGTAAAATATTGGTTAAAGGTGAAAATATAAAATAAAACTCTTAAAAAAACTAGGGTATCACCAAAATGAGTTTATAGGGATAATATAGCTCCAACATCACTTCACACATTTATTTTGTCCATTTATTGCGAAATAAACTATGAATTGTAACAATATATTATTGAAAATTTAATCGTTATATCCAAAATCATTATTATGTTAACTTATAAAAAGGTAACACTTCCCTAAATTCGTTAATCTTTAACATAAAAATTCTAGTTTAAAATCTTCCACTATTGTGAACCCTGAACCATATCCTTCGTCTAAAAGCATCTAGTCTGTTATAGTTTTATTATTTCCTTCATTTCAAAAGAGTTTTCTACAATAAAATTTAAGTATCCAATGTGAGTATTACAATCTCTTAATATTTAATTTTACTCTTAAACTTCCTAAATAATATATATGCTAATTAATATTACTAAATAAATACCATTATCATGGTCAAATTTAATTATATTATTGTAAAACAATTATTCAATATTTCAATCCAATAAGGAAAAAAAATAATATTTATCATCTGTACATGTTGACAACCACTTCCATGAAACGATTTTCATTTTTAATCACTGAATCTCAAGTATACTATTAATGATTTATTTAATTAATAAATTTTATTTCTATGTTATAAATACATTTTTGAAATGATCATTTTCTAGATACCATTATTCATTACATTCATTGATATCAACTGAAAACTACCACCTCCACAATTTAAAATTTTCATTTTTCATCATTAAATATCATCGATGGTTTCGACAAATTTAATCTAATAATGGTAAAATATTTTTCTGACATGATTATCCTTTTTTTAATGTCACCTTATAATTTTCCATATACATTCCCTTACTCATTAAATAATTATAATAAGTTAGTATTTTTTTTTGGATTTAACCACATACGTAAATGAATTTAAAATAATTTTGACATAAATGATTAATAGATTTCATATAATTATATTATATTATAATAATGATATACTGCATATGTTATAATGAATATATAATGGTTTTGTTAATGTTTAATTTTTTTATTAATATGTAATATTTTCATTATTAAACACATCAAGTACTAGTTAATTGAAATTTTTATTTTCATAAGATGTATTCTTGTCATTCACCTAATTAAGGAATGAATTACGCAATAATATTCTAAATAATTATTATTATATCAGTATTGATATAATAGTTATGAACTAAAACAACTTAGTGAGAATCAATCCTATGATCATGATGCTTTTTATGAAGTAATCAAGAAAACTTCTTATCAACCAATGATGAAAATAAAATATAATTTATCAATATATTTTTAATATATTGTTATATATAAATATTATAATAAGGGTATTATTATTATATAATTTTTATGATATTAGTGATAAAGATACTTATGTTAATGATATATGAAGATAGAGAATTTTTGAATAATCAATTAAGGATTACTAAACAGATTGTGGATTTGATCCTAAAAGATAGTTATGTTTACTATTTTTATAGATGGTTTAGAAACAATCATATTACCAAATTAAAACTATTTGTTTTTACTATTGTAGGGGAAAGATGTCTACTGATTGGATTTAGAGGTTTTTTGAATTTTCTGATGTTGGATGTGATAATATAACTAAAAAATTTTGAGAAATTTTTTAGTGACAATAGACTATGATACACTTAGTATACTATAAAATTATTTTGTTTTAATTTAATGAAAACTGGAAAAAAAATTCTACTGACTCTATTTGACTCAATAAATCTTTTGAAATTTCATTATCCACAAGATAAAAATTTTGAGGGTTATTATATATCCAGTGGACATACCCATTAAATAGTTTCATGCCGAAATTGATGAATATGGTTTTTAATAAAGAATCAATTAAAGGGAAAATTATATAAGAATGTTTACAGGAGGAAATTTTGTTTTTCATCTCCCATTGTTTCCAAAATGAATATCTTTTAAAATAAAACAAAATGTAATATATTGATGTAAATGTTGAAAATATAGTGGACATTCAATTCTTAATTTTGAATCAACAAAAAAAATAAATTTGGTGTAGTTAATGAATGATGGATTTTAGATGAAGAACATCACTAGGATCATACAGATTTTATACTCAAATATGATGAAATAGAATGATTTATATAGTAATGTATAGTATTAACCATTCATTTTTTTAAATTAAAATAACTTAATTTTATTTTAAGATCATATGATGTTCATATCAAGAAACATTTTCCCCAAATTACATCATCTACACTTGAAGAACATCGACAATATAATTTATCATAATATTTTCAAAGACTGGTAAAGTATTTATTTTTGGTTTAACATATGAAATATTTTTATTATTTTTTTATATTTATAATTATCATATAATTTATTAAGTACCACAAAATACCAATTAAATAAAAATTGGTTGTGATTGTTGAGTAACCCACTATTAAAAATCGGTAAATATATTAATATATATGTGGTTAATGCATTTCAATTTCATATACGTGTATATGGTGAGTCAAAAAAAATGAACAGTGGTGTGTTCCTGATAGGATATCATCATAGAGGAAGTGGAGTTGACTTTTATGAATTGATGCATGAAATAATTAAACTATTATATCTAGCTCAATATTTTATAATGATGTTTAAATTTTATTTAATTGATACAGATAGAGGCTTGCATACTCATACATGAAATCGAATCATTGAATTTGAATATTAAATACATCATCAAGTAAAAAAACCGTTTTTGTTATATCATCAATGGAATCATATTTATTATGAAAATTATTTTGTTTTTTTAACAATGTTTGTTAATTGGGGGAGAATTATAAAAATGAAATATTGTGAAAATCAGTTTACACAAATGTAATGTGTGTGTGCTGAAGGGAAAGGAATTAAAATGTTTTTATAGATAACTCTAAATACACCATTTATATGAAGATAATTTAATATTTATGATTAAACACCTATATATATGAGTCAATAGTGATGATTATGTGGTTGATATAACAAATGAATTTGAAATAACTAGAGTTGATGACGATTAATATACAATAGAAATTGATTATATTGATGTAGAAGATAAATATATTTACACAATTTTATAGTAATATATTATAAATATTTTGAATGAAATAATTATCTGCTAGTTATGAAAATAATTAATATTTATATATAATACTCTTTTTCAATTATTTTCTAAAATTATTCTTTTCAAATTTCATATGGATGGTGAGTATTTTCAAGAGATTTTCCATAGCCTTGAAGACGATATGATTCCTTGTGATTAGCCTGATACTTTTTCATCTAACCCTTAGGTCATTGGAAATTATTCATGAACTAAGAGGAATTGTGGACATATTAGATTGATGATTTCAGAACATATTCTCACGTGACTTCTATGTATTTATTTTCATACATGTCTGAAGATATTTTTTCAGTTGTGTATTTTAGTTAATTTCCAATAGTTTTCATTGATAATCATTAATTAATTTATGAAATTTTTTCGTATTTATTACATTTTCACATTTTCTCATTTAACTATTGGACATGGGAGTGAAATTCAATGGAATTATTTTTCTCCAGGATAGGTGACATGGGATCACATTCCCATTGATGTTCAACACTGCATGATAGGTTATTGGATGGTAAAGAAATAAATAATTATTACTTCACCTTTTAGTTAATTATTACCTTGTTATTATTAATTACTTTTTTATTTTATGGTATCCCATTGAGAGTATCATGAGGGGCTCTATCTGGGATGCCTTAGTGGCTGGTATATGTGAGAATTTTCATTCTGTTTTTCCCAATATAATGAACATAACTAAGAAAAAATATTGGCCCATAGTTTTTTATCAGTATTAACATATCCAACGACCTAATAGTATATAATCTCGGGTTTGGGAAGTATTGATATTATACACAATGGGATTTAGTTTCCAATAGATATCATCAATATGTATTCAAAATCAGGGGAGGATGGTGGTCACACAAAGTGCTAGTAGTCATAAATTCAACACTCATCAAATACATATACTAATTACTTTTATTTATTAATTTATATAACATCAAATGAAAAAGATTTATTTTATATTTATATAGTAATTTTATAATACCAATATCATATTGTTATATTTTTATAAAAGGATATAATATGATCCTATCACTAGAGAGATTACTTGTGGTCGATAGTGTAAGACTGTAGTCAGTAAATTTTTTAGTTTTAAAAACAACTAAATAAAATATTTTAACTATTTTAATTCCAATTTTTATTTGAAGGTTACATATCTGGAAATGAAATTTAAAAAACATTCTAAAAATTAGAGTGATATAGAAGGTGAGTCAATCAGTGAGTCATAATTTGATGACAGATCATGTATTTTGGAGACTCAGTATGATTTCAATAATGGAAAAATTATCTTTATGAGATCTTTATTGACACTTCCTAGTTATTATGGTACTACTATATGGTTTTTTTACATCTCATGAAGAGGTAATGGAGACTTATCATAATAAACTATAGAGTATGTGGTGATGTTGTGATCTCAAAATGAGGTAATAGATACCCTATATATGGACTCAGAATATCTTCATTGACAGGAGCCACATCAATAGGAGTGAAATCATCGATGCATTGAGAAGTAGTATGAGTATATGATGGAGTAAATGAAATTATATTTGAAGGATATATGGATGGAGTTCTCTCAACATCCTCCTAGATGTCACACTCCCCCTTTCATAGTGAATGATTTTTTGAAACACTTATTATGATATGATTTTGGGGAACATATTATTTTTAATAATGTTATAAATTTATATATCTATAGTTTTATATATATATCACTTTTAATTATTTTAATGTTAATTTTAAAAAATTAAAAAAACTCTATAATTGTTTATTATTTGAAATTATTTACATGGGGATTTTTTACCCATCAAAAATACATATTTGTGAGGCATTTTATATTCCATCACAAATAATTATATGGGATCGGTAAAAAATCTCATTTCTAATGCCCATGTGTATATAATTAGTGTAACCTTTTTGTGATGTAGGAATTATCTATTCCAAAAAAACACTATGAACCATAAAAAATATTTTCAAGGAGTTTTTTACCATGTTTGATTTCCAGAGGGACAGTATCGAAAGTGAATATTTGAAATGGGAGCCTATAAAAAATTCATGTTATACAAAATTCAATTTCTAGTTGTTAACGTTGTTCCATTTAAAAATGTTAGGAAGCCCATTTCTTTCTCATTAGTTATTGATGATAAAATGAATTATTTTATTTTAAGTGTCACTCATATATATGGATGATGACGGGTGGTATAATATATTCCCCTCTAAATAATTAGTTAATGATTTATATATCATGATACAAGAAAGATAGTCATTGTTATTTTTTCACAACATAATGAATAAACATTTTGTTTAGTTTCAATATTAACATTGAAATTTATTTCACAACATGAGGCATGGAAATTTTGTATGTTAACATCATAAATTATGAGAAAGTTTTTACACAACATGAAGAATTTTATTTTTTATTCAAAAATAATGTTTGTGGATTTTTTTACGATATGATGTCTGTGAATTGTTTTACAACAAGAAGCATGATAATTTTTTTTGTTCACAACATGAAGAATGATAATTTTTTTATTCACAACATGATGTTTGGGAATTTTTATTCTCATTAAATTAACATTGTAAATTTCTTTCAAAATGTTATAATTTTACAATTCACATGTATAACCAACATTTCATTAGTATTCTATGATTCAAGGGTGTGATACATTTCATTGCTATTTGACTATGGTCACACTCCATGTATCATGTTTCTTTATCTCCAAATTTCATTATATTTTCATATGTTATAATTTATTCATTTTATATTTCAGGTCATTTCATCTTGACCTATATAAAACACATTTTGTTTTATGTTCATTAAATAATATTTTCCTCTACCATACATATTTTCTTATAAGAATATTTTATAACTCTTAATGATGTACTAATTCTTCAACCCATACCTAGAGTTTGAGCTTACCTTTTTTTTTATTTTTCCCCTTGATATAAATATGGGTATAACCTATGAGACTTCTAGTTTTGAATCCAATGTAGTTAAAATGTGGTGAAATTTTCACAAGTATCAAAAAATAATATGATCATATTGATGGTACATAATTAAACTAAATCTAATCATCATGGGATTTTGAAATGTTTCATGAGTTTTTACGAATATTCTATGAAATAGGTGTAACAGAATGATTGGTCCATATCAATTTTTATGATGTTTGTGTTTAATGTTTTTTAGAACCATATATTGAAGTGCACTTTTTGGGAACTATAGTTGGTATGAAAAAAGGGTTTATATATATATTTAAAATGTTTTAGTTATTTTGAGGAGTATAATAAATGAAATATATCGAAAACTAAAGATATAATTATAAGGGATAATTATTTTTATAGTATAACATTTTGATTCATCCATTAAATTATATTGAAATCCTAGAAACTACAACCCTTTATAGATACAACATCTTGATGCCTGATCTGGAATAGATGTACCCAGGGGTAATAACCCTAAAAATTGTGGGTTATTTATTAATTAAATCATCACATGGTGTATAAAAAATAGTAAAAAATACACACCTGATTTGATAGCCTCCTAGGATATTCTTTTGTTATTAACAGTCTATTTAAAAAAACTACGATAGATTATTTATATTAAATTATTATCATATAATTTAAGAGATAACCCAGCCTAAATAAAACTAGACTGAAATAAGAGTGATTTGGGTTCATCTAAAAGATAATGTGATGGTTTAAATGCGTAATAATTTTTGAGGTGGTTTATTTTATAATTTCTTAATTATATAAATATTTATCACTAATTATTGACTACATTGGTTTTAGAAATTGATAGTGTAAGGGAAATCCATGTTAATAATAGACCTAATGGAGAATATCATAACAGTCCTAATGAGAAACAATGTGTGAAATAATCCAACATTGAAAAACATATGGTTATTATCACACATATATCAAATCTAATGACAAAAAATAGTAGTCTTCACAGACATATGATATCATAAAATCCCATAGGAATGGAGTTTAATAGTTTATAAGATGATAAAGACTATGATATAATGAATATTAAACATTTTATTTGTCAAAAAAATTTATAAGAGACACCAAAGATAATGTATCGTAGGAATGAGGAATCTTTTTATGTTTGTAAGGATTATCTATCAAAATTGATATTTTCTATCTTGGATGAAGAAAATAATTAATAAAACATAAGATAATAATGTTCAACACCTCAAATTCCTAGAGTATGATCATTATAAGGAAAGATACCGTAACACAACTGCTAATAAGGATAGTAAAAAATATATAACTTCATAACCCAATGATACATGGGAAAAATAAAAAGTCCTTACAATTGGATGTGTGTGATGAAAAAAAGGGTAAAATGTATACTCTCCCACTACTCTACATATTTCTATATCTAATTGTAATATAGCTATTTCAAACCAAGTAGGACTATAAATTTATCTAAGAGAATAAAATTATCTGCACAATGATTTAATATGATCTTTTATTATTATTGTATCCTAATTTGAATTTACGTAATATCTATCATAAAATACTTATTATCACTCAATTAGAGTAACTTAATTTGATTTTGGAATTGTATTTTACACACCAAATAGAATCCCTAGTAATACACAAAATAGGGAAATTAAATTTAATATTTCATAAAAAATAATGACTATATAACCATGTAAGTAAGAGTATGATCTTTCTTGGAAAACTAGTTCCATTATAGAAGTCATGATACCTAGAACTGAGGGATTTTTAGGCAAAGTGATTAGTGAAAAACGTAGTATTACAATTGAACTGTTATGATGGAAAATGATATATTTACTGAGATTATTTAAAACACTTAAGAAATTATATCATGATTCATGTATTTCATTTAGATACCATCATTTAGTTTCACATGTAAGAGGGAATTAAAAATCCAAGGATGCAATTTATTTAAGGTGTGGATAATGTAAAAACAAAAAATTCTACACCTTATAAATTTGATGTTATGTTTTCTAACATGTGTTATACGCCACACCAAACATAAAATAAAAAAAATATTTAAAAAAATTTAGTTATTATTATATAATAAACACTAATATTGTAAATGCCTAAATTTTTTTACCTTTGCAAGGTAAATAATGAATTTTAGTTAATATTGAAAAAGGTTATTTTAAAAAAAAAGTCATTTCATATTATAAATTATCATTTAAAAACTATAACCATAATTTAAAAAATTTAAAATGATAAAGTAAAAAATATTTTTTAATTATTCGCATCAAAATTTTTCAAAAATTATTTAATTTATTTCTTTCAAACAGGCTTATTTTTTCGACAAATAAGGATTTTTAGAATTTTTTAAGTTTTTTAGATTTTTTCATTGTTTTCGAATTTCCTAGAAGATTATAAACATTTTAGTCAGAAAATATGTATTTTAGGAATGTAATTATGAATTTTAAAATATTATTTGAAACTATATATCTTATGTTCATCTTATTTATAACTAAATTAAACTATTACTTTATCGACCCAAACTCTTGAATACTATTTTGTTTCTTGAATTTGTGTCTACTCAACAAAACAATATTCTTTTATTGATAAAGTGATTATAATAGAAATGGGACCATTGGTTTTTGACTATTATATAACCATTTCTTAATTATTACTTTTGGTTAATATGACCATTAGATACTAAATTCATAACGTTATGATTATTGTTTATAAATACAAGATATCATGGTTAATTAATACAGAAAGAGGAGTTGATGGCCTCATCTAGTAGAATAGGGTCGTATGAAGCCCATTTTTTAAATCTTGTAAAGGAGGTAGTGTCACATGTTTTTTCTTTAGATTATGATCGTGTGGAGCTTCAACATGTGAATCTTGAATGGAATCACATAAAAGTGAAGTTCAAGATGATAGAAATCACCACTCGAGAAATGTTATCTGAGCTGCCCCAAGATTCTATCACCATTGCACACCTTACTCATTGGTCATATGCTAGTGTTATGCAGGTCTATGTAAAGAGGCCTTAATTACATTCTATAATCCTTTTTTAAATAAATTGTTATATTTATTATGGTAAAATTATTGATTTTCAAATTTCAAAATATATATAGGAATAATTTTTAGAATATTAATATTATTGATGAATATTGAAAAAAAAAATATTTTAATATCTTTTTTAATATTTTAAATACTTAATAATGTGAAATTATTTTAAAAAAAGTGGACATGTATAGTTTTGATCTGTAAACAATTTAGAGTCAAATAAGATCAACATATTTTTTGATGAATAGAAAATTATAAATAGTAATATTAACTATATAAATTTTATCATGAGAACTAGAATAGTAACCTTAATTAAGAACGTAAAAATGAAATTTAGGCATATTTAATAGTAATGTGATATAATAGCATAAATAAATAACTCTATCAGAAATTATAAGTTAAGTGTTAGTATTTATTCAGGTAAATTGTGATTTAATTTAGCAATAAAATTTAAACTATTTAAAAAAATATTTACAAAAAATGGATTTCATTTATGATGTCTATAGTGTGAATAATGGTTTGGGTGATTTTTTGGGATTTTCCTAAAAAACATGAAATTTACATGAATAGTAAAAATACAGTTTTGAGTTTTTTATTTGTTTAATGACATCATAATGATGTATTAATTAATATAAAATGCTGTTAAACTTTATTATAGTAAAATATTATGTGATGTGTCCTAATTGGATAATATGATTGGAAAACCCCACGGGATAGCCCATGGTTTTTCAAATACCACAAATGAGATGTCCCTTGGAGATTAATAAAATGATCCCCCACTTTTTCTATAAATACCAACCATTTCCTTCATTCCATTCATTCAAAATTCATAATAAATGAATCTATGGTCTTTTTACATCCCATGGAGTCCTACCAAGTTTCACTAAATCCTCTACTGGTCCCAAAATTAATTTTTATGAAGTCAATCATCAAGGTAATGGAACCATTCACCCTCTATTTTAGTCAACACTTCTTTCATGTTATGTCTTCGAATATCCATTTCAAATGCTGGAGTATGAGATTATGCATTCCTAATATTTTAATTTTGACATAAATATAATGAGATACCATTTTCTCTCTCATTATTTCATTTTCATAATGTTTTAGTGACGTCGTTAGGCTTCCATATTTTCGTAAAAGAAACTGCATCTAATTTTTTCTTTCAAGTATCCATTTCATGTCGTACATACATAAAATGTACATAAAATGATCTTATTTAAAATTTATTTTATTCTAGTAATTTATTATGAGTTATTAATGAGTGGGTTACCCTTTTCCCCTGTCTTTTAAATGAGATCTAAAACCATGTTAAAAATTCATTATACTACATAATTTTTCATCTCAAAACTATTTTTATTTTCAAGAAATTAATTCATATTATTTTGTGAATACCATAAGCTATTTCTTATCTAAAGGTATTCATATAAATTTAAAAATAATCTATTTCATTCGGGGAATAACATATATGAAACCCACTTTACTTTTATGTGGTTTTTAAATTACATAAAAATCATTTTCTTTTAAGGCACTTTTTAAAATGTTATGATTTTGATATGAAAATCATTTATTTTATTCTCTATGGGTTATTTATGAAATGTTTGATTATGATCAATGTGGTTCACATTATAAAAAATAGACATAAATTCTATGCCCTGATAGCATTACAATGCATTGAGTATAAAATTAATCTCTAGAGATGAAATGTTTTATGATACCATGGTGGATAACATTAATAATTTTTATGAAACCTTGGGATGTATAAATTAAATATTATAGCCAAATTTTTATGTTATAATTCCAATTATAATTTATTTGATATTCCCTTATATCATTCCTTTATATTATTCCTAATGTTCTTAATGATATTGCTAAAGTTCACATGTAAATGGTTTCACTTGTTTTCCCTTACTGGGCCATCTTCTCACCCTTTCCATTGATGTATGTCTCTAGGTTATGAGGTGAAGTAATTGTACAAAGTATTAACTTTATAATAATAATTTTACAATGATTGAAATAATGTAATATGTTTTCATGTATTATATAACTTTTTCCTAGAAACAATACTTTAAAGATCATCTTTTTGAAAAATGAAATTAAAACTTATGCAATAAAAGGTGGTATGCCACAGTTTGTATCAAATAATAGTTTAGTTATTTGATGAAATTAGGCACTAAAAACATGAGAAATAACATTGGATAAAATTTTAAATATATCAAAAATATCCTACTATTTTTGTGAAATAATAATTAAGTGCTTTCCAGACAAATAAATCCCGCTTTGGATACCAACCAGTGGATGTGGCTCTGGCACGAATGTATCTAGGGGTAAAACCCGAAAAAATTTATTTGATCTTGACTTGAATGGGAACTAGTGGATGACAATGGCCTTTCTTCACTTCTTTTTTGACACTCCTGGGGGATATTTTTGGTTAATCACAATTTTTGTATGAATCATTTGGAATAATTTATAGAGAAATGAAATTTTTGTTAATTAAAAATATGTTTTAGAATGTAGTATTAAGAAATAATAATCATTTATAGTCATAATATTTGTAAATAAAATAATCTACTAACTAATTTTTTATTTTATTATAAAGTCGTGAGAAATAAGTAGAACCATGAAATTGGTGACCACAATGGTCCATGCACGGATGGCCCTCTAATGAAAGATGGAATGGAAATTTTCATGAGAATGATGAACCAACTGACTCATGTTAAGAGAAATAACTTGAATCAATCAAAGAGAATGGATTCAATGTTAGGGGGAAAAATTTATCTTGTGTCCTTCATGTTTCAATGACCATCATACTTTAGTACAACTATAAACCCATTGATTTTTTATAGTGGATCAGATCTATTGAGAAGATCTTTTTTGTTCTCTGCTATTCAGAAAAAGAGGAGGTCACCTTGGTTGTTTACTACATATAGGGAGTACCTGATCGGGGGTGGGAACTGATTAAAAACATTAGGACAAGAGTGTAGGATTAATATACATAGTGGGTATAGTTAATATGGATATTTTTTAATAAATATTTCCCTCGATTGATGATAAAAAAATGGAGAAGGAGTTTCTCAAGCTGAAGCATAAAAAGAATTAATCCGCTGAATGATATGAGATGAACTTCACAAGACATTCTCTTTAAACTCAAACTTTGTCATGGATCATAATGGGGAGTTTTATATATTCCTTGGTGGTCTATGACCTAATATATAGAATAATCTATCCAGCAATAACTAGGATAGCTATGATGAGACAATGTGGAGTTTTATGACAGACAAACTGGAGTTCGGTGAGAGGTAGTGGTGTCATATATCAGATGAAAATATGAGATCAATAGAGACAAATTTAGTGATGATATTTGAATAAGGATGAGGAGGATAGGAAGTATATCATCCCACATGTAATCAATGTAGGAAGAATCATTCAGGGAACTACCAGGTCAAGAGCAAGAAGTGATAAAAAAAATTATGAGATGGCCATATCATGTAGAGTTATCATAGTGGGGTGAAGCCTCACCTTCATAAGAGTAACCAAAATGGGAAGATGTTGCATGACATACCTGACGTCTTATTCGAAAAGTGTGGATGGATATATAACTTTTCCAATCACTATCCAAATATGAGGGCTGTGGAGGGGAATCACCATCTGCCTCCATAAACGTCAGGGGAGTAAGTTCATGATTTTTCTATCTTGACATTTAATGTTGAAGCTCCAAATTATATGGTGGTAGGTACTCTTGTTTTTATCTTAAATCAATCAAATACATTTTTTGATTCGGGTTCTACACATCCATTTATTTCCTCTACGTTTTCATGAAATTTGTAATCTACCCCTCGATTGTTGAAAGTAGAGATATCAGTTAAGACTCCTAGTGGGATTATCCAAGAATCATTAGTTTTTATAAACTCTAGTGTTTAATTTCGTGAGAACATTCTTATCACTAATCAAGTAGTTATTCCCATGAGGGAATGTGGAATTATACATGGGATTGGAATTCTCCCATATTATAATGCTAATATAAAATATATAAGTAATGAAATATTAGTATTCTTGAATGGAAACCCAACAGTAATCTTACAACGATAGATATCCCAACAAAATATTTGTCTAGGAGAACCTTATATATATACATTTTAGGGAGTTAACTTGTTACGGTTGAAAGACCATGTTGTTCTATCCAGGATGTGGATTCAAAGATATCTCTTAAACTGAAACATATTGAAAGTGGACATGGGAATTATAAGGGATGTGACATCGTCAACCCTATCCCAAATGATTTCTCAAACACCATTACCATAGAATATCAATAAAGATCAGAAATAAGATCCTTTATTATAGAAGTAGTTTGTGGCTGTAAATGATGGTAAGTTTCCTGAGTTCAATATTGATAAAGAATGTGTACTAAAATTTTGTAAAAGACCATGTTTTCAATCTTTTCAAGAAATACAGAAGGAGATGACGGATGATTCTCATAGCTCAACTCTCTCAATACATCATGGAAGAATGTTAATGTATAGGTACCTTTGTGATCATTATTTCTAGGAAAATATTAAAAGGAAGATTTTGAACACACTATTAGGTTCTTGGTATGTCATCAAGTGAAGGAACAACAGCAACTTTCTAAAGGGGTATTACAACAACTACCCATACCAGCATGTATGTGGGAAAATATCACTATGAGACTTTTTCACTGGTCTCTTGATAACTTCCAAAGGAAACAATGTGATATCTATTTTAGTGAACCACCTCACTAAGACTCCCCATTTTATCTCTATTCAAGATAATTTTTCTCTTTTATTATCTTTCCAGGATTTTTGTGAAGGATGTGGTAAAGTTGTATAGAGTTCCAATTTCTATCGTATTTGATCATTAACTAAGGTTCACATAAAAAATTTGGTGAATTATTTAACATTCTCTGTGTACTAAGATGAGTTTTAGTATGGCCAATTTCCCCCAAACTGATAGAAAATTTGAAAGGCCTATTAAAACCCTCGAGGACATGCTATGAACATAATCAATGGAATGTAAAGGTGTATGGGATCCACATACCCAATTAGTTGAGTTCTCTTACAATAATTGTTTCTACTCGAGCATTCAATTGGAACCCTATGAACCTCTATTTTGGAAGTGATGTAAAACTCATACTTTTTGTGATGAATTTGGTGAGAAAAAGCTTCATGGGAATGATCTTGTGCAAGAGATGATAGAAAAGGTTCATTCCTTCCAAAAAAAAATTTAGGATGCTTAGAGTCTGAAAAATTACTATACTGAAAATAGTCAATGGGATTTAGATTTTGATTTTGTTGAAGAATTATATCTTTTAATTTCATCTTAGAAGAGATTCATGAGGTTTGGGAAGAATGGGAAGCTCATCCCTGGGTATATTGACACCTATAAAATCCTTGATATCATATAAGTAGTGGACTATCAGCTTGCACTTCCTCAAAATATATCACAAGTTCATGATTTCTTCCATGTATCCCTCTTTAAGAAGTACATACCATACCCTATACAAAAAATAAATATAGTGGTGGTATAACTGAGACATGACCTCTCTTATGGGGAGTGGCCTATAGAAATCATGAACTGTAGAGATAAGGTTCTACAAAACACGACTACCCACCTTTTTAGAGTATTTCTGAGTAACCACAAGTGTGAAGAAGAAATGATGGAACCAGATGAGCCTATGAGGTAGAAGTTCCCACACTTTTCTCTTATGTGGGTATGAGTTGAAATATCAAGGACAAAATTTCATTAGTGTGGAATAATGTAATGATGAAAAATTTTGAATATAATATTATTTCTTGAATTTTTGTGTACATAACAAAACTATATCCTTTTATTAATTGAGTGAGTATAATTTAAATAAGACCATTTTGATTCAACTGTTATATATCCATTGGTTAATTATGTCCTTTGGTCTATATGTCCCTTGAAAACTAAGCACATAATGTTATGATTATTATTTATAAATACAAGTGATCATGGTTGATTAATAAATAAGGAGGATTAAATGGCCTCATCTAGTAGACTCGGGCCATATGAAGACAATCATTTATTTCATGGGAAGGAGGAAGCATCACTAGGTGTTGCTCTAGGCCCAACCCAAGCTAATCGTCAACATGTGATGCTTGAACAGAATCAATTATGACAGAAGTTCAATCTAAAAGAATTCATCGCTTGTGAAATGTTGTCTGAACCACTCTAAGATTCTATCACCATGTAAATCCTTACTCTTAGATCATTTGTAGGTGTTATTAGAAGCTATGTAAGAGACCTTTGTTACTTTGTGTAATCCTTTTTTATAAATAAAATTTTTATTTATTTTTATGGTAAAATTTTTGAATTTAAAATATCAAAATAAAAATAGAATGAATTTTTAGAAGATTCATATTATTGATGAAAATTGAAAAAAATTATTTTAAAAAAATTATTTTATAATTTATATAATTAATAATATGGAATGATTTTGAAAAGATGGAAATTTAAAGTTGTGATCAGTAAGAAATTAAGAGTCTAAAAAGATCAACATATTTTTTCGGTGAATAGAAAATTAAAAATGATAATATTACCGTTTAGAATAGTAATGTGACCAGTGAAATAGAAACCTCACTTAAAAAAGTTTAAATATAATTATGGCATCTTGAATGATAATGTGATATAATAGAATAAGTAAATAATTGTTTTGAAAATTATTATTTAAGTATTGGTATTTTTGTGGGTAAATAGTGATTTTATTAAGATATTATTCTACTAATATTTAAAAATTTATTTTCTAAAAATGGATTTCATTTTTGAATTCTACATAATGAAAAAATGTTAGGGTGAATTTTTCGGATGTTCCTAAAATTCTTGAATTTTTAATGAATAGTAAAAATGTTGTTTTGAGTTTTTAGTATGTTTAAAGACATAAGTGTGATGTATTAGTTAATATAAAATTCTGGTCAACTTATTTACATAAGAATATGATATTATCTTTCCCATTTGGATAATACCAATGGAAAATAAAATGGGAAATCCAATGTTTTTGAAAATACCACTAATGTGGTGTCCCTTGGAAATTATTAAAATAACCCCCCACTTTTGCTATAAATAACAACCCTTTACTTCATTCCTTTCATTATAAATTAATCCTCAAAAAATTTCTTCTCTTTTTACCAACCAATGAGTCCTCCAAAGGTTCCCTCAGGACCCTCAAGTTCTCAGCCATTGAGTTTTGGATGTAACTAATCAAGGTAATGGAACCATTCACCCCTTTTTAGTCAACACCTCTTTTGATGTTATGTCTTTTAATTTACATTTCTTATGTTGGGGTATGAGATTTAGTATTCCCCTTTCTGTGCTTTTTAATTAAAAATTATTATATACCCATTTTTCACTCATCAATTCATTTTTATAATTTTTATGTGACGCTCTCTGGCCACTAAATTTTCAGAAAATAAATCACAGCATCCATTTTCATTAAAGTATCATTTTCATGTAGTATATAATTAAAATTTTCATACCATGATATTAATTATATTTTATTATATCCCCATAATATATTATTATTTATTTATGGGTGGTTGACCCTTTTCCCCTCTCTTTTTAATGTTTTGTTAAAAAAATTCATAGCCATTATGCTAAAGAATTTTTCATCCTAAAACTTATTTTTTTAATAAATTCACTAGTTTTAATTATCTAAGTAACAAAAATAGTTCTTCTATAAGGGTATTCATATATATTTAAAAATGATCTATTAAATTTTTGTGAATAACTTACATGAACCATCCTTCAATTTCTATTGGTTTAAACGACATAAAATCATGTTTCTTTTGATAAAATATTTAAAAACGTCATGATTTTGATATGAAACACATTTTTATATATCTCATTGGTTTTATAATGAGATGATTCATTATGATATATGTGGATGACATGATAGTAAATAAATAATAAGGGTACTCCCTAAAAGCAGTCCAAAGAACTGGGTAAAGAAATTAATCTCTAGAGATGACATGTTTTACGATACCTTGGTGAATAACCATGGTAATTTTTATAACACCATGGGGATGGACCTTGGTGGCATGCTTATAGATGTCCAAATTAAATTTTGTAGCCTCATTTTCAAGTTATGATTCATGTTAAGATTTCTAGGATATTCCTTTTAAACATTATTTTACTTTATCCCTCGTATTCTTAGAATTATATCTAAAGTTCACATGTAAATTGTGTCACTTGTTTTCCCTTAATGGGATTTCTGCTCAACCTTTCCTCTGATTATATCTCCAGGTTATGAGATGTTGTAATTTTACATAGGAAGAACTTTTCAAGAATCCTTTCAAAAGAACTAAATTAATGTTATATGTTATCATGTATAATGTAACTTCTTTCCAAAATACTGGAAATTAAAGATCATCTTTTTATAAAATGAAATAATAAATTATGTAATTAAAAGGATAGATTCTTTAGTTACTTTAAAAAAAATTGTTTTCAATATTTTCTTCTAATTATGTATTTTGATGGGGAAATTAGGATTTGGGTTAAAATAAAAGACACCTATATTTTATTTATTTTATAATAAACTAATTTATATCATAAAAATAATATTTTTTATAATACAATAATAAACATAAAAATATTAATTTATTATCCCACGTTTCCAAAGAAATTATTTTTACACGTTATGTGTAATTATTTTAATATTTACATTTCAAAAGCATAAAAAATTATTTTGTAAAATGATTTAAAATCATTAAATAATAAGTTTAAAATGAGGTAAAATTTACAAACATAATTTGATTTAATATTAACTATTAATGATGAAAATTAATTAACTAGGTAAAATTAAATTGGGGTAAATGTTAAAATTTTGATATAAAACCAAAAAACACATTAGTTTGACTATAAAATGAGTGTTTGAGGATTATATAAAAATAAATAACTATAAAATCTTATTTTTTCCATTATTTGACTGTGATTTGGGAATAATAACATTATATTATTGAAAATGTAATTGTTACTTCCTCAAAATCTATATCTTAACTTATAAAAAGGTAACATTTTCACTACTTCAAATATCACCTAACCATTGAAATTATTATTTAGAGTTAGAAATTTATACTCTCCTTGATTCATATCCCATTTCTATTATAAGAATCTGTGTATTAATATGAGGTAGGGATATTTTCTTACTTAGTTGAAATGTGTTATTATGTCCTTACCCATGTACCCCTTGTGATCATGGGGGTTTTGTAGGTGTCCGTGGATTGTTGGGAGTCTGAAATAATGTTTATAGATGAAAATTCTGTGGCACATGGGTTTTTTCAAAACATGCACATTGTTAGTCTAACCATGTGAGTGGAGGAAGTTTCTTCCACAATATTTTGGTATACCGTGTGGTAGAGTCAGCATGGTTGATAAATGGTATGAAAAATTTTATGATTTTTGGCACATGGTTTTGCATGGGTACCACATAGTTAGTCAGACCATGCAGAGAAGATGTGCGAAGTTCTCCCACTGATACATTGAGTTGTGAATGGTTTCCACACGGTCTTAGAAACCGTGAAATCTCGTCAGATGAGTTTTTTTTAAATATTTTAATTTTAATATTGAGGCAAGGTTGGTGTTCTATAATTTATTTTATGGTTTCTTCTGTTTTTCTGGCATTCGGCTGAAATTATTCTCATCAGACTTTCTTGCGCTGCCCCGTTTTTGTGTGAGCTGCTTGTCATATTCATAGTGTGACTTAGTGAGGATGAACATAGGTTGTGTTTAAGTTTGTTGTCACCCATTTCTCATATCAACATCCCCCATCGGGTGTGCCTTACGGTTTTGTCCAGTTTATTCTTGTATAACCACCCAACGGGTGTGTGCTCATGATTTCCTAGGTAGAGGTAGCTCGTCAATGCCTTGATAGAAGAGAATAAATATTTATGAGGTATAATTCCTCCATTAGTTTTGATATCTTATGACGCCATACCTATTTTGATATCTTGTCTTAAATGAAATGCGTTGATATGGGTGGGTATACCTACTAAACGGTTAATGGAATGTTAAATGGTTTATATGGGAGGGTAGACTGATATTATTTGTAGTTGATAAGGGGTTGGCACGAGTGGGTATACTCATGCATTGTGGGTGTTTATGTTAGTGTATATTCTCAATTGTAATGATTGTTTTAATTGAAGGCATTAATTAGATGATTTGATAGATTCTATGGACTAGTCTACATTGATCAGTAAGATGGCAGTGGACAAATTGGGTTGACTCTTCCCCTAGGGTCTTGATTTAGTGGGATGCCTTGGGTATTGCAATCAAGTGGATCTATCTTTCTTCAGCATGCATGGGATGTTCCATTACCAAGCTCCAACTACCCCAGCTAATGCCTAGATCGTGTTTCTATTGGGATTCCCATGGGACTTGATGTGGATTCCTTGGATGCGCTCCTTGGATCCAGCTCTTCATTGTATAGATTAATTACACATATTCCCAAGAACATGACACCTTAGATCTGGAACTTATGTTCTAAAAATATTTATATTGAATGGCCATGGGTTTGAGATACACATCATTATACGACATGGTTGTTGGGTGTATGGTTTGGATGAATGTACCACATGGTCCTCTAACTTTTTAACTATAAGTTATTTCTTCCTTGTTAGGACATAACTATTTTTCATGTATCATTGATGGTTGTTTGGTTTTACATATTATAATAGACTTATTCCATGGAAATATACACTTAATTTACTTTTTCCATTTCACTTTAATGATATTTTATATTGTTATTAGAACTCTATAGACCTAGGTGGTCACCTATTGAGATATTTATCTCACACCCTATATTGGCCTCTGTGAGGACCCAAATATATTATATGGTTGCAGGTGATGATAAGAGAAAGTGTCCTGGTATAGGTTCATGACTGTGCCATTGGGGGTGGGAATCATATGATGAAGATGATACTAGCATTGCTACATTATCATTTTTTTCTTTTGTTATTTTGAATACTTGTAGCGTATTTTATTGTAATGTAATGTTTTGGATTCACTCTAGATACATTTATCATCTTCTTCATTTTGTATGTGATTAATTTATAGGATATTAATATTTAATATTGCCATTTTTTTCTTTCAGTGGTCTTCTTATTCATTCTCTTCTTCTATTTTATGTATTTTACTTCAACTATGATACTCTAGTAATGAGGGAATACTCTCCCCACAGACTCACTGCGGACCTCATTGCTACTCAGCATCCTCTACGATTTAGGGATATGTACTTCATTCCATGCAACTAACCCTGAACTTGGCATTATTGAGTGCCCTCCAGGTCCGGGACATTACAATGTGTATCAGAGGAGGTTATTTTCTAGTTTCCTTACTGTATGGAGATGTTAAACATAAATAAGCAGGAATTGAGATTTGTTAACAATTTTGTGGTGGATTAGCTACCCCATATATAGAGAAAAGAAAAATTTACTCTAATTGAATTCGGTTTTCATGATTTTGGTGGTTGTAGTTACTTTGATTTCACTGCTTGGTGACACACATGATTTATGTTGTCATTATTGATGCAATTGTGGGTTTTATTTATTTTTCATCCCAATGAGATGAGGGTATGTTATCTAAGAAATCATATAGGAACTTGTTAGAAAATCAAATTCTATACATTATCCCATGAAATTTAGGATTCATTAGTGGATTCATGTTCTTGTGATAGTGAATGTGATTGTTGTGCTTGTTGTTTTGTTATTCATGTGTAGTAGACAAAGGAGTGATGTATTCATTCAATTCATAAGTATTATGGGACCTTATTAATTGGTTAGGGGAATGAATAAACAATGAAATTTATATGTCAAATGAAAATGATATAGGTATTGTTTAATTGCGATCCATGTTTTGGATTCTTGAGGAGTTATAGGCCCTCATGGATTCCGAATTGGTAAACCCTTGGTGGAATCTTTTGGATAATTAAATCTGAAATGGAAATAGAAACATGAAATGATATATTTATACATTCCCTAGTCCTGGATTTTTAGGGGGAATGATGCATTGTTTCTAGTGGTCTAATGAATATTCTTTATATATTCTGTACTTTAAGAGATGGATGTGGGTTTAAATTGGTTTCCATGGGGGTTTGGACATTTCCTATTCTTTTAATATGCGTTCATTGATTTTTTTTATTTCTAGATATTTGTATTTTGTTTTTTAGAGATAATCTACCATGACGACGTCCAGTGGTACAATGTGAGGGAGGTGATGAAAATACATACAAGAGGGTGGGCCATAAGCTACCGGATGATCATCCTATAGTGATAGCTATGGCACAGAGGGATATTTTGGAAACAGTTGTTGAAGCATAGTTCCATAGTAGAATTTTTATATATATTCAGACCATCCAAGGAGCAACACATCATTCCATTTATATGGCTGAGCTAACGTGGTTGTTCCAGTCATATCATGCTCCTTGTTTTCGGGGTATAGCTGTCCAAAGGATGGAGAGCTATGGAATGAGACCACATTTGATATTTTTGAGCATCTAGAGATGCCTCCTGGGAAGATGGTCCAGTGTGAGACTTATATGCTATGTGTAGCAGTGAATCTCTAGTGAGACATATTAAACAAGGCTAACATGTTGTGAGATACGGGTTGGATAGATTTCAAGAGCTGCTTCTATGACTACTTTTACCCAATGAATCTATGAGCCAAGCAGGCTATTCGTTTCATGTGTCTAGAGCAGGGTGTAATGATGATTATGAAATGCAAGACATTCTTTAATGAGTTGTAGTGTTTTGTACTGATGTGTCATTCTGATGGGATATTAAGGCATAAAAGCATCGAGGAAGGTCTTATACATGATATCAAATCTCAGGTCAATAGGTCCAGATTGGTTTCTATCCCATAAATGTTTAATCAGACGATAATTATAGTGTGAAACATGTTTGATTCTTGTGGTACAAAACATGGGACTGTTATATATCAACATATTGGATCTACATATTTAGGAAATATTTTTTATTTAAAATCTTCTTACATGGTTACTGCTAGTCAAGCTATGGGTGCAGGAAAATTGGTGTATTGTCACCAGTGTGTAAGGTGAGGCCTCATGAAGAATCAGTACAACCATGACCCAGTTGAGTGCTGAGTTTGTAGCAGGATGGGTCACAGGCTATGGTTTTGTAGGAACTTCCCTCCAGTTGTGAGTGGTGTGGGGTCATCTATGGGAGTGGATTCATGAGAATGTTATTCATATCTATGTGAGGCTGGGAGCTGGAGAAGTAAAGGTTGGTTAGGGAAAGGTTGTCATGGTCATGGACATGGTTGGCAGACACCAGTTTCTTATAGACAAAAGGGTGGATTAGATCAGGGTATCTAGACAATTTCATTGGGCCGTGGTACATGCTAGCCTTAAACTGTGCAAAATACCAATCAAGATCGAGATCCCGAACCATCTACAGTAAGAGGTACGATTGTAGTAGCATTTACTATGCATTTACTTCCTTCGATATAGGTGCCTCTTGCAGTTTTATTATTGTATGCGTGGTTAAAAGACATGTGCTTGTTTTATTTCTTTATGAGGGAATTTTGACTCTAGATACACCATTAGGAGTCCGAACGGGTGACATACACTAATGTATGGGGTGTCCCCTTGAGGTTTGACAGTGTCAACTAGTCCGGAACCTATATTTCCTCAATATGACAGTGTTTTACATCATCCATGGAATGTAATGTCTAGTATATTATCAATCATACATTGAATACTATTACAGAATGGTGACCTTCACATCACTACAGTGTGCAGTGTTCATTCATAAGGGAGAATGGGATGTCTTGGAAAATAGATTTTGACCTGAGAATTGTGGGTAGGGTCGGATGACTGCCCAAGAGTCTAGTTTGTTTCTGAATTATTAGCCAGTGATCCATGCTGAATTCCCTCTAGTGGTTGAGTGTTTTGAGGGTGTATATCTCGATGAAATTTATAGGTTACCTCACAATTGATAGGTGGATTTTTCCATCGATCTAGTTCTAGGAGTTTCACTAGTATCCATTCTTCCATACAAGATGGCAACTATAGAGTTTCTAGAGCTCAATAGGCAGCTAGAAGACATGGATTCGAAGGGTTTTGTCAGACCCAATACTTCCCTGTGGGTTTCTGTCATGACCCATCCTCGGGACCCATTCCGTGACTACCCCAAGCCTGCCTTCCATAGGCCAGGGGCTGGCAACTAGCACCAAGGCATAAAATACCGGAAAAAGGGAAGGCATTTCCTTTGAAAAGTAAACAAGCACTACAGAGTAAGAAAGCGGAAAGGTAAACTCTATGTAAAAGCTGGTACAACAGTAAGTGCGGAAAAGTAAAGGGGGCCAGAAATACAAGCCCAACTGTAAAGTACAACTGAAAGAGGAAAAACAGCAACTAAAAAAGTAAAGCCGCAACGTCGAGCCGTCCTCTGGAGGTCCCACCTGAAGTGTGGGTACAGAAAGTCTCCACTGCTCCTCGGGACCAACCGACCGCTCCGAGTGTGTTCTGCCCAGTTGTCCACCTCCAGGTACCGTTCTTCTCTGCAAGCCTCCACCACGATCAACGATGTCTGTCGTCTGCATCCAACACAACGAGCTTCGGGCATAGCCCGTGCAGGGGTGAGTATAAGCTACTCAGTAGGGACCCCGAGACCCCTGAAGGTCTCCCGAAATCCACAAAGGATAATACAAAAAGGAAAGTTACAATCACGAAGTAACATCCGACACAGCTTAGGTATATGCCCATACATCTACCTAAGTCATCAATACTCGCTCAGCTCCAACTTCCGAGCTCAAGTACAACCTAGTCCACACAGGAAAGCAAAACGTAAAATCCACACAGGATAGCTCAACACAATACACAAAGGAAAGAAAAACGTAAATCCACACAGGATAGCTCAACACAATCCACAAAGGAAAGTAAAAAAGAGTTTCAGCTCACACAGGTATACTTTTTCAAATGATGATATAGATGATCACTGATCCATCTAAGTCGTCGGACCCACGAAGGATCGATAGGTCATAACCCCCGCAATGGCCCACAAAGGATATGACCCACAAATGATTGATAGGTAACTAACCCCCGTAAAGAACCACACAGGATCGGGCCCACACAAGACCTGTAGGCGCTGGCTCACACAGAACCGCTGAGCGCTGACCCACACAAGATCGGACCCACATAGTATCGGGCCCACACAGGACCTGTAGCACTGACCCACACAGGATCACTGAGTGCTGTAGTCATCGCAGTCCACTGAGGATCTCTGCACAGTCATCGTCGGAGTCCACTGAGGATCTCTGCATGGTGGTTGTCGCAGTCCACTGAGGATCTCTGCACAGTCGTCGTCATAGTAGCAGTCGCAACCAGCTCTAGGGTTCCCGCACACACCAAGCTCATTCTGGAGGGTTCGCTCCACGATCCGAGAGGCTGATACATCAACTGGCACAAAGTCCGAATTTGATGTATCCCAAAAGTTCCGTATCATCAACAGGAACTTCACGTCGCAGACGGCGCGTCCATCGGACGCCCGGTCAAAGAGTTATTGGCTTTTTCGTCCTAGGGGCCCGGTTGGTTTTTATGGAAAAACCAACCCGACCGTACCCCACCTACATCCAAAAATCGGGAGGAGTGAGCCAAAATATCTTTCTCACTTAGAGGAATTCAACGAAGTCGACAGCACATCGATCGGACGCCCGTAGCTCAAGATATGAGTGTTTCCGCTCCGAGGGCCCGGTTGGTTTCGTGAACGAACCAAACCGGCCGAACCCAAAGTATTCCAAAACCTTGAGTGCGATATACCGAAACGACCATCTCGATCCAAGGATCGCATCACCGATGACGGTGCGTCGTTCGGAAGCTCGTAGCTCAATTTTCGGGCAAAAGAACGAAAATGGTCCGAAAACGGGGGGTCTGTGCACTGACCGACCCAGCCCAACCCCCCTGGGTCGGCCCGAACCGGGGCGACCCGACCCGTGTCCAGGTCGAACCTAGTTCGGCGCGGCCCGGTCCGGCCAGGGTGTGAACCGACCGCTCGGACCGGCCTGGCTCGGCTCGGCCGACCGGCCGACCGAGGGAGCCGCGGGGCACTGCCCCCGCGGGATGAAGAAGCTGCGGCCCTCGAGGGGCCGCGCTCGAGTCAACGGACGTGGAAAAGGCCGCGTCCCGTGCGTGTGAGCCGGACCCGCATAGTCGCGGGTCCGGTGGCCACCACCGCTGCGGCTTGAGCCGTGATGGGGCGCCACCGCCTCCGGCCGCCGGCGCTGCCGGAGGTTTCCGCGAGCCACCGGAGTTGCTCCGGTGGTCCATTTTCCTTCTCGTCTACGCTGATACTCCTTCCGGGTCCCGTTATTCACTGCGAAAACATCAAATCGCCCATGCATCATGTTTTATCGTCACCCGCCAAATCCGCACAATAACGAAGAACTGCGGAGGGTTGTCGGGCCGTGTTCGTTTGAACTGCACCCTCCGCGTTAGGCGGTATCAATCGGGGGGATTAATCAACACATATAAATCATAACCAAAAACAATTTTAATGAATTAAAATTGTTCTTATGAACCGGGTTCTTAATTTTAAAAGAAACGATCATGGGAATATAAATTATTTCACAACAACCCCTACCTCGTCAAGTCGTCGCACGCGCGTTCTTCGCGGATTTGATCGCCGCGGAAGGAGGCGATCGTCACGTCGTGGAAGGGCATCGCGTCGTCGCGGAAAGGCGTCATGTCGTCGCGGAAAGGTGTCGCATCGTCGCAGAAGGGTGTCGCGTCGTCGAGGAATACAATGACGCGTCGACGAACTCCGAGGTTCAAGAACATGAAGATTTAATTATATCGATTAAATCCATGTGTTTTTATAAACCACAAAGAATATTTAAAAGAATCCCGAAATCGCCTACATCAAGCAGTTGGTGATCGTAGATCTTTGCGGGGAAGAACATCTCGGAAGAAGCGTTGTCAATCTCCAAGGCTGACGGTGTTCTTCGCGTTCTTCTCATTTTCGCATTCTTCAAGAAGGAGGATGAAGGCACAAAGTTGTCAAAACCTCTCAACGAGCATTTTTTCAGAAGTCGTGCGTTGGTATTATTTTATTATTACACCAACGGATTGAAAACAGGTTAAGAAACGATTAAATTAATTCATCGAATTAATTCGACGAATAAAACCGCCCAATTAATTCAACGAATAAAACCACCCAATTAATTGGTGCGTTAAGAAATTAAGAAAGCGCGTTAGTTGACATTCATAATGATGGGTTTTCACGGTTGCGTTACTTAGCGGAAAGAAACGAAGGGGCTCGTGCGGGCCCCACATCACAAATATCCTACCAAGAGGGTAGGATATTTCTGGATAGCACCCTATCTGCATCAACTAAGATTAAGCTGCTTTAAGTGGCTTCAAGTGGCTTCCAAGCGGCTTAAGTGAAATAAAATAAATTATGTCGTACAATTTATTTTATTTCTTAACTTTAAGCCCAAAAATTAAAAACCACACCCGAGCAAACACAACTCCGGAAGAGGCATTTCTAAGAAATTATCGGAGTTGCGATTCCATCGGTGCCCTCAGAATTCGATTCCGAGCACCGGTTCAAAAGTTAGAAAAACCCGCTCGTCCGTTCACTGAACGTACCCGAGCCAAACTTCGGAACATGATTCCTGGCACACCGGTCCTCAGAATCAGGTGCCGTCAGAAACTGCGTTCTTGTAAAATTTCAAAGAAAATTAAGATAAAATTTTCCTTGAAATTTATGGGTCTTTACATCACTCCCACCTCAGGGATTTACGTCCCCGTAAAGATACATCATAAACTAGGGAAACAAATGTGGGTAATGAGCACCCATCTGAGCCACCCGCTCCCAAGTGCTCTCCTGGAGGTTCCCGTACGTCCATCTGATGCGCACAAGAGGAATCGATCGTCAACGTAGGACCCGCTCCTATCGATCCTCAATCTCCACCGGGACCTCCGCAAAAGTTTCCCCATCATCCACGTCTAGCTCCCCATAGTCAATGATGTGTGTTGGGTCGTGCACGTATCTCCTTAGCTGAGATACATGGAAGACGTCATGAACCCGGTGCAACTGAGGTGGTAGAGCCAGGTGATAAGCCACCTCGCCAATCCTGCTGATGACCTGGAAAGGTCTGATAAAGCGTGGAGACAACTTGCTGCCTCAGCCAAATCTTCGTAATCCACATCGAGGTGAGACACACAAGAAGACATGGTCACCATCCTTGAACTCCAGTGGCTTCCGCCTCCTGTCACCTTAAAACTTTTGCCGGCTCTGAGCTATCCTCATCCACTCCTGGATGACATGGACCTTCTCATTCATGGCCTGAACCATCTCTGGTCCCACAAGTGCTGACTCCCTAGGGTCTGTCCAGCACAAAGGAGATCTGAAAGGTCTGCCGTACAATGCCTCGTATGGTGCCATCCTGATGGTGGAGTGGTAGCTGTTGTTGTACGCGAACTCCACCATGGGTAGGTGGTCCTCCCAGCTGTGACCAAAGTCGAGGACACATGCGCGGAGAATGTCCTCGAGAGTCTGAATGGTCCTCTCCGTCTGACCATCCGTCTGAGGGTGAAAGGCGGTTCTTAGACATAGCCGCGTCCCGAACGCCTCCTGCAACCCCTTCCAAAGCCGGGAAGTAAAGTGAGCGTCTCGATCGGAGATGATAGATGATGGCACTATGTGAAGCCGTATAATCTCCTGAACGTAGAGACGCCTCAAGCTCTCCACTGAGACCTGCTCTCTGATGGGTAAGAAGTGTGCCGACTTGTTGAGTCGGTCAAAAATGACCCAAATGGAGTCGTGACCTCTGGAAGTGCGTAGAAGTCCAGTCACGAAGTCCATAGATATGTCGTCCCACTTCCACTCTGGGACCTCCAAAGGTTGTACCAAGCCTGCTGGTACCTGATGCTCTGCCTTCACCTGCTGGCAGGTGAGGCATCAAGAAACGAACTCTACCACAGCCTTCTTCATGCTCGGACACTAGTGCTGTCGTTTGAGGTCCTGGTACATCTTCTCCACCCCAGGATGTACCGCCAAAGGAGAAGTGTGAAACTCTATCAGCACCTCCTCTCGTAAAGCGACTGGTACCAAGGTACGTCCTCTGAAATGGACGTCGTGGTCTGCTCCAAAGGAGAAGCCATCAGGTGCCTGTCCTGGGGATAACTGCGCACGCCGCATCTCACAGTCAGCGTCTCCACGCTGTGCCTCCCTGACCCACTGTAGTATTGGAGGAGAGACTGTGAGAGACTGAAGGAAGGCAGATCCATCCCTATCCACGAAGGATATATGCAAAGTGGCTAGCTGCTCTGTCACCTCCTCAAGTAGCTAAATGCCCGTCCTCCTGCTGAGAGCATCGACTACCACGTTCCCCTTCCCAACAGTATAGACTATCTCAAAGTCATAGTCCTGGAGGAACTCGAGCCATCACCACTGTCTCAGGTTCAGGTCCTTCTGCGAGAAGATTTACCTGAGACTCTGGTGATCAGAAAAGACTGTAATGTGCTCCCCCATCAGATAGTGTCGCCATGTCTTCAGAGCGAAGACCACTGCTGCTAACTCTAGGTCATGGGTAGCGTAGTTATTCTCATGCGTCCTCAACTAATGTGATCCATATGCGATCACTGCCCGCTCTTGCATCAGGACACATTCGAGTCTGGTCCCTGATGCATCGCAGTAGACTACGTACCCTACTCCCTCCTTAGGCAACCTCAAGATAGGTGCGCTATTCAATCTCTGTCTCAGCTCTTGGAAGCTCTGCTGACATCTGTCTGACCACACAAAGGGTTTCCCATTCTTCATCAAAGCTGAGAGTGGTGCCGCAACTCTGTAGAATTCTGGCACAAACCTCTGATAGTATCCAGCTAGTCCCAAGAAACTCCGCACCTCTGTCACACTCTTGGCTGGCTCCCAAGCTAGCACTGCCTCGATCTTCGCAGGATCCACTACAACTCCCGCCTCAGAAATGACGTGTCCCAAGAAGTGGACCTCACGTATCCAGAACTGACACTTCGTGAGATTGCCATAATGCTGGTGCTCTCGGAGTGTGTCTAGTACCACATGCAAGTGATAGGCGTGCTCCTCCTCAGTCATCGAGTATATCAAAATTTCATCGATGAAGACCTCGACAAATCGATCAAGATACGGCTGAATGATCGTGTTCATGAGGCCCATGAAAACTGCTAGAGCATTGGTTACACCGAAGGGCATAACCAAGAACTCATAGTGGCCATACCGACATCTGAAGGCTGTCTTCTGCACGTCCTCGTGTCGAACTCTGAGCTGATGATAGCCTGACCTGAGGTCTATCTTCGAGAACCGCCGTGGTCCCTTGAGCTGATCAAAGAGGTCATAAATCCTCGGTAGCGGATACTTGTTCCTCATTGTCACCTGGTTCAGGTGACGATAATCGACACAAAGTCGCAAGCTCCCGTCCGCCTTCTTGGCGAACAATATTGGCGAAGCCCAGGGTGAAACACTGGGTCGGATGAAACCCTTGCCCTGCAAGTCCTCCAACTGTACCCATAGCTCTCGAAGCTCAGCGGGGGACATCCGATACGCTGGAGTCGATATCGTGGTTGTTCCAGGGTACAGTTCAATATAAAATTCTACCTCTCTCTGAGGAGGTATCCCTGGAATGTCATCGGAAAAGACGTCCGCGTACTGATCCACCACTGTAGGAAAACAAGGACACCGCACGTCAACTGTTCCAATGAAGAGGCTAGACAACTAATGAGTGATGGGATGTCCTCTCCTCTTAGGAAGTCCATCCTGTGATGTGAAGGCTCCCTTCTCCCCGGTAAAGGTGAACCTTCTCCCGTCGGTGCGTACACATCGCACCTTGCGCCTAATACAGTCAATCTGTGCATGGACTGTAGATAAACAATACATGCCCAAGATGATGTCGCAAGGCCTCGACGCTGTTACAAGAAGATCCCAGCCGAAGCTCTCGCCTCCTAGAGTAAGCTCACACTGCCGGCACCAGTGCGTAATCGTCATGTCTGCTCCGGTAGGAGTCTCTAGCCGTAAGGATCGAGCCAATGGCTCTGTCGGAATCTCCGAGCTCCGAACAAGGGCAACGGCTATGAAAGAGTGACTCGCTCCTGTGTCTATAAGAACTGAATCAAGGGTGGAATAGACACAAAACATTCCTCGAATCATCACGGGTGCGCCGTGGTCATCGGCCTCCACTGCCTAGAGCTGTGCCTGTCTCTGCCCGCCAGCTCCCTGTGGTCGGGACGGGTCTCCTGGTGGTGGTGGTGGTAGAGCCTTAAAGCGTCGCCCACCACCTGCTACTCATCCAGTTCCTCTGCCTCATCCACCTCCTCCCTGTAGACCGCCACGGTCAATCCTCTGCCTTTACCTAGGTGGCCCCTCAACTGTCTGCTGCTCCTCGGCACGGTGGGTCGGGCAGTCATGAGCCATGTGACCATGCCCGCCGCAAGTGTAGCACTGCTTGCCTCTCGAAAGACTGGCTCCGCGATGTGTGCCCCGCACTACTGAGCCAGTGTCATGAGGCCGTCTGCGTGAGGGTTTGGTCTTCCTGGACCCCTGAGTATCAAGAGTGATCGGTAAACCTCGCCGCGTACTGGGCGACCGTCAAGCTACCCTGCCGCTGCTGAAGAAGCTCCTGGATGCGCACCGCATGGAGGGTTGCCGGGACGAACTCTGAGCGGAAGAGGACCTCGAAGTCTGTCCAGATGGGAGAGGCCTCATCGTGCACCTGGAGCATCAATCTTCACCATTGTCCCACTGCTGCGTGCAGTAGACTCGCCACGAGGATCCCCATGAGGTCTGCTGGTGTCCTCACTAGCCTGAAAACTCGTACGACCACCTCCAACCAGTTCTCGGCTGCCTGGGGGTCCGTCTCCCCATGAAACCTGGGTGGTCGCTGGTACTGGAACTCGTGCAGAGCTCTGAGGCGACGTGCATAGTCAGCGGTTGTGGCGGGGAGCATCGGTAGCTCAGCGTGTAGAGGTACCGCCGGTGCCTCCGCCGTCAAAGGGCCCTGTACCGAGGCCTCGTCGCTCGGCGGGCTGTCATCACGTACCACTCTCGGAACCCTAGCTGGCTGCCGTCGTGGGGCCATCCTGAAAAGGAAACAGGTGCGACATGGTCAGAACAATATACCTAGTGAGATTATATGATGTAATCACAACGAAAACTTGAAACACACACCCAATCAATGTTTTCGGGCATTAAGTCGGAAATCAGAAGTCAGGGTCCTGGTGTACGGATACGTCGGCCGCCACACCAACACTAGTCTCCCTGGACTGATAAACACACCCAATACGCTAAACACTATTGCTTCACATAGAAGAAAGGTCAGAGTCTACGGTAGAACCGACCACCTATGATACCAATTTGTCACGACCCGTCATCGGGACCCGTGTCGTGACTACCCCAAGCCCGCCTTCCATAGACCATGGGCTGGCGACTAGCCCCAAGGCGTAAAATCCCGGTAAAAGGGAAGGAATTTCCTTTGAAATGTAAATAAGCACTACAGAGTAAGCAAGAAGAAAGGTAACCACTATGTAAAAGCTGGTACAACAGTAAGTGCGGAAAAGTAAAGGGGGATGGAAATACAATCCCAATTGTAAAGTACAACTGAAAGGGGAAAAATAGCAACTAAAAAGTAAAGCCGCAACATCGAGCCGTCCCCTAGAGGTCCCACCTGAATGGTGGGTATAGAAATCCTCCACTGCTCCTCGGGTCCAGCCGACCGCTCCGAGTGCATTTCGCCCAGTGGTCCACCTCCAGGTACCGTCCTGCTCCGTAAGCCTCCACCACGATCAGCGTTGTCCGTCGTCTGCATCCAACACAACAAAGTGCGGGCATAGCCCATGCAGGGGTGAGTATAAGCTACTCAGTAGGGACCTAGAGACCCCCGAAGGTCTCCAGAAATTCACAAAGGATAATCCAAAAAGGAAAGATACAATCACAAAGTAACATCCGACACGGCTTAGGTATATGCCCATACATATACCTAAGTCATCAATACTCGCTCGGCTCCATCTTCCTCGCTCAAGTACAACCCAGTCCACACCGGAAATAAAAACGTAAAATCCACATAGGATAGCTCAACACAATCTACAAAGGAAAGAAAAACGTAAATCCACACAGGATAGCTCAACAAAATCCACAAAGGAAAGTAAAACAGAGTTTCATCTCACACAGGTATACTTATTCAAATGACGATAGAGATGATCACTGATCCATCTATGTCATCGAACCCACGAAGGATCGATAGGTACTAACCCCCGCAATGACCCACAAAGGATCTGACCCACAAAGGATCGATAGGTAACTAACCCCCGCAAAGACCCACACAAGATCGGGCCCACACAGGACCTGTAGGCGCTGGCTCACACGGAACCGCTGAGCGCTGACCCACACAGGATCAGACCCACACAGGATCGGGCCCACACATGACCTGTAGCACTGACCCACAAAGGATCGATGGGTGCTATAGTCGTCATAGCCCACTGAGGATCTCTGCACAGTCGTCGTCGCAGTCCACTGAGGATCTCGGCACAGTCGTCGTCGTAGTAGCAGTCGCAGCCAGCTCTAGGGTTCCCGCACACAGCAAGCTCGTTCGGGAGGGTCCGCTCCACGAGATGAGAGGCTGATACATCAACTGACACAAAGTCCGAATTTGATGTGTCCCAAAAGTTCTGTATCGTCAACAGGAACTTCACGTCGCAGACGTCGTGTCAATCGGACGCCCGATTTGAGAGTTATTGACTTTTTCGTCCCAGGGGCCCGGTTGGTTTTTAAGGCAAAACCAACCCGACCGTACCCCACCTGCGTCCAAACCTTGGGTGGAGTGAGCCAAAAGATCTGTCTCATTTAGAGGAATTCAACGAAGTCGACGGCACGTCGATCGGACGCCCGTAGCTCAAGATATGGGCGTTTCTGCTCCGAGGGCCCAGTTGGTTTCGTGAACGAAACAACTCGGCTGAACGCAATGTTTTCCGAAACCTTGAGTGCGATATACCAAAACGACCGCCTCGATCCAAGGATCGCATCGCCACAGACGGCGCGTCGTTCGGAGGCACGTAGATCATGTTGCGGGCAAAAGACGGAAAACGGTCCGAAGAAGGGGGGTCTGGGCCCGGACCGACCCGGCTCAACCCCCCCTGGGTCGGCCCGGTCCGGCTAGGGCACGACCCGGCTGGTCGGACCGGCCTGGCACGGCTCGGCGGAGCGGCCGACCGAGGGATCCGCGGGGCGCTACCCCCACGGGATGAAGAAGCCGCGGCCCTCGAGCGGCCGGGCTGGAGTCAACGGACGCGACAAAGGCCGCGTTCCGTGCGTGTGAGTCGGACCCGCACGGTCAAGGGTCCACTGGCCGCCACCGCCGCGGCTTCAGCCGCCGGCGGCTTCTGCAGGCCACCGGAGTTGCTCCAGTGGTCCGTTTTCCATCCCGTCTATGCCGCTGCTCCTCCCGGGTCCCGTTCTTCACTGTGGAAACATCAAATCGCCCTTGCGTCACGTTTTATCGTCGCCCGCCAAATCCGCACAATAACGAAGAACTACGGAGGGTTGTCGGGCCGTGTTCGTTTGGCCCGCACCCTCCGCGTTAGGCGGTATCAATCGGGTGGATTAATCAACACATAGAAATCATGACCAAAAACAATTTTAATGAATTAAAATTGTTCTTATGAACTGGGTTCTTCATTTTAAAAGAAAGGATCACGAGAATATAAATTATTTCACAACAACCCCTACCTTGTCAAGTCATCGCACACGCGTTCTTCGAGGATTTGAACGCCGCAGAAGGAGGTGATCGTCGCGTCGCGGAAAGGCGTCACGTCGTCGCGGAAAGGCGTCGCGTCGTCGCGAAAGGGCGTTGCATCGTCGTGGAATACGGTGACGCGTCGAGGAACTCTGAGGTTCAAGAACATGAAGATTTAATTATATCTATTAAATCCATGTGTTGTTATAAACCACAAAGAAGATTTAAAAGAAACCCGAAATCTCCTACCTCAAGCAGTTGGTGATCGGAGATCGTTGCGGGGAAGAACGTCTCGGAAGAAGCGTCGTCAATCTCTGAGCGTGACGTCGTTCTTCGCGTTCTTCGCGTTCTTCGCGTTCTTCGCGAAGGAGGATGAAGGCACAATGTTGTCAAAACCTCTCAACAACAATTTTTCCAGAAGTCGTGCGTTGGTCTTATTTTATTATTATACCAACGGATTGAAAACAGGTTAAGAAACGATTAAATTAATTAATATAATTAATTCATCGAATAAAACCGCCCAAATAATTCAATGAATAAAACCGCCCAATTAATTGGTGCGTTAAGAAATTAAGAAAACTCGTTAGTTGACTTTCATAATGACGGGTTTTCGCGGGTGCGTTACTTAGTGGAAAGAAACGGTGGGGCTCGTGCGGGCCCCACCTCACAAATATCCTACCAAGAGGGTAGGATATTTCTGAATAGCACCCTATCTGCATCAACTCAGCTTAAGCTGCTTTAAGTGTCTTAAAGTGGATTCCAATCGGCTTAAGTGAAATAAAATAAATTTTGTTGTACAATTTATTTTATTTATTAACTTTAAGCCCAAAAATTAAAAACCACACCTGAGCAAACGCAACTCCGGAAGAGGCGTTTCTAAGAAATTACCGGCGCTACGATCCCATAGGTGTCCTCAGAATTCGATTCTGATCACCGGTTAAAAAGTTATAAATACCCGCTCGTCGGTTCACTGAACGTACTCGAGCCAAACTTCAGAACATGATTCCGGGCACACCGGGCCTCAGAATCAGGTGCCGTCAGAAACTGCGTTCTTGAAAATTCCAAAGAAAATTAAGAAAAAAATCTCTTTGAAATTTACGGGTCTTTACTATTTCTCCAGTCCTTTTTGTTAAAAAAATGTTTGTAGTGCATGTAGGCTATGAATGGACTATCATAAATTGAACCAACAGACGATTTAATGTTGATATCCCTTACCATGGATAAATGGCCTTTTTGATCATCTAGGAGGATCCATATTGTCTGTGAAATAGACATGAGGTACAAATATAACTAGGTGTGTGTTAGACCAATAGTTATACATCAAAAAACCTTTTATAGTTGATATGGTCTATATGAGTATCCAATTATGTCGTTCGGTCTCACGAACATGTTGATGGTTTTTAGGGATTAATGAACAGATTGTTCCATCCTTACCTGGATTATTTTTTGGAGGAATGCATGATTGATATCTTGGTGTATTCTCACAATTCATATGACCATTCCAATCATATTCAGATCATTTTGAATACAAAAATAGTGTATTATTTATATGCATGGCTCGCAAAGTGACCCTTTGGATGGATATGATTCACATCCAATGTCACACCATTTTTGAGACAAGAGTTTCAGTGGACCCAAATAAGGTTTGAGTTGTAGTTTCCTTGGAACAACCCCATAATTATTTTTCCATACAATGTTTTAAGGGGATAACTGCTGAATACAAGAATTATATAATGGTATTATCACTCTGATCAATACTGTTTACCGTATTGACTAAAAAGGGTGTGATGTTCATTGGGATAGAGTCTTATTAGATTGAATTTCATGAGCTTAAAGTGAGGTTGATATCATAATAAGTCCTGATACTGCCTTATCAGTAAAAGGGTTACACATTCTACTATGACACTATAGGTATCAGGATGTAGGAAGTGCTAATATAGGTAGATCGAGTTGTGGTGTATGGGTTTTGGTATTATAGGATTTAAGATAAGAATTACCCTACGCATGATCTATTGTTAGCTTCATTTGTTCATTATTTTTGCTATTGGAGACACTATTTAATGAGAGAGAATTTTGTGTGGTACACTAACCACAATAGCCTAAAATATATCCTTATGAAGTATGATCTGAATCTTAGGTTTTGAATGAGGGTGGAGTGCCTACAGCCATTTAAAATTGATCTTTTCTTCATGCTAGGTAAACAAATTGCATTGGTTTATGCACTGGGTAAGAAGAACAAGATACAGGTAGTTCATTAAGCTATTAGTGAGTAAATGTTTGTGTAGTTGTTTTCTAAGATTCATATGAAGGTGCATGAAAATAAAGGATAGACTTATCATTCATCCTTAGTTGTGACCTATACACTTTTGGATAGATTTATAATGAGGTAGCTATCATATTCAATAGACATAGTTATACATCAATGTGTGAAAAGTGACCTCCCTCATCTTGGTTGGATGGTAGACAATGATGAAATCATGTGTATTAATGGAAGTTTTTAGGTTCTAGTGGATATATACGAAGAGATGATACATGATTTTCATGCTTTATCTTGTGCAGTGCATCTTAGGGTCCCCAAGAGGTATTATGACTTGCACGATCGGTACTGGTGTCCGGGTATGGTTTGAGAGGAAGATGGTTTTGTTATTAGGTGTTCCACCTATTAACTAGTGAGGTCACAACATCAGGGACCTACTGGGCTCTTATAGAAGGCACTTATTCTATAGTGGAAATTTGATGACCTCACAATGTATTTTTTTGATTGGTTTTCCAAGGTCATCATGAGGTCACAATATTGCGTGTGTTGTTGTTGACATACTTATAAATGTCTCTCATTTATTTCTGATCAAGGAAACCTCTATTGTGGATGATCTAGGAAGGTTTTATATCCAAGAGGTGGTATGACTACATGGGGTATAGAGCACTATCATTTTAGATAGGGATGCCTGATTTACGTCTTGTTTATGGTAGAGTTTTCAGAGGGATATGGGTACATAGGTAGTTTTGAGAATAATATACCACCCTTAGACTGATGGGAAGTCAGAGCATACGATACATGTGCTAGAGGACATGTTGCGTGCATTCTTCCTAGATTTCTGGTGCTCTTAGAAGAGGCACATTCCCATGCTGGAGTTTTCCTATAATGATAGTTATCAGGAGACTACGCAAAAGTAACATTACACAACATTATATGGTAGTTCATGTTTTCTCCCCTAAGCTAGTTAGAGGTAGGTGAGGTAGCATTACTGGGACCACATCTCCTTAATGTTAATTCTATGAAGGTCTAGTAGATTCATAAGTGGATTTTTGTAGCATAGTCTTGTCAGAAGTCTTAGGTTGATTTCCATATACGACCTATAGATATAATGGTTAAGGATCACGATTTCTTGCATGTTTCACTAATGTTGGGACACATGTGGATCATGATATACGGTAAAATTTCACAATTATATGTTAGGCCATTTTAGATTTTAGGGTGAGTAAGTTCAGTTTCCTGACTGTTTCGGTTACATCAGAGTATTTGATCCATGCACGATGTATTCCATTTTTCTCAGCTACATCGTTATCATCATGACCCATCTATAACTTTTTCTCCCGATGGGGTTGCGATTCCAGTTGATGCATCATTTCATTAGTATCTAATAAGTATCATTGATAGGAGCATGAAGGATCTCTGAGGTTGTTTATTTCCTCTTGTACTGGTACTATGGTAGAATGTCTATTTATAGGATGAGACCTAGCAGTGGGTTGCTGACATATGTGCCCGAGTGTCTAGAGATGTTCTTAGATGAATCTTGACCATCATTCAGATAGAAATTCGGGAACAAATTTCTATAAGGGGTGAATATTTAAAGAAAAAAATATTTCATAAGAGTTATGGATCTTTTACTTCTCAGTTTAAATTTTTTTATGGCCTTAACGTTGTACAACTAATTATTTTAGGTGTTTTGGAGGTTTTTGAGGTTTTTTTGGAGACCAGAACCATGTTTTCAGATGAAAATGGCCTTGCGCACACAATATGCATGTGTTTCACTTGGTTCACATAATCATGAAAGTGGACATAGTAGCTTCCCAATGGTTTTGGGAAACTGTGTGTTAGAGGCTCCACAACCATAAGAAATTCAAAATAAGTTTCATATTTTTAATAGATAGTCATTCATGGTTACTGGCTAGTTATTAAAACTGTGTGGAGAGACCATGAAAAGTTTACCTTAGAGACCGTGACCTGTGCACAGTTTCCGCACCATTTGTGAAACTGCATGAGCTAGCAAGATGATTTTTTTTAATTTTATTTAAAAAATATAAAATATTTTTTAAACCCAAGTAGAGTTTTCTTCTTCAACGCATATAGTAATCATATATGAGCTGTCCCATGAGGTTACTAAGCTGTGGAATGAGCCCAATTGTCTATATGACCATTATTTAGATCATTGATTGTCTCATCTGTTCTATATCAGTAAGGCCTACATTCATTTTTATCAATATTCAATTCTTCTAAAAATTGACTATGGTATTTTATGTTAGGGTTGTATGCCTTTATATTACATTCTTCACCCATTATTCAGAACTCTCCTAATCCAAGATGAATATAGAATTGATACATGAAGATATATCTACTACCAAGGCGAGGTAGGTGGTCTATAATTTCATTAACCATTTCTGGTTTTTTCGAGTATTCAACCGATATTCTTCCCATCATACTTTTTGGTGTAGCCCCATTTTTAGCGATCTACTTATCATAGGCTTAGTCAGACGTGGTGAGGATGCTCATAGGTTTTATTTAGGTGTTTAATAACGCTTTTTTCATGTCATGGTCACCCATGGGGTGTGGATTATGGTTTTGACAAGTTTTTCCCCATATAACCACCAAATGTGTGTTTTTTTCTTGCCTAGGTAGAGGAATCCAATTAATTCTTTGATAGTAGTGAATAACTATTTTGGAGATGTAATTCCTCTTTGAGTATTGATATCTTGTGACCCCATACTGATTTTTTTATCTAGGATTAAATGAAATGTGTTAATAGGTGTGGGTATACATATATAAAATGGTTAATTTCTTGTTAAATGGGTTTTATGGGATGGTAGGCTCATATGATTTGTAGTTTATAACGGGTATCATGAGTGGTTATAATCACGGGTTGTTCATGTTTATATGAGTGGGTATACTCACAGAGAATGAATGTTTAAATTGAATGCTTTAATTGGATGATTTGAAAGATTCCATGGAATCTTCTCCATTGATTTGGGATGTGGTAGTGGATTCCTTGGTTTGACTCTACCCCTTGGGTCTTTATTCCATGGGATGCCTTGGGTCTTGCTACCCCATGGATCTGGCTTGCATGGGCTCATGTTGGAAATGCTATTTATATGCTTCTAGGAACCCAACTAGTGCCCCAAACGAGTTTCCACTAGGCTTCACATGGCAATCGATGTCGATTCCATGGATGAGCTCCATAGATCTAGACATTCATTTTTTAGATTAATTACATGGATGACCTCGAGCATGACACCTTGGATCCGGTCCTTTTTGTATAAACATACCTATACGGTGTGGTTGTGGGTTTTTGATACACTTCTATACATGACATATAAGTGGGGAGACTAGTATGGCTGGATGTATGGCATGTCCATGTGACTTGTTTAAAATTTTTAAAGAATCCTTTTTTTGGAAATGGATCTTTTCCTGGTAGCCCTAAGGGCTGTTTAATTTTACTTAATGTATTAGACTTGTGAAATGGTTATATGGACTTACTTTAGTATTTTCTTTACAATGTATAGAACTTTTATATTTCTATTAGAACTATAGAAACATGGGTGGTTTCCTTTTGGTATGTTTATCTAATGTCTTGTTTGGGCCTCCTCGGGGACACAAAGAGATTATTTTGTTACAGGAGATGATAGGGAATGTACCCTGGTGTAGGTTGTTTGTTGGGGAATTTCATATGGGAAACATAGGACCAAGATGATTCCTTTGATGCTATGATAACTACACGGTGTTTTGTTCTATTGGGATACAGGTATTGTATTGTATAACAATATAAAATTTTGGATATTTCCTAGATACATGTATCATATATACCATTTTTTATTAGAGGCATTTCATGGATATTAATATTTTCTCCTATTATTTCTTTCTTCCAATAGTCTTATTATTAATTTGAGTCCTCTTTTGTCGGTATTTAAATTCCATTGTGATACTCTACTAATGTGATTATAGTCTCCCCGCACACTTATATAGTCCCTTACTATTAGTAGATATCCTCAAGAATTTGGAGTGATAAACTTGAGACCATGTAAAAAACTGAGATCTGGGCACTATTGAGTGTCTTATGGGTCCAATACGTAACATCTTTAAGCTTCTTTTCTCCTATGGTTTTCTAAAACCCTTCATTTCCTATTAATTTTTGAAGAGAAACTCAATCTTCCATAGTGAGTGGTACTTTCTATTATTCTTTTATTTTACTATAAAACATGAAAAATAATCTATTACCATATCAATATAGTTAAATAATAACATTGGTATTAGAAAATATCACTTTAATAATTAGAAAAAAATTATATAATATTACATTCCAATAAGAAACACAAATAACATTGATCATCTGTATGTGTGGAGTACAACATCCATGAAGTGATGATGTTATTCATCAATAGAAACCTCGAAATGTTGATAGGAAATATGTATTTTATAATTATTTTTATTTAAGTTATAAAAAAATTCATAAATGATAACTTTCCATATATCATCGTTATGTCTATTCATTGAGAAATGAGAACGTCAATCATGAGTACAAAGGACTACCGCATATTCAATTGAGGAGTTTCACTTGTCAAAAAAACCCATAATTTTTGGTTCATATAATATATTTACTAAGGATATATTATATTTAATTTACCAATAAGGATATTTATATGTCACATTATTATTGTCTAAATACAACCCCTTATTCCTAAAATCATTATAATATGTTACCATTTAGAACAATTTAACCACCTATATAATCATTATTATAATAATCATGTCATAAATTATTATTGGATGTAATCTAATGGTAATACCTTGAAATAATGATAAATTTTATATGTTTTAATGATTCTAGAATGGTGTAGTTATTATTTTATAAATTTTTTAATATATCACCTATAATTTATTGAACATGTCTAAAACTACATCATAATGATTTCCATTTTAATAAGCCATATTGATGTTTTTATCATATTGAATATGGGATATAAATAATCACTGAAAAAATGATTATATATTTAACAATGTCAAAATTATAGACTATAAAAAATTAATTTAGAATTGATATTGTCTTCATGATGTTTTTTACAAAAAAAACAATGTAATGTTCTTGTACCTATTTATAAAAAAACTGTAATCAGTTAATTTATTTGTAATATATAGTTATAAAATAATAATATAAAGGGTGTAATTTTTATATTAATTCATGTAATAATTTATTAAGATATTTGTGTTCATTATATAGTTGGATAGAGCATGGTTCAGTAAGAGTTATACAGGGTAAGGTATTTTCATCTCAAATTCTGATTTCTGAGAGATGAATTGTATTATACCATTAATTTACTTTATGTTGGGTATATGTTTCCTAATTTATATTTTATTTCCATGTAAAATAATTGTACGTATTAATTTTTGATCTATTTTATTCTCTATATATTTTAAATAATTTTGAGTTAAAATAACCAAAAATTATAAATTACGCGAATCACTTTTTTCCACATAGTCATAATCACCACAATTTGTCTATTATCATTAATAAATGATATATTATAACATTTAATGATTTTATGTTGTATTAATACTTTATTTTTTTAGGGATATCATATGTGAAACAAATTTATAGTTCCATTATAAATCTATTGGATCATAAAAAATGAATTATGTTAATAATAATTTACATCACTTCTAAATTATTTTTCCTCTACATCATTACATTATAGTTCCCGCCAATTTAATCATTTAATTAAGAGAAAATAAAAATATTTATATCCTAAATGATAATTATATTTTCCTTTACTAATTTAAAAACAATGGTTTCATTTCCCACATTCTGAATAGTTTTTTGAATAAAGCATATTAAATTATTTAAACATATTTCCCCAAACATGATCTTTTATTCTTACTTTATACTTAACATTTCAATATATTTTTTATTTCAAAGCAATGTGTATTTTTCCGAATAAATTTTTACATAATGTTTTATGAATTGTGTTCATAATATTCATTTTTTAATTTAAAGTTTCTTGAATATATTAATTTTCATTTGATATTACCAATTTATTTTTAAGAAAAATAAATTTATTGAATTATAATCAATTTTAAATGTATTATTTTTTGTTGAATTAACGTTTCCTAAATAACCCTATATGTCCAATTCAAAAAAACTCATTTTAGAAGATTAATTTTTCATATAAAATAATTGTGTTTTTATTTAGTGAAATTTAGGAATGTTATAAATACTATTTCATCACATGGATAATTTATGACAAGATAAATGATTTCATTTTATTTTCACACTTCTGTATAGATGATGAAGGGTGTGGTATAAAAACACCCTTCAATGATTTATTTAATGATTTATATCTATTGAGATAAAGAGGTTATGGATGTATTTTATTCATAATATAATTAAAGAATTTTATATTTTTAATAATATGAACAATTAAAATTTTGTTTGTTCACAACATGATGTTTTCCCACTTTTTTTATTCACAACATAAATTATGGTACTTTTTTTCGAAAATAATCATGAGAAATTCTTTCAGAACATGAAATTTGAACTTTTTCTCAGAACAAGACATGTGGGATTTTTTTTATAATATGATGCTTGAGAATTAGTGTTTTCCACCACATCACGAGTCGGAATTTGTTTGTTGAAAATTTTATGTTTGGTAAAAAAGTCCACAAAATATAATACTTACCTTTACTTATGATTGATCTTATTTTATATGTTATGATATCTCTCAAAAATATTGTATCATTCACAAGATATATTAATTTGATTATTCTCTATGGAACATGTTTTTTCTCTCCATATTTTTCAATATTTTTAAATATTATTGGGTTTTAATTATAGATATCATTTCATTCTATCATGGAATGTGGAAAAATATTTTTCTTTCATGTTTTTTCTAAAATTATCCATATCTTTGTCATGTTATATCATATTCTAAATATCTAACTATTTATAATATGTTAAAAATTATTTTATTTTTTATATTTTGAGATTATTAATTTTTTATATATTATTTCAAAGGTTATAAAGTTGAGTATAACATTGGAGATGTGTAAAAGTTGATCTACAGTGGTTAAAATGTGGTGAAATTTTCGACAGTATCATAAAATATGTTTCTTATATATATAATCATTAAATACATAAAAAATTATGTTCTTGGGATTGTGATATTTTCCATTTTTTTAATGATTATACTATAGTTATGTTGTAAGATAATGAAACCTTTATATCACATTGTATCAATATAGTGTTTAAGAATGAATTTTAGCACTCGATCTGGGAGTGTTTGTTTAATATTCTTCAAGGTGGCATGATTTTATAATTATAATGATATAGTAACCAACATTATTGTCTATAATATCTTAAGAAGGTGTTTTCCATCAGTCGAGTTGTGATTAATAGTAGATTTGTGGTGAACTATTCAACCATAAAGAAATATTTTTTCATTATTTATTTTTTTGGATCTATTAGAAAACATGTGGGTGATGCTCATATATGATTCTCATGTATCATATTGTTGGGTTCATTTAGGGGAATAATTTTTTTTAAAAGGTATCAAAACATATGAAATGATTTTTTTTAAAGGCTAATTCCCAAAACTAGAAAGTTATTATTGAGTCATAATTTCAATTTTCAAATTTTTGGAAGAAGACATTCCAAATATAGGATTATCAGAATCAATAATAATGAATCAAAATTGATAAATTATAAAGATGTAAAGGATTTTCTATTGGAAAATTATAATGTTATGGATGGTTTTCTCTATATTTATGTGGGATAAATTAGAGTTTTTAAATAGGATACAATAATAAAACACATGGTGTTTTCAAACTAATTTCTTTTTCACCATCATGAAGAGTTACATTAGTGAATTCATATGACCATGTGAAGGTATGTTTGGGAAGATCAATTCCAAAGGGTGTACTCTCTAAAGTGATTGTAAGGTGGTGTAACCATTTAAATGTATAGGTCCTTAGTAACTATTATTTGATGGGGTTATTTTGTGATATTATTTTATTTTAAAAACATCATCATATTTTTTAATAAAAAATATCTAATAATAAACTAAATCAATAATTAAATATAAAATGGTCAACTGATGTTTCACATTAAAATCCATCGAATTCGTTAAATAATTATAGATAGATTGGATATGAGTATTTTAGAAATTTAAATTCAAAGAATTAATTTTTCACAATAATGATATTATTAGAACAACTTATTAAGGTGAATCCCATGTGAATTTTTAGAAAACCAATGGGATTAATCAAAAAAGTTATTTATTATTAAAGGATGAACCAATTTACACAATACATGGTCTGATTCTTATATGAATAAATATATTTGAGAACTATGTAGTTGGTATGCTGGATGGATTCCACCTAGAAAAGTAAATACTCTAAATGATATATATATTGCATTAATATGTATAACATAATCTCATATGAAACCAACTTGTTTCACGTGTCAATAATATTCTCACTCATAAATAAATCAACTTCATTGGGTTAGAAAAATTGTATTTTTAATAGTAGATTGACTTATTTACAACATGAGTAAGTTTTTTATGTTTAAAAATACTAAATGAGGGGTGATGGAATGTTTCTCCTTAACTGTGAGAAGTATCACCTTTGCAGGATTACCCAAATGGAGGTTTCATTTTTTAAAAATTGTATTTAAATACTTTATTGAGTTTAAATAATATATTAATCTAATATGTAATGTATCAACACAAGAGATTCATTAAAATTTATTAATAATCATTTTTATGTGTCCTTTCTCCGATTTCTTATCACATATCCTAAAATATTTAATTTTTTAAAATTGATTCATTATACCAAAGAAAGATCAATTTGGGGAGAATTAAAATTCACTTCCTAATCTTGACAGAAAACATTTGTTATTACAAAAAAACACATAACTGGAATGATCAAAATGAATGGAATATATATTTATACATTTAATAACATCATCAAAATAAAAACAAAATATAATTTTAAGTGAATTTTCTCATAACCTAGTCTATGAGCCTCGAAAAAATGTTGGGGGTATTTTATGGCCTAAAATGCATGACTAAAGACTTAAACAACAACTCATTAGTTTTGAATGATTTCTTCCATTAATCCCCTCGTCAAATTCCAATTATATGATTACCTCTCTACTCCTTTTTTTTAAACAAAACATATCCACTTGATGTAGTCCAAGCATATCATCTAGTCATGGAATTAATAATATGAAGATGGAAATTATTTTATTGAAGGTCATAAAATCAGTACACATTCACCATAGTCCATATTTTATAGGTACAATAACCATTAGATCTATAAATGGTATTATGATTTCAATCATGAAACTATTATTGAGAAACTCTTCTACAAACACCTCAAGGGTAACTTATTCCATTTGTCTTGTGTGATAGTTTGTAAAATTTGGTATTTGTGTCCATGGTACCATCCTAATTTGGTTTTAGATATCACTAAATAGTAATAATCAAACTGGAAACACATTAAGAATAATATTGTGAAATTTATTGAGAAATATATTGAGTGGTGGATAAATTACTTTTGGGATATTTATAAATTTATGGGCTACTAATAGTAGGATGTATTATTTTACTCACTCTTACTTTCTAAAATAAGTATCTCTATATAAATATATTACTAAATTTTCTTATACATTATTTTCTTGATACATCATTAATGGATATAATATTTGTCATAATTTTTCCTTGTTAATCACCATTGTGTTAGTTTATCCATTATGAAGAGAATTCAGATAATATTTCCACATTTTCCGAAACATTATCTGATAATATTTCATCACATTTATTCCACAAATAAAATTATTTTCACAACGATTAATAAAAAATTATACTCTATATTTTTTTGATGTGATGTTATACCTTCAAAATTATCCATATAACGTGATATAGATATTAGAAATTTTTTCATAGTGGAATATGTTTTTTATTATGTTGAATGGGATTATGTTATATTGACATCCATGACCAATAATAACTCAAAGAACAAATTCATTTACCCAAAAATCAGGTTTATAATATATTGTATCATTTCGAATCCCCTTGTCATAATATTTTAGACATCACTAAGAATTGAAATATGTGATCCTCTTTATCTTCTATGATGCTGTCTTCTATATTGATAGAATATTTCCCACCTCTTATTAGTTATTATTTTATCAGTTAACATTATCATTTTATATAAATTAAAAAATAAATAATCATGTAGTTTTTTATTTCTTTAAGGATGATAATGTCATTAATCATATTACTCATTTTGTACAGATTAGGTAGTCTCATTATCTAGGATAATCCGGTTGATTAGTTTTACCACGTCTCTAATGGTGGATTTGAGACCCCTAATAAACCTTGATATTTTTTACCTCTTTCTCGAGAATGATATTTCTATATTATATTTTTTTGTAATCTGGTTTTTATTTTTTGACAGTATGGATTCATTTAAAAAAATTAAATCCATTAAAATAACATTAGATAATATCTGTTTGGATGGATCAAAATTTGTAATGATTCATTCATTTTCCCCCATTAGTGGATTGGATTTTTTTCTTTATGATTGATGGTTATTTTTCATTTTTTCCAATAATAAAGATGCACCATATGAAAGATTATTTGCAAAATATTTAAAGGAAATATATTTCCTTATATCTGTCATGTTAAATTATGTTTCAACTGTTCAAATATTATCAAAACAATCATCCACATTATGGTTTTTGTTTAAATTTTGTGGGTTTTCATTAAAACATGATTTAAAATGGTCCCTTTTGGTTCTATATAGTCATCCCCAATATCAAATACATCCTCCAACATAGATGGTGGAACTAAAACCTAAGTAATTTTTTTTCATAACCAACATTCTATAAATAGAACAAATAATTATTTTTAAAATTTTGGTATTGGGAAGTTGGAGCCTAAATTTATGTCTGTGTTGGTAAGTAATGATCTTAAAGTTCCCCCAAAAGTTCCTCTTACAAGTTCTTTTAATGATTCTATTATTTTATTATTTTTATCTTACAATTTTTATTAGAATACACGATTTTCAATGATTAGGTCAATGGTTTTGTTTGACAAGGTGTAATTTTTTTTATTTTTCTATTAATTTCCATGATAACAAAACTATGAAAATAATATAAATAGATTATGTTCTTTGATGTTGTTGGTGAAGAAAGCTATGAGAAATTGAATCGTTCATAACAAATTAATTCCAAAAAAATTCACATTGATCATTTTATAAACACCAAATAACATATACAAGGGTAATGATTATCCATGGATTGCATGAATGAAATTTTAAGAAAAAAGAAATTTAAATATTAAGACAGTTGAAAATTTGATTCAAAAAAATTATATTGAGTGAATTGTAATCATATATCGATGAATCCAATTTAAGACCCCTCTCTATCATACAAACATGTAACAAAAACCAATGAATATCATTATTCGATTCCTATGTTCTATAATAGATGATCAATTTATTTTAAATTCTCATATAATCACTAAAATATCATCATATATATATATATATATATATTCTTTGATTGCTTAATTCATGATATTCCATAATTTACATCTCTATAAAATAATGAAAATGGTTGAAGGATTAAAAATCCATTAAAGTCTTCAAACTCTCCCATTTTTAATATAAATTAGTTCTTATACCTGGGCTATAATAATTAGAAATTTTAATTTGTTTCTTTCAATATTTTAACATAAAAAAACAACACATTCATTCCAGAATAGTCTCTCCAGATTATCTTTGAAAGAAAAAAGAGGGAATTGTTTGTTTAAAATAATATTTATCTAATTTAAATAATCCTTCTAAAAATAAAGTAATATTAGCCTTATCCTATATAAAAGAGTAATGAAATTGAAAGATGTGAAATAAAGGGTATATAAATAAAGGGTTCTATAGTTGTTTATAGAATAAATTGAAAATACACAAGTCAACTCCATTAATTCTTGATGTGATATTGGTAATTTTATTTAGGTTAAGTTAATTGGGAACCTTTATAGAATGATTTAAATAAACTAATAATTTTTATAATACATTTAACTAAAACGAGGTTTTTTTGGATACCTTGACATGTAATTGTAGGTAGTCAACACCACCCCTGTGACTGAGTCAATATAGTCTACACTTCTCCTATAGCATATCATTTTTTACTAAAATGAAATTAAAAATCAGGTGATAAGTATAAGGTTAAAACAACATCATCAAATAGTTTCACTATAATCTAGAAGATATAGATAATCTTAAATAGTTCACAAAAACATCAAATATTATATTAAATTTTACATAGGATTCAGACTTCATTTCCCATTATAAATCTGTAATATAAAATGATTTGTAAAATGATTTTTTATTTTATTCACACTATGAGAGAATAATAATGTGAATATAATTAATTATCTCTTAAAAGTTGTAGTCAATTAAAAATAATAATTTCATTATCAATTTAATAAATTGGTTTTTCATATCATATAACAAATCCACAAGCATTATTCTATATATATATATATTATATCATATTCTAGTTCATTTATATTTCATGTTTAAAAATTATAAATTATTGAGACAAACAACTTCAATAATTCTATTCAAGATTATAGCACATTCTAGTTATAGATTCCAAAAAATATACTCTAAAATAATACTATATTAAAATAATTCAAACTGATTATAATAATTTATTTCCATAGGAGAATCAATGATAATCTACAAAAATAATCTACAAAATAATTATAACACCTCATGATATTTAAAATACTAACATCTTGTTTGATATCACGTATGACCCAAAAAACAAAGATTAGTAGAAAATATAAGATACTAAGTCTTTATGATCCATTTATTTATAAAAATATTCAACTTATTTTATAGCATGCGATGTATAGAACACCATTTTTAAACGATACATGATACTCTATTAAAATATTATTATTTAGTAATTACCCTTATAACAAAGCAATTAAGTTGGTTGGTATGAATTATAATAAATAAATAATGATTTTTTTTTGTTTTAAAACCTTTAAAATTTATTCAATTGTTTTATATTTATTAGAAATAAATATGAATCAATTTAATCTAAGATAATAGTTTTCTTATAAACTATATTTTTTAAAAGTATGTTTAGTCACACTTTACAAAAATAATTTATAATTAATTTTTACCGTAGTCATTAAATTATTTGACATAATAAAGATAATTTTGAAAATTAATATATCAAAATTATATAATAGAATATTATTATAATGTTTCTGAATTTTTTATTCTTTGATTAACGGTGAACAATGTTGATTATTACTAAAAACATCATTTTCATTTAAATTATTTAAAAATTAAATAATATTTGAAATTAGATTTTAATTAACATTGTTTAATTTTTAATTTTTTTTACTATATTAATTCAGTGGAACTAATTTCATATTTATTTTTGATATTACAACCTCCTATACTTACAAAAATTCTATATTTGAAAGCATAATTGTTTTCACATATATGAGTTTAAATATATATTTATGTAGAAAAATTATGTTAATTGAATGAAAAAAATTGTTTCGGTATTTGAAATAAGAATAATTTATATTATATAATATGGTCAAATTATTTTTTTCCAAATTGAATAGTGAAAACAATAAAATATAATTATGCTTAATGTAATAATGGGTTTTCCATGGTATTAAACTATAAATTAAAGGGTTAAAATGACCTAAAAATGTCAATATATTATTGTATGATCATATATAAAACTAATAATATAAAAAATATCATATATTTATTTTTACGATTTTCTCATGTACAATACATTAACATTTTGGTTTCTTTTGAGAAATTTCCATGTAATTAGCAAGATGGTTCCCTTTCGCCATGTATAAAAGAGAACACCATCCCATCAATCCCTTTGGCTCCACCCGAAAAGGAATAAATATCTCCGAAAAATCTTTATAGATATTCTATATATTATTTTACTCCAAAAATATGATCCATATGGTCTATAAGAGGAGATATTGAGGAGCTTTATCTTAGAGACGGTAATTATCTTAAACAACGATCACTCAATTTATTTATTATTTTCAAACAACCATTTATTTCATAAAACCTAAAATATAATAGACAAATTATATACCATGTAAATAGATGTTATCATATTTACGGAATATTATTTATCAACTTCCACACCCATGAAATGGGAAATAAAATCATCGATCTTGTGTACAGTTGAATGTCGCCTTGCGAAATGATGTAGTTCATTTTTTTGATCCACCTTTCAAGAAGAGATATAATGATGGGTCTAACAAATTTATATAATAGTAATGATATTATTGTACTTATAGAATATTATTATCACATATACCTTTGTACCACATGTATAACATTGCTACTTTTAATGGAGGACTACCAACTCATGATGTCATGTGACTTTTTTTCTCTTACGATATATATATAACATGAAATGGATAAAGTTAATGAATATATTTGATATATATAATATGAAATTTATTATGTATAATTAATATATAATCCAATTAAATATCCTTTTACTTGTTATGTGAATGATATATTCCCTTTTGCGTATGTATAATCTACCATCTCCATAAAGAGATGTGATAAAGTTTCCATCTCCAACATCCATTAATGGTTCTCAAAACAAATATAATTAGTAAATATGATTTTTATAACAATTTAATAAATATGTATATTATATATATTTATATATCATATGAAATTGAACTGAAACATTCATGACAAAATGGGAATGGTAAAAAAATTAACATTGACAAAATGAAAACAATGAAATATTTTCAAACAGTTGGTGGTAAATGTTATAAGAGGATCATATAAAATATTATATAAATATTTATGGTTATTTTATAAAATAATAACTTGCTTAAAAACATTATAAAGTAGTTATAGACACTTATGATGGAAATGAGACATGTGGTAAGGGTTTTGCATCTCACATTTACTTCCATGAGACATAAGTCTTATTCACCAATTATTTCCTTTGTGTTGTGAATGTAATTCTCCCTTTCTATATGTAAAATAATTAATAAATTTTAAATTCTTGGTATATGATATTTCATTTGAATTCATTTTTTTCACGGGGATTATAAATCAAAATTTATCATAGTGGTAATAGTTCTTTTCACAACCTTACCATTATTTATGGTTGTTTTTGTTTATGTATCCCGAGGAGAATTATTTTATATTTATATTTGTAAAACAATATAATTTATTCTTATCTTGTTATTAATTATATATTAGATGTAATATTATAATTTTTTTCTCTTTCTTGCTTATAATGATTTAGGAATTTTTTTAAACTGACATTATTTACCTATTCAGTAGAAAACACTTTTTAATAAAAACCCTTGTCCTATAAAATTGTTAAAAATAATGTTTTTATCATTTTAGAAAGTATTTATCAAATACAGTTTTTCCCGCTTACTCACTTTAAAAAATATTTTCGAAGGATCTTATTTAGTTTTTCAAAATAATTATCATTTTTATTTTTCAAAAAATATAAATGGAAATAATTTATCATTTATGAAATGGATTTATTTTTACACCATCATGAATGAAATGTTTTTTAATTATTATTTTAAAATATAAAAAAATTTATTTGAAAATATAATTGAATTTAATTAATTTGTTAAATTATTGTTCTAAAATGTGAAACTCCAAATGAGAAGTTTATTTTTGTCAAAAATGTTTCTAGGTATCATTCATAGTATATATTTTCCCCAATTATATCACTATTGGAAAATGATCCTCTACCCACGGTCCAAAACTATGGGTATAGACCCCAAAACCGTGGGTATAGGCTATACCCACAGTTTGGAGAACCATGGTAGTTGGTGGCGTCGGTATAGGTCCATGACGTATACCCACGGTTTGGAAAAACCGTGACCGTGTCATAACTCTATGACCATGGTTTGGGGAAAAAGTGGGCATAGGCTATCCAAAAATGCCTATACCCATGGTATTCCCAAAACCGTGGGGAGAGGGTGACCTATACCCATGGTTTTCCCAAAAACTGTGGGTATAGGTCCATTTTCCAGTATTGTATAAACCCTATTTTTATCATGTTATGCATATAAGATATATTTTATTGACATCATCCTTATTATTTTTATAAATGTATTATGATCAATATTAATGGTGGTGTATAATTCCATTACCATTCATCACTTTATTATAGATGGTTTATGATTATGTTTATTAACTGGGGTATGTATTAATTTTTTTTTGTTATTTTTTAAATTATAATGTTTCTATTCATTATGTTTTACCCATTTCATATAATTTATGAATTAGACCTATTATGTGATGGGACCATCTTGTTATAGCCCCTTAATGCATTGGTATAACTCATGAGAAAACTATTTTAGGTTCTGGAAGAGGCCTTATCTATTTATTTAGATGTCTTGACCAATCCATCAACAATATATTTTAGAAGTTTGTCATTATGAATCTATATATTTATATTTCATATGATTATTTAATTAGTTATAATTTCCATGGGTATGTTTTCAATATAATATTACCATTTATATTAAATTGTTTGATCATTATTTATTTCTATCATATTATTCTCATGTTATTGATTAAATTTCATATTTTTTAGTTATTTACCTTAAGGTTTGGATTATTCATTTTTTTATTCACATATTTTGTTGTACTCATACCCTTATTAGGCATTCAATCTCACCCCTTTAATATGTTTCTTTTACCTATGATATCTAGAATTGTATTTTTATTGATACGATGGGATACTCTATAAGGAATAATGACATTTTGAGAGAAAATTAATTCTGAATTTTATGTCTTCAATTGTAATAATAATTTCAAGTATATATCTAGTTTAAAAAACTAATAAGATATTTGATCATTCAGGATGTGTTTCATTCATTCTTAATCCAATGTAATAAATTATAATGGCAATTTTTTCTACTGGGGTCATGGTCTATATAATTATTATTAGAATAAGTTTAATATAAAACCTTGGAACTAGATTTTGAATAAAATAGAATAGGGAAGATAAACCAATTATAGAATTTGAGGATATGTATATAAGAAGATCCCAATGTTTTGGTTAGAAATATATTACTATTTTTTAAATAAAATATATTTCTGCATAGATAATATATGTGGATGTAGATTTTTCATAGATTTACCAAGGGGTAATAACTCTAAAAAGGGTGTATTGGGGTTGACCTGAAATTTAGATGATGCATGAAAACTGGCCTAAATACACACCTAGTTTGACACAACAAAGTGATATTCACTAAACAACCCAATGTTTATTTATGAGAAATTATGAAGGATTTGACAATAATGATATAACAACAGAAAATATGTTTATGATTTTGAGATTATCTATGTTTAAATTTCTCAATTGTTGTACTATTCCTCACTATTTTTGGGATTATATGATATGATACATAATTTTGTGATACAACATTGTGTATTATATTTATTATAAATAGAAGATAGTGTATGTAAAGTTAAATAAAAAATGCATTCTAATGAGAAAGACAACCCATTTCTTATATGAGATTAAGAGAGTCCTCTAAAGAGAACTAGTCTCCAAAAATTTATCATCTTATAAGGATACAATATCATGTGGTATCAATGTATAAAATGTATTAAGAAAGTATTATTAAATTAATGGAAATAAATATATTAAACGAACAAAAAATAAAAAAAAAGAATAATAAGAGGATGGGATGGAATGATTTTTCAACATGTGATACTTGATAAAGGAATGACCTTGGAAAATAATAATAATAAAAACGAGTTTTCATCATATAAGGAAAAAAATTCTACCATGAACATTATGAAAATGGAATGAAATAATCTTCCAATGTGAAATACATTCACTATATGGATATTTTGTATTATTCAAATGAATACCCTGAGCATTTGAGCATGGGGATGGCCCCCCACTAACTAGGCTATTCTATCGCTATTGGGATCACCCACTCATATGGTTTGTAGTGCTCGTATTTGACAGTGAGTGATCCTTCTTCTATATACTCTACACTTCATTTACAATCTCTATTTCTCATTTATACTCAATGTCACCCAATCGTATCCTATCATACTATAAGGTATATGCCTACCATTTTGGGGAATTGATCTTAAACTATGGTTGCTCTTCTGTATGGAACATCCACGACTTACCCAACTATTGGTCATGTTTTGTGTTCTTAACAGTGGATTTAGAAGTTCATTTAGTTTTAGTTGGTTTCATATCTTTTGATCTTGGGATTCATCATTCTTTTTATGGTAATCTGTTTCCTCTTTTTCATTATTGCATGCTCTCAAGGCCTTGTTCGAGAAAACAGTTTATCTTGAAAATAGATCTATTTCCTCGAAATCCATTTCGGTCTAACATAGTGGTTTTGAAGGGTGTTTTGATATTTTTCTGGTTGGGACTTCATTAGTGGTTTAGGAGTCACGACGTGTATTTTTTCCTGTTCTTCTTTTGGTATTCATTATTCCTTCGTCGGTGGGTTTTTAGGTATTCTATGTTTTCCTGTTTCCGTACAATCTTGATAATGTGGTTTAGTATCAACTTGCATCTGGACATAGGTTATTTTTGTTATATCAGTGGTTTCTATTTATGTGGAATTAGTTTTCTCTATTCCCTGATGATTTTGTTCAGTGTTTTTTGGTAATTTTTTTGTCAATGTCAATGACAACAGTCAATGTTAATGATTTAGATCAAAAAATCAATTTCGGTGTTTCATCTCGAAGGCCATGTTTTTTTTTTCGTGTTCTATTTTCGAAGGCCCCTTCTTTCACATTCCATGGATATATGTTATTTCCAGTGGAGAACCAATTCTTGTTAGTTAGTTGTGTGTATAGAACATTGGAAATGGATTAGAGTTTCTTTCTTTCACCTGGTTAATAGTATTGGTCATGACGAGGATGATGGGATAGTATTGGAGGATGTGTATCATGGTGGTGGTGATTTTGGGTGGAAGTAAGTTTGAATAGGAGGATAATTTTGGGATGAGGTGATGATGTCAATAGTCTGCTGCATTGAATCTGGGAAAAAGGTGTGGAAGTACACCTTCTTGATGATCAATGTTAACATTTGAAATTTTAATTTGTTTATGGAATATTTTAGCTATTTTTATTTGTTTGGGATTGTTCTTAGATATTATATTAATGATGTTTTAGTTTTAAAATACCAAAAACCATTTTTTATAGGAATTATAAAATAATCAATGGAATATAAATCAAAATAAGCTAATATATTAAAGTGAATTTTATGATATTACTAAATAAATTGTAAAATGATTAATATGATTTTGTTTTGATTAATGATTTTTTATAGGAGTATTTTTATCTATGATATTATGTTATAAGAATTATGAATTGTTTATATATTTTACAATTTTAGTATTTCATTATGGATTTGAAATAATGTGAGGAATGGTACCAAGAACAATAATTCTTTGTAAAGTTGAAATTATTCTAAAAATAATTTTTGTGGGAGGATAAAACATACTATATTCTAGATGTTGAGATAATAATGACCAATTGTTTTTCAGGAAGTTATTTTTAACCATTATGATTTATCTAATATTTCATGTTGATGTAATTATGGGATATTAAAATTTGGTTTCATTATAGGATTTATATTAATATAGTTTTAGAAAAAGGACAACCGACATTCTAGATGACAATATATTGAATCTAACAAGGCTTTGGGGCTTAAACCCACAACCGAAAGAAGATAAGGGTTTGACACCCACCTAAAACCTATGTGATGTCCTTGTTAATAAGTCATTGTTTTAAATTAAATGATTTCACAGATAAATATTATTATCAGAATAGTGGGGTTACTATTGGGGTGTGGATATTAATGTATCAAATTTAAAAACTTGTGATAACCATATTAGTTTTACAAAATATTAATAAATAAAAATAAATAGGTTTTACTATTTTATGGATTATATCAGTTGTATGAAATTTATTTTAGTGTTTTTGGTGAAAAAAATAATCATCTTGAATATTCATTTATTAAGGTATGAAATAATGTTAAAAATAATATAATCTCACGCAAAAGATAAAATTGTTCCTATGAAATATAAAGATATAATGTAAGTTTATTTTCACATATTCTCAGCCAAGATGGTAATTTATTTCATCAAATATGGGAAAATGATATTGAAATAAAATGTTAGCCAAATAAATTCACTTTGGTATAACTGGTGGTCTTTTATATCATCACATATTGATGGTTTTGGGGTTCTCAAATTTCTATGGGACACTCACATTCTCATTATCAATGACAATTATCACTCTCTATAATTATATATTCTATTCAACCATATCCATATATTTATATCACACCAATTATCTCATACTGGGAATCCAAGTTATTCGGTATTCCCCTTGACATTTTCACTTCCCATTCTCCATTATTAAGAGGATGTTTTATTATCCCATTTTATGTGATTTTTTTGTGAGGGTATTTTTCAATGTCAATATATTTTCTATCAAGATCATGATTAAATTTGTAGGACCTAATTTGTTTAATTGGTGGGTTATAATGTAACACCCTGAGTTTTTTAAAATAGAAATATCATGTTTGATAGTACATATGACATAGAACATAATGAATATAAGATAATATAACATCTGAATACATTATTATATACATTAATTTAAATAAATTCAATATATTTAATAACATGTGATGTATGAAACCCCATGTTTAAAAAAATATGACACTCTATTAAATTATTATTTTTTAAACCTAAACAGTATAACATTGCTGATATAATGGTTGGTATAAATAGTTCTAACTAGATTAGGAATTTTTTTGGATTACACATTTATAAAATTAATTATATGGGTTTTTATTTATTATTAATAAAATAATAACTATTTCATAGTAAAATAAATGTTTTATGAAAGCCATTATTTTTCTAAAACACAGTTTAGTCAGGATTTGCGCACATTATTTATAAATTATTTTAACTTATTTTAGAAAAAATATATGAATAAATAAACATAATTTTTTAATTCAGTATATCACAATTAGTTAATGTTGAATTTATATTTTTTTCATGTTGAAGTTTTAAATGAATATTGAAAATACTATTTTTTTACTAAAAACTACTTTATGATTAAATTATTCTCATAATTATATTATATTTTATGAAAGTTTTAATGTAAAATTGGATCATTTATATTAAAATTTTACTAATTTAGGACATTTTAGTCAATTTCTTATTGATTTTTTGATATTAAAACCTTATATACTTATGATAAATTTCACACTGAAACCTCTCTTTTCATCATGTTTATGGATATAATACTATATTGAATTATTACCCTTCATTTAATCAAATTGGAAAAAATGGATTAAATATTTTTTATCTCCAAAATTATAATTATCTCATGGGTTCAAAATTATGTTCTAAAAAATGAATTGTGAAAAGATAAAAAAATAATTACCTCTATTAATGTAAAAATTGTTTTACTATGTTGTAAAACATAGAAGATAGGGGTTAACATGACCAAAAATTGGCCAAAATATAATTAGATTAACATATATCCATAGTATCCTATAAAAAATGAAAGCATAAGGTTATTTTTAATCTTTTGGAATATAAAATACTTTATCACTTAGGATTATTTCACAAAATTCCCACGAAATTTCCAAGGGGGTTCCATTTCTGCAGGTATAAAAGGGAAAACCATCCCATCACTTCTTCACACACATAAATAAATTTAGATTGAAAAAACCCTCAAAAAATATCTCTCAAAAATACATATATATATATTGTATATTTTATGGTCCTCCTAAAAGGACACCCCTAAAGACATTAATAGAAGATCTAAAGGTGGTTTCTCTAATAGAATTTAATTTTATTAACAAATAACTTTCATACGGTTTCTTATTTTACAGCTTAAATTATTTCATATCGAATTCAATATAATAACACCAGTATCTCAAATATATTGATATGTTATTATGTTGAGCGAATAATAGTTATCCATCCCCACCTCCTTCAAATGGGATATGAAATAATAAATTGTGTGTACAAAGGACTACCACCTTGAGAATTGATGTAGTTCATTTACCATAACCACCTATCAATGAAGGATATAATGATGGATTTAAAACAAGTATATTTTATTTATGATAATATTATGATTTTAAAATTTTAAATTAAAATATTTTATTATATTTTCTATTCTATTTCAAATATGATAATGACACTCATGTGTACGTTGAACTACCCCTCATGAAATTATGTGATTATATTTGCACTTACATAGTACATGGAATGAAATAAGGAAAATATTAATGAACATATTCATATTTTAAGATATGTCTTTGATTATGTTAGGTTCATATTAAACACTCTTCCAAACTATTTAACTCTTCAAGTGAATGATATTTTCAATCTTGGGTATGTATTTCCCATTATCTCCATGAAGAAACATGATTAATTTTCTATATAGAACATTAAAAAGTGGTTATAAGACTGTATATAAAGACGAAATATTATATTTATAACATTATTTTATATTTTGAGATTATATATATATACCCAATGCACAAGAACTGGAACTCTCATGAGATAACGCACATGAGAAAACTAGTCAATTAACACCTAGGACAATGAAAATAATGTAATATTATTAATAAATAGGGGGTAAAATATTATAAATGGGTCATATATGGTATTGTAAATATATTTATGATTCTGTTATAAATTTATAACATTGTTAAATCCTTTATATAGGAGGTACAAACACATAAAATAAAATCATTTTTTAGGATAGCGTTTCTCTTCTAAATTTTACTTCCATGAGACATATGCCATATTCACCCCTAATTTACATTTTATGGTGTATATATTGATTTTTTTATATATTATGTCTATATTATATTTATATTAATGGTATTTACGATTTCATTTTGTTTATTTATTTTGTCGGGTTTATTATTCAAATATTACCAAGGTTGTAAGAGTCTATTTCAAAATCTTTTCTTTATTCAGGATTATTTTTGTTTAAGTCTCCATTTTGAGGAATATTTGAAATTTATATATTCAAATAATTATTTTTTATTTTTATATGGTTATTAATTATTTTTTAAGAAATAATTACATTTTTAACACATTGTTAATTAAAATTATAGAGAAAAGTATTTCAAAAAAATATAACATTATTTATCTATTTGGTCGGAATCCTTTTTCATAAAAACCTATGTTTTTCTAAAAATGATTTAAGTTATTAAAATATTTCAAAATAATTTATTAAATAAATATTAAATAATTTATTATTTCGATTTTTTTGGAAGTGAATCTTCTTGTATTTTTCAGAATAATTCTTGATCTGATTTTATAGAAAATGGAGAATGAGTATTTTTGTAATGTGTATGACAGGAATGAAATTTTTCATTATCATGATCAATATATGTTTTAATGCATATTTTAGTATTTTTGAAAAGATACCTTCAATGAAAATATATTCTAATTTTTTTGTGATCTATTTTTTTTGAATGGAGATTTTCAAAATCAAATGTTTATTTTTTTTAAATATGTTTTAATGTTTATTTTAAAATGGATTTTTATACATAGACCACATAAACCATATGATTTTATTATGATACATTAATGGAATATATTATTGAAACCATTATTATTATTTATCTAGACGTTTTATGATTAATTTTAATATGGATGTACAAATTTGATACCATTATCCATTTTAATGTTGATCAATTATGAATATGTGAATTGATTTTGGTAACTAATTAATTCTCATATTTTATTTCTAAAATAAAAAAGATTATTTTGATTATGGTTCAACCATTTTATAAGAATAATGAATTTTATTTATTAAGGGATGTTTATGGCCCATTGTATCCCCTTTATGTATAAGTATGTCTTATGAGATGAACTAGATTTGGTTTTTTCCAAGGGATTACTCTTTTAGTTGGATGTATTTTGCCAATAAATCAAAGTTAGGTTTTATATGTATATAATTATACATTCCATCATTATGAATTTAGTTATTTATTTTCCATGTGATTATTTAATAAGTTATAATATCTATAGTTATGTTTTAACAGTAATATTATTTTTTATATGTAATTATTTTATAATAATATATTCTTACCATATTTTTCTCAAGTTATAGAATAAATGACATCAGTTTCAGTTATTCACTATGCCATATTGATTTTTCCTCATTTACCAATATCTTTCATTTAACTCTTCAAGATACTAAGAATTTAAACTAAATCATTTAATATGTTTTAGTTTAACTATGATATTAGAAATATTTTAATGATTAATATGTTGGAATATACACAAAGAAATACTGGAATTCTAAAAAAATTATATGTTTTCTTATTTTTTAAATTTTAATAATAATTTATTGTATCTTTAAAGTTTACCAAAAAAATAAAACAAATTGTTCCGTTGAGAAGTGATTTCCTATATCGTATTCCAATTCAATAAAGTAGACATCATATTTAGATGACTTTGTTCAAGGTCAGTTCAATAATTTGAAACAATAATGCTGCAATTACTATCCCTATTAATATTTTTATATTTTTCTCTACGACATGTTTTTTTAATATAAAATATCTCCCAGTATATTTCACCTCAATAATTTATAATATAAATATTTAATCATAAAAAATTATCCCCATAATATTATGCATTGGTTATGTTAAAATCAGGGAATTCCAAATATTTTAATATCTTAATTTGAATTCTAAAAAAATCCATAATTATTCCCAGATAATTAGGTTATATATTATCTTTTCATTCAAAAAAACGAGACTATTTCAAAAAAATAATTATTAAATTCTCTTTAAATCAACAAATGAAATTAAAAAAATATAATTTCAATTTTTAATTTTAATGAATTCATTCAAAAAATTAACACAATTATAATTCTATGAGATTGATTATTAAAGAATATAACCATTATTATAATACCTTCATAATCTCTATGATTATCGATCAAAAAACATTACATTCAATACACCAAGAAAAAAATCTGTAATTTGAGATATTCTTTTAAATGAAGATCATTTAACTAAACTTCCTTATAACTTTTCAGTGCTCTTAAATATATGAATATTAATATAATTATGGGATAATGAGAAATCATGGAATGAAGATAGAGGAATATTATGAATCATGATGTGATAACGAAATTAAATAACTAATATGTTTTTATCCACCACAACTTGTTTGTGAGAGTTCTGAGTGGATATTTTCATTGAGGATTTCCATATGTTTTTTTTTTGAATATTAGACATCAAACTAAAATAAACCTACAATAATGATGTTAGAATAACTGATTTGGAACATTCATATTAAAGTTGATGATATAAATGATATCTACCACTCACTTATTTATATATTAAAACTGGTGTTATTCATACCAATTCAATCTCACCATTTATATAAAAAATACACATTGATTAAATCAATAACAAATAACTTTGGATAGAGGAAACTGATTGGATTTTGAATTCTAAAATTTAATCATCTACAATAATCTCATCATTAATTAATTACAGACAATTTTTTTATTTTATTCAAAAAAAATTCATAATTATATAATATATATATATATATTAGATTTTTTACTATGATATTTATTTTTGAAAATAATTTTATAATAATTTTTGTATATATATATATGTGGAAAACCCACTTCATAAGGCCTTTTTTCAATGGTAGGATCTATGAGTGTTTTATCCTATTTCTAATTTGGGAATTCATGAGTTTTGTCTACCTCGTCAACAATAAACTAAAAAAAATGTGTCACAAAAAACCATTAAATTTATTTATTTTGGAATAAAATTATTACATTCCCTAACATATATTCATAAATATTATCTATATATATCATAAGTATATAATTAGACATAATAAAGGTATCTTCCATTTTTTAATTTTTTTAGTATCAATATCTAAAATTATTATCATATTTACATGTTTTTGAAACATTAAACATTATTTATAATGATATTTACATTCATAAACTCATTTCATTACACTATTATGGCCATGTGAACACATAATTTTCATGAAATCCTTAAGGAGTAAACCCATTAAATCCTATAAGATGATTCACCACTTCTAATTTAAAATATAAAATATTATGCAGTATTTTTCCATTATTAGAACACATAACATATTAAATATCATCAATCTTCTTCGTTACTTTTTTACCCACTGAAAACATTGATTAGAATCAGCCTAAATAAAGTGATGGGTTTCCTTTGAAAATGATTCATTTTATAGTATTTAAAAAGAAATTGTTTTTATTTTTATTCATGGTCTCTCTAATAATATATTTTATATATGGATCTGTAAGGTTTCTTAATCAGCCCATATTGATAATTGTTATAGTGCCATCTTGTAACAATTTTCTCATATTATTGAGTCTCAATCATATATGTCTATAATTTCCATTTTACATGTAACTATATTATTCATATAAATATCCTTCACAACAATAATTGATTTAGAATTGAGGCATCATAGAAAGACACAATATAGTATTCAATAAAAGAATAACAATTCATTTAGCATTTGTTCCACATGTCGTTGAGGCAATAAACTTTGAATCCATAGACAAATGTGATATACATATTTTCTTCATTATTTCCCAGTAAATATCACAACCTCCAAGTATAAAAAACCTTCCATATATGGATTTAATGTCATAAAATGTTTAAATTCAAATATAATCAATGTATATTTATAATATAGTGGGATAATTATTGCATTATAAACATAAATCCGGTGTCCTTATCATGTATCCAAAGACTCTCGTTATACATTTAAAATGATCCACACTAGTATTACCCTTATATATACTCATTTTATATTATGTAATCGAAATATTAGTTATAGTATATTTCATTTCCAACATTAAGAAACCAATTCCACTATATTACTCAAGTTGTGTTATTGCTCTTCCAATATTCATAAATAGCGTTACAATAGAATCAAATGGAGTAATTTTAAAATGATTAATAATTTAGTGAGAGGGGGTGTTGATTAAAATTTCAATTTTATAAATCTCTATCATTAAGAATATTAACCGGTATAATATATTAGCAATAATTCCTTATCATATTTTTATAACAATATCACATGATTAAAATTTTATTAAATAAAAAAGAAAAAAATATTTACAAGTATTATCAAATTTATTGGAACCTCCATCCTTTCAATTGACACTATAGTGGGTCGATGGAAATTTATTTTTTATATATTTGAATAATAGTTTTTAAATCAAATCATATTCACAAAAATTTACATTTTGATAAGATTTATTACACTGACTCATGTTAGTTTATATATTTTGACTAAAAACTAAACCATAAAAAAAGTATGAATGTGTTTAAAACTACTCAAGAAATTATAATCTAAATAATTGTTTATACAAATTTATAATTTCAAAAAATATTATCACGTGAAATAGATATGAAGTATATGTTTTTAGTTAACCTAAAATCTATTTACCTAAAACACTACATAGAAAATAATCTCTCTAATCATTTTTATATAGATTTTTGAACTTCATTTTTTCCAAATGTCAAAATGAATACTCAATTTGGATGTCCTCATCTCCAATATCATTGGTTAGAAATAACTTATGCAATTTATTCAATAGAATTTTATATTTTTTAAGTGTGAATAATTTTTTGTAATGAAATAATTATTATCCATTTTTATAGGTTCCCACAGAATAAAAAAGGAATGAAACTACTTTCATTTTCCGACGCACTACAATTCATAAAATATAATTTTTTTTAACATTTTGGTTTTTTGAAGACATATCAACTCTTCTCAAACATTCAAAAGACTTATTGAATATGATTATAGACTTTATATTTATATAATATTTGTCATCATATTTACTTAACCTCAGAGGTTATGTAATTTTATCAAACACCTTGAAATCAAAGGAAAACACAGACCACTTCAATAATAAAAACAAATTGAAATTTAATTTGAAGAATTATTTTCTTTGTGGACATCAAAATATATATAAACATATCGATCTAAAAAATTCCTTTATGGAATTAATTAAGGAATATTTTAGTGTGAATTGTTTTTTGTAATTTCTCATTCAAATATTTCTTTTTCATATTCTCTTTAAATTATTTTATTCATAAGTAACATGTGCCCGACAGATTGGTGTCTCTATACAGTCACCTTACTCTTCTAAAAAAATCATATTTCTCTTAATAATTTTTTATCTGATGACATTGTAAATGTTTGTTTGATATTCCTTCATATCCACCAACTCAATTTTAACTTTGAAAAATTGAATATTACTTATTCTGTAAAAAAATACACATTAGAATTCATAAAAACTATATGTTTAAAAAAGCATCTTCACCTATCTGAATCTATTTTACAATTTTTAATAACTAATGAAAAACTTAATTTAAGATATTTTACTACATTGTTGAAACATCTAAATTATTTAGTTTCTTGTAAATTGGTTAAAATAAAAACCACTACCATTAACATTTTAAATTTTACTCAATTTTATATTCATCACCATAATGAACATTTTTATCAATTAATGCAACAACATTAGTTTAGAAACATAATTAAGCTATCCAAAATATTTGTTATATGATGATTAAAATTTCTTTTATGATGAATATGTATGAAAATCATACAAAAATATATTCCGAAGGATCTATTTTACATCTCAAATCATACAATTTTTTGTATCTATATTGAATAAATCTAAAATTCCAGACAACATAAAAATTCACCAACAAGAAAATGTGTTGATAGAATGTTGGTCTACAAACCAAAATTTAATATAATATTAATTATGGACATATAGTACACATTTATATACCTACTTTATCTTATCTTCCACAAAATCAATAAATATAGATCAATATACGTTTTAAAAATGTTTTTTGGTTTTTTATCCTCAAATACTGTATTTTTATTCATTCATAACGTTATCTAATAGACAATATTAATTTTTTATAATCACCTTCATCTAGAATGATTCAACTGAATATAACCATGTGAATTTTTATCCTTTTTAGACCGGATCATTTGATCATCATTTCAGAAATAATAAATTTTCCAAAAATGAAGACATATATATTCAGAAACATTTTAAACAATGATTCCATATTCAAAAATTTCTCATGGTAGTCTGTCTAAAAAGAATTTTCTAGTGAATTTGTGTCCTAAAGTATATTTGTTCCCCCCCTTTGTCTTCTCACACAATCTTCAAGTAATTTACACATCATATTGGATCATGATATTTTCATGATTTTTGGATCTTTTGAGAATATAAAATAATCATATAATTTTGATTTTAGAAAATTCAGAAAGAAAACATTATAGCTTTCTAGTATTATAACATTTTATTTCATCAAAAATTTTATAAAAATACATGGTTCATAATATTTATGAATTTTTTTCTCATCTATTATATAATCACATTTTTCTAGAAATAGTTTGTTTTTTTAAGATAATTTTTTTTTTCATAAACATCAAAAATGAAATTCAATATCCAATTATGATTTTTTATCAATATTAAATAAACCATTAAACAATAATCAACAAATAAATTCATGAATAATGGTATTTTGAAATGTTGCGAAATGTTTCCTCAATGGTTTTAAAAATTAACTGGTAGTGATAGTTCAAGATAAAAAATATATTAGTTTAGTCCATCGTGGGTTGGTTTTAGGAATTGTCACAAAAATATTTATTGTATTGATAATTTCATTTCTAGAAGAACTTTTGTTCTATAAAATATCATAAGAATTAAAATCAATTTAAACAGCTGCGTAATTTTATATTATATAGTAGAGGTTTAAATAACCAGTAAATGTTTTTGGTCCATATTTGGTGTCGGATTCGACCCCCACTGAGAATGTTTTTATAAAATTCTGTAGCATTTTAATTTTTCACTACATAGTGCAATTAAAAAAATTCTGTAGAAATTATATCCCAAAAAATAATTAAAATATAACACAAAATCATACATCAATATTTCGAACCAATATACAATAAATTATAATGGAAGTAATAAATATAAATAGAAATATCAAAATATAGAGAAGCTATATTTTCCAATAGATAAATGGTATAAGATAAGAGAGAAACCCCGATATTTTAAACTAGAAAGCTCTATAGGAACCCATGGAAACACCCAAAACAATCACTAAAACCTGTCACATAAGAAATAAAAATAAAATAAAACAACAACATAACAAACATAAGGAAGATAATTTCATATAAGAAAAATAATAATCGATTACTATATTAATTATGTCACATAAATAATATCTAATCAATGGAAACTCAAAAGGTCCTAGTGAGATAATACTAGATAAACTCATGTGGAACCATCATCCGGCAAATTAATTATGTTTTTAGGCAACAACCAATTAGATTACTACAAAATTTAGTCCATATAGTTAAAAAGAGTCCAATAACATATGACTGTAGTCATAGTACCATCATGAAAACAATATACAATATCTATATATCTACCACATTGATTTCAAGGGTTCCCATGATATTAGAGACCAACAGTGGGTAATCATGAATCACATATTAGTCACACATCTATAACATTCGACAATGAAATATATATAAATGTAATATCTCATCCCACCAACTTACAATATTCTTATAAATAACCCATATATATTCAATGTAACTACAAAAAATGACCCCAATTATATCATTGGATCAACTAGATTTTAATAAAATAAGATTCTCTCTGGAAATAAACCATATGTTTCACACATTTTATGAAAACAAACATTGAAAAATTAATCAAACATGACTTTGGTTTTATGATACTAACCATACATATAAAACCTTCTTAAAAAGTGACATTATAAACAATATTTTATTTAGATAAATTATTTGAGTATTTATTTGAGGCCTTTAGGGAAATATAGGGGAAACGTCCCTTTAAAAACACCAAATCCAATATATCATATATATATATATATATAAAACCTCAATAAAAAACATTGAAATCCTCATAAGAATGAGTGATCAATAAGAAATATAAGACCATATTGTGTGAACTATTGGACCCCAAATTTTGTTTGGAATGTAATTTTTTGATAACTCAAACTATTGACATTTTTAATTTTTTGGAATTACTAAATTTACATTAGATTTAATCATTGTGGAATTAATGAATTTCAATAAGAGTTTTTCATCATCATATTAGCGATAGTCTATCATTATTTTAGATAAATATCATCTCCACCAAATCCAATGTCATACCTAATAAATACCCAACAAACTAATTATTTCACAATCTTAATCTCCATATCCAATACATATTACTAGAAGCTATATAAAATATTTTTTTTAAAACCAATGGTGTGGTATATTTTAATATAAATATAAATTCAAAAAAATATCTTGTACAAATTAATCTTGAATTTGTTCTATTTTACTTATCACTCTAATAATCAAATAACATTTTATAACTAGTGACACATCAAATTATCATATGATATAATTTGAAAATTTATTTATATAGAGAAATAGTAAAGTGGAATAAAATAAATACAATGAGATTAATTTTAAAAATATTATTATTTAATTTCATAATTGAATTTTATTGAGCTTAATGTATTAAAATTGAATTTATCTTGGATTAAAAGTCTTTATTATTCTAATATTGAGTCGTATTCCTCTAATTGAAATATGTAATCGAAATGATATTCATCTCCACAACCAAATGGACAAGAATTTGTACAAATAATCATATAGAATCGTCTAGGGGATCCAATCATAAAGGGGATTTAAATCATCAATCCATTCAGATTTTATAGATCCTAACAATTCATATTTTCTTCAATAATAATATTTTTTAAATATATTATGAAAATATAGTTATTACTATAAAAATTTTCCAATAACAATCTCAACAGTAAAATTTTGACCAATATCTATCACCCTCGAATATCCCTCTGAAAAAATAGGAGTCGACTAGGATCTATGAAATACCTTATACATTGTTTTCCTAACCATTAATTAATTAAAATTAAATTCAAAAATTATATTTTGAATAATTAACATTGAAAAAAATCAAAATGGTAAGAGTGGGATAGTACTAACAATAAATATATATACATACATGATAATGAATGACATAACATACAAAAAATATAACATTTATGGTTACAAAATAATCAAGTTATGTAAATAAGTCAATTTTAATTTGTTAATAGATCTATATTACTGGAAATGAATAACATATAATACATGTGGTTTATTAGTACATGGATGACTTCCCATATAATCATTTTATCCTTCAATTATATATTCATCCTACTCCATCATTACCTCATCTACATGAATCACCCCTAAAATTAAAATATGTCCAATATACTGATGGATAAATAAGCATGTTTCTTACTATTTATGGGATTCAATGTCAGAGGTCGGATAATCAACTTCATCACCAATTTCATACAAGTTTCTTTGTTTAATGTGATCAACTACCTCCTCCCATCATCCAAAAAATCATTTACATAATATACCATTTTCCATGCGATGATAATATATGTGGATAATGTAATTTATGGCCACTAATATCCATCAAGGGAGAGAATTTCAGAGAATTAAATTGCAATGAATATCTTTTAATACCCTTAGTAAAATCAACTCATTTTCATTTGAATATAACAACTCAAAAATTAAATTATTAATTTACTCTATTATTATCATTCAACATTAAATTTTATCCCATTTCTAAAACTATTAATATACCACTATTATGTGTGTTTAAACCATATTCTTGATCAAATATAATAAATTTAAACCCATTCAAATTATAAGTGTCAATCATTAAAGCATGTTATAGAGTAAATCAATCCAAAAACATGAAATATTCTAACAAATCACTATATGTATAAGTATTTAGGATTTATAAAATGTAATATTAATTATTCGATTTAAAAAATATTTATTTCAAACAAATATTTGTATATATTTTAATATTTTCAAATGTAAAATATGTGCAAACCATTCTACAAGTTCTTTACTAACAAACATTGTTATATCTTTATCATTCCGTGTTTGAAATATTATTCACCTATCAATTTGAATCATGATCCATTCGACTAATAAGTCTTCAATTTCACTATTCAAAAAAAACATATCTATATGATTGTAATAATTCCATTTTGATCTGGGTAAATTTTGAGATCCTTTGAACTAATCTTCCAATGAAAGGAAATATTTTTAATTCCCATGTAGTTTAGATTGAGTCAATATTTTATTGACACATATTTTAATAATTAGTTTTATCTCAATATCACACACGTATCAAGAAAAAATTGTAAGACACTCCCACGCTAATGTGCCTTCAAAAATAGAATCTTAAATGTTATATTTCACTTATTATTTCAAATGACATAGATATATATAAATTAAAATCAATAAAAATTTATTATTTACATAATGAAGTGGATATAATTGTTTAAATACGATGAAAATAAACTAAATATTTTACCTCTTAATTGGATATATCCATTGAAAATGATTAGGACCTCTTAATTTAGTTTCTTCGAAAAAATGAATAGTTAAATATATGATGAAAGGAAAAAAACAATAATGGGAATATCATCTTAATTTAACAAAGCATCTGTACAAATATATCATTAATGTTGTCAATATTAAATGATTGTAGAGTTTTCTCACATAGTTCCCTAAAAAATGTAAAACATTAGAGTAAAACTATAGTAACCATTTAATATTAAAATACTTTCAATGAAAATGGTAGTAACTAACAAAACAAAATATGTGAATCACAACTGCTCAATCCCGATAACAAATGTTGTTTTAAGTTGACACACCTAGATATGTTACCTGAATATGGATCATATACATTCACATGATTTAATATTTACATGAATGTATCTTTATACCTATTTTTCATTGAAAATGTTCTTGATCATACATTATATTATCATTTGGTCATAGATCAAGCTTCATATTCATTACTTGTAAGTTATTCCATGAATTGAGACGGTCCTTTTATTTTTAATTCTCATTAATCATTGTGATGATCAAATTACCACAAACCGTAATCTAAATATGTGTGTCATTTAGATTATGAAGTAACAAATTGAATTTCCAATATCAAATATTGAATAATATACATTTTTATTTGATTATTCCATTTCAATTTTAATTTCTGATGCACTTAGGTCTATATTATTACTATTATTCAAATAATTCACCTTCCCTATTTATGTATCTAAATTTACATGTTTTTCAAAAATTTCACAAACAGTCAACAAAATTTAAGGTGGCCAAATTTTAGAAGAACCATTATCATTTTGACTTATTCAACTAAAATATAAGAGATGCTTCGAGAAAACTAAGATGACATAATAATCACTATTTATTTATATAAGGAAGTTGTTTGGGATAAAAATCAATGTTAAAAATATGAAAATCCAAACTGATATTTGTGTTTTAACCAGATAAGTTCCCTTGTCAAGGGAAGTCACTAATGGTCAATATTAGAGAAATATGCATTTTGAACATTGTTATAAAATTTTAATCATATCTCTCAAATATGTTTCTATATAACTATTTTAATTTTTCAATTATAGGCAATATGTATACTTAAATATCATATATTGGGAATTTTCATTTAATAATCATCAAAATGATATAATATTTTCATTGCATGAAAAATCCGTAGAGTTGGACTACACGGGATCAAAAAAATAACCAAATTCTATAAGTGGTACTAAATTTCTTATTTGGTTTGAATTCATTGGTATAAAATCCTAATCGTACCTTAATAGGATCAGATGATAAATCTAGAAATAATTAATAAAATTTATTACATTATTTTTAACCTCTTGGTTTTCATGCTAACCCGTTTTTTTATTTTTTATAACATCCATCTTCGTGTTCTTTATTGTTTTTTGTAACATAAATTATCAGTATATTCATGATATTAAAGGGATGTATTGAAATGGTTTTTTAGGTGTGTTATTTTTCTTATTTTTCATAGTGTTATGATGATTCAAACTTCCAACACCACCAATTTACATTCATGTATATGATAAACATGTTTTTGAATTTTTCTACATGAATCATATACCTAATAAAGAATAATATAATTGAAAAATTCATATATTTTGGTGTAAATTAGACCATGATTAGTAACAATTTATTTAAAACATAAAAATACTCATGGATCTTATCTTCAAGAAATGCTTCACAAAAAGATCCCATATCATGGACATTTCCTTATTTATAATTATGTACCGGAATTTGATATGTTATAAATTTATAAGAAAATAATGTTTTGAATTTTTTGTTCATCCACCATAATGATCATTATCTCATCATTAACTAAATCATGAAAAATATTTGAATTCCCACTAAATCTTTCTTTTATATTATTCTATGTATAATAAAAAGAATGATGTAATGTTATGTTACAGTCTCATTCTAGTTATCCTGTAGTCCCAAAAAAATAATTTGACATGTTACTCTTTTTATCCCCCTCAAATGATCATTTTATATGTTTTAATTTTTTTAACTCGAAATGGTGAAAACATTATTTATCGGGGTTTTCAATTCAATTTCCATTGTAAAATATGTTTGAAGCTCATTCTATTGACTACGATTAGTGCTCAAACATTCTGTAACATTCAATAATCCCCTCTAAATCCTTCCAAAAATTTGATAATGAGATTAATTATAAATAATGTTTTTATAAACAACATATATCTTCAAACATCTTGAAATTTTACCTATAGGTATTAGTAATATTATTATACCATCAATGGATCAATTATATATTGAAAAATATAAAAACATTCCAAAACCCTTATCCTAATGAGGTTTGTTCCTTAGTAATGTGATAGATAATTTATCTACATATCACAATGTCCCAAAAATTCCTTAAATAAAATTGAAACACATAAAATATATTAAGTTATTTAAAAAAAATTCCAATTTATTTGAAATGAATAATAAGAAAACATTTTTAGTCCTTTTAATTTTATTATTTTTTTGAGAAATATCATTTTTTAGATATTAATTTGAATGTATATAATTCATTTCATGGGGTACAAATAGATGATCGAAACAACGTTCCTTCAATGTAGTAAAAATTATTCCTTCATTGAGAAAACCCCCATAATGAAACCAAAAAAACATTTGAGAATCTTAAATAAGGTAACATATTAATTAATGTTAATTAAGTCATTTAGAAGGCAACTAAAATATAAAATTAATTGACACTGATATTTAACAAATTATTATATTATGTAAATCAATTAAATATAGTTAAATATCAACCAAAACATTATTTAGAATTCAATCATATAGTAAACATATTTATTAAAAACATTGGTATCTAAATGAGGGATTAGAATTATAAACAAGATATATTATAGAATTTATATACATAAAATAATGGGAACAACATACACCACTCTAACTATGAAAATGATGGTGAAATTCCACCCCAAATGTTCTAACAATTCCCTAAAAATTAAGGCAAACATAAAAATAAAAAATACCTAATTTAATTTGACCCAAATTAGAAGAATAATATAAATCCATTCTATAAATAGGGAGAAAACTATCTCGATCTATAGAAATCACCATAATGAGCCTTAAATAACTCATCACAAACCCAAAGAAGTCAAGAAGAAAAAAAACATATACCACACAAATTGGTAGGGGTTCAACCGTGGTCTATAAGGAATCATAAATGGGATGAATAAAGAGGGATGAGGGGATATCAGGGAGTAGAGGCGATAGGAAAATAGAAATCATTCTGAGGGAGAACAGGGGGTGGGTGAGGAGATAATGGGTTGGTGGGGATGGAATTGGATGTGGTGGTGTGGGGACAAGACACAAGATTGGGGAGTAGTGATAGTGGGGAATCCAAAAGAATGGGGAGGGGTAATTTAGTGCAGCAATGAGGTGTAACATGGGAGGTGTTGAGGGGATTAGATAGAAGCACAAATTTGGGATCAGGGAGAGGGGAAGAAGGGCATATGAAATGATTAAGTGTTCTCTTAAAAAGTTACAAAGATATAGAATATTCTATTTAAAATACAATGGTAACTATTTGAAAAAAATTTATAGAGGGTTCCAGAAACTGCTAATATTACCCTATTTTGTTTTAGTGAATAAATTTTCATTAAATAGAATTTTAAATTTATTTTTTAAGAAATAAATATTTGTAAATATTTCAAAAAAAATATTTCTCATAAGATGGTTTCATAACCCCACGCTATAAGAATAAGTAATGTTTATAATGAATATCACCACTTATTGACCAACAAATTTGTGTCCATGTTTTGATAAACTCCCTTCCAATTAATTTTTTCATTTTTTAATTTTATCTTTACAATTTGTTTATTTATCCTCCCAATCCTTGATCACATAGTATTATAATTCAAGATTTTTTAGTGAACATATACAATAACTTTAAGGGAAATTATGTATTCCCCCCATTTTAGGTTTAATTTACTATCCCACATTAGGAAATGTTTTATGTACCAACCCCATTTATTTAAATAATCCCATTCATTGTGGGGACTTATTTATTAATCATAGGAAGTCATTAATGTTTATTAAATATTTATTTTAATCCTAATATATAAAAATCTTTATTTTTTAATAAATTTAAAAAAATAAAAAGTTTGACATTTTGTAGACATATATTCTAAAGAAACTTCTTCCCCAAAAATGTTCTCATTGATGAATTGATACTTAATATAATTTTTTCATGAATATTGGAAATGATTTTTTAGATATAAATCACTCACAAGTTATAAAAAAATATTATCATTTGTGTAGAAAATGTTAATTCCAAATCATTCAGATGAAATTTATGCCATGACATTTTAGTATAAGCACGTGTAGCAACAACATAATATGATTTCATTTTTTTTTCAAATCCACATAAATATGTTTCACAGTATTCCAACTCACAAAACATTATTCAAATAGAAATAATCATTCTAAATTTGATTTTATATCTTTGAAATCTCCATCCCAATCATCATATGTATACCTATTTAACATTATATCACTACATCTTTTATATAATAGCCCATGTAATTTTTTTTTATTAAACAGACATGTGAAATATTTTTACATTCATCATATAAGATTATATTAGATCACTCTATAATATTGAACATAAGGTTATAACAAAAACAATATCAATTTTTGAAGCTATAATACATGAAAAAAATCTTCATGACTTTCAAAAATAATTTTGATTCAAAAATTTCATAGCTATATCTTGTCTCATTATCATACCAACAGAAATTGGAGTAGACATTTATATTGAATCTACCATTCCCCTCATTTGTAACAATTTCCTATTCTATATTTCTTGATTTCGGAAAATATATAATTCTGAATGTTGGACTTATAAACCCAAAAATATGGTTAATTACATAAGCATTTACATTTCATAATTCATATTAATTGCTTCAGTAAACACTTCACAATATTTTTCATTATCTACTTAAAAAATTATATCATCAATAGAAATAATGAAAATAATGAAACTTGCATCCATTTCCTTTATATATAATTTTATTCAAAACATTCCAGGAGAAGAATTCAACTTTTTCAAGAAACCATAAATATACAAAATGTTCCTAAATATAGGAAAACCACTATTGGTTGTATTTACCATGAAAATTCCTTCTTATGCATTCATATCAAAATTTTCAATATATAAATTTTTATTCATAAGTAAACGAACTCATCCAAAAATCTTGAAATATTTAATTAAATGTTTTTTTAATACCACATTTCATAGGAAGTCACATAGAATTCAGTCCTCAACAAACATCTTTTTTGAATTATTACAGTAGTGCATAGGACTTCTCTCTATAAAACCATATAACTTTTTTACCCAAACAATATAATTGTTCTCATTTCATCTAAAGTACTATGTTTACACTCTGATACTCTATTCTATTGAAGGGATTATAGTGCACTGTATAGATTCATAATTCTAAGTTTTATAAAATCGGATTCAGTGGAATTATTTGTGTACTAATTTTCATTATCTGTTCTTAGTTTCATTATATGATCTTATTTCCATCTCAACTTCTCCTTTGAGAAATATGATTATTTTTGTTACTGCTGACTTTTTCTTCATTAAAACAATGTTTGTCATATTATTGTAATCATAATTAAATGAAATAATGTTTAAACCACCTTTACTGATATATATCTCATTGACCCACATAAATTGGTGTCAATAATATTTAGAGGTCTTATAGACTATAATTTAGTGCCCTTTTGAATTATTCCAAACATATTCGCTCTCTCATATGATATACCAACACAATCTTTCCTCCTCATAAATTATTACATGTTTACTACAACATCTATATTATAATTTTTTCATAATATTAAATTCAGGTTACTGAAGCCTATGATACCAAAACTATTTTTCATCATCAAAACTCAAAAAAATAGTGTTATATAATATTACTCTCTTATAATGATTTTAAAATTATTATTTTTCCTCAGGTTAAAATTCACCATCTTCCAAACAACAGACAATACATGAATAGATAATAAAAATATATTCTTTATCAAAATTATAATGTTGTTTTACACTGGGTAATTTATGATTAATCCCATAAACATATAAAATTTAGATAGATTCCCATTTTTTAACTTCAATATCAATTGTTTTTATTAATTGGTTTTAAAGGATCTATCATTTCAAAATATTACTACTCCTCTAAGTATAATTTCATTAAATTTTAGAATTTTCATATCACATTTCACATGAGACGAACAACCACTATTAATAACCCATGTTTTTGCCTTCTTAAATTTCTTTAGAGCTTTCTTAATACAAAAAATTATTTTTCAAAAAATTATTTCTTTTTAACCTCTTTACATTCTTGAATAAGAAATTTTTAATTGAATTGTTATTAATTATTCTTCATAAATTTGATCTGATTTTTCAACTCATATAAATTAATATTCACAAAACTCAAATTGATTTTTCATTAGATGTTTACTAATATCTTGAGACTTTTCTTTTCTGTAATTCAGTACATTATGAAATTTTATAATTTTTTTTCTTTCATTGATCAATATCATTTTGTACCAACTAATAGGTCGAGTCATGTTGCGCCAAAATTTATAAGATATGTGCCCAAATATACCTCAATATAAACAATGGTAATTAAATATTTGTGTTTTTTATAGATATGATATTTCCCTATAATTTTATTAGTGATGATAAAAAAATATCACTATTTACCTCCCATAAACGGATCATATTTCTTATACATATTGTTTTCAATATTCATTTATTTGATACATTTATCATATCCATTATCAATACATGATTTCCTAATATTTTTTTAACACCTGCAAGGATACAAAATCCTGATTAACTTTTACATTATTTGAGTAAATATATCACCTAATTCTTGGAGTGATATTTCTCAAACAGTAAATATGATTGTAATATTACTTAGATATCCTAACAGAAATTTTAGTTAATTGTTATTATGGTAGAATCATCCTTGATATGTTTTCTATTAAGTTAATTGTTATTTAGTTAGACACATACTCAACATAATTATGAATTTTTTCTAGTAGAGTCAGATTATACATTATTACACTATATACTTCTATTTTAAGTTAATGTTTACATACCACTAGTCTACTTATATTATTCCTTAGATTATTTGTTAAACTTATTCCACTTTAGATTTTCACTATAATTATCTACAAATTCTCCAATTTTCTTATTGATAAAATTTATTGAAAATTTTCAAATTTTTCTATAGTAGAATAATTTAAGTGGAATTAAACATCCATATTTTCCACTTCCACTTTCATAATTTTTAGAGGTAAGTGAAATGATATTTTTATTCATTTCATCATCTTAAATTTCTTTAAAAACTCTATATCATCATTTTTTGATCAAAATAATTGTTTTCGATATTTCTTACTGGCTCAAAATTAATTTCAACGTTGTATTTCTATTTTAATGATAGATATTTCCTCATATAGTAAGAACAAAGAATGTTATTAAATTCATCACGTAATAAATAAACTAAATTATCTCATATTTATATTTTATTGTCCTACTAATAAGGTATGTTTCTCATAAGATTCTTGAGAATATTAAAATCATCCAACATATCACTAAAACCTCTATTGTTTCTAATGAATTTACTAACTCTGGTGAAATAGGAACAATATTGTATTCTTCTCTCATTATGATATCTTCAAATATTATTTTCTATATTTGTAACATTTTCTATTTCATATTATTATTCATGTTGTTGATAAATTCAATTTTTCACATATTTCCATTTTTATTTTTGAGACCCATTACTAACATGAATACATTTTCTAAAAAATAAATTGAAATAAAATTTATTGATTTCCCATCAATGTTAATTTAATTCGTATGAGAAATGGTTATAGAATAATCTTTCACAACTGGTCGAAAACCATGTGTGAATCATCCAATAACGTTGAATACTTGATACATATGTTACAGTATTATTCTATTATTTCTATTCTTGATAATGTTTTCAAAAATAATTAGGTACACCTATATAGTTGTTGGAATTGATATTTTCAATGATATTGTTTTATAAATAGTGCATTAGATTTGATACCGATTGATGTTTCTACGGATTGCTAAACCACTGAGGGGGGGGGGGGGTACTTAACAACTATAAATTTCTAGAGTTATTTACATGTCATATTTGTATAAAAAATTTATGAATAATTTAATGATATTAATTTAATCAAGGTATTAAATATTTACAAGGTTCTTCCTTTGTATGACAACCTACATCATTTCCATGGATACCATTGAGGGTATATGGAAATTAAATATTATCAATTAAGTGGAAAAAAAATTTATATCAAATCTGACTAGTCACCATATATATTTATATTGGAATGATTAAACTAAATTATTTCTATTATTATATTTTTTATAAATTAATGATCCAGAATAATATATGAAACTTCTTAAAACAACTTTAGAAATGTTCCTCAAGAAAGTTGAACATTCTAATTATCTCCATCTAGAAATTATTTATTGGTTCACTTGATATGAAATTTTCATGTTTCATAAATCTCAAATAACTTGTCCCTAAAATATAATTAATAATTAATTGGTCTAATGTATCAATGTGTAGGATTCTAAATTGAAACTTTATCAAATATTATTATTGAAAACACTATTTCGAATTATTTTACCCAAAAATCAAATTTAGATGGAAGCTAATTAATAAAATAGATTCTTCAATGTTTATACTTTTTTATACGAGTGAATAATGTTATGTACAAATGTATTTTTACACCTATTTATAGGTTATCCTAGAATACAAAATTTGGGAAACATTTTATTATTTCTCCACTCAATCAAATTTATAAATCAAAATTTCTCACACATTGGAATTTTATTAATAATTCTCCAAACAACTTGACCATTAAATAGCCATCTTGAATCTTAAAAAAACATCATTAATTCTATGTAACTTTTACTCAGATTTCCATAACCTCATATGATAATGAATTTCATTAAACATACTTTTCTTATCAGAAAAAATAGACCACATGAAAAATATAAACCAATTGATTAAAAAATTTCATCATTTTTTAGGTTTGTGAAATTTATAATGCTTCTTAGAAATCTCTATCCAAAAAGGGAGGTCTATAACTCATTTATAAACTATTCACCTAGAATTGTTGCCCACAAATTTCCCTACGAGATCTATATTTTTAAGATTCTCTAAAAATTATATTCTTTGCAAGAATCATTTTTCGTACTGATTGTCATGACTATAATATTACTTTAGTCTTCTTAAAACATATTATGGATAATCATAATTGTTCATTTGATAAAATTGTAAATGTTTTTCTAGATTTTTGGAATGATGAACCAACTCACTTTGTAAAATTTAAATATTTTTTTACTCATTCTATTAAACTCTTTCCTTAAGAATTTATAAAAAATATATTTATTAAAAACTACTTTTCTTCTATCATAAACTCGAGACACATTAAAATGGACTACTAAAAAATATTACCAAACGATGGTTGACTAAAGGGTTTTTACTTATAAAGACAACAGTTTCATTATAACATATTAAACTAAAAAACAATCTCTTTAACATTTGTAATTTTTCTCTATTGTATTTTTATCTCCCAAATGAACTTATTTTGAGTCCTTATAACTATATAAACACAATAAAAACCCAAAACAATCGAAAAAATTATTTTTCTGAGGGCTCTAATTTTATTTTTCTGATGAAAATTAGAAACATCATTCAAAAAAAAATTGATTACTGTGTTTTATATATTTTATCTGGTGCATTAATGTATTGAAACTGAAGACATAAAAAATTTCAAACATCATTCAAATTCTTTGACCAAAAAATTTTTATGCAGATTTTTTTTCAAAAATGTATTTTGGTTGATATGAATTCAAGAAATTACTTATATATATATTCTATTATCATATTCTAACTTAAATGAAATTTATAATCATAGTCCCATATGAATTATCATAATCTCAAAATGAAATATTTTTTTCATTTGGAAATCTGTTAAATCAACTTTATTTATTTCACATGATAACTTTCACGCATAATGGTTTAAGCAGAATTGTCCATTCATAATATCAAACTTTATAAACTATACTAGTTTCACCATGATCTATTCTGCAACACTATTCAATCATTGGTGTCCTCAAAATTTGAACAATATTCTTACTATGAGACAATGATAAAAATTACATCACCAAATTTCAACTGAAAAGGTTTATCTGTAATGGTTCATCTAGGTATTTTATGTCCAAAACCATATTTAATCCCCCAATTTTTCATATATCACTTTTTAAAAATATTTTACACATCAACTTCAATCATGATATTGAAATATTTTTTGAAACATTTGATATTAGCAAACAATCATCTAATTTTAGGGTTGGAATATTTTTGAATGAAAAATTAAAACATCGTGAATTATAAGATCCTTCTTGTTCAAAATATTTGTAAAAAACATTCCCAAAAATATTTAGAAACCTTCTTTATCATCTTTTTTTAAAAAAAACTATTCTATTAAAAATGTTTATTGTCATCAAATTAAAAACCATTTTAATCATAAATGTTCTTCAATTTGAATCATCAGAACAAAGTTGGTCAAATTTATTTAACATATTTACTATGTAATGATGCTAACTTAAATAATGACCCCCTTATGTTTTGTAAATTATATATATATAATTATATAAACTATTTAAACATTCTTCTTTTAAAAATAAAAGATAAATAAATATTTTTCTCATTTACACCAATCATATTTTTTATAAAACTAACATTTAATCCTTATATAGAGATATAATAACCCCATATTCTATTGTAAATTTTGAATAAACACATTTATCCATTTTTTCTTAAATTAAACCATTAAATTATATAATTGAAGAAATATTTTCATTGAAATATTTCAGATCATATTTAAGTATATATAAATATTTAAAAACATTACATGTATTCTTTTCATTACCTTGTAAAAAACAATTCTAGTTATTCCATGTTAATATCATCATTTACATATCCATTCAAAAATGAAGTTTTAACATCAAATTGATGAACATAAAAATTATTAATTAAATATAATATATAAAATAATTATTAAAATAATCTGATCTGCAATTACAAAGGTATCAAAAAAATCAATTCCTTATTTTTTTTTGAAACATATGGAAAGAAATCATATATTAAAAGATTTATTGTTAAAACTATAATTATTATTATTTCTGGAAATTGATTTATAAGAGGATAACATTAATAGGAAAACTGTGGCTATAGCCTCAGAAAACCGTGGCAATATCCTAAATACAAAATCCAACCAGCGCATTTTGATCCATGTACCTCCTCTTTACAAACCAGGGTAATTACCACTACCCTTCATGGAAATTCGTATATATATATATATTAATATATACATTAATATAAATCACAATAATTTCCTAAAAAATGTGGTGGTAGGTCTTCCTGCCAATTTTTTGGTGGGAATATTTTTTCCCGTAGAACCGTGGGAACCTATTGCCACGGTTTTGGAAAATAGTGGTAATATGAAATCAAAAATTTGCCCTATAGCCACTGTTTATAAAACAATTTCAATAGGCCAAGGAAAACTAGTCTATAGCCATGGTTCTAAAATTGTGGCTATAGGCCACAGAACCGTGGCTATAGCCAACAATAGACACTATTTTAAAACAATGTCTACAAGTCCATTGTAGTAGACTCGTTTTCTAGTAGTGAAAAAAGGGAATTAGATCTAAGTCTAAATACTATAAGAAAATAAGATAAAACCCATATATGCTCAGGATATGACTCTAATCCAAAGGTGATGTCTTTTCTTTGTTCCATCATGTGGATTTTGTATAATGCCCAAGATATTTTTTTTCTTAGGGTACTCACTCTACTGGTCTTGCCAACCGTGTTGGCTCTCATCTGGCATGTCATTAACATGACGTCATTCCAAGATGGAGTGTGCAATGAAATTCATAATATTTTGATACATTCTTAGGGGATCACACCTATGGCCTAGAGGGATACCCATATCTATTTAGAAATACTGACTACTAAGGCTAACACACACCTTGGATATCAGTTTTCAGAAACATAACCTAATAATGGGGAAAAGTATATAGAGGATCACAACCCAATCCACCTAAGGGGATACCTGAATCAATCCATAATTCATTAAAAAAGGGAATCACTCATCCTCTATATATGAAATGATATATCACTATACCCTCATGAGAAAAGGATAATAAAGAACACATCCTTGTTAAGATTGCATCCTGTTAAGTAGTCAAAATCAATGTAGAAAAAGTATATGGTCATGTAATATTTTAATAGATGAAAGGGATAGAAATAAAAATTATTGGTCAATATGATTTGTTCTCATTAAAACTACAAATTCTATGGGTCATAGTATCTAAAAAATAGTGAATATTTCTGGAATCCTCATCTTCATCACTACCTATTCTATATCCAACAGTGTTATCATCTAAAAATATCATAGACTGTGTGATCTATGTTATAGTCATAAATTTCATACAATCAAAACGAAAAAGATATCTAATCCAACCTACAGAACAGTCGTCACATTCCCTATAATCAAAATTTTTTCATCACCATAAATCTTGTTTCACATCTCTAATACTAACGTCAAACCTACATAAAAAGTTCCTAGAAACATACAGTCCAAATAAACTGAAAAAACGTTTTCCATAAAGTGTTGAATTAACTTTCAATCTTACACAACTAAATAATGTTGAAAATTTGGAGGATGAAATAAAAAAAATAAAATTAAATAATGAAATAAGGTTCATTTATCCCTCATCAATGAAATCTGAATAGAGATGACAAACAAACAACAAAAACTATTGATATATCAAAATTACCAATCTAAAAAACAGATATCCCAATCAACCGTAAATGGATTCAATTGGATAAGTCTATCTATGTTAATTCTATAATAAAGAGAAAATGAGAAGAAATCCAAAATCAACAAGTTCTTATATCGGTTGGTTTGTATTGAAGTGGAGAAAACATCTATAGGGATTAGACATAGAGAAATCACTAGGTTTGTTTGCAGCTAAGATAATCATCAACCCCATGCATCGTTGATCACTAGGAATACTCCTTAATCACTCAAGGTTCATTCATGTAGTAGAAATAGGAAAATATCTCAGGGATGAAATGGTGAAGTGATAATTCACTCTCCCCTCGCTATTTTCATTTTGGATTCAGTTCCCTTGAAAAAACTGTAATGTACATGATGGTTATATTTATTCATTTTAGTGAATATTAATGATGTTTATTATCAAATAATGGTTGATCCTATTTATGTAATGTTATGTGATAATTTTCAAAGGACACATATTGTATCAATAGTACATAGCAGTTCCCCAATAAGATGATATAATTAAGATACTATGCTGGTTTTCCATAAAATCATGTTCAATAGCTAAATGATATTGTCTAAAGGGACATATACCCTACATGAAATCATTGGTAGGTGGATAAAAATACATTAAGACACTATCCCATGGAATTATCCATTGGAAATTTCTAATAAGGGAGATTATGAGAATATAACCACACAAATACCCATTTAATGTCAAATTATATGTTCCTATCTATGATAGTGTTATTCTTCCATACACATTATGATTTTCATTATTGAATTTCATAACTAGCATACAATTATATATTTATGAAAAATATGATGACATATTCACAAGGACAAGTAGTATACATTGGGTGTCTCATGAGTGATTTTTAATCAATGGATAATGATGAAAAGGATTTATCCCATCCATCCCCAATTGAAGGATGATATCTCTTGACCATGGATGGGAATAATACTTCCTATATAAATTGATATACATGGTGTTGTAGGGGAAAGCTCATTTCTGAAATATCAATGAAAGATACTTCAGTCAAATTTGTCAATTCCACTAGTAAGAAACATGGTTTATATGAATTTCCAGATAAAATGTTAATATTACATAGTAAGTGTTTGATAGAGGTTTTATGTTGTTCTTCCATTAAATCAATCAATAAAGGATTCATTGTGTGTTTCTAGACACTTAACCTAGAATTTAGATGAATCTACTTATTTAAGTTGAGAAATATGCCTATAGGGTAAAAATATATGATTATTAGAAAGCGTAGTTAAATTAAATGTTGAATTTAAAAAGGTAAAATAAATATTATTTAGGATTTTTATTTTAATAATTCTGACAATTTAGTTGATCTTCAAGACTTAATCAGAAGATATTGGAAATAATAAGGGTGTTAAATAATAATAATAATAATACACATTTATTTTCATGTTTTTGTGAATGTAATATTAATTTTTTTATTAATTAATAATTTAGTGGTACTTATTTATTAAATATATAGTCATTATTAAATGATCAACAAAGGTCGTGGTTGATATGCTGGCCAAGTAAAATGGCCAAATTGGAAATGATATAAATGATATTTAAGTAATGAATATTTAAATTCAATAATAATAATAATATTGGTATTATTATTATTAGGAATTAGGATAACAATGAGTTAATGAATTTAAAATATGCTTGTGTGAATGTTTTTTCTCCATACATTTATGTATAAACGTCTAATTATATCACATTTCCAAAAAAACATTTTGGGAAAATTTGACAGAGAGAACCTATCTGAATTCCTAGAGATAATTCCATATATATATATATATAGTGCACTCTCTCCTTCTATTATTTCATTCCATTATGATAACATCAACTATTATTCATCCTCAAAAAATAATTCAACTACAACCTACAATGAACAATGCATACAATCAAGATCAGTCATTCTAGGACATAGATATTTCTATAGATGTTTATATATTTTATTATACATGTGGATCACTGCTAGAGGGATTCTTAAAATAGATTCTACACCTCAATGATGTTATAATGAGATAGATTAATATTAATATTCAATGAAAAATGAATTATATATAGAGGGAAATTTTGATCCCCTAATAAGATAATCAAAATTTACATGTAAATAACTTTCTCTTTTGGTTCCTATATTTAATCAAGTCATGTAATCGATATATTTTGTTGGATATGATGTAATTAATTATGTACAACAACAATTATTCATTAATTATGATTCAAAATATAGGATATTCGTTACAACTAGATACATATACTATTCTCAAATTCTATAAGTTGTATAAGAGTGATCATTTGGTCAACATGTAATTATTTATCAATCATTGGTTGAATTGAATGAATTTAAAATTACTTTTACATCAGATATATTTTTTTTATTCAAATATAAACTTCATTTTCTCTTCATTTTATTCAATCTCCCTCACATAACCAATAAATGTATTAAATAAATAATGACGAGTGATCTAGATCCCAATCATGAGATTCCAAAACTTATACTCTGATAACTAAATAATACTAATTGTTTACTAAAATACACATAATGTAACTATGTATATGATATTTATATTTCATGGTTATTAGATTACTCTGATGATTTAAGATCATAAATAATAAAAGAATTTATAAAAATATCATGGGTACAAGTGTTTTGGTTTCATGAAATATATTCCATGTAACTTAATTTTATTAAGTATAGTCCTGGTGTTCTTATAGTGGAAAATATGGATGTCAAGAGCATCATGTATCAAATAAATGACATGAGGACTAAAAACATGTGAAAATTGTAGAGACCCGTAGCCTGACGTACATGGACATTACATTACTTTTGCGGAATACTTGGTACATAACAAAAACACACACACAAGGATCGTAATAGTTTAGTGTCTTTGGAAACTCGGAATATAATCTTCTAATTGTGGTGAAAGATCTTCAAAATCTACCATAAAGGTCTTCTTCTTTTATTACCTAAAACCTTTCTTTATATCCTGGGGAAAAGAAAACATAAAAAGGGTGAGCTCAAATGCTCAGTAAGGGTAAACAAAAGAAATATCAATCACATCATATACATAAGCACATAACTTTTGGAAATCTTAACCTGCAAAAGAGATCATAATTTCATAACATGGGGTAAATCATGGCAGTGAAATGTAATCACAGTAATCATAACTTAAAACATGGAACTTTGTGGCATTCACACATAATCATAGAGAATCATTTCTTGTTAGTCAAGACTCATTTCCAAGACTATCTTAGTGGACAAAGTGCCTTTCTGAATCGAGTAACCCTCGTCTCAGTCCTGTTTCACTGAACCGGTATAACCTACCATTCCAGCCATGTCTATCTCATGAGATATAAAATCATTACCCAATGCATTGGAGGGAGATATAGGTCCCACCCATCTCATAATGATACCATTCTTATGTGTACCACAAAATCATAAATCATACATCATTGCATAACCCATGTAATAAAAATTGGATTCTTAAACAACATGACATCATAAAACAATTCATATAAGATAAAGGAATTCATAAAAATATTGCCATCACAACATAATCAAATCCATGTAATAATAGGGATAGAAACAGAACCCTTTATTATCTTAGATGGAAAATAATTTTGATAAAACACTTGAAATCCATTCTTGAGGAAAATATCCTTTCTACTTCAAAAACATTTTCCTTTCTTAACATGTCTTACAATTTAAAACTAAAAGAAGTTGATTAAAAATAAACTTGAAAACTTGTAAAGGAATCTTCTTGGAAATAATGTTTTAAAAATTCCTTTCATGCTGTATACGTTAAAAAATACATTCTTCTCGTACTTTTGTCAGAAAAGTCACAAAAGTACCTCTTACGAAAAACGACAAAAGATTCCTTTCATATCTTTTACTAAAAACTCACCGAAGGGTAAAATTGGATTTAAAAAATTGTAGGTGGATGGAAATAATATTACATATTGAGGAAATATGGATGTGGATGATAAAATACACCCCAGTAAATACTTACGAATAAACAATCTCGGATAAAAATGAGATTGTGATATTTCCCTTACCTTAGGTACGACTTACTTTGTAAGTGTCCGTACCTCCTGTATAATGATTTAAATCATGTTATTGACTTATTACAGAATCATATTCATTGTTATTATATCATATATGGTCCACTTATGACTTTATATTACCCGTTCTTTTGTAAATTTATGTTAAAGTAGCGTTTTGGGTAAAATCGTCTCATTTGTCGTTCGTGTTTTTAACTTGTAATTATTCATATGATTACTTAGATCATGATTAATTAATTCCAGAATATAAAACATGATTTATATATATATATATATATATTCAGAATATACATATATAATAAATCAGTAAATGGAAAGAAATACACCGTTCATGGAGACGGTAGTCCGTACGTACGCATGAACGATGTTTTCGTTTCCTTATTGAATTGAATGGAATTAAGTAGATGACAAACATATAAATATAAATAATTCCAGTATCATTATTAGGTATTATATTTCATTATTACTTATTATATATACATTATAATCATTCATGAATGGCTAATCATTGAGAATGAATCTCATCGTGTCGTGGAGACGGTAGTCCGTACGTACGCACGAGCGATGATATCGTTCCCATGGTCGTGGAATTGTGTTGAAGTGTATGTATAGTATTTCAGTATCAATATTACTTTATAATAATCATAAATAGTTACTCATTACACCAATATACCCATCCTTGTAAGGTGGTGGTGGAAAATAGATTACACCACGATGAGGAGACGGTATTCCGTACGTACGCACGCGCGGTGATTTAATTTTTCCGTAGGATGGATAGAAGGTGAATTAGGGTTGTTTCATATTTATAATAACATATCAGTATGTAATTAATACTGATGTTATTACTTTATCATGAAACAACTAAAGAAGAAGAAGTTGAAGAAGAAAGAAATTGAAAAGATCGGTAATGGATATTACCTCTTCTTTGGAACGCCTCTTTGAATCCTCCACTTAGGGAACTATGATTGGTCTTTGAAGAAGACCAGAACCTCTAGGATTATTATAGGGAAGTGGAGAAGAGATTTTGGCAGGGTTTGGCTGGGCTTGAGTGCTCAAATTGGTGTGAGGAGGAGGGAAAGGAGGTGCCCTTTTATAAGGGAGGAGAGGGGCACCTTTGGAATTCTTAATAATATTAATTTATAATAAATCTAACCCCACATAAAAACCTCCAAAAATGACTCATATTCGAATATTAGATAAGATAAGGTTGTAATATCATCAACCAATATAATTTAGACATGTTAGGAATTTATTTTAAACATTATCAACATGATTTATCCTTATTTAATCAATTTAATTTTATTTGTGGTAATAATATTCTAATTTTTAAATTATAACAAATAATTACTTATTTGTTGTGAATTGTCCATAATTGGATTCTTAATAACATTTTAGATCATATAAATTGAAATTCATAATTTTGAAATATTTTGTGATTTTTAATCAATTTTATAATATGTTTTTTTTATAAAATAACAATAGTGACAATTTTGACACTATTCATTTATTTGAATTTAAATAAAATAAATACAGAAGATATGTTCAAAATAAAAGTTTTAATAGATTCATAAAATGTCATATGTATCTTAAAAATTATTGGAGCACATTAAATAGTTCATATAATATTTATTTTATTATTTTTGAAACCATTTATTTGGTTTATCTCTTAATAAAATAAATACTACAACATTTTTGTATAATTATTTAATATACTTATTTGTTGCATAAAAATTAAAACTAAAATCCTATGATGAAAATAAATCTATTACCTTTCATAATAATACTTTTACTCGAATTTATCATCTTAAAATCACAATATATAAATTGTTATATTTATTAAATTATGAAGGTGACAACTTTGGAATCATTTAAAATAAAATAATATAAGTGTCATAATCGCTTTTATAAGGCTCCAAATGGTCAAATATTCGACCATTGGATGCTTATGGTTTACATTTACATGGCCAATAAGTTTTGGTTAGGTATTTGTGCATTTTATGGTCACTATTAGTTTAATAAAAACAATATTCTTGATTTTTCACCAGATAAACAATTTCTGCATCATTATTGTGTCATAATTAATGATAATTATTTAATCCCTAAAAATTATAAATAAATTTATATGATTTAGATAATTTCATTAGATTTCTGGAGACTATTCATGTTCGAAGTTTCATGAAGTTTATCACTAAATTAAAATTAATATACTTATAAGATTTAAGAGAGTGACATGTTGTCACTTTCATTGGTTTTAATAATAATTAAGTTATTTTCATGGAAAAATGTCCATTAAATGATTCTAATCCAACCCATAGGTGATATGGGTCTACTTTTAGTCATCTAATAGGATTTTGACATTTTTTAGGGTAATTTTAAAATATTATATTTGCCCTTAATTACTCGATTTACCTTTAACTATGGTAAATAAAATTTACCGTAGTTACTATTCAAAATTCCCAAAAATAAAAAGTAGCTTATTAATATAATTTGGACCCACTGATTCCAAATATGGAATCCTTTTTTCCAAATTCAATACACAAAATATGCAGAAATTAAATTAAAATTAATCCCTTTGTCGAAAGAAAATGGGTTTTTCTTTAAAATATTGCAAAAGATTGAATTGATTTAACCTACAAATTCAAGGTAAAATCAATGATAATGACATACATTATATTAAATTGTAAAAATATATTCTGTTTATACTTTAGAACCATTCAATATTATAATTTATCCACATAAGATATTACGATGAAAAAAGTTGTTTTTAATTAAAATATAGCGTGTTTTTACTATTCATTAAAATATGAAAGTTATCGGAAAAATATCAAAACTTTATCTAATGTAAATTTTTATATCCTGATTCAAAAGAAGAACATTATTTTGTCAAATTGAACATATAAACATGTCAAAAACTATATTTAAAGTGGGTGCGCCATCAAAAGGCGGTAAAACTGCATTTTTTGAAAAATACTTATTTTACCCGAAAAATTTATTTTGTTCTTATACCATGTTCTAGAAATGTTTAAGATGAATAATAATGTTATAAAATTAAAAATTTAGTTAATACTATTCATAACGGCTAGTTCATGACAATATTATAATAATATAACATTGTTTATTAAAACCCGGTATTGCGTACAACACACGCTATCGAGGAAGGTCGCGATTGCGTGTAATGCAAGCCAAGTCAGGGTTGCGTGTTGTGAAAGAATCCTTCGTTGTTTCGTATAACAGAATCCAACCATATTTCATTTATATATTTAATATATATATATATATATATATATACTCAATGTTGCGTAGAATAACTATTATCAAAATTGTGTGTAACACGGTCCAAGAATAGTGTTGCGTATACTGCAAGCTAATACGGTGTTGCGTATAGCGCAGGGTAATCCTGGTGTAGAATACAACATAAGACATTAATGAAATTAAAATAATATTTTTCATAAAATCTCGGGGTGTTACATTCTACCCCCTTAAAATGAATTTCGCCCTTGAAATTCGTCGGGGGTTATAAATGGTTTACTATTTGAACGTTTCTTTGATAGAAACCCACATCGTAAAAAGGAATACCAAAACCAATCTTTAAAAACAAAAGTATGAAACGTAAGGATTACCCAAATAAACTAATCACTGGGTTTCCACATAGGTTAAAATATGGATATGGAAGAGAAATCTAACCATCATGTTCTGATGGATAGTGGTAGAGAACATGGCTATGGAAAATCCAGTAATAAAAAATCCATAAATTTGTGACGATCTAAGGTACCATCTGATTCATCGGGTATAAGATCACTAGGACAACATTTTTGGTTTTCAAGATCATTTCCCTAAAGTTGAAAATTTGAATTAGAATAAATACTTTCTTTATTTTGGTACAATATCACTGTTGTTCATTCCTTGAACAATTTCCACTTCATCTCTTAAATAAATGAAGTTGAATTTGTTATTCATGAAGTGTTAGCAGATCATGTGATAGAAAGACGGTTCATTCCATCTGTCTCAAACAAAAGGTTAGCAAACATTATATACATAAGTCGATCTATAGTGAGATTAATCATATATGGTTCCTAAAATGGACTTATACTTCATATATCATACTGCTTAATATAATAAAACTAGTTTCTACTAAATAGGGACTTCATGTAGGCCAGTGATAGGCGATAATGGCCAGTCACACTTCGGTTGTGGGTTCGATTCCTACAGCCTTGTCCGATGCGATGGGCTATCGCTCGTCCTGCAGGTTGTCCTTTTTCTAAAACTACATTACTATAATATCCCATAAATAATATCGAATAAAAAAACTTATATCCTTAAACAATACTCACTTATGTCCAACATAATCCATTTCAATCATTAGGATTATCCATAATACTGCAGTCCACTCTCATTACATAGTGAAAACGATTATCAGAGATTTAATACCATCGTTGATCCCCATATATCATAAGATATGTTTTGTTGGTCACATTCCAAACATTCAAAGTCCTTAATCATGTATTCCCTTGAATACCTTAGTGAAAACATGAATGCAGTTTAAAGTTAACACTTTCCACATACCAAAATCCTCAAAATTCTATATACTCAAACCATGATATCACTTAGTCCTTATATCAATAATGAGCTCATGAATACTATTAAACATTTCATTTTCTCGTTTTCCCTTCATTATGCGCATATCATCTTATTTCCAAAAAATATCTCAATCACTTTGAATACCACATCAATAAATATTGCAATACTCAATGATACAACATTATTTTGGAATACCATTACATAAACACTTAATAATTCCACCACATCATTGTCATATTCAACATTGCCAATAGTGATCGCATGTGACTTCCCTTTGTCCTTTGCCTTCAGTGGTTGCTCATGTTGATCATCACTAACCCTTGGATTAGGGCATTTATTAGCATAATTCCCCATTTCCATGCACTTGAAGCATTGAAGTGTTGGTGGTGCGTTCTCTGCAGTGTTTGCTTTATTCACATCATTAGAAACCCTTTTTCCATTACTTCGACACTCAGTTGCTCGATGACCTTCTTTTCCACACTTAAAATATTTTCTAGTCCCTTTAAGACAATCTCCACCATGATTCTTTTCCACACTTTGTACATAAGGAAACATTCTTCTTCTTTTCACCATTATTCTGAGATTTCTCCTTGAACTCCATCTTTCGTTTCTTGTCAAAACCATGAGAGGGATATGTAACACCAACTTCAATTTCTACCTTGATAGCACAACGCACAATTTCTTCATAGCTACTGAAGTCTCTTATAGCTAATGCCCTTCGAAGACGTGGTTTTAAGCCACTGAAAAATCGATCATCTTTACTTTCAGGTTGGATGATAATGCCAGATGCATACCTTGCAAGTCTTGTAAAATTCGCTTCGTATATACCAACAGATTCATCATCCTTTTGCTTTAGTTCAAGAAACTCCTTCTCCATCTTTGTTCGAAGAATACGGGGGAAGTAATTACTGAAAAATAAGTTCTTGAACTCGTCCCATTCCATGGACTCAATTTCATCCCTTTGCCTCGTATTCTTAATAAGATTCCACCATTGATCAGCATCACCTTCCAAATGATACACTGCTAAGATGACATTATCATGTTCAGAACATTGAAGAACTGAAAATATCTTTTCAGTGGTACTGATCCATTATTCAGCAACAAGTGGATCAGAAGACCCACTGAAAGAAGGTGGATGTTGCCTCATGAAGGACTCAATAGAATATTGTTCCGTTCTCTGCTCATTTGGAAGTCCAGAATGATTCATAGCTTGTGTAAGTATAGCAATAAGATTTTTCACTCCATCTCCCATAACATTTGTTTGTTCAGGAGGACAATCATTGCATTGTCCATTGTATTGATCAACACGGTTCCTTCGGGTTCCAGCCATCGTCTAAAACCCAAAAAGAATAGTGTGAGAGGCAAAAATCATGCTAGGGAAAACAACATAATAAAGGGGGAGTACCTTCAATATCTAACATCTTAGGTTTAATTCTATGATCGTAAGCGTAATTCTAGTACTATAACCTATACGTATACTTAACCTTAGGGACATCCCTAGACATACCGTAGAAATATCTCTAGGGATCTCACTAACGTTTTCGCATCCTAGTTTCCAAAGGTTGACTAAACCTTTCCTCTGATACCAACTGTAGAGACCCGTAGCCTGATGTACATGGACATTACATTACTTTTGCGGAATACTTGGTACATAACAATAACACACACACAAGGATCGTAATAGTTTAGTGTCTTTGGAAACTCAGAATATAATCTTCTAATCGTGGTGAATGATCTTCAAAATATCCCATAAAGGTATTTTTTTTCTTCCTAAAACCTTTCTTTATATCCTGGGGAAAAGAAAACATAAAAAGGGTGAGCTCAAATGCTCTGTAAGGGTAAACAAAAGAAATATCAATCACATCATATACATAAGCACATAACTTTTGGAAATCTTAACCTGCAAAGGAGATCATAATTTCAAAACATGGGGTAAATCATGGAAGTGAAATATAATCACAATAATAATAACTTAAAACATGGAACTTTTTTCCATTCACACATAATCATAGAGAATCATTTCTTGTTAGTCAAGACTCATTTCCAAGACTATCTTAGTGGACAAAGTCCCTTTCTGAATCGAGTAACCCTCGTTTCAGTCTTGTTTAACTGAACAGGTATAACCTGCTATTCCAGCCATGTCTATCTCATGAGATATAAAATCTTTACCAAATGCATTGGAGGGAGATATAGTTCCCACCCATCTCATAATGATACCATTCTTATGTGTTCCACAAATTCATAAATCATACATCATTGCATAACCCATGTAATAAAAATGGGATTCTTAAACAACATGACCTCATAAAACAATTCATATAAGATAAAGGAATTCATAAAAATATTTCCATCACAACATAATCAAATCCATGTAATAATAGGGATAGAAACAGAACCCATTATTATCTTAGATGGAAAATAATTTTGATAAAACACTTGAAATCCATTCATGAGGAAAATATCCTTTCTACTTCAAAAACATTTTCCTTTCTTAACATGTCTTACAATTTAATACTAAAAAAAGTTGATTAAAAATAAACATGAAAACATGTAAAGGAAGATTCTTGGAAATAATGTTTTAAAAAATCCATTCATGCCGTATAAGTTAAAAACAACATTCTTCTCGTACTTTTGTCGGAAAATTCAAAAAAGTACCTCGTACGAAAAACGACAAAAGATTCCTTTCATATCTTTTACTAAAAACTCACCGAAGGGTAAAATTGGATTTAAAAAATTGTAGGTGGATGGAAATAATATTACATATTGAGGAAATATGGATGTGGATGATAAAATACACCCCAGTAAATACTTACGAATAAACAATCTCGGATAAAAATGAGATTGTGATATTTCCCTTACCTTAGGTCCGACTTGCTTTGTATGTGTCCGAACCTCCTATATAATGATTTAAATCATGTTATTGACTTATTCTAGAATCATATTCATTGTAATTATGTCATATATGGTCTACTTATGACTTTATATTACCCGTTCTTTTGTAAATTCATGTTAAAGTAGTGTTTTGGGTAAAATCGTCTCATTTTTCGTTCGTGTTTTTAACTTGTAATTATTCATATGATTACATAGATCATGATTACTTAATTCCAAAATATAAAACATGATTTATATATATATATATATATATATTCAGAATATACATATATAATAAATCAGTAAATGGAAGGAAATACACCGTTCATGGAGACGGTAGTCCGTACATACGCATGAACGCTGTTTTCGTTTCCTTATTGAATTGAATGGAATTAAGTAGATGACAAACATATAAATATAAATAATTCCAGTATCATTATTAGGTCATATATTTCATTAGTACTTATTATATATACTTTATAATCATTCATGAATTGCTAATCATTGAGAATGAATCTCATCGCGTCGTGGAGACGGTAGTCCGTACGTACGCACGAGCGATGATATCGTTCCCATGGTCGTGGAATTGTGTTGAAGTATATGTATACTATTTAAGTATCAATATTAATTTATAATAATCATAAATAGTTACTCATTACACCATTATACCCATCCTTGTAAGGTGGTGGTGGAAAATAGATTACACCACGACGTGGAGACAGTATTCCGTACGTACGCACGCGCGGTGATTCAATTTTTCCGTAGGATGGATAGAAGGTGAATTAGGGTTGTTTCATATTAATAATAACATATCAGTATGTAAGTAATACTGATATTATTACTATATCATGAAACAACTAAAGAATAAGAAGTTGAAGAAGAAAGAAATTGAAAAGATCGGTAATGGATATTACCTCTTCTTTGGAACGCCTCTTTGAATCCTCCACTTAGGGAACTAAGATTGGTCTTTGAAGAAGACCATAACCTCTAGGATTATTATAGAGAAGTGGAGAAGAGATTTTGGCAGGGGTTGGCCGAGCTTGAGTGCTCAAATTGGTGTGAGGAGGAGGGAAAGGAGGTGCCCTTTTATAAGGGTGGAGAGGGGCACCTTTGGAATTCTTAAAAATATTAATTTATAATAAATCTAACCCCACATAAAAACATCCAAAAATGACTCATATTCGAATATTAGATAAGATAAGGTTGTAATATCATCAACCAATAGAATTTAGACATGTTAGGAATTTATTTTAAACATTATCAACATGATTTATCCTTATTTAATAAATTTAATTTTATTTGTGGTAATAACATTCAAATTTTTAAATTATAACAAATAATTACTTATTTGTTGTGAATTGTCCATAATTGGATTCTTAATAACATTTTAGATCATACATATTTAAATTCACAATTTAGAAATATTTTGTGATTTTTAGTCAATTTTATAATATGTTTTTTTTATAAAATAACAATAGTGTCAATTTTGACACTATTTATTTATTTGAATTTAAATAAAATAAATACAGAAGATATGTTAGAAGTAAAAGTTTTAATAGATTCATAAAATGTCATATGTATCTTAAAAATTATTGGAGCACATTAAATAGTTCATATAATATTTGTTTTATTATTTTTGAAACCATTTATTTGGTTTATCTCTTAATAAAATAAATACTACAACATTTTTGTATAATTATTTAATATACTTATTTTTGCATAAAAATTAAAAATAAAATCCTATGATGAAAATAAATCTATTACCTTTAACAATAATACTTTTACTCGAATTTATCATCTTAAAATAATAATATTTAAATTGTTATATTTAATAAATTATGAAGGTGACAACTTTGGCATCATTTAAAATAAAATAATATAAGTGTCATAATCGCTTTTATAAGGCTCCAAATGGTCAAATATTCGACCATTGAATGCTTATGGTTAACATTTACATGTCCAATAAGTTTTGGTTAGGTATTTGTGCACTTTATGGTCACTATTAGTTTAATAAAAACAATATTCTTGATTTTTCACTAGATAAACAATTTCTGCATCATTATTGTGTCATAATTAATGATAATTATTTAATCCCTAAAAATTATAAATAAATTTATATGATATATATAATTTCATTAGCTTTCTGGAGACTATTCATGTTCGAAGTTTCATGAAGTTTATCACTAAATTAAAATTAATATACTTATAAGATTTAAGAGAGTGACATGTTGTCACTTTCTTTGGTTTTAATAATAATTAAGTTATTTTCATGGAAAAATGTCCATTAAACGATTCTAATCCGACCCTTAGGTGATATGAGTCGACTTTTAGTCATCCAATAGGATTTTTACATTTGTTAGGATAATTTAAAAAATATTATATTTTCCCTTAATTACCCGATTTACCTTTAACTATGGTAAATAAAATTTACCGTAGTTACTATTCATAATTCCCAAAAATAAAAAGTAGCTTATTAACATAATTTGGACCCACTGATTCCAAATATGGAATCCTTTTTTCCAAATTCAATACACAAAAGATGCAGAAATTAAATTAAAATTAATCCCGTTGTCGAAAGAAAATGGGTTTTTCTTTAAAATATTGTAAAAGATTGAATTGATTTAACCTACAGATTCAAGGTAAAATCAATGCTAATGACATACATTATATTAAATGGTAAAAATATATTCTCTTTATACTTTAAAACCATTCAATATTATAATTTATCCACATAATATATTACGATGAAAAAAGTTGTTTTTAATTAAAATATAGCGTGTTTTTACTATTCATTAAAATATGAAAGTTATCGGAAAAATATCAAAACTTTATCTAATGTAAATTTTTATATCCTGATTCAAAAGAAGAATATTATTTTGTAAAATTGAACATATAAACATGTCTAAAACTATATTTAAAGTGGGTGCGCCATCAAAAGGCGGTAAAACTGCATTTTTTTAAAAATACTTATTTTACCCGAAAAATTTATTTTGTTCTTATACCATGTTCTAGAAATGTGTAAGATGAATAATAATGTTATAAAATTCAAAATTTAGTTAATACTATTCATAACGGCTATTTCATGACAATATTATAATAATATAACATTGTTTATTAAAACCCGGTATTGCGTACAACACACGCTATCGAGGAAGGTCGCGATTGCGTGTAATGCAAGCCAAGTCCGGGTTGCGTGTTGTGAAAGAATCCTTCGTTGTTTCGTATAACAGAATCCAACCATATTTCATTTATACATTTAATATATATATATATATACTCAATGTTGCGTAGAATAACTATTATCAAAATTGTGTGTAACACGGTCCAAGAATAGTGTTGCGTATACTGCAAGCTAATACGGTGTTGCGTATAGCGCAGGGTAATCTTGGTTTAGAATACAACATAAGACATTAATGAAATTAAAATAATATTTTTCATAAAATATCGGGGTGTTACAAAAATTCATGGCCATACATCTGGTAGAATGATTAAATGTCTTGTACCTCATATAGGTCTATGGTAGGGTATCATTCCTAGTACATATGCATATGTCACGGATACGAGAATAATATATTACATGTCATGTGATCTAGTACATTATGTGTAGTCTACTACATCCAATGTGATTAATTAATCAAAAAGATAATAATTAATTATATAATTTAACCTATTATGTTGTGTTATTTGTGTAAAAAATTTTATAATACATTACATTCCATATGATTGCCTAACATTTATTACATTAATTTCTGTGTGAAATTTCATATCTACTTCTTATGTATGGTATTTTCTAATAGCGTACGCTACACGTACCACGAGAATCACATAAAGTATAATTCACATGTGTTTTATATTTCATTTTTTGGTAGTACACACCATGTGGTAAACTACCACACATGCATATTTGATTCCAATATAATACAAAAGCCCAATGATCTTGATGGGTATTTCCGATTAGTACATGTTCTTATTTCCATGTATACTTGTGTACTTTAATAGTTTTAAATAATATTAATTTGATAGATTTTTTTAAAAATATGGACAATGGAATTTGAAGGATGCATGGATGGAGTTAAGATAAATTGAATTATATTTGATTAATTTGTTTTCCTTTATCATCAATAATGAGAGAATAAATTTAATCGATAACTTTATTGAGAATGTTCTTTCCTTGCACGCTATGTGGATGATCACATTCTTATAACTGAACTATGAATGAGATTTAATTATTACTAATTTATTATTATTAATTTCAAATGATGGTCTATGAATCATCTCATCCTTCTAATTATATAAGGGCATGTGTATTGTTGATTATTTTAATTAAACCCCCCATATATAATAAATTGTATCACCTAACATCAGTGGGAGTAAATGTTTATGTATGAAGGGGGATCCTAGACGAGATGTGGTTTTTTGAGTCCTAGAATCGAGGATAATTCAATAGATGTGCTACATAGGTGTTGAGGTAGAATACTACAATGTGAATTAAGATACTATTCAAGGGCTTCTCCCTAATCATTGAGATTTATTTGTTCATCCTATTGATAAAATAACCATTAAATAATATCATGATAATTACACTAATAGTTAATTACTATCAGTACCATAGATAAATGTTTATTGTTTTTGATGCAACACAATCACTAAATAAATGAATTAAAAATTATGAAATATAATAATTCAAACATGATTATGTTTAAATTTTATTACACTTTTTTAATCACATAAGTAAAATTTTAATAATATTGGAAGGGTATGTGATAAGAGAAAACAAGGATTTTAAACATAAGGATAAAAAAATTCTTCAACTAAAATATGTTGTTGGATTCCTTACACTACTTATTATATAATTAAGTAAAAAATCAATTTTCATTACCAATCCAATTCAGGGTGCATTCAATTACCACGTAAATATTAGCTTCAATTTTTTGGGTTAATTAACTTGGTACAGATCAGGGGTTTATTTTCCAAGAAGTACATGGTGTCACTAATAGGAAAGGGTTGAGAAATCATTATCTAGGATTTTAGGTTTGGGATGTTCACACAATAGATCAAGGAGCTATATGTTAAGGTAGTTTTTTAAAAACACAAACCAAAAACCCTTTAATTCACTTGTTAGGACCTTGTTTGGGTTAAGAAAATGGGAATATGGGTTCATTCCACAATAATATCTGCAAAACATAATATTTTAAAAATAATGGTGGATATATTTGGTTTTCATAAAATAGTGAGATATTAATAAAATTTAAGAAAATTTGAATTAAATTATCAAATTTTGTAATTAAGTATGTAATAATTATCTGTAATTAATTTTTTTGTAATTAAAAACTAGATGACTTTGACCATTTATTTAAAATCCAAAATATTAATGGATACCCCTTTCACTTGTGTGAATTTAATGTAATACTACAAGTGATTAGAAATTATTTTTTTCAATGTAAGGATATAATTAATTATATAAGCCACATTTTTTGAGTCTCTTGCAATGGAATATTGTGAGAAAGAATTATATATCTACCTAAAACATGTAGTCAATGAAATGAATGTATAATGTTTCATTATATTATATATATGTAGTGTTCTTCTAAAAATATATGACGATATGGATGCATACAGCTTCATTTATTACCTTTATGATATTTACTATAAGAAGCGAATACAAGATATATATGATATCTCCAAAACATTTATCACCTAAAGATGTAGAAAATTGATACTACACGGGCCTCATGGTGTAAAGAAATTTCGCGATATGGAATGATTGTACATAATGGGATTTAAAATACCCCATTAGTTTCCCATATATCATATTCATATATCACTATTTAAAACCTTCTCCATTTTCATTTTGAATTATAGTATATGAAATATCAAGAGTACTCATTAAAAACTTCTTACTCTTATTAACCAATTTGATAAAGAAATTGTCCATGACAAATACCCAATACATATGCTGAATACTGAAATGGTTAAAAAGGTAATGTTTCTGAAGACTCGTTCAATATTTAAGTCTCAAAAGCATCATCCTTATAAAAATATGATGATCCTTATGCAAGAACGAAACTAAATTTAGTTTGTTTTTCATGTGGAATTAATGGACACTTAGAGACTAACAACAACTAGCCAAATAATCCTGGGGTATAATTAGGTGTATTTATTATAGAGTGTAATATATATTTATCAACATGTTTGGTATTATATAATGTGTGTGGTTCTTACATTTGTAACCCAATACAAGAACCTCATTTATTTTAGAAGGTTTCAAGAGGTGAGGATGATCTAAAAGCATCCAATTGGGAAAGGATGGATGTTGGTTCCATTATTGACTACCACATCCCATTGACAACAAGATTTATTTTTGTTTTATCATACATTATTGGTGTTCCCAGTGTTACTAAGAACATTGTTTTTTATAAATTTAAAATGAATACATTTATTTTCGTATTTAAAAATAATATTTTCTACTTTTATAAAGAATGAATCTGTCATGGAATGGGATAGCTGAATTATTTTATTTATGTATAATATTAAAAAAACACATATTATAAATTGATAAATTATCAAATTCATGTGAATAATTTCACACACAGTTGATTAGTCAATATATTTTTCATCTAAAGAAGAAAATATTGATGAATCTCTATCAAAATGTCTAATTATTATCTTTTGTTCTTTAACCATTTGAGAGATGTAATGCTTCTTTTAAAAAAAAAAGTGACCAAACAACGATTTAGAAATTAAGATGAAATTACTAAATAGCATTTATAACTTGTACCCAATAATGTGTTTAGACCTTTTTAGGTAGAATATAGAGGTGAATTCAAAATGTTTATTAGTTTTATTAATGACTTTAGTGAGAATTGTTTATCTACATGATGAGGAATAAGTCTAAATCCTTTGAGATATTCATGAAGTTTGAAAATGATGTTTAGAATCGTATTTTTTATAAGACAAAGAAATACAAATTTGATTGATCAATGGAAGACATAATGAATATTTTGTCGATATTCTAGCAATTTATGGGATTTTTTCTCAACTCACCCCACCTAATACCACATTGTGGCATAATGTTTGTAAAATGAGGAACCATGATATTCTAAATATGGTAAGGATGACGACCATTAAAAAATCCTTCCAAAATCCTTTTAGTGATACATATTATACATGATAGTATATATATACAACTTAGTATAAAAAAGTTGAAAATCATATTCCCTTTGACCGATGTAGTGAAAAGAAACATGTTTTTTCAAATATTCATCCATGGGGGTGTAAGGTGTTTTTAAGGATACATCAAGAAACATATTTTCACCCAAGGGTCTAAGGAGTATCTTTATTTTCTACCCCATGGAAAATAGCTAATAAAACCTAGCGATTCCAAAAAATTTCATTGTAATATTTTTTAACTGTCCTCTTGTATAATGGATTGGGATATTGAATTCTTAAATGCCTAAAAGGAAACTCAAAAAAAATTATGGGGATGATTTTGATTTGAAGTGGAAAATTGATTTTTAATTTAGTGTATTAATATATATATTTATAGAAATAATTTAATTCAATTTATGATAATGATTTTATCTTATGTTATCACATGTGTTGGATTGGATTTATTTCAAATTAAAATATTTCAATTTTATTAAATAGAGAAAAATTCGTTCAATAAAATAAATATAAATTCAATACATAGAGGTTTAATACATTAAAATACACAACATATGCACCTATAAACATGGAGGATCATTTTCATGACCACCTAAAGGCAAAGGATTTTATTATCACATGAACTGTGTGGCAATAAAATTTACTGAAGAAGATGAAGAAAAGAAATAATTGAATGAAAATATAAAAAAACTAAAAATTAATAATTTTTAAAATGGGAAATAAATCCAAACAATACTATTAATACACTCTAGGATCAACCCATTAATGTTTTATACCTCTATTTATGGATTTTTATCAATTGTACCAGGAAGAAGACTCAGGCGGGTGGAATTGTAGAAAACAAATTATGAAAATTTGATCACCCAACCATTTTGTAAAGAATTTACCAAATATAATGTGAATAGATTCACACCAAATAGAACTAATATAAATATTACATAATGAAGAAAGAGATACGATAAGGGGAATAATGTTTTAGGAAATGAAAGGTTATTCTAATTACTTGTGAAAAAAACATGCAAATACAGAATTGAAGCCTAATAATACAATTGAAGGAAAAACATAAATAAAAACATTACCCACCCATAAATTAAATAGTAATAATAGGATCTTAGGTTTTATTCCCTAAATAATAATGTCATTATAATTAATTTTTAGAGTTAAATGGAGGATGAGAAAAATGGAAACCAGACTCTATCATTGATGACTCGAAAATTCAACAAGATTCGTCCCCCTTTATTCAAGATCAAATCTTTAATTTAACATGGGATAATAATTAATGGTAGTATAAGTTAAATATATTCATAAATACATACTATAATATATGTCAAAATATTATTCCAACTGGCTCACTCACTCTGAGTTTATGGTCAAAATGGTTGGCGGATTTTATGGGCCCTTCAATCTAGCCCATTATTTAATCCTCATATTACTATACATGAATGCACTTGAAAACATAATATTTATCTCTAAAATAGTTTAAGTAAATGATCCTAAAATAATTCGCCATATTATGATAAAAGTTTAGCTTCATTTTCCTAGAATTTTTTGTTATCCTATTATTTGGTGGCCCAAAGGGCCATTATTCATGGATCAAATGTTTTTACAACAATGGCGAAGAATTTCCCTCTTACATTGTGAATTTTCCATTGATAATAAATGAAAAAATATTCCACCCAACATGATAAATCATATACAGAAATATAAATCTAACATAAATAAAATAAACTAATTCATAATCTGATAACTTATTGGGCCGAAAATAACACACTTAGCATGAATTCCCCATGTGCTGAGAAGTGATGTTAAATTTATAAAATTCAATACAATTTGTGTTTATGGTCCTTTAAATTAATTAATATCTTAAAACAAAAAACTAATATTATCCTCTTTTAGTGGCTAATCACACCCACATATTGATTTTGGCAAGAACCGATAAAATAGTTTCCCAAAAAATTGAAATTGAATTTCATTTTTTCAAAAAAAAATTAACATATAATGATCAAAAGATGAAATAATCCCAAACATTCTTGAAACATATAAAAATAATTTCACAAAATATAGGTTAACAATCATATCCCAAGACCATTCTCAATCATTTGTACAAATTCATCATCTCATTTCATCAAATTTCAATTAATCATGATGATGTGTTGGAAAAAAAATACATGGGGATCATTTTTATTATTAAAGGGAATAAATGGATGATCTACACTTTAATCACATTAAACAATAATATGAGTACCCAAACATCTCTTTTTCATTTTTTCAATTTCTTTTTTTTTGTGTTTTTTTTTCAACCAAAATAGAGATAAAAAAACACTTCTATGAAAGGAAACAATGGATTTATGATACCCATTTTCCGAACACCACACATATTGTCAATTTCATGATATGAAATAGAGTTATAAATCCTAAATCTGGGAATAATATCTATGGAGTCATTATACCCATGTTCTAAATTCCATGTATTTAGATAAAATATTTACCTATGGGTTCATTATTATTATTTTGTTGGATAATCAAATTAAACTAAAAGTGACTCTAAACAATAAAACATGATGAAAGGAACCCATTAACTAAAACATAAACCCAAAATCAAAAGTAAATCCATTTGGAAATTTTTATTAAAAGGATGAATATGTAAATTATAAAAAATCCCCTCATAAAAAAACAATTTCCAAAAAAAATATCATGAACATAAAAGTGAAATATAATCATAATAAAGGAATTAAAAAATAATTTTATATACATTTTTCATTTTTCACAATGTACATTAATCATTAAAGGTTAATGAATATAATTTATTTCTAAAATTTCATTTTTCATTTTTAAATATCATATTTTCACTCCCCCATTGAATCACAACACCCTATGTGTTAGAAAAGAGATGTGAAAAGAGAGATCAGAATTTGGTTGAAAAAGGTATTGTGGTGTTTTTAAATAAAATCCAGGAATAAGATCATCTAGTTTGATGTTGATGCACATAAAATAAAAAAATTATTAGAGTATATTCATGTTACAAATAGACTCTATATGGGTTAATTAAGGTTGTATATGAATTCTGGAAGGCAAGTATTTCATTTCAAAATACTAAAAATCATCTCTTATTAAATATCTGACACAAAAAACATTAGACAACATTAGAAACCCCAATGAGGTTCCATAAAAACAAAAAAAACTTAAACACCCATATATAATAATATAATATAAAATAAAAATAAAAATAAAAAAGGTTTCCTCTTTGATAGTTCATAGTTTAGAATCATTACCTTGACTTGGACCCCCTAACATACCCAATAAAGATGATTGTAATATTAGGCTGGATTTTCATCATTTCAACTAGATTGATACTAATTCTACCATTCTGTTGATAGGATTATTTTAACGATTATTCAAGAAAAATAATATGGGACTTAGAGAATGATCTAATATAATAAATATGAAAATGGTTTCATTTAGTTACTTTACAATTAATTATAAGGCATAATCCAGTGACTTATCTTAATATTCTATAATAGAGGATAAACGGATGATTTTTTTGTTTATCGCTTATGAAATAAGACATGTCAGAGTATACATGTACCTTGATTTTAGGATTAGATTGGTTAACACTCTTATACACAGAAAGGGACTTATAATTTAATTATTTCTCATTTTCTAAAAAATCAAAAGAAATAGTTCACATTGACTAGAATTTTCAACCATAAAATTTACAAATTGAGTGTCAGGAAATGTGTATGGTATCAATGCATGTGATTTTTTTCTCTGGTATCAGTGGTTGGTTTTTCTAAAATGTTATCATTGGATCCAACAAAAATATATTAATGACATGGATACACGTCTATGTCATTAAAATACAAAAAATAAATTTCATTAGGATTTATAAATCCATCAGCAATTACATGGTCATTTTCATGTTCATTTCACATAGATGTTATCAAATTATCCTAATGAACTTCCCCATGATAACTACAGAGAGTTCCCATGTTACAGTTTTTGAGATCAAGGATCATGTTTCAAAAGGTTATTTTCATGTACACATTCCAAATATAAACAACTCGTTTGATTTTTTCTATGAAGGGATGACCAGGGATGATGGCAATTTTCACCCTAGTATCTAATATAGTGATTTTTTCTAGGATAATTAAGTTATAAGGGTAAAGAAAATTTTCAACTGCTCTATTTTTTTTAATATCCCCTTAAGAACATGAACACTACGATCAAAATGTTGGAGTGTGTTAGTTGTTTTTTGGGATTATTTGATGCCCAAATTGAAAATACATGTCATGTAGAATGAGGTTCACGCTAGATCCTAGATCACAAATTGTTTGGACAATGGTTTTCTCTCTTAACTCAAAATTGATATACATACATCATTATTCTTCCAACATATGAGGAAGGGTCCCTTTAATAGTGGTACTGACATTAGTAGACAAAAGGACTTGGATTTGATGTCAAAACATCCAATTAAAAGTGAGAAAGTCTTTATGGTACATGAAGTTAGTAAAAATGGTTTAGATTTCATAATTATGGGGAATTTTCTTCTTAACATGAATTAATATTTTCAGCAAAGTTTCATTTAGTTCAGGTTTAGAATTTCCTCTCATATGTTGAGGGAAGTTAGAAGATTAATTTATTGTTTGGTGTGGTTGTGGTTCTTTCACATTCTTATTTAATTTTTTCTATAACAGAGTGTTGTTATTCCACATTTTCACTTGATATTTAATATTTTAATGTTCAAAAAATGGGGGTTTCAAGGTTTTCAATGAATCTCACTCATATTAATATAATAAAATATTTAATTCATTCATGTGTGGTATATTAGTAACTGCATTCCCCCTATAAGGATGGTGATGGACATTTTGAGTGGGAATGGGTGCCTTTACAGTTTTGATGGTTGTAATTTAAGATTATGTGATGTTATTTTGGAGATTATTTCCTTGCCTTTTTACACAATTTTTCAGGTATTGGGAGAGAGAAAAATTTGCACAGGGATTCTGCTAGTTGGTTTAACCTTTTAGGATACATTGGAGGTTGTAGATGTTGTTTAATTGGTTTATAGATGGGTTGTTCGTATTTTACAGGATGATGTTAGTATTGAACTAGTTTTTTGAACTAATTATGGGTTTGAAAATTCGGTTGAAGGGATGGGTTGAGACTTTTTTTTATGTTTGTTTTAGACTTTTCATCAAATAGAATCTTGGATGGTCATTATATATTGGATTTAATGTGTCTTGGTAGTATGGATTTTTATTTTTCATTCAATTAACCTCTTTTGGTGGTGATCCTAAAATTATATCCTTGATAGAAGGAATGGCTATGAAATTATAAGTGTTTTTTTCTTCTTTGTCACAAATTCTGAAAACAGTATCAAAATTTTGGGTTTCATGAACCTTTATAATATAGATATCATTTCCCATCATAGTGGATGAGGGAAGTTATAATCTTTTTTTCTCTTTTATTATATTTTGAAATCCACCATATTGTTTTTCATGTTTGATTTTGTTCAGTAATATTTTCCAAATACATAAAAGAATCATTTAGAATTTTTAATTTAAATATTCTATTAAAAATCATGTCAAAAAACTATTTGTTAAATGTACCTAACATTTAATACAATATTATCACATATTCATGTATTAAGAAACCCTGGTGTGGTACAATATTTAAATTTTCTTTGAATCTTTACCATGTTTCATAGAATGTTTATCCCAACTTTTCAAAACAAAATAATTCCATTTTTTAGTGAAATCATATTCATATTAGTTAAATGTATTTTAAATATAATTCTAGTCAATGTTGGTCCCAATACTAAATGTATGATATTTCCAAATTATTTAACCATTTCTTTTTTAAATCCATCTAAATAAAAAAATTAACGATTCTCATTTTAGCTGATTCAATTTTATTTCTAGGGAACATGGTTTCCACAATATCATTTAATTATTTAATATGATGGTAATAAGTTTCATACTTCATCACATAAAAGGTTGTGATGTCATTTAATATGTGGGTTTTGAAAACATATTAGTGATATCATATGGATTAATTTCTAAAACATTATTTTTCATTGGAACAGTCATGCATGAGGTACTAGTTCATGGTCTGGTATACAATATTTCCCAAATTATGGGAATTTTCATTTTCAAATTCTATTCGGTTCTCTCCAGAAATTATTATTTTCCTTTTTGGAATATTATTCATTTTATTGAACTATATTTAAGAATCCAAATTCTTATAAATATGAGTATCTATATTAAAGGTCCCCTTATATTCATTGGACTCCAAAAAAACATCATTCTTTTCAATCTAAATAGACTATTTGGATTTCACAAGTGTGGTTGTATAGGCACTGTCATAATAGGGAAAATAAAAGAAACAATTCAGTGAGAAAAAATGAATGGGGAAAAATATAAAGAGTTTCTACAAAAAATTAAAAGGGATCTAGAAAATAGTTCCAATGTTTTTTGATGCTCTAATTTATCCAAGTTATATGGTTTAAGAGGTAACATATTGTACATATTGAGATATTGAATCCTCAGATATGTAAGATGAAAAATAATAAAAAATAAATTCATTGTGTCAAACTTGGCTTTGAAGTGTCCAAATTAGTTTTTAATTTATTGGATAACTAAAGAGTTTAAATGACTTGAATTAAAAAATCATTTAAATAAGTTGATCCAATGTTATTTCCTGGGGTGGAATTAATGAACTGTTTTAAAAATTATTTCAATTCAATTTACTTGAGAAGAATTCATTCAATGATATTAGTATAACAATATCACATAGTGGTTTACCACATTTAGATGAACATGATTAACACTGATTCAGTTAGATGAAAATTTGCGTGATCCCTAAAAGTAAAATTATCTTACTAGAACATGAAAAATGTAGTGACAAGTTTATGTAAGGAAGTGAATTAAATAAAGTCAATGAATGGAAATATCTGCAAAAGGATTCACTAAGAATTATTAAATTTTGATATAATAGCCCATTAATCCCCTTTATACACCCTTAGATCAATTCATTAGAGAGTTATCCATTCATATATGTTATATTAATTTAAACAGAATTTAGACATATGATGGTGGGATTGAAGAAGATAAATAATGAAAGAAGGACACCTCTTCCATTACATGAATAATTTTACAAAAGATATTGTAAATGGGAAAAATCCCAATGTAAATGGTATCACTATGATTTGAGTTAGAAAAAAAATTAGAGAATATGAATAATTTTTTTAATAAATAAGTGGCGATTCAAATTACTTGCATGTGAAAAATAAACTCATGAATAAAAAATAGCATCCTAACAATACAATTGAAATTAAAAAATGAACTCCCTAATTCAATATCCACCCAAAATTAAATTATAATATTATTAGATTTTTTTGTTCCCACACAAATTAATTACTTCCCCATTAAATAGTAATGTAAAAATTTTGGTGTTAAAAAAGATAATTGGACACTTTCAATGATGACATGAATATTTGTCTAGATTCATCCCCCTTTTGGCCCTCAAATATGCCATTTAATATGGGAGAATAATTAATGGATGTACAATTAAAATATCTTCTTCCATATGTCCTATAATTTTTTTTCAAATTTTCATTGCATTTGTATAATCCATTCATATTTAATTCTCTAAATTCTATGCTAATTTTATGGGACTAGTAATCCAACACATATTTTAATCCTCAAACTGGGATACCTGGTTCTACTTGAATATATCTAAATTAAATATATCCCCAATTTAATTAAATTATCCAAACAATATTCTCAATATAATGTTAAATTTTAGCTTCATAGGGCTTGAAATTTTTACTCTATTTTTATTTTATGTGTCTAATCCCCATTATGATTTAACATCAAAATTTTGGCATCAATGGCCATTAATTTCAATCTTCCATTGTGATCCTTCCGTTATTACTAAAAGATAAAATATTCATTTATAATTCATAAATAATAACCCAAATATATAAAATTAATATAATGAGAATAATTTATTCCACGTGATAATTATTTATTGGTCCCAAATTAACACACTCTAAAAATTAATTGTGGAAGGGATGCTCTAAAACTAGTGTTTGTGTACATGGAAGTGTATTGATAAAAAAATATAACCAATGAATATTATCCCATTTTCATGTCAAATCAACTCCTATATGATCTTGGAAATAAAAAGTATTTAATTAATATGAATTTTTATTCAGTAAGAGGGAACACATTATCAACAAGTATCGTGATAGTAAGATTGAATTCAATGATGTTTATACTAAACATACTAAAAAGATGGAAGGAAAACATATTTCCTTGGTACTTATTTAAGAATGTATTCCTAAAACAAAATTACAAAATATGGTCACTTGAGATGATAGAGATACTACAATATATGGTTTTATATTCATAAAAATAGGGTGAATCATTATTGGTAGAAAATTATGACAATGTATCATATAAGGGTTAAGAATATAGATTAGAAGACATGAGATTAAAATATTCAAATGTAAATTTTGGAAAGAAAATAGTATGACGTATTCATTTTTAAGAGTGGATATTTGGGTTTTGAGGAGTGTTATAACCTTTTGAGAGTTTCTACATAACTAGGGTTGGGAACTACCTATATGGACATTTAAATTTTAAATGTCTATTTTTTTGAATAAATGAATACCGAGGCATGATTAACTAAAAATTATTTGTTTTTATATCCATTTATCCCATAAATCCCTTTTTATGGTATAAACATTCCTCCAATGATAAATTTCTACATGGAAACATATATTTCATCAAATATGTGTTATGGGGAGTTTATTCCATAAATATATTATTTATGACCTGACCAATCCTACTGTTTTTGTCCTACAAACCTAAATGACAAATAAATTAGTTTTCCTCTTACCTACCTCATACCCTTGGTTCTTTCTAAGAAGTTATGGGTGACTCTTCTCTTCCAAATATTTTTGTTCAACACTCAGTCTCCAGCATGTGTACATTTCACCTCTATCGGATAAAGAACTTTCTAATCATTCATTTATCTTGGTTTTCATAGTATAATTTGTATTATTTTATTATTTTAGATCATACAATGATGATTTCTCTCTTATCACTATGAGATCATTTTTTAAATTATCTTCCAGAGGAAAATCCCCCATGTTCGTAGTGTTACGTCGTATGATTTCATTGAGGTATGTATTTTATAAACTCACCACCATAAAGAAATGTTTTTGGATTCGTATATTTGATTCTAGAATAAATTATAGGGCATTTACTGATGTCTTTGATATCCATATGATTTTCAAATATCTCGTTGTGGAATTGTTCGACCCAAGATTCAGGTAGGTGGATCCATCTATACATATATTTGTTGAAATATAATATATCTTAATAATATAAAATATTTTATAAATAAAATGGAATGATTGATTTCTGTTTCTAGTTGGGTTTGTTAAAGAGACAGTTTACCAATTATTTTGGTAATATAAAATGTTTTTTTATATAACTATTAAATGGAGTGAGAGATTGGTTTTAAAATCATGAGTTTGGCTAACTAAAGGGTCATTTCTAATTTTTTGAATGATGATTCCATAGCCCAAAAAGACCAAAGAACAAATATTATAAAATAAATATTTTATAGGACTCTGAAATACTTGATCATATTACAATCTTTTTCATGAAAAATAAGTATAACAGATAAGAGGTATTAGAAGAAGGTAATGTATTGATTTAAACCAATGTTTTCAAATACATATCCCTCAATGTTTGCTTATCGATAAACTTGTGTGATGATATAGTTGAGATCGATAAGATTATGGGTACAGTCCATCCGGCGTGTAGTAATTGGCAATGAAATATGTGTTATACTATTCAAAATTGTCTCCACCATGGTAGTCGAATCACTTTAAATCTAGAGATTTTTCCAACCAAGGAAATTGGGGAATAAAATATCGTGTATTAAACTCATTATCTCATATTCAAGAAAGGTGGTGATACCGAAACTACTCATGAAGCACCCATGGATCTAACTGAGGTGATTCCTGGAGATAGCACTACAACCCACAGGTCCCAGATTGACATTGGAGGCACCATAATTTTTAACTTCACAACATATAAAAGTGATATATAGACTTCATCACAACATTGCCGAATGGTTTTCTCATATAGTGTTCCTCTGATCCTTACGCCTATGTTTTAAGGACTTCAGTGTGAAATATTTTTTGATTTTGTTATGGGTAGTCTTCTATACTAACTTATTCTGATCCTTGACCTATTTATTATTTTTCATTGGATTATAGTTTTTTGATCTAAAATACCAGCTTGGATAAATTTATAACTTTGAATAGAAAATATTTTACATACATTTATTTTTGAATTTTGGGAATAAGAAATATTTATAGTTATTATGATATAAAACTGATTTAATATTTATCATGTTATTATTTCATTGAAATTAGAATATTTGTATTATTTTTTTAGATATGTGATATCAAATAATTGGGTTCAATCCTACGAATCATGTATATATGATACCCTATATGCTGATTCAAAATTGGGTATACCTTTTATTATCATTAATATGTGTAAAGCTAAGGATCCAGAGTGTGTTAGGGATGTTTATATTAGTTGGGTATAGGTAGATGGTGGTGAGAAAATGAGAGATTTACCAAATACCTCATGGAGTAGTTTCTATTGGTTTAAGTTTCATTTCTAGTTTTGTTGGACTTGTCCCTTGGAATATTGTTTAACAACATTACAAATGTATCAATAATAGTTTTTTTGGATTGTGGAATATGTTTATGCTATTTTATCCAGATTTTTCATTAAGTTTTATATATTATGTAGATATTTTTTATATAGGTGAAATAACCAACCTATAGTTTTTGAATTATGCAAAAGTTCTAGTCACCAACTTATAGAGATTGTGAAAGGCATTTGAGTATGTGGTTATTCTTATTAGATGGAAATCATTTAAGGTATTATAAACATAGTCCTTATAAATTATTATAAATAAAGATTTTTCAATATGACACATTTTTTATAATGATCATTAAATTAGAGATATTATTTTTAAGAATTTATAGGTAGTTAGTGATGACTTCCTCAACAACCATTAACATGACAGACATTAAGTCACCATGGGTTGTTGAAATTTGTGTATCCTGTATTAATTTTTTTATCTCAATAATAATTTTTCCATATTTTTTTCTTGTTTAACCTAACATTTTCCTGTGTTTGTTTATTTTATTATATTTCTTTTTTATTGAAACATTCCTCCAAGAATTATTCAACAGGTTCCTTATGTGGTGGGGTGAGTAATATTTGTCTCCATGAGTGTATCATCCTCTACAGAATATTCATATTGAGGAAATTGTGTCAGAATTTTATTCTCTAGGATTGAATATACCATTAGTTAATGAACAAATTTTTTAGGTACAACTATGTTATAGAGATAGATAAAAATCAATCTCCAAAGATCCTACATAATAATCCCACATTATTTAATGGTATTAATAAACCCCAAGTTTTTTTTTGTTGAATGGAAAAGATCGACATCGTATTTAAATTCCTAGATACACTTGAGATTATCAAGGGGACATTTCAGATATTCTGGATAAAGGGTCCCAACAACAAATAGTGAGATACTCTGGTGTATGAAGATAAGAAAATGATATTGTATTAAAAGGTTTTAAGGACCTATTCATATTGAAATTCATATTAGAGTCTCCAAAAGTGGAAAATTCTAGAGAGTTAAAACATTTGAACTTGGGAAATCATTTGGTGTTTTAGTAAACCAATTTTTTTCAGATATAGTCTCTTTTTCTATAGGGGTATTATTTGAAATCCAAAGAGTATCTAGAGGGTTTATGAAAAGATTTTAGATCATAGGTATTTATATATATGTTATCCACCAGTTATTAGATAGTGTATAGGGCCATGAAGGATGAAATAAACATGATTGTTAAGATTTTATATTCTTCCCCTTCCATTCCACCCATTAAAGCTTAAATTGAATGAAAATGATAAGAAGAATAAGTTTCATGATCATAGTATAATCAGTGCAGCTAGTTCTCAGTAGCATTTCTCGTGTGGACCATAATTTCCAACAAGTTCCTCTCCATTGGTTTTCTACTAGTTTTTTAAGGTCAGGATCACTCAACACTCTTTTTCTACACCCATGAAGATGTGTAATGCTTTTGGACACCTCCACCATTTGTAGAGGTTCTAACATGATATATATATATTCCCTATTATGTTCCTAGATCTTCTACTCCAATAGAATCTAAGGAATAGTCAATAATTCAAAATCCATAGAGATCATGCTATAGGGTTCATGAGTGAATCACCATCATGTAGTAGATGAGTTTCTATATGAGGTTGATTGGGTCCAATGTTAGCTAGATCTGCCATATTAATTAAATATTCTTCAGATTCTACATTATTGGATAGTGGTACCTCCCAAAAATTTACATATTCCCATTTTTTAGGCGCTAAAAAATAAAACAGATATCAAAACAATTTTATAGAGTTAGGGACACACCATAGAATAAGGAAAGAGAATGAGTTATGATATTTATACTGTTTTGTATCAGTATAATATGCCTCGTTAGTCTTGGACTTATTGGTTCTTGATTTGGATCTATATTTTATAACCATCAAGATATACTGGTTAGTTTCTCATCATGTAAGGATTTATTTTTATCATCAGAATGTTTCATTCATTATTTTATATGGTAGCTATATGATTTTTCGTGGATAGTGGGATCTATTTTCAAGTTATAAGGGTCCTTTCTACCTAAAGAATATGTGTTTTTTCTCTAATGGGGGATTTGAGACCAATAGTGTTCTTTCTAGTGTATATCTTACCATTGTTTTTAGGGAATCCCCTGATATCTTCCCAGATATCTTCTTTGGTCTTTCCTCTTCATAGGTATATAGATTTCTTGAATAATCTATTATTATGTACATAGGTGATCTGATGTCCACTTATCTTTATTCACTAGCTAAGCTGATAGAGGTCATTATCTTGATGGATGATCTGATGAAAAAGGTTTTATTCACCTTCAGGTTTTATGATTTTCATCCATTTTTTGGTTACCCAGAATTGATTTATTTTCACATTGGATGATAAATGCTAGGAAACATTAAATTAAATGAATTGACTTCAAAAACAGGCAACTATTTTGGCCTTACATGAGATATATAAGAGGCCAGTGATATACTATGATACATATCATGCTAGTTTTGGTTCTATGCTTATGTAATATGATCATGTTGTGTCCTTTGGTTCTCATTATCTTTTTCCTCATGTGAAAACATAAACCACACACTATTTACATGTCACCATAGTTATGAATACTCTTCAATTTTTTGGAACTATATTTCTGGGAGAGGTTCACATTCTCTTCTAATAATATGATTATGATTTATATTTTTTTTCTCAAAAATAATTGTATATAAAAAATGATGATGGGTGGATTATTTTTTGTTGTTCTATTTGTACATTGGCTACACCTCTAGGAATGTAAATGTTACCACATATTAACTCATTTGAAAAGTACCACCATATACTGTTTGGGAATTAAATAGTCTGTGGAAAATGATAAGAATATAAATTATTAGTATGTAGATTCTTTGGGGGATGATTTTGATATGTTTCTAACTTGTTTTATATCATCTTAAAATCTCTTTGATTTATTCTCCAAATTTAGAAATGGAATGATGGTTCAAGGGGAATCATGTAGATTTTAAATAGTAGTGAAAATGTTTCTAGTTGGCCTCTCACTTGTGATCAAATTATATACTAAAGAGATTTGTTTTTAAATCCTATATGAATGAAAAATTCAGTCATTCATGAATTTTATAGTAGATATTGGGAAATTTATCATGGAACTGTAAATAATTATTATGATATGAGATAGATATTCAGGTGGATAGGTAGGTAGTGTGACATCACATCTTTTGTGTTCCACTCTTACACATTCCATCAGATAAAGTAAGTTCACCAGAAACCTTATGGTTTTCTCCATTATATTCTCAGTCTTTTTTTGAAGTATTATGAGGTTTCTAGGGGAATTATTGTTGGATTACCGAAGAATTATTGAGATAATAATGATTTAATTATGGTGATCTATTGGTTGATTAACATTTTCCATTTTATTTCAATTAGAGACACCATTATAGGTCAATATATAAGTATATAGTATGTATTGGAGATCATGAGGTTTCCTAGAGTTGCATATACCATTATGTAATATGAGGATCATAGGTTTACTTATATATTTTGTAAGGGTCTCTATAAGAAAATAGGGGATTAGATAATTTTGAGGGAAACTTATCGTCCATATATAGATAGTCAGATGAAGCATGCTATTCAAATCCTTGAGGATATTATATGTGCTTGAATATATAATTTTTGGGGATCATGGGGTAGTCATCTAGGATTAGTCATGTTTTCATATTGTAACAATTATCATTTTTCAATTAGTATGGTTACCATTAATCATGTTAATGGTCTCCCATAAAGGTCAACACTATGTTACGAAGTGCTGGATAAGCCATTTATTATGTTATTTTGTAATATTCATATGATTTTGGAAATGAATAATTATATTCAATGATGTATGGTTACATTGGAGTGTTAGAAGAAAGTGTATTTAGATCTTTGATGCCTTACTTTTGGGGATATGTTTTCTTGAATGTTTCCTTTTGGTTGGATCTCTTTCGTTTTTTTTAAAATGTTATGTTCATCTCCAAGATATGTTGGACCATTTTAGGTCACTGATTATGTTATGAAATTTTCTTTTCGATTGAAACTTCCAGCTTAGTTGGAAGGTATGAATGATGTTTCCCTCATATCTCAGTTTAGGATGTACCATCAGGATCCCTCTCATTATTTATGTTGGGAAGTGTTTTAGATTAGGTGATTTGTTTAAATTGTGTTGAAACTAGTGTAGATCATTTATTCTATTGTGAAATTATTTTGTAAGATTGATGTCTCGTTTTTTAATGTGTTATGGCTACATATTGAATATCATTGGAAGACATGGGGGAATGAACCATTGGTGAGGAAGTACTAGTCTTCACCTATTTTTATATCATCCATAGTCTATATGACATCCCACAGATTGAAATTCAAATGTTGGGGAGATTTATAACATCCTAGATAAGAAAAGGTCTACACTTTACCATACTTAACACAAGTAAATTGGGTTTCAAGTAACTATATTTCCATTTTAGAGTTCATGAAAAACCTAGACTAGCAACTACCTACAGGTCACATTTACATCGAAAATATATAGTTCATTGAATAAATTGGTGATGAGTATCATGCTATGTGAATGATTCATATTGTAAATCCATTTACACTAAAAATAAATCACTACCACAAAATGGGCTTTATCCGAGCTAAAAAAAAGTTGTAAAGCTCAACGTTGATAAAGTGGGGTCCCCTTTATCAGTGCTCAAGAAGCGTTGGTAAGGGGATATTTTATCAGTGCTAAAAAATCACTGATAAAATGCACAATTTTCAGCACTTTTCTAGCACTGATAAAGGTATCCTTTATCCAAACTTTTTTAGCACTGCTAAAGGCTTCTTTTATCAGTGCTATAAAAGAAATAATAAATGTCATGTTTGTTGTAAAAAAATCAACAGCAGTAAACCCAAAAAACACATTAAAAAAATTCATAATCTTAATATGTTTACCCATATAAAATTAACACATAAATCATAAGCTAATTACACCAAGTATACCCATACACCATTAACACATAATTCATAATTTAGTTAAATACCTAAATAATTATATTCAAGATTCAAGGGTTTGGGGTTCTGTTCAGGGGTTCGGGGTTGTTGTCCAAGGGGGTAGGGGGTTTCCGATGGGATGGGGGTGTCTGGGGGGAAGGGGTGTCCAGGATGTTGGGGGGATTTCCAAGGAGTTTGGGGGATGTCCAAGGAGGGTGGGGGGCTATCCAAGGAGGTTTTGGGGCGGTCTAGGAGGTTGGGGGCTGTCCAAGGAGGGTGGTGGTGTCCATGGGGGTTGGGGTGTCTAGGTGGTGGGGTGGTGTTTACGAGGGGGGTGTCCACGTGAAGGGGGGGGGGGGGGGCTATCCATGGAAGTGTCCAGGGGGGTGGGCTAGTGTCCAGGGTGTTGGGGGAGGGGGGGGGGCTTCCAAGTTGTGGGGGTGTCTGGGGGGGGGGGCAGGTGGGGGTGGTTCGGGGGGTTGGTGGGGATTTCTAATGGGGGTGGGGTGGTGTCCATGAGGGTGAGATGGGGGTGTCCGGGGGGATTGGGGTGTCCTAGGGGTGGGGTGTCCTTGGGGGTGGGGTGGTCTAGGGGGTTGGTGGGGCTGTCCAAGGGGGTGGGTGGTGTACAATGAGGGGGTGTCCATGTGGGGGTGTCCATGTGGGGGGGGGGGGCTGTCTATGGGGTGTCCATGGGGGTGGGTTGGTGTCCGGGGTGTCGGGGAGACATTCTAGGGGTGGTGGTGTCTAGGGGGGTTCAGGGGGTTGGTGGGGCTGTCCAAGGGGGATGGGATGGTGTTTGGGAGGGCGGGGGAGGCCGTCCATGGGGGGTGTCTAGGGGGTTGGGGATATCCAGGTGGTGGGTGGTGTCAAGGAGGGGTGGGGTGCCGTCTAGGGGGGTGGTGGTTGTCCAGGGGTTGGGGGTATCCAAGTGGGGGGGGGGGGGGGGGTTGGGGGCAGTCCAAGGTGGGGGGGTGTCCATGGGCGTGACCAGGGGTGGGGGTGTCCAAGGGGGTTGAGGGGGCTTTCCAGGGGATGGGGTGTCTAGAGGGGTGGGGGTGTCCAGGGGGTGGGTTGGTGTTCAGGGGGGTGGGGGCGGTCCAGGGGGTTGGTGGGGTTGAATTGTACGCATCAAAAAGGACCCATGGAATGTTCTCATAAAGTATCATGAAAATCCAAATGCGTTTTGTTGGATTTCTGAAGGTCAGTTGTTGTTTAAACTTAAAACTGTGTCCATTTTAAACAAAAGAGAGACCCTTGGAGTGATATCGGCCACACCGTGCCTCATATTGAGATGGTTATGAACCATACACACCACAAAGGACTCGTGGATCATTATCCTAAAGGATCAATACAATATGAATGCATTTGGTCAGATTTCAATAGGTCAGTTGTTGTTTTCACATAAAATTGTGTCCATTTTAAACAAAACAGAGACCCTTTGAGTGATACCAGCCACGCCGTGCCTTGGATTGAAGCGGGGATGAATCATACATTTCAAAAAATATTTTTGGATCATGATACTAATGGATCAATATAATCCGAATGCGTTTGTTTAGATTTCCATAGGTCAGTTGTTGTTTTTACTTAAAATTGTGTCCATTTTAAACAAAAGAGAGACCCTTTGAGTGATACCAGCCACAAAATGCATCAAATTGAGGCAAGGGTGACACCTATACGTTAAAAATGACCCGTTTATAGTTATCCTGATGGATCACTATAATCTGAATGCGTTTGGTTGGATTTCATTAGGTCAGTTGTTGTTTTCACTTAAAATTGTGTCCATTTTAAACAAAAGAGAGACCCTTTGAATGAGACTGGACACACCGTGACTCAGATTGAGGTGGGGATTACTATCACACATCAAAAAAGACCCGTGTATCATTATACTAAAGTATCAAAACAATATGAATGTTTTTTGTTGGATTTCTGTAGGTCAGTTGTGGTTTTCAGTTAAAATTGTGTCCATTTTGAACAAAAGAGAGACCCTTTGAGTGATACCTGCCACACCATGCCTCAGATTGAGGTGGGACTAACTCTTACATGTCCAAAAGGACCCGTGGAATGTTCTTCTAAAGGATAAATACAATCCTAATGTGTTTGGTGTGATTTCCATAGGTCGGTTGTTGTTTTCACTTAAAATTATGTCCATTTTAAACAAAAGAGAGACCCTTTGAGTGGTACTGGCCACACTGTACCTCAGATTGAGCCAGGGATGACTCATAGACATCAAAAAGGACCAGTGTATCGTTATAATAAAGGATCAATACAATCCTCATGTGTTTGGTCTGATTTCCATTGGTCAATTGTTTTTTCCAATTAAAATTGTGTCCATTTTAAACAAAAGAGAGGCACTTTGAGTGGTATCGGCCACACTGTGGTTTTGATTGAGGAAGGGATGACTCATACATGTCACAAATGATCCATGTATTGTTCTAATATGGTATAAACACAATAAAAATGCGTTTGGTCAGATTTCCGTTGGTCAGTTGTTGTTTTCAACAAAAATTTGGTCCATTTTAAATAAAATAGAGACACTTTGAGGGGTACCGGCCACACCATGCCTCGGATTGAGGCGGGGTGGACACTTACACATCCCCAACACAGCTTTTGATCATTCAACTAAAATATTAATACAATATGAATGCATTTGGTCAGATTTTTGTATGTCATTTGTTGTTTTCACTTAAATATCTGTCCATTTTAAACAATACAGAAACACTTTGAGTGGTATCGGCCACACCATGCCTCGTATTGAGGAAAGGTATACTCTTACATGTCACAAAGTTCCCATGTATTATTCTCCTATAGGATCAACAAAATCCGAAAACATTTGGTCGGATTTCCATAGGACAGTTGTTGTTTTCATTTAAAATTGGGTCCATTTTAAACAAAAGAGGGACACTATGAGTGGTACCGGCCACACCGTGCCGCATATTGAGGTGGGGATGACTCGTACACATCCCCAACACACCTTTGGATCATTATTGTAAATGATCAATACAATCTGAATGTGTTTGGTCATATTTCCGTATGTCATTTGTTCTTTTCACTTAAAAATCACCCCATTTTAAACAAAAGAGAGACAATTTGGGTGGAAATGGCCACACCGTGCATTTTATTAAGGAAGGGTTGACTCTTACATGTCACAAAAGATCTTTGTATAATTATCCTATAAGATGAACACAATCTGAATGCGTTTGGTCAGATTTATATTGGTCAGTTGTTGTTTTCACTTAATATTGTGTCCATTTTAAACAAATGAGAGACACTTTGAGTTGTACCAGCCACACTGTCCGATGGATTGATGCGGGGTTGACTCATAAACACGCCCAATTCAACCATGTATTTTTCTATTAAAGGATCAACACAATCCAAATGTGTTTGGTTGGATTTCCGTAGGTGAGTTGTTGTTTTCACTTAAAAATATGTCCATTTTAAACAAAATAGATACCCTTTGAGTGGTACCGGCCACACCATGCATTGTATTGAGGCGGGGATAACTCTTACATGTCACAAAGGACTCATGGATCATTCTCATTAAGGATCAATACAATCCAAATGTGTTTGGTCAGATTTCTGTAGGTCAGTTGTTGTTTTAACATAAAAATCTATCCATTTTAAACAAAAGAGATACCCTTTGAGTGGTACCAGCCACACCATGCCTCAGATTGAGTCAAGGATGACTCTTAAATGTCAAAAAGGACCCGTGGATTGTTCTCTTAAAGGATCAACAAAATCATAATGTGTTTGGTCAGATTTCCATATGTCAGTTTTTGTTTTCACTTAAAATTATGTCCATTTTAATCAAAAGAGAGACCATTTGAGTGGTACCGGTCACTCCATTCCTCATATTGTGGTGGGGTTGACTCTTAAAAATCCCAAATCCACATGTGTATCGTTATCCTAATGTATCAATACAATCATAATGCATTTGGTCATATTTCCGTAGGTTAGTTGTTGTTTTCACTTAAACATTTGTCCATTTAAAAAAAAGAGACCCTTTGAGTGGTACCGGCCACACCATTCCTCGGATTGAGGTAGGGTTGACTTTTAAAAATTACAAAGGTCCAATGGATAGTAATCCTAATGTATAAATACAATCCGAATGTGTTTGGTCAGATTTTTGTTGGTTAATTGTTGTTTTGACGTAAAATTGTGTCCGTTTTAAACAAAAGATAGACCCTTTGAGTGATACCGGCCACACTATCCCTCAGATTGAGGAAGGGATTACTCGTAAATATCACAAATCACTCGTGGATTATTATCCAAAAATATCAACACAATCTGAATTCGTTTTGTCAGATTTACATAGGTCAGTTTTTGTTTTCAGTTAAAATTGTGTCCATTTTAATCAAAAGAGAGACCATTTGAGTGTTATCTGCCACACCGTGGCTCAGATTGATGTAGGGTTCACACGTACACATCCTCAACAGACCCATGGATTTTTATCTTAAAATATCAACACAATACTAATGTGTTTGGTCATATTTCTATTGGTCAGTTGTTGTTTTCACATAAAAATTTAACATTTTAAAGAATAGATAGAAACTTTGAGTGGTGTCAGCGACACTGTGCCTCATATTGAGGCGATGATGACACGTACATGTCAAAAAGGACCCATGGATCATTATCCTAAAGGATCAATACAATCCGAATTCCTTTGGTCTGATTTCTGTATTTCATTTGTTGTGTTCACATAAAATTGTGTCCATTTAAACAAATGAGAGACCCTTTGGGTGATACCGGCCACACCATGCCTCAGATTGATACGTGGATGACTCGTACACATCAAAAAGGACTCATGGATCATTCTCATAATGAATCAACACAATACTAATGCGTTTGATCAGATTTTTATTGGTCAGTTGTTGTTTTCACTTAAAATTGTGCCTATTTTAAACAAAAGAGAAAAATTTTGGGTGGTACTGGGAACACCGTGACTCAAATTGAGGTGGTTATGACTTTTACACATCCCCAAAGCACCCATGGATCATTCTATTAAAGGATCAATAAAATATTAATGCGTTTGGTAGGATTTCTGTAGGTCATTTTTTCACAAAAGATCATTCCATTTTAAACAAAAGAGAGACCCTTTGAGTGGTACTAGCCACAACGTGCCTTGGATTGAGTAATTTATGACTATTAAACTTCAAATAGGACACATGGATCATTATCGTAATGTATCAATACAATACGAATGCGTTTTGTCAGATTTCCATAGGTTAGTTGTTGCATTCACTTAAAATTCTATCCATTTTAAACGAAAGAGAGACCCTTTGAGTGATACCGGCCACACCGTGTCTTGGATTGAGGCAGGGATGACCCCTACACATCAAAAAGGACCCTTGGATCATTAATATAAATTATAAACACAATAAGAATGCGTTTGGTCAGATTTCCGTAGGTCAGTTGTTGTTTTCCATTAAAATTGTGTCCATTTTAAACAAAAGAGAGACCCTTTGAGAGATACCGGCTACACTGTGCCTTATATTTAGTTAGGGATGATTCATACACATCCCCAAAACACCCTCGTATTGTTCTATTAAATTATCAACACAATATTTATGATTTTGATCAGATTTCCATAGGGAAGTTGCTGTTTTCACTTTAAAATCTGTCCATTTTAAACAAATGATAGACCCTTTGAGTGGTACTGGCCACACTGTGCCTCATATTGAAGCGAGGATGAATCTTAAACGTTAAAAAGGACTCGTGGAACATTATCCTAATGTATCAACACAATCCAAATTCGTTTAGTCTGACTTTCGTCAGTCAATTGTTTTTTTTCACTTAAAATTGTGTCCATTTTAAACAAAAGAGAGACCATTTGAGTGACACCGGCCACACCGTGCCTCGGATTGATACAGGGATGACTCATACACATCCCTAACTCACCCATGGATAATTCTATTAAAGTATAAACACAATATGAATGAATTTTGTTGGATTTCCATAGGTCAGTTGTTGTTTTCACTTAAATATTTTTCCATTTTAAACAAAAGAGAGACCCTTTGAGTGGTATCGGCCACACCATGCCTCAGATTGAGGAAGGGATGAATCTTAGACATCAAAAAGGACTCGTGGATCATTCTACTAAAGGATCAATACAATCCAAATGTTTTAGGTAGGATTTACATAGGTCAGTTGTTGTTTTCACTTAAAATTGTGTCCATTTTAAAACGAAGAGAGACACTTTGAGTGGTACCGGACACACCGTGCCTCGGATTAAGGCGGGGTGGACTCATACACGTCCCTAATGAAGCCATTGATCATTCTCTTATAGGATCAACACAATATTAATGCTTTTTGATAAGATTTTCGTACGTCAGTTTTTGTTTTCACTTTAAAATCTGTTCATTTTAAACAAAAGAGAAACACTTTGAGTGGTTAATCAATATTTCATGTTGTTAGTGCATATCATCTGTTAAAATGGGAAATTGACTCATTGAAGAAAGGATTTTTTATTTGTTAACAATTAAAATTTTCATACGAACATTTACATACAACAATGTGTCATATTTTGATCCCTTTAACCCCTATCAAAAATGAAGGCCAATTGTACACAAATCTTCATGCTATTTTTGTACAATATTCCACCAGGTATGCGGCCCACTCATTTCTGAACAAATCTATATCGTCTTGTGTGTATGAGGCTTTTCAGTATTCATAGTAGTACTTCAAAATATAAAAATAAAGAATTAGTAAATAAATTAAATGAACTAGTAGTTGTTTTTTAAAATACCTCTTTAGGGATGATAGTTTGTTTATGAAAAACGATCTCTTTCATAAATTTACAAACATAATATCGGAAATCATTATTGTTTTTTTGTTTTGTAAACTGAAAAAAAATGATCCTTAGGAGAATAAGTAACTTGTGTTGAGATGTGTTTGGATAGTGATATTTTATTATATATACCCTGATATTTTTCCAGACGTGGTACTTGCTTGACTCCTTATGCATAACCCCTGTCCTCATTCCTTTTTTAGATGATAATGATACACCGCCATATTATAACCCAATCCTCAGTAAAGGATAATATCATTATCATCAATTGGAATAGGTAGCTCTGCATTTGGCTCATGAGATATACTAATCGTCACTTTCATATTATCTTTCGGGAGTGGTCTATTATGTAGCCTATCATTTGGGATGTTTAACACTGTAGACCTCGCTAAAAGGTTATAGGTGGGTGTTGATAGATAGAAATCACAATCATTATCACCCTTTAAAATATTAGTACAAGAAAAATTATCAGTGTTTTTCTGATTCACATTTCATGGGAACAATTATTAAAATAATGATTACCACAGCTAAGAAAGCTCTTTTAGGGGAATGGCTCGCCTCAAAGCTGGTGGGGGTGGGGCAGGATCTTCACGCGCTAGTTGTTTTTGATTTGTGTCTTCCCCTTGAATTCCACCCATAATTGTTTCTAGCAACTCTCTCTACAATTTCAATCATTCTTCGAAGGATTCTTGTTTTTCACTCAGTTGTTTCAATGTTTTATCTCTATCATCCTTTTTTATTCTTCTCATAATATACTTGGGGTGTCACCCCAAACCCCACACCTCTGACATGAATGTATTTTTCTGGCTTCATCAAAGTCGTCAATAGTAGGTCTGCATCCGCTACAAGAGTTTCTGATTACTGTGACTGTCAGATATAGGAACATAACTAATTTTTTTTATGTAATAGCAATTTAAAACGAATTTTCTTATCATCATGTCATACTTACACAAATTTACCACACTTTTTCTGTGTCCTCATCTACTAGCTTCCCTTCCTTATTCAAACATGCCTTCTTCCAAAGAACATGATGTGGGATGGAAGTGTCTTTTTTTTAGACTCATCAATATTCTTATAAATATAGAAAGATAATTATGATGTTGTTTATTGGAAGCTGTCATTATTACGTTAAATTTAAAATAAATACGATTTTTTTTCTAGTGAAGTGTACCCCATCCTTGATTTACGATAGGGGTATGTTGGTTTTGATTCAATTTCCTTATTTTCATTAAAAAGTTGTTGTTTCATCAATTAAATATTGACAATCAAAGTGATGAATACGTGTATCCTCCTCCAACGTATTTTTTTATTTCGAAACACTTTAAAAGGAAATTGAGAACCGTCATACATTATCTATTTCAACACCAAATGAAACCATTGAATCCTTGAAGAATAGTTTCAGTTGTTTGGAATTATCCTCTCTAAACAAAATCCAAGGGATAGATTGTACCTGGGAGTCTGGACAGTCCTTTAAGATTCCTTCAAAAATATGTTCCATGTTGTCCCAAGCTTGTCTGCATTCCTCCTTGCTAATATTCCTTGTATTCAGTCCTCTAGACAAGATGCGTGTCTTCATATAAATCCACTCACCTTGCTCTTTAGAAGTAGTCACCTGAAGCAGTCTCGTCTTCATCGATACCTTAAAAACTAGTGCATCCTCAATCTTTTCATCTGGGTTCATAAGAGGATCCATGTGTTCCAACACCGATGATACCTGTTGCTGAGGGACTTCAGGAGAGCCTACCTCATGATGTATCCCGGGGTCAAATAGCCCTGTAACCCCCGTGGGGATGACAGGGACCACATCCTCATATCCTACCCCCACTGGATCCATGGGGATGTCAGCCTCCACATGCTGACTGTTCAAGATGGAATTACCTTCAGGTGTGGAAGTTGTCAGAGGCACCTTACCCTTAAAAGAAGCTCTAGTAATTGGAGGAATAGGTATATAGGAGTAATCCTTTCTATGTAGGTCCCTCCTATTGTTCATAATGATGTCGCCTGAATCAATAAATTTGTTCTTTCCCTTCCACGAGGAGGATCTAATGTTGTCTTCCTCTATGACCAGTTCCTTGGGCTCAACGAAATATGAGACATCACCCACTTCCTCTTGAGATACTTCCTCATCCACCAGAATAGACTCTCCATTATCCATTCCTACTAATCCTTCATCAACATGTCCATCCTCTTCCCCTAGAACTGTAAATCGGTTTTGAAAAGACACATACGATCCCCCAGATTTCAGCTTCACAGCATAGGAAATTCTATCCTGCATGACCTGTAACTGATTTTCAGAAGCTCCTGTCTGATCTAGGCCTCGACCCATAAACTGGAAAACTGATGGGATGTCCTCCTAGGGCAAGAGCTGGGGAGCCTCACCAGAGCCTTTAGCCACGTAGGTATCCTCAGCCAACTCCACATCATTGGTATTGATTGACGGTGCTGGTTGCATTGCTGAAGCATCCATAAAACCTTCCCTCTCATCCTGTCCAGCCCTTCCCTGAGCACATACCCCATTTATAGGTGCAGCATCGATGTTTGGTGCAACTCCAAGATCATCTTTCAAACGCTGAAAAACCTTATCGACACTTGGGTTTACCTGACGCTCCAAACAATGCACCCGAGGAGCAGACTGGACCTCCCCTCCTCGTTGGCCACTCTGTTGAGGCAACCCTGACTCTAGACCAGGGGCATCACAATTTGGAGAAATCACGGAAGAAACCAGGGTGCGAGATGCATGAAAGTTGTTTTGGATGTGTCCAAAGCGTCGACAGGGTAGGAAAAAATCAAACCAATTATCAAAAACAACAGATTGAAGATAACACAATTCCTTGCAAACCGCAAACCAGACAACTTCAGAGGGAGGATTCGAGATGTCCACCACCACACATATTCAGTGAGAAATGGGATGGCATAAGGATCTTGATCATTCGTCAAAAGCTAAGAATCTTCTGATGAGATTACCTAACATCTAAAGAATTTCCGGGTTTTGGAAAGGAAATGGGAGACCCGAGAAACTAACCCTAATCGCTGCAAGGGGAAGATCTCGTATCCAGTGAAACTCATAGATCTATCTGAGATGGAAGAAGCGAAAACCATCATAGGATATGCTCCCTTTCGACCATGATCTTTCCAGATCAACATCAGAGGAGAAATGATTTAGAAAACGACATGGATCCCACAGGCTGACTGTGATGCATCATTGAAGAGGCCAGATGTTGTTGACAAAACGATCAACACTATCGAGCGATGGCCTGCACCGACCAAAGTGAGCCACCAGGGATAGCCCATGGAGCGCTAAAGCCTCCATGAACTCCATTAAGGAGAGTGGTAGGGAATTAACTCCATGGTGAAGACTATGAACTTTCAGAAAAAGCTGGATAGGGGGAAAATCTGGGAGGGAGGCAGGATCAGTGAAGGGTGAGAAGGGAGAAAGTGAGGGGGGATTGGGCAGATCAGCCAGCGCCGCTGCTCGAGGGAGACGCCGCCGCGCCTAGTTTTCCATGGGAGAGAACCGAGGGAGACAAAAAGGTTTCTTTTTTCATGTATCCTCAAACAACATATTATCACCCACAATTTACTTGAAACTTCTCATCCCCACGACAGCCAATAAATGCATCTCATGCTTCTTCGAATATCAGTTGAGCATAGGCAATGGGTGGGTGGGGGTTTATTTTAGCATTGGAATCTTTCAGGTGAAGTCTTGTTAAAATAGTGTGGAAACCTCAATGAATCCTTCCTGAAATCTCTAGTACATAATCCTTCTCTGAATTGTCTACTATAAGTGTACTCTACAAGAGATTGAGAAGAGTAAGACATTGTTTTATTATTTTATTTTCTATTAATTTATAGAAATAAATTCATAATGTAACCTTAATTTCTTCCTAGATCACAGCCTTCAAACCAGACCCAACATGGTTCCATGAATCTATGTCAATTGGTACGTGTTTTCAAGTGACAAATCCATTGTAACTACTAAACATAGCCTTGGTGGGATTCACATGTTGGCCACGTGCATTCCATATGACATCAAATTTTATTCCTTTATTCTCCTTAAGAACTTTGACTAACACCGTCAAACTATTACGCACCTATGTTTTCTATGACGTATGTCCTTCATTCCTGGCCATTTCATCGATATCAACAACATCTATATGTTCATCTGAAATGGTTAAAATGGAATGTGATAATGGTTTTTTGATCTCAATAGTAGGAGTAGCATGATCCACAGTAGCAGGAGCAAGAGCAGCCATAGTAGGAGCAACAGGAGCAGTAGGAGCCGTAGTAGGAGCAGCAGTAGGAGAAACAGCAGCCGCAGCAGGAGCAGCAGCTGGAGCAGCATGAGCAGCAACAACCGCAGTAGCAGCAGCTTGAGAGACTTGTTCAGCCTCAAGTTTAGGAGCACCAAAATGTGCAAGAGTCATTATTTTCAAAATTTATTGAATAGTTAATTTGGATTACATAAATTTAGTATTGATAAGATAATTACATGAGATAACAAGATATATATTACCTACAAAATATAACATTTTTTTCAAGTCTCTTTCTTTTTTCAATGGATGAAGGGATTTCACACCTCTATCAGTTATCCAAATCACTTCATTGTGGTCTCCTATTAAATAAAAAACATTATCTACATTGGGACCGCTCTGAACTGGTTGGGATGTACCACTGAAAGGATCATCCTTAACTGAATTTTAATTGGAACCCTTAGTATTTTTGGATGATAATAGAACTATCGACCACTTTCGGTTTGTGGGATCTAAAACAGAAAATACATTTACAGCTTGTGATGCCATTATAAACTATTCGTATTTTTACCCTTCTTTAATAAATTCAACTTTCACAAATCCCAATTCATCTATTTTAACACCATTGTTGTTATAAACCCATTTGAATTGAAAAATAGGCAATTGGAATGTCTTATAATCAAATTTCCATATTAATTTGATAAATCCAAAGTATGACATATTTTCATAAATTGGATTTCTATCCTTACTATCAGAAATATGCATCGCTTTAGCCACTAGTGTAAATCCACTATTTTTCATGGTACTATCTTCATCATGTTCATATGTATAGAATGTATAACCATTAATTACAAAACCACTGTGAGATAATACATACAAATTTAGTGCAGTGGATACCCATCAAAGTCGTTCTAAAATTGAATTCGGATTTTCACCCATCATCTTTAAAATATGGTCCTGAAACCATCCTATAAACTGGTGATTATGTGTATTTCATAACCATTTTTCCACCCTTAATGGATTCAACTGCCTGTGAATTTCATTGTGAGTTTTAATATATATGTCAACATCCGAACTGTTATGAAAAACATAAAGGTGTTCCTGCTCTCGATCTGTAATACTGATTGTCACAACATCTCTTCCAAAACTTCCCTCACCCTTAATTCGTCCAGTGGGATGAGATTTCAGGAGACCATTTCTTTCCACATAAGATTCATATTTGGTACAAAATTCAATGGCTTCCTCAACAATATATCGCTCCACTATACAACCCACTGGAATATTTCAATTGTTGACATACTCTTTCGAAAACATCATATACCGTTCAACATGATAAATCCATCTATAGTGCACATGACCACAAAGTCGAATCTATCTCATCTAGTGAGTCATCAAATGAACCATCATATCAAAGACTGTTGGTGGGAAGAACATTTCTAATTCACATAATATGATGAAAATTTATATTTTCATAGCTGGAAATTTTGTTGGGTCTAAAACATTGCTACATATATCTTTGAAAAAGAAACAATGTTTGGTTGAAGTATGATGAATATTCCTTGGAAAAATGCATCATGAAGCTATAGGAATTAGATATTTCATCAAAACAAGTGATTCATGTGATTTCAAAGCTTTTAAATTCAAATTTTTCATTGACACAATGTTCTTGATATTTGATGAATACCCCCATGGAACCTTTACATCATTGAAGAAGTTTCAAAACTGATATCTCTCCTCCCTTGAAAGAGTATAAGCAGTAGGAGGAAGAAACATTCGATTTTTACCCTTCATAGGAGCCAACTCTTTTCATAATCCCATGTCAACCATGTCCAACGTTGCCTTATTTATATCCTTTGTTTTTTCTGGGGAATTTAGAAATGTTTCTATAACACTGTCATGAACATTTGTTTCCACATGCATCACATCAAAAAAAAATATCTGACATACAAAAAATTCCAGTAATGTAATTCAAAAAAACTGATCTCTTTTTTCAACTGATTTTCATATGTTTTTTCAAAAATCGTTTTCCAAAAACAGTGTTCACATTTTTTAATTTCTAAAATATTTGATCACCTGTTAGTAGAGATGGTGTTGCGCGTTGTTCTAAACTTTCATTTGAGGATGTCATCCATGATCGGTACTTATGCCGACGAGGTAGAAATCTTCGATGTCCTTGAAACTCAGATTTAGATGAATGTTTCAACCAAATTGATTATGTATATTCTTCTCACATGGGAAACCCTCGATTTCCTTTAATTATATATCCTGAAAAATTTCCATAAGTAGGGAAATCATTTATTTTCCCATCCAACATCGCTCTTAATGTGAAGTATTCACTTTTATAAGCATCATACAAAAGAACACATAAATCAGACAATAACTTCAAATACTCGATCAAAGGATCCAGATAAACATAAAAATCATTACCTGGATGATTTGGTCCTAATATAAGCATAGATAACATGATGAATTTCCACCTCATGCATAACTAGGGTGGAAAGTTATAATTTACCAACATAACAGTCCATGTTCTATGAGTGCTGGTTTGAAAACCAAAAGGATTCACTCCATCTGCAGATAATGCAAGACGAAGGTTTCTTGACTCTTTTCCAAATTCCGGATACTCATGATCAGTTTTTTCCTTTGAGGAGAGTCGGTCGGATGACGTAATTTCCCATCTTTATTTCTTTTATCTGATTTCCATGACAATTGTCTTGCAGTTTCTTCACTTCAATAGAGATGGCTAAACCTTGGAATGATTGTAAAGTACCATAAAACATTTATAGGATTGGATTTGTCTTTATTATATCGAGAGGTTTAAATCATTGGGAATTATTTAAGTGATTTTTTCTCCTTGTGAAACAATATACAGCCTTTTAGGAAGGCATGTATTCTTTCAGAAAGCGTACCCATCGAGCGTAGAATTTTTTAAGCTTCATATGTCTGTCATGGGAGCTCATTATCTTTCGAGAGCATGTCATTCAACAGAGAAATTAGTTCCGTAAAACTTGAATCACTCCATTTGTTTCCTAATTTCAATTTATAAAACTTCAGTACAGCTGAAAATGTTGTATACTTAGTGAAACTAGCATACAATGGCATCTTTGCACAATTCTTTAACATCTCAAACAAATCTAGTCAATCACAGAGTTCATCTTCCATTGTCTTTGCCATTTCATCAATATGATATTCATCATCTTTGACATCTGTAATCACATCATCCATACGGTCTTCTTCACTATCCATATTTGTATTTATATTTTATGATCTATAAAATACAGTGTTATCCCATCAAGTAGCTACATTTTCTTTTTCTCTGTGTTTATTCCAACATTTATAACTCCAATCTATTCCGTGACATATCAAATGTTAATCCAACTCCTCTAAAGAAAGTTGTCTAGAATAACAACAACGTAAACATGGATAGAGAGCTTGAGAAGGATCCTATGCATGATCTTTTGTAGACATGACGAATGCTTTCACTCCGTTCTCGTACTCTATTGTCAAACGATTAGCATCCATCCAATCTTTATTCATCTTCATCCTTTTTTGAATCGCAAATATTAGTATTTATGGTTCAGGTACACAAAACAAGACTTCCAGATATAGTAGAAGGGAACCAGTTCCTTATAAAAATAGATATTAATAGAGCCTAACCATTTCCAATAATGATTTGGAAATCAACAGAACCAGGATAGACCCCCCCCCCATCAAAATCAACACAGTTTCCAAACACAAAGGGGATATTAGGGATAATAACTTGTGTCATAGATGGTAAAACTCACGTGGGTCCTCCTCTATCCGTTCATACCTTCTATGGTAAACTAGTCCATCATTTTATTGCTCCCTAACAAAAAACACATATGGATGAAAACTAGTAGCCAACTCTATAAGTTATGAAAGGATTCTCATAATATCTACAATATGGAATTCATTAAATATTATTATCTTAGATTCAATATAGTTTCCTAAAATCACCCCAGTCCAAATAGAAGACTAATCAAGAATGATACATCTACCACTCCTAGGTCTCTTCATTACATACAATATCATCATGCTAAAGTAACCATATATCAACACATAAACTTGTCACAATCATATAATAACCCATATCCACATCAGAACCAAAGTACCCATATGGATTTCAATCAGGTTACTCGACTCAAGTGGTGGTGTGCAAGAAATGATAAAAAAATATATAATAAGTATACAATCACACATAAATCTCAAACTAGTGTTAATAATCCAATAAACCCAAGGTATCAGTCCATCTATAAGAATAATCTGATAGATCCCATATGTGATAGTAGTCCCAGGAGGTGAAGGTTCCTAAGGAGGAAGGGGAAAACACGCACCTATCGGGGATTGAGGTTAGGTCACTGAGGTTGATGGTGGATCAATACTCCTACAAGAATTAATTTTATATTTCACAAACATTGTCCTAGTGTTGTAGGATGTTATCCCACTGCTGGGGGATGTGAAACCATTCCTAATGACCATTCCAAGAAGAAATAGAATCCAAGAGGGGGGAGTGGTTCGAAATTTCATGAGAAATATGTAAAAACATGGTATTTGAGAATAGTTTAGTGGCTTTTGTGTTGTCTATAATCCAATCCAAAAGACTCTACAAGAAGTGATGGCCCCTGCAGTTGTTACACTAGGTGAAACTAACACCTAAGAAGATGAGATCAATGAAGCCCTTCCCATCCAGGAATTGAACAAACTCCATGATGGCCTTCTTCTGGAATGGTCTTCTACCTTTCCTTTCATTTGGGATGGAAATGAAATTAATGTAACCCCCAAAAAACAATGGAAGGTGGCTGAGATCGATGGTATTTTTTTCTCTCTATAGATATTCCCTTTGAAGAGGGTCATAGCTTCCAAAAACAAAAGTCATAAAGAAAGAGGTGTCACCATTGGACACCTTGGTAGTGATTAATTGATTGCAATCTTGAAAAGTCTAAACAACGTATTTATTACTCCAAAATACCCATTTATGTCTATTTGAGGGGTCAAAGTGTTGAAATCCATGAAACATAATCTTCTAGGACAATTCTATGATTATTATAGGGGTTTTTGTGTTATTTGACATCAACAACAATGACATTATACTTTTTGATTTCTATAGTGAGGAAGTCTGATTTAACAAGGGCACTAAGACCATGAGAATTACATATGAAGATAATAGTGATGGGTAGAAAAGGGATTTGGAATTGGATTTAGAGCGAGTAGCCTTATTGAAATGGGATGATGATATCTCATTGAGGTCCCTTGATTTTGAACATGTTCATAATCACTTCTTGTTGGTAAGATTCATATGAGTTGGAGATGATGATCCAAAGGGGCAGTGGAAGTATGTGTAATTAATCGTGGGGGCGGGTAAGGGAGTTCTCTCTGGATCCATAAGTATTTGGAGCTGGATGAAAGGCACAGAGCCGAGGGAGATAGAACAAACACTACTATAAAGGGGCCTGACCACATCAGAGAAGCAGTCAATAACCTCAGCGAGGGAGAAGGATAGAGAAGGAGGTAGGGGTGGCATGGCTAGAAATCATGGTGTTCTAGGAATCATACCAAACAAGTTCACTTCTAGAAAAACTCACATAGATAGCATGAATAAAATAAGGGGGGAACCCCCTAAAAAAATAGGTTTAAGGCTTTGGATGACCTAGAAATTCATCAAAACCGGGTGGTGTTGTCCTTATTGAAAATGGTTATCCTTTATTCCTTACATTACTGTGACATGGTGTTGGGTCTAAGGGAATTGATGATACCTAGGAAGAATCTAGTGATATGGAATCCAAGTGGGAAGGACCTTAAATTTTTCATAAACTTTACTCTAATTGTGTAAACTCATTGATTACCATTGATGATGAGCATATCAATCCTTCCATCAATACTAGGTTTCTCTAGATATATTTCACTTGAATAAACCATCCCTTTAGTATGAGATATATGGATTTGAACTAAAAATCCAACATCCTAGTTATATATTGTTAAATTATATGGTAACGTCTGTAGGGCATGATGTGAAACTATAGGCTTACCCTGTGTGATAAACACGAGATGCATCATATGATAAATATATGATGATTTTTGTTATAACTATGTGTGTATTTATTCCAAACCAAAATAGGATATTCAATGATGTGTTGACCGTTTTTATTTAGACCAAGTAACAAATCCAACCCCTATGTTACAAGCATATGATGCCTCCTGTGAAAAAAAGAAACACCCTATGCATTAATAATATTATTCATCATGAGAGAATTATGTGATGATTCCAAAAAAAACCTATTGGTCTCCTCATTTGGTTCAAGCACCAATTTTATTGTTCCCACTATTGGGTTAAAAATATAAAATATATATATCTACCAATTCCAATCACACCTTTAGGGGGTTTAAATTCTAATAAAATTCCCATATACTATTCATAGGTTGTGATTCCCACCGGTCCTGATACGAGGAAGATAGAATGAGAAGATCAGTAGACTGGTTCCATGTTCGAAATCTTCAAAACATGATGTTAAAATGTAGCCTTATCTAGTGTCATGTACATAATATGCCTCACATGGTAAATATAATATGACATTTAGTCCACGATATTTGAATTTAAACAATGAATCCTGACATCCTAGTTTCTTGATGTGAAATTGTGTGAAATCTTTGTCAAATCTATTCAACCATAGACTACAAAAACGTAATCATAATCATAAGACCTTAAAATGCATGTCCAAATTCCATTACACTTGATGTTAACATACATGGTTCATGTCCCTGTTGCAAGATGTAAAACTATGTAATGCCTTTATCCCCCACTCTATAGAGAACCCCCTCTTGGTGTTGGTCTCCAAACACACTTATTTTTATAAATACATATGAATGTATTCCCAATAATTGAAGATATGCGTGGATTTATTAAAGTAATATCTCAACCCAACCAGTCCACTGATAATTTTAAGGTTGTTCCCCATTGGGATCATGTCCAACCCCATCTATATGGTGCCCATATTCAGCGCGTTCAAACACATGATTGGATAACTATATATTGTTCAAATCAACCCTGAAAATATACTCATCACCTCCTTAAATCATTGAGTATCCCTAAATTTGGATCCTCAACATCCTATTGCATCTGAATAGGATCCCTATGGTAATGGTGTATGGCCTTAATAGGCTCACATCCAACCGAAGTGAAATACCTGATGGACCCCCGAAAATAGATGGTGGTTCCCCTATTTCAATCATATTGATAGAACATGGAAAAAATAGGATCTCCTACAACATAGGCACTCATATTGGAAGGGAAAAATTTGGTAGAATGGTATTGTAACCAGTGTTTCAAACATGTTCAATGGTTATCCTTAATCCATCTACCTCAACACTTCAATCTAGACCATCGAGGACATGATTTAATTCTATATGTTTATTACCCACACAAGTGTAACTATAACACCATTGGTATTACATGTTCATGAACTATACACATTGATGAAATATATCAAATCTTTGGAATTAAATTACCATAGTTTCTATACGATTATTTGTAATAGGGGACCAAAAAATCATTGCACACCTAGTATGGAAACAAGAAGATCGAGGGCGGAGGAGGTCTAACAATGCGAAGATCGAGGGAGGCAGAGGTATGAAAATGAAAATATCAAGGGTGGTGGAGGTCCAAAAAAACAAATATCGGGGGAAGAGGAGTCTGGAAATGTGAAGATTGGGGCCAAAAGAGGGGAATCACAGGGTTTCAGTACCGCGACAACTTTCAGTGCGATAAAACGAGGACACTGTGTGACCGATTTTATAAAATATGGGACTACAATTTTATCAGCTCTAAAAAAGACCTGATAAAGACTACCTTTATCAGTGCTAAAATTTTAGAGCTAGTAATAGTCCTCTTTTTCAATGCTAAAAAAGTAGTGATAAATCCTTCATGTATGAGCACTAACATTTTAGTGATGATACCTACTTTCTTTATCATTTCTTTTCTATCACTGATAAAGGGTCTATTTATCAGCGCTTTTTTAGCGCTGAAAAAGGATACCCTATATCAGTGCTAAATTTTAGCGCTGATAAAGAAACCCTTCATCAATGCTAAAATTGTAGCGCTGATACAGGGATTTTTATCAGCTCTTTTTTAGCACTGATAATTCTGATACAGGGTTTCTTTATGAGCGGTTTTTTCTTAGTGCTAATATAAGGTGGTGCTTACCTTGTCCTTTTTTGTAGTAGTGAATTTTTATACTGTAAATATTCCACCAAATGAAAATTAACCCTTGGAATATAATTTTCAAGTGTATAAGAGTTTCTTTAATAAATATCTTATTTATATGATAAAATCATCATTCCTTTTAGTTTTTATGCATTTCAAGCCCTAATCCTAAATCATTTCATTTTTCTATACCCTACCTCATATAATAGGTTCCATCTAGGTGATTTTGGGTTTTTCCATATCATATGGATTTCATTGTTCGGCCCTCAATATTCAGATTTTAAGTGTTTCTTATCTTTGGGGAACCAAAATTCTTTATTATATATTGCCCTCAGTTGTGGAAGTGCTTTTGGCTATTTCTGTGGATTTGAGGCAATATGAGGATGATGTTTAATCTATATCTTCTAGATATATAGTTCTATTTTCCTCCAATGTATGGCCCTTGTATTGTTTTTAGTATGGCATGCATGATCTTTGAGGTATTTTTAATAAATACTCTTTTATGATCATTAAAGTTTATAGAATTGATTTTATGATTTGGGAATCACTGTTAATGTTTCTGTTGGTGTCAATTCTTTTATCCTAGTTTTGTGTCATTTATTTGAGGGAATATTTCAAAAAATATATTTAGTTATGTGGGTTCATCTCATTCCTATATTAGATGAATCATAATTGATCAATGTTTTTATAAACTATATTATAAATTAAATTTCATGAATGATATGTATGCGTAAATGAGTTTGTGATTAATTTGGGGTTTCCCTTGTTTTCGTAAAAACGGAGTTTTTCAAGAATTTGGAATAGATTATGTAATATTTTATGAAATCATGATTTTGATTGACTAAATGGTCTTTTGGAATTTTTTTCAAATCTGAATCCATTAGAAATTTTATTCATAAATGCAGCACAAAGGGACCCTTGGGTGGTTAGTTGAAAAGTGTATGATTGGGCCTCATCACTTTTTTTGGGGGTTCACTCATGGATAGTTCCTTTAAATCCTATATTTTTTATAGGGAATCGATCATGAAATTTGTTGTGGCTTTACCCATGTTACAATCCTTATATTTTTAGGATTGTGTTATCTGGAGTTGAGTTCACACTAGTCCTTGATTTTGGAATAAGTTGTATATTGGATTTGCCTTTTGTGATCCTTGTAAAATTTAACACTATGTTTTAGATTGTATTATTTCTAATATATATTCCTTCTTTTATAAATGTATATTTTTTTCATTGAAAAAATCTTCTAATATATTGTTTTTGAACTATGGAAAAGGTAAATATTTACCATCATTCTGATGAATACCCACTTTATTGTGTCTCATATCATGATATCATTGAAATGTTAGTATAAGGATTATATTTACAGAAACATGATTTGAAATACCTAAGTGGGATCATACTGAGACTATTTATCTAACACCCTACATGTCCCTACAGTAGTTTTTGGAACATGCATTATCTTTAGAAAAATGGAAAATAAAGAGTCATAGTGAGGTTATGAGATTTTTTTCAGTTTTGTATGGGAAGTTAGTGGTGATATTAATGGATCATTCTAAATTATAAGATGATGTAGTTGTTATAGGTTACATTTAACATTTTGTCCATTTTGACATTGTATCATGGTATTTTCTTCTAGAATTCATATTTTTTGACAACCTATGATTTCTCATATTATGGTATATGTTTCTTCTTATTTTCCTCCACTGAATAATTATTTTTCATATAAGACATTGTTTCTGTTTTGAGATAGTACGAATAATTTCCTAGAGTTGTTTATTTTATGCTTGGTAGATATTTAGAATCCCCTAGGGATCGAGAATTCTTTCAGTGTATCAAGAGATTCTCCTTGGGTGCTAGTTTTTAGGGAATTTTATGCCATCTCATTACATGCCATAAATTTTATGATGGATACATTAAATCATAACTAAGTTCTAATTCTTATAAATCTTCTATTTTGTATAGAAATCATTGGGGGGAAATGGGTATTCAAAATAGAAATGGAAATTTAATGGAATGTTAGTTTCTAAAAAGCATTCCTAAAAAATAAATGGTTCAGACAATATTTGTGCATTTACTATGATTTTTTTTATCTTTTTTCAACTTTTAATACATCAAAAATTAATTTTTTATAGAATTATTCCATGAATATATGTTTTTTAAGAATAATAACAAACATAAATTCCTTAATGAGAACTATTAGGTTTATGTCTATATGACACAAGTAGAAGGTTTTTTGAGTCCATAAAATGATAAAAAAGAATACATGTTTCAAATATCTATTTATGAAATGATATAAGAATCAACGTCATAGAACATTTAGTTTAATGAATCTAAAAAATAATTTACTTTCATCATGAATGAATGTGAACAATGTTTTTAAAAGTGTTTTATAGGGAGTGCAGTCATTTTCATATATATATATATATATTATATGCTTGGTTTTACAATTGAATTAATCACACATGACCTCCCACTTATTCTAAAAAGGCTAGACATATCCCCCTAGGGGATATCCCTCCCACAAAGCCTTATTTATTAAACAAATAGAATATAGGCCTAGTGGACATGAAGCTAATTACATGGAAAATAGGAAAAGTGGGAATAAAATCCAATTAAATCTCACTAAAGGCCCACATTTGTTTCCAAAAGGACCTCTAATGAATGGTGTTGCTACAATATCTAGGGCTACTATTTTGCTAATTCAACTAATGTTCCTACTATAGTTCCAACCACTGCTATAGTGCCGCTAGATCTACTATTCTGCTCATGCTACAATACCTTAGCCGACTGGGTTTTCATCCCAAACTCATTGTAGTATTATAGGGTGATTACCACTTAGAGAAACCCCAACTACAGAGTAATTTTCATAGTATTATTTGTTTATGATATATAAGTAATTTGAAATGAGATTCCAATATTAAAAGAGGTATCAGAATAGGTATGAAATTTCTTCTCTATGGTGGAATTCTGTAATGAATCCAAAATTCATGAGATGTAGACATTTATGATATAATTAATAGGTATACCACCCAAAAAATGTATTTTCAAATATTATTATGCTCAATGGAATTATAAACATTCCACACTGAGTAGTAAGAAAATTGTAGGTTACGATAAATAAATTAATTAAATGTGGCTACTGTAAACTTTCAATTGAATTAGAGAATATGAGTATTACTATTTATATTATATAATATATGTATAATTTTCATACTTATTAAAAATATATTTATTAATTTAAATTATTTATGCATAGAATTATTAGTGAAGCAATTTATTATTTGAAACTTTTATTTTCATAAAAATTTATTTTTATATATTTTTCTGCCTATAAATTAAAATTAATTTTGGAAACTGTCACACAATAAATTTTTTAAAATGAACAGTACTTTTCAAATACTCATATCAAAACTATCTTCGGTTAAAAAATTGGGACTTTTCTGAAATGGTTCAATTTATTCTGAATAAAAAAATACTAATTTTTCAAATACATCCATTTGATTCCATTAAATAAGGTTATTTAAAAGTATCATTATATTTTAGGTATGGTTTTAATGTTAATTAAAATCCATTTTATTTTTAATAATCTCATTAATTCTTTTTTTTTGTCACAAATAATCATGATTTTGATATATGTGTATTTTTTCACTTAAAACACAGTTTTCTAAAAGAATAATCGAATTTTTTATAATATGTATGAAACTTAGTTTCATAAAAATATATAAATTTAATAATGAAAAATGGACTCATTATTTCTAATTTGGAATTCAAAATTTTTAAAATAGAACCCTTTTATTTTTTGAATTAATGAATAGTAATAATTGTAAATTTTTTTCACCTAGATAAGGGTGAAAGAAGATAAAAGATGTTAAAACTATGGAATAAGACTATTATATAACCCTAAAAAATTTCTATTAATCCTTTTATGAATGTGGTATCATTATTCTTATATGAGATTAAATGTTACTGAAATTTTGTGGAATTAATCTTTGATAACGGCTTATATATTATTTTAGGAAAACAAAAAAAACTAAATGTCACTTTATTTTCCATTAAAAATTGTAATATTTTCTGATGGGGATGAAAATAGGTTATGGTATGTTGTTAATGTGTATTTTTAATATTAATAAATTATTTTTTATGATTATAATTTAATAATAATTCTTAGTGATTGTATAATTATTTTAAATTCATTCACAATAATGATATTACTCTAATGCAAGTAGTAAACGAATCTGCTAAATATGAATTCAATGATATTAAATATGAATGTTTTAATTGTAAATAGAATAAAAATTAATAAAGTTACATTTATCAACCCATTTTAACTTCATACACATATTTGTAAGCCTTAATTATTGAAAACATTATTACCATGATTAATTATAAAATTGAGATAGTGTGGGTTAAACTAACGATTAAATGGTTGAAATGAAATAAAAAAATTTATAAATACTATTTTATAAATTTATTTTGAACATATTTGCTAATTATATCAAAAACAATACAATTTTAAACCATTTGGCTATGAATATGACTGTATAATATTTTAATGTTTCGAATAAAGTCAAAAATAACCCTTCCCTCACTTATCAAATAGAACATCCTATTCTCTCTAATACAGTCCTTCCCAATCCACATAAATCACTAATCCCTAAAAAACTTATAAATATCCATATCCATGTTATAATTCTTCTTGTATTCTTAAAATATCATCCCTAGTGATCTTAAAGAGATATATAAATGAGGTTATTCAAAAAGAAGTAATCATTATAACCTTGAATTTTCATTTTAATTTTTACATTACCTACTCCAATTATTTCCATACCATTAAACTAAAATAACTTTATAATATTCCATAAAATTTGTTGTTATTATTTTTAATTCATAATATTTATCCATCTCTTTTACACCAACTTGAAAATGAAAGCATAACTCGGGCTTACGTGCAGACTACCACTTCCACAAAATAAAATGATCAATTTTCAATCACCACCATTAATTATAGCTTATTATGATTGATTTAATATTAATATATTATAATTATTAAATAATTATTCTTCGGTTATTATAATATCCATTCTATCTTCTTTCCCTTCAATATGTCAGAAAATAATAATGTCACTCGTGCATATGTACGGACTGCCGCCTCTATGAAATGATGTGATTTTATTTCATTCCTATATATGAGGATGGTAATAAGTGAGGATTTAATCAATTTAAATGATACCTATAATATAATATTTATTATTTAAATGTGAATTATTATTTACCTTTCTTTCATTCCATCCACCAAAATATGGAATCGTTACACATGCGTACATACAAACTACCATCTCCACAATGTTATGTAAATAATTTTACATCACATATTTTTATAAGTGGTATTAAATAAGTATTGAATTTTTACATAATATATATATAAAATTATTAAAATAATCGATATGGTAGGGTTGCGATCAAATTTCAAGTGTCAGAACTACCGAACAAAAAGATGCATAAAAATGAAACAATTATAACCTAGAACAATTATTTTGATTATTTATGTTTAATAACCATGTAATAAGATATTATAAGTATATAATATATGGTATTATATTTATTAATATGATTCTAGGATATGTATATAATAAATCTATATTTATTATATTACTGTTTTGAAGTTTTTTGAATAATAACTTTACTTATGGTACGGGTTTACAGTCTAACATTTGTTTCTGTGAGACACATGACATATTCAACACTTCTTTATTTAATATAGGGTATATTATAAATATTCGACATGATAAATCATGTATATATTTATAGTCATGCTATATAATGTTTCATTTTAATTTATTTCTTTCATTGGGGATATGATTTAAAATTCAATATTGTGGGATGTGTATATCTTATAATCTTATTTCTTTTTAGGATCTTCAATGGAAAATTTCCATCAAGGAATATGTTAGGAATATTATCTGTTAAATTTAATATATTTTATTCCACAACATTCATTCACGTAATTCTATATAAATAACATAACATTTAAATTTTTGGAACCTTATAATAGTGAGAATAGTTTTTAAATAAAATGCTCTCTTATTTCCCATAGGTCGATGACCTTTTACTTCAAGAATATACCCAGGAATGTTTTTATAAAAATTTTATTACCTATAATTTAAATATTTGAAAATTATCATTTTAACTACATTTGTCATTATTTACACGCTCTTACAAGTTTATTTTTCTAATTTTTTTAAAATAATCAATTTTTTTAATTTTTTTAAAAAATCAATAGAATATTTTCATTTAACTTATATGATAAGAACTGATTTTCTCACCATAATTAATATTATATCCATCAAATATTCCATTATAGTTTTCCATTCCTATCTTCATTGAAATAGATTTTCTAAATGTCTTGGAATTTTTAGTTTAGATGTTATCAAATGAAAAGGATATTTTTCTCATTTTTTCAAAAAATGGTTTGACTCGTATTTCAAAGTCAATGTTCATAAATGTCAATATACTTTAAAGAATTCTATGCTTCACTATGTATATGATCTTAAAATTCCATCAACATTATTCATATATATGTATTATTATGATGATTATTTAAATACGATTCTAAAAAACTTTCTCATTCCTACATGTTAATTCAGAAAAGATAAAACCATTATTACATATATTTCTTTACATGGGGCTATTCTATGATGAAATGATAAAATATTTATAAAACGCATTTCTATTCCATGTGTTATTTTATTATCATATATAGAATTATTTTTGATCATGTAGTGTACATATGTATGGTTTCAATTATCTGATTGTTGGGTCTATTATAACCCTTCATGGTCTAGGGTGAACCCATATATATTAAGAAATAATAATGTAAAACTAGTAGATCTTCATTATCCACCATGGAAAATGCGTTAGGATTCCTAATCCAATATTATATAAGAATCCTTTTCTAATGCATTATTAGCTATGTTATATGAAATATCTGGTCATTATTGATCCACTTAAATATGAGAAATGAGAATTATTGCATGATCCACTATGATATTTAGTCTGAGTAGTTAACCATTACACATGATATAATTTCTATAAACATTATGGACCCAAAATCTTTTGAAATGTTTTTATTATTATGAATTTAACTTATGGTTCATGATTTATTTATGATGATTCATTACAATTATAATTCATTTATTTCAAAATATAATATTCTATTCCCTAATAAATTTTTATGATATATGAATGACTAGGTATGAGAATTGTATGTTATTATCCAAATCTTATATCTTTATACTTATCTTATGCTTTAATATGATCATCAATTCATATCTCCTATTTGAAATATAATTATCATCTATGTTCATCCATTCTTATTTTTCAATTTTCCTTATTATGAAGAAGATTATTTAGTATGGTATTTCCAAGAAGTGTATAATGATAGATGAAATTCAAAGGGGGTATTGAAGATCTATAATTAAATGTGTTTTTTATGTATCTAATATCTAATTACACTAATACTTTTTGGTTCTGTGGTGTGTAATGTAATTATAAATATTGAATACATATCTAAAAGATGCAATATTTATATATTTAATTATTGGGTCACCTTATAGGATTCTGGGGATAATTTAAAGTATATAAATTGACCAGATACTATAGACGTTCAGTAAGTAATGATCTAAAATATTATTTATTACTATTTCACATGGTATAAATCTTTCCAAGAAGATGTGTCTTAGAAAATAGTATTATATATGGAGAGTGAGTAAGACCTCATTATATTATACGATATGATCTATAAAGTATGACATGTTATCTTTGAGACTCAATGTTTCCTATGCATTCAACATTGGTGGAAGATAAGAAGATGATCTAAGTGAACCACCATTGACTGCTATTATGTCTATTCATCGCATTTTATGAGGAAATAACATTATATTCTTGGTTATTGGAGGAAAGTAAGAGCAATTCATTTTATGTGATACATATTGGAGCTTTTATATAGATTAAAATGATTTGAAGTCATATTTAGTTATTTTTGTAGTTTTAATGGAGGATATGTGAGTTGGGAGAGTTCATAGTTCCATGTTTTCATAGATTCTATAGTGATTTTTTGTATATTTGAGTTTTTTATTCATCAATCAATGTATATTGGAATTTCAAAATTTTATTAGATCTTGATTTGGTCCCTATAATTCAAGACCATATCACAGTTTACTCTGGTATCACTACATCAATGGATTTTTCCAGTGATCTAAGGCCACATCAAAGGATAAATCATATACATTTAATGTTTCATCTCTGGGAAGGTTTTTCTCAATGAGATAATGTTTTATTAGGTAAATTATTAATGGAAGAAAACATTTAGGAACCCTTAATGAAGGATTTATCTAAGTAGATGCATGAGAATCATGAGACAACTAGTGCACTGATGGTCATTAATAGTTTTCTCTAGAGAAAGCTGAAGTATATTGGAGTTGGTTCCCTAGAACTAACTTCAATATACTTGATGACTTCTGGTATTCATTTCCTTGAATATCAATTTATTTTATCATCACATCAATATATTTCCTATACCTAAAATAGTGCTTGATAATGTCCTATCAATATATGTCATGATTTAAGGGAATATTAGTTCCCCACAATAATGATATACATTATATGTTATGAAAGTATTCATAAAACCCATGTTCTATGTCCGAATGTTATTTTATGTATGGATACATATGAGACATGTTATCATGGGTTGGTGGAATATAAGGCAGTGAGACAACATCTCATGGTTTTATCCCTATGTAATCTATAAGAATAGAGGTTATGAGAAATAACCTAGTAGTAGGAAATCATCTTTATACATGTCATTGAATGTTCCTATAAATGAAAATGTGTATTTTTTATAATCCTTTTTATTAGAATCAATGAATATCATAAGTCATGTACTTTGATATATTGAAGAAAATCATGATGAAATATTATTGTGATAAAGTATGATATGTTGGGTGCATCATGGGTGATATTTCATTAATGGATAATTTATGAAAGATTAATGTTACAGTGTATGTCATTAAAGGTGGTTGTGTATCATAGTGACTTTAAATTCATTCTCTATGGGTTCTTTAGGGTGTTTTTAGGAACTGAATTGGGAGTTCATGTGTCTTAACTTCTTTCCAAATGTGAAATAAGGATAAAGAGTTACACACTAAGTGTATCCATATTATCATTTAACCCCAATGATTAATTTAAAAATTTTGGATGATATTATTACTTATTAATGATTTAATAATTACTTTGTTTTGGTTGATATTGAGGATTTAATCACATGTTATTTTAAGGAATAATCGATTTAAATAATAACAGAAAATTTTATTTACATAGTTTGGAGAATTTATTATTTATTATATTTATCAATGTTTACTATGGGGATGTTTATTTATTAAAAAAATAGTCGCAATTCAATGTTTTATAAATGTTAAGGATGATACACATACCTTGTTTTATTTTCTGATTTGGAATAATATTAAGGATATTTGTGATGTGTACATTTCATGGGTATAGTAATAGTAGTATTATTATTATTAGATATCGGGTCAATAGATAATTAAGGAATTGAAAAGGGGATTGTCTGTCAGTATTCAACCCTAAAAAAATTTAAAAAAACCTATTAATAACAATTTCTAAAAACACGCTTATATTTCACATTAGATAAATATAATCTCTGTCACAGTCAAAATATATATCTAGATATATTTATCATTCCCTCTCCTATCATTTTCTCGATCCATTAAGAGAACACCAAGTGTTCATTTTCCTCCTAGAAAAATTCTTTTGTGATCAACCATGTATGATGCAAGCGATCTAGATTGACTATTCTAGAACCTAATCATTCTATGATGATGTTTTCAAAATTTTGATTCATTAAGGATAAATTTTATACGTATTCTACACATATATCTTACAACATAACAGGGGTTTGATGAAATTGAGTCAACCAGATCTTCAACAAAGAATTAATAACATGTTATGGTATGTCTAGAACATCACATTATGTTAATAGTAATTAAATGTAAAAAAATTTCTCTTCTATTTTTGTAATTTAATCGAGTCGCATAATCCATGAATTTGGTTAGTCATGAAGACATTAATTATATAAAATATTTACCTTTCATAATTTTTGATTAAAATGATGAGTTGTCTCTGCACATTAGATTCATTATCTGTGCTTGGAACCTACACATACAAAGACTATCTTTTCATTCTACGAAACACCTAAATAAAAAAATACACTATAGATACACTTTTATGAACAAATTAATATGGGGGGATGAATTAAGATCAAATTGAAAAACCCCATTAAAGATGATGACATTTACTTCCCCGTAAAAGAAAGAGATATTTGAAAATTAATTATAATTTCATATGTTTCGAAGAAATAATGACTATTATCACTCCTCCACCATGATATAGACATGTAAATAGTGTTCTCGATCAACCCTAAAAATGGATAATGCAAAACAGGCATGTTATAGGATACATGACATTTTCCCTCCCAACAACATCAAAACGGGTGTGATGAGGTCTTTGAGGCAATGGTCCACAGTTCTATCCCTTTCAATCAAGGCATGATGTCCCCCTATATAGGCTTTTTGGTATATTTATTTATACATTTGGATTATTATGACATGAACGGGGGAATGGTGTTGGGAATAGTGTATCAAAATGTTTTAAAACTACAATATATTTCAAAAAACATTTCTTGGGGATCAGAAAAACATCTCATATTCACTCATTAAATTAAAAATAACATATACAATATTCTAACATATTAATCAACAAACAAGGTGTCATTAAATTCACCCACCTCAAGAATTTTAACCAAGGAAATAATGAAACAAAAAAACTTACTTAAAAATGTTTGGAAACTATGCCCTCATCTTACTCTTCCACTCTCACGAGCTCTCTTTAATATTATTATCCATAAAATGAACATAAAACAATGGTCTCATTTACCTATAAAGGATATTCTAAAACATATCCTTGATCACCATCAAGAACTCTGAGAAGGTAACTCTATTATAACATTCCACTTTCCCCAGTCAATAAAATTTCACAGGTGAGGAACAAATATCCTCAGTTGTGATGCATTACAGAATTATGTATCAATTCATATAGCTTTGTTCAAGATAAAAATTATGCCACCTCATAAAATAAAAAAATAATGGTAATTTTCCCATCAACATTGATGATACCATGCAAACAACCCAAAATCTCTACCATCTTTATCGAGGTGATATCTTTAGGAGCACATGTTCTCTCTCTTTGAACTCAAAATACCCCCACAGTCAGTCCAAAAGAGAATTATAATGTCTTTATGTATTTCTATTAATATTTTTTATAATTTTTACCTTTTCTATAATCACATGGACTATGTATAGGCCCATAATCATTGTATACCCTAGATATATCAATCATAAGGGTTACATGAAGGGTATGACGTACAAGTTCTCAAATGGTTTCATATAGATGGTGGACTGAAATCTATTTTTGTAAAAAAAATCTACTCTGGTAATCTGATACTCAATGTACTGGACAAATTAAATCATTTGGGCCAACAATATATCCTCCATGACCTCAATGGTCTTGTAATTTTAACCCCTTTCAGGGGATGTATCATTGTAATCAACCAAAAATGAGTCCCAAAATCCTCTGGAAACCCTCTCCATGAACATGATATGAAGTGAGAATCAGGGTCTGAAACAATCATTGAGTGGACTCTATGGGGTTTAACTATCTCATTTACATGTGTCCAAAACACTTCACTATAATCTTATTTCTGATAGTTATGATGTTTGTTGACTAGGTGAGTTTCCCTATGATCATCTATAAAGTAGGATCTCCTCTAGATGATCTGGTAAGTCCCATAAAAAAATGAATAGATATACCACCCCAAATTTACTATAGAACCTAAAGATATTGGGATAAACCCAGTAGAATTCATTCTTGTAATTCACATACTTGGAAGAGAGGAATAAAAAGATATAATCATAAACACTTGTTTTTGTCCCTAGTAACCATAACTGATTCTGAAGTTCCAAATAAATATCTTCCACTCTGGGATGAACCACTAAGGGGGGTGTATTAAATCCCCAAAAAAACCTTCAACCTTATGACTGGAACCATCACCCATCCTCATAAAAGAGACAAGTTCTCGTCAACTTAAAAAAATCCATCAGGAGCTCGTCATGAAAATACCAGATCACATAAGACCTCATAATTTATATCTCGGATTTTTTCCTCAACAATTCTATAAAGAAGTGGTGGGAACACAACTATAGATTGAAGGTAAGATGACCCATCCTCATCCATAAAGGATAACTAAAAAGAGTCCAATTGTTCAATTTTATGACAAATAAATTGGGAATATGATTTATTATTGAGAGAATATGCAACTAGGTTCCCCTTCTTGGGAGTATACGCTATCCCAAAATCATATTACTATAGGAAACCCATACATAAACTCTACCTTATGTTAATTTCATTTTGAGTGAAGGTATACTTGATATTATTACTATCATAATTGTAGATGAACCACTATCCCATAAGGATGTATCATTATATCATCATAAAGAATACCATAACTACTGATTTTAGATCATGGGTTGTGTAATTATTCTCATGTGGTATACATTTTTGGGATTTATAAGATAACAAACGTGATATACAAAAAAAAATTCTATATAAATAATCATCATACAACACCATAAATATGACACACTATACTATCAGTATCAATATGGGGGCACCTATCAACATCAATTGTGTATCCTAAAAATCCTACAGACACTTCTCTGAACATATGAAAGGATTCTCCTCTCAATTAACGGTAGGAATTAGTGATGTGACTCTATAGATTTTTGGAATAAATTTTAAATAACATTTTGAAACCCTAAGGAAGAACCATACCATAGATATGTTTTGTGTGGATCCTATGATCACACTACCTCTAACAAAGATAGGTCAATCATCAATTCCTAAAATAACACTTCATGATCATCTCATAATAATGGTGATCTTGAAGTATATCAAGGATTATTCACAAATGTTTGACTTGATCCTTTTTGAAAAATAATTACAATATTTTTTTATCATTTTGGACCACTTTAATCCAATCCAAAAGGGCTAAAATATTCGGTTGAGTAGATGCTTAAACATTACATAGAGATTCTTCATGATGAAGGGAATTACTATGTACTTTTAGTGACTATAGAAACACTGAAATTTAATTGTTATTATATTATCCACAGAAACATTGAGATGGGGTTAACTCACCCTGAGTTCAATCATTGAGAACCACTTTATGACTGTTAGGTAGTTAAAGAGATCACTAATTTTAAATCATGAATATTAATTCTTAATGGTCAAAAATTTTGAGAGATGATAATTTATGCATAACCTCATTTTCAAGTACCCTTTAGGGAATAGTAGTGGGATAGGCCAGAAGGATACACTAGGATTAATAATCCCAATACAATTCAAATCCTCCAGTTTCACTATCATCTCAACAACACTATATGGTCCATTTGATATATCAGTGAAAATATTATGGTAGCTCCTAGGTTTAGTTCTAAAAACAATAAAACCACATTATGGTGAGGTAAGATTGACATGTCCTCTTGAAGGACATCCTTATAATCCATCACCACTATTAGAAATTAAATTCTCACATTATAAACTACTCAAAAGGATATAATAACTAATCTATTGGAAATATGTTGTATCCTTGTACGTATGAGTCCATACTAATTGTCATGTTTTTCCTTCCCACCACCGAAGGAAAATCACATTATATTTATGTATATTCACTACTTCACTTATCTAAAATAGTCTTATATACATGGAATGAGGAGATATAATCCTACCTCGAATGTATTCATTGTATCTCATCATACTTATAAAGAGTTACCATAAAAATATCTCATCTTCAAGAGTTAATTAGACTGTTGGAAAAAAATTGATCACTGAATATCCCCTAATAAGAGTCTCTAAAAACAATGTTTTAGGTAAAGATTCCAATATAATTTCTACATATAAAATAAGATATGTGGAAAAGGCTATTTCTATAAAGACAATATCTAAATTAGAGTACACCTAGATCATTAATTATATCATACCCAAATCCTTCAGGTCATAAGTCACCATTTTCTATAGTTGTTGACATACATGACCACTAGATCCTAAGACTATCATGCACCACCTGGGGGTAGTTGTTGTATTAAATCCAAATGTCATCCAACACCTATAGCTATCCAGTATTACTTACCACCAATTCCACCATACAAATCACCATACATACATTATTATCTCTATGTTTGGGTTCCATCGAACGAGTCCATTTCTGATGAAATATAGTATGGAAAATCTCACACGATATTTCCACAGTCAACATAAGAGTAACATGTCCTCTCCCATACCCGACTGGAATCACATTTGAGATCCTAGAATAGATAACCTCATGTCTTGAGATAGTCTTTGGATATCACTCATTCACCTTGATCCCTGCATCAATCCCTGACTTCTTCCTACTAATGTCTCATCTCCAAGGTTTCCGCTAACAGGACCAATATTTTGTTTTTTCAATCAAAATAATCTTTCCATAAACAGGGAATGATCTAGAACAAAAATATAATAATGAATATAATGAGATATCACTTATTTTCAGGTATTTCAATGATGTTCAAGCTCAATGTTCTCTTGTTTAATCTTACAGTCACAAAAATATATATAGAATTCAGTGGTATTTTAGTAAACCTCGACACATACTCTATAATAATCATGCTTACTTATTAGGATTCCTAAAGCACATGGATATACAAAACCTAAAATTTCACTTGATATACCTCCTCCCTATGGAGGTGAAAAATCCCTTCCCATTAAAGGGTTACCTCATCATGAAGCATCACCATAATGAAAAAATATATACCTATTTCTCAATGGATAATGATATCCAGTAGAATAACCATATATTCAAGAGGGGTCCCCATAAGGAGAAAAAATCACACTACTATCTTGATATATTACTCTTCTACATGGTAGCTTGAATTGAATCAAAACGTGAGTGCTCTCTATCTATATAAATCATGAGTCATTATTAGCTTGGGAACATCATATTCTAGAACTAAATTTATAAATTTAATTTTCCATAAGGTAATATCAGAAATCCACCAAGAAAAAAGACTGCATTTATATGTCTCGAAACTGAATCTGCATCATTAAGATGTTCATCGTAAGGATCAATATTGGGAATAATATCAATATATCTCTTTGGAGGATTTTTAAAATATTAATGATGAATAGTTGTTAGAAGAAAAAATATGACGAGATTACACAAGAAGGAAATAGACCAAAGTCAATTGTTATATGATGTTTTCACAAATGATTCCATAGTAAATGGTCTTTAGATATACCATGTCAACAAGAAGGTTATCAGTGTCATGATGAATGGATAGATTGACAATTGTACCATCACTAGGTTCTTTATACTCAGATCCTAACTCAATTCACATTATCAATGTTTAACGTGTTCTGAATTAAATACACACAACAAGTCCATCACTAAACATTAGTCTTAAAACATCAATGATTTGATATCACTCTATCATGGTCCACCCCAATAGTACCGACAAAGCTGGTGATAATATAAGTGTGACACACCAAGCTCACATCTAAAAGGATAAGGGATGGTGACTAGTGCTGAATCTACACATTTCACACATGTGAGGCATTATCCCAAAGTATATGTACACACACACACACTTCTCTAGATATTAGTACAAATTAGATAGATAAACAACTAATATTGTAAATGTGAGAAAAAAATCTAAAACCATGTCATCAGATTTAAAACATTAGTATGAAATGATTGAAAGGGAAAAATTCAATACCTATAAACCTATAAAGGTTCCTTATATTATATAAAAATTAAAATATACTAAATAATAAATCTATAATTTACATTTGGCTAGTCTAGTACACCTAAGCTCCACCATCTCTATTTCCACTATGTACTATGTCAAATGGTATGTTGTCAGTGTAATGCATGACTCTTGAGGGAAGAACCCATGTAGTGGTGAGTATAAACATACCAAATAGAACATACCAATAATACAAAACATAATTTATCATGGACTGGTCAGCTCTAAATCAAAACCATAGGGGAATGTACGATAAAATCCATATATTCATAATAGAATAATCCAAACCTTAGGTGACAAAATTTCTCACACAAATACAGGGGATTAAACAAAAATCTCCAATGTTACACTCTATTGAGGGATAACACTCCTATATTTTTTCCTACACTGATAGAACCCATCTGATTGGTTATACATGTAAGGCAAGGCCAAGTCAAAGTATGTACTATAACTCATAAGATATTGATACACTGTTAGGGGATTATACCAAGGGTTTATAGAGGATACATAAACCTATATGAAATAACCTGCAATGAAGGGGGTAACATGCCCCTGATTTAAATCATGAGTTATCTGAACCAACCTAGTAGATAATGATATAGAGTATCACACCTCTAAAAAAATGTTGGGATTCCTCACTATATATAAAAATGGCCTATATATGGGATCTCATCCTTAATATTGAAACAGATGCATCTCTATACATGGTGGGACATATCAAAGAGGGAACACATCCATTGTGAATCTAGAAGACAGATATGATTCAAACATCATATAGAAAGATTACATGACTATGTTAAATTATCTTATCCCAATCGAAAATATATTACAAGGAGGAGCCCACATAATTTTCAATCTTCTAAAATACACACCATGAAGTTATGAGTTTCCATGAAGCTTTTGATACTCAACAATTAATAACCCACGTTACTACTTCTTATACCACCATCAAGGTTCTCAAATGAAGAGACTAAAAATTATTTTCCCATTTCTAGTGACATTGACATTGAACCTATGGAATGAAACCTCTTTAATATATTAAAATTTCTTTGTTTAGTGTAATAATTAACAATACAAAGGATATATTAAGGTTTACTTTCATTGATATTTGGATTATAACCCATAAAAACAAACATATAAATTCATTCAATACCTTTAATTGAATCATCATTGGTTAATATTAAGTTACTTTTAAAAAATCTAATATGTTGGGTATATGCACCAAAGGAAAGGGGTGAGAATGAATCCTAGTGAGGGACTAAGTAAAAGAGATACCATGTATGTGTCCTAGAGGAATATTAATAAGAAATTATCATAAAAATATGTAGAAATAATAAAAAAAATGAATTACAACATGGGAATTTTAATACCTCATAAAAAAAGATATTTATAAGCATATCATTAATGTTTATCACCATGTAATATCATTAATTGTTCATAAATCCTAAATACCAAGGTTATTCACCAAGGTATCATAAATCATGTAATGTCTAGGGATTAATATCTTAAACAATTAAATAGAGTGATATCTAGGTGCACCATTCAAATATCTAAATTTATGTAATCCAAATTAATCCTAATAAATCAGTTCATTAATAACACAATGAGGGTAATGAATGAATTTAATATAAAAGAATTTAGTAAAAAGTTCTCAAAACATGTGATTATATAATTTTAGGCCCATATAAAGGGATTATGATTTTTTGACAAGTAGGTATCTAAATCAATAAATTATATTTATATCTAGGTTAATAAAAAGAAATGAAGAAATGGATTGGATATTCATAATAAAATATTTTTTTCACGTGAAAGAAAGAAATTCAGAAATGAATTCGGATTCATGATTATATAAATGTGGATAAAATGATTATCATAATAGTAGGGTACAAAGGAATCCCATTGATAAAAGACTATTTAAGAAATAATGGTCTTAAAAAGATGGTATGAAAATATTTTACCCCAATAGTAACAATAAATATCAAAAAAATTGTACATGAATGAAAATGAGGAAGTGGATAATTCAATTACATTGTAGTGTTGGTTTTTAAAACATGAGGATAGAACCATGAGAGCATATGGAAAACTAGAAAGGACACTATTATAGGTATTATTAGATAAAAATCATGCATTATGGATTATGAGTGGATATTATTTAGAATGATATAGTATTTACTAAAAAAGATAGGGGGATTCATTATTAATTTGCATTTTGAATCTATATAATAAATTAAAAAAATTACAATGGTTATTCCTGATGGATTCTACCAAAAAATAATGTATTTATTTATATTTATGTATAATAATTTATCTTCATAAAATAATACACTTGGTGATGTGGATGTTAGTGATGTTTGTAATGAATTGATTTTAAAACAATAAAATTTAAAATTACTTATGGAGTATTCATGTAAGTGTTTATAAAAAAGTCAAATACACTTAAAAGACATTATTTTAATATATAAATACATTTTTGGTCATGGATACAATTAATGGAATATATTACATCACTTTTATGTCATTTTGATGTCGTAGTTCACACTGTATATTTATATCATATTTAATTTTGAAATTTTTTATTTCAATTTTTGAAGTATATAAAAAAATCACCATTTTATAATTTTTTTTCATATATTTCAAAAATAAAATTCACTTTATCTTTAAAATTATCTGTTTACGATAATTTACACTTTTAAATTAAAAACAATATTTATTGATTAGTTTTGGTGTTTTGGACAAAAACAACTTTCTGAACCTTGAAAAAATTATTTTTTATTTAAAAAAAATATATTATCAATAATATTTAATAAATATTATTTAATAATATATTTATATTTAAATATATTTCATTTCAAAAAAATATGAATACATCAAAAAAAGTGTCTTGATAGAAAAAATATATTATTAAAATATACAATTTTTGTTTCATCATATCAAAATATAATTTCTCTAAAAATTAAATTTTAATAATTATAAAATAATAATAAAAAGAATAAATATAATAATTAAAATGTAAAAATATAAAAATTCAACTATTATTCGATTATAGATATACATACATGTATTACAAGAGAAAACTCCCTAAATGTAAGGTGTCTAATTATGATATTTTCATGTGGTGGTTCAGCGTGTATGGTCTGGGTCATGATCTCAATGAGTTTTAAATTTTTATATAGATAGATTCACTCAATAATTAGTTATTGAATCTACATATTTTTTGGGTAAATTGGGAATTCTAGTAATAAAATCTCCCTTGGGAGCTCTAATAAATTTTTTTCAAAGAGCATTACACTTCTAGTCAAGGTCACCGATCCATACTTCTAGGTCGATTAGATTTATCATGACTCTTAATAAATTATAATCATACGATCATTTTATAATGGAAATATTATCAATGGTTATGTTGTTTTATGGTATTTTAAATCAAGCATGGTATAACTTATCGTGGTCGAAAATCACCAAAGTAGTTTCTGTTTCTTCTAGGACTACATTACATGGTAAATAATTTTATCATTAAAACTGTCATTCATTTAAAATGATTGGGATGTTACATTCTCTCACACCTCAAAAAAATTTCCCGCGATAAAAGCATAAACTAAAATAGGTGAGGGTAGATGTATTTTACCAACTCATCTAGTTCCCATGTTTCATCCTCAAAAATTTTGTTCTTTGAAAACGATTTTACCTACTGAGTAACCTTTTTTCATAAAACATTGAATATAGAGTCTAATATCTTCATCACATACTCCATATTTAATAGACCATTTCCAATGGTTCCACCTATGGATTTGGTATATGTGAGGGATCAGGTATATAAATCCTTATGAGAATTTCATGCAATAAATTTTAAATCTTAGCCATCATTAGTAGATGTTTTAGACAATATTCCACTTCTTCTATATTATCAAGGATCTCAAATTTCCCACAGTACATAGGTATACAATTTCCATTCTTTCCAAATGACATGACTTTTTTATTAGTAAAACTCACAGGAAGAATTTATCTCTAGAATCGAACTCCAAGTACCTTCAATAGTTTTCAACACAACATATCATAATAATCACAGAAGACTTTATATGTTTTCATATGGAAAAACCCTTTTTTCATCTCTAGAGCACAATCACAATTTGTCTAAGTAGCGTTCATTCAAAAAAAATCCCTGAAATGTATGATTTCTACAAAGTTTCCTATATAGGGCTTCATATGTAACCATTTTTACACTATAGTGGAAGAAATTGTTCTATGAGAACTTAACTAAGGAGAGATGTTGATCCTATATACCATTAAATACAATTAAACAAGTTATTTTATTTTCTATTAATGTCGAAACATTAATTTTTGGTAGTATATCCATTAGGGTGATGGAAATTAGAAAATTCATTTAATTACATAGGTAATATTGAATAATTATCTTGAACTTATAAATGAACATTTGATCATGAGAATAAACTATTGAATGTGGTATCCTAGGAAGCCTCATCACTTCATTTACGTACATCATATAATGTTATTGATGAGATAAATATTACTAAATAGTAATTAAGTGGGTGGTCTTAGTTTGTCAATATACAAAAACCCGTATCATATTATTTCATTTCGATGTACTCAAGAGACCAATGACAAATTTCATGGTGATGTTACCCCATATATATTTGGGGATGGAAAGTTGTTGTATCAATGCTTTGTAATTATGTACCTCTTATTTAATTTGTTTACATACCATGAACCATGAAGTATAATCATCAATATTGGTCTTCATTTTGTCAGAGAAGAAGTTCTCTTAAAGATTATGATACAATCTGGGGCTCCTAAGATCCATTTATAATGTTGAGCTATGTGCATTATCCAAAAAAACTTTCATACTATCATGTGTTGAATGATTATAAGAAATATTTCCAAACCAATCGAAACCATATTTAATGATTTTGAATTAAAGAATATTTCCCTTCAATTAAAGCCTTCACCATATTTTGAATATCTTGATCGCCGCTTTGTGGCTCATTGATCCTTTCATTGAAAGATGGTTGGGAAATTATTTTGTAAGGATAATATGTTGTAAAGACCCGTAAATTTCAAGGAATTTTTTTTTCTAATTTTTCATTGGAATTTTACAAGAGCGCAGTTTCTGACGTCACCTGATTCCGAGGCCTGGTGTGCCCGGAATCATTTTCTGAGGTTTGGCTCGGGTACGTTCAGTGAACGGACGAGCGAGTATTTCTAACTTTTGAACCGGTGCCCGGAATAGAATTCTGAGGGCACTGATGAAATCACAGCACCGGTATTCGCTTAGAAACGCCTCTTCCAGAGTTGCGTTTGCTCGGTTGTGGTTTTTAATTTTCGGGCTTAAAGTTAAGAAATAAAATAATTTTTCGACAACTTTATTTTATTTCGCTTAAGCCACTTGGAAGCCTCTTAAAGCCACTTAAAGGCGGCTTGAACTGAGTTGAACCAGATAGGATGCTATCCAGAAATATCCTACCCCCTTTGTAAGATATTTGTGAGGTGGGGCCCGCACGAGCCCCGCCGTTTCTTTCCGCTAAGTAATGCACCCGCGAAAACCCGTCATTATGAAATTCAACTGATGCATTTTCTAAATTCTTAACAGACCATTTAATTGGGAGGTATATTTCGTAAATTAAATGAGCTGTTTCTTTCGTTGAATTAATTCAACGAATTGATGGGTCGTTACTTACCCTTTTTCGTGTGTTGGCATAATAATAAAATAAGACCAACCTTTTTCTTTTGGAGGATTACTCGTTGAGAAAGGATCCTTGAACCTTCAGCCTCCTTCACGAAGAACGCGAAGAACACAAAAAACGCGAAGAATGCCGAACCCGAAAATTGACGACGTGACGCCGTGATCCGAGACGCCGACAACGTTCTTCTGTGACGTCTCTTCCTCCGCGACGGATCTTCGATCGGCTGCTTGAGGTAAGAGTCTCGGACCTTCCTTTTTATCTCCTTCGTGGTTCTTAACCAAAACACGGATTTAATTAATTAAATTAAATCTGATGTTTCATGGTGCGTTGAGTTCACCGACTCAACGCTGTGTTCCGCGATGATGCGACGCCCTTCCGCGACGACGCAACGATCTCCACCTTCCGCGACGAGCAACTTCCGCGAAGAACGCTCACGCGCGACGTCCAACGAGGTAGGGATTTTATATTTTGGAAATACCCCTCCTTATATTCCCATAAACATTCTTTAAAAATTAAAGAACCGGAATCAAAGAAACAATTTTATTTTATTAAAATTGTTGGTTCATGTGTTGAACATTATAATTTTCTCCCGTTGATTATCTCTAACGCAGAGGGTTCGGGCCAAAAGAACACAACCCAACGACCCTCCGTCGTTCTTCGTTTTGTGCGGATTTGACGGGCGACGACAGAACGTGCCGCAACAGATGTTTGATGTTTCCGCAGTGAAGGACGAGTCCCGGGAGGAGCAACGGCGTAGACCATAAGGAAAACGGGCCACCGGAGCAACTCTGGCGGCCCGCGGAAGCCGCCGGCGGCGCGGGTCGCCGGCGCGCGGGTCCGGCGCGCCTGGTTGTCCAGGGCGACACCCCGCGGGTGCCGCGGGGTTGTCACGCAGCGCCCCGCAGGTGTCCAGGGAGACACCCTGCGGGTGCCGCGGGGTTGTCAGGTGGCGCCCCGCGGGTGTCCAGGGTGACACCCCGCGGGTGCCGCGGGGTGGGCACGTGGCGCCCCGCGGGTGTGTAGGGCGACACCCCGCGGGTGCCGCAGGGTTGTCACGCGGCGCCCCGCGGGTGTCCAGGGCGGCACCCCGCGGGTGCCGCGGGGTCGTCACGCGGCGCGTCCGGCTGTCTGGCCGACACCCCGCGGGTGCCGCAGGGGTGTCACGCGGGGCGGCGGTTCCCCCCGTGTCGGCCGCTCGGCCGCTCGGCCGAGCCGAGCCGGGCCGGGCCGACCGGGTCGGACCTGGACCCCCCCGTTTTTCGGACCGCTTTCGGTCAAATGTCCGTAACATGAGCTACGAGCTTCCGTTTGACGAGACATCTGTGGCAACACGACCCTTGGATCGAGACGGTCGTTTCGGTATATCGCACTCAAGGTTTCGGAATACTTTGGGTTCGGCCGGGTTGGTTCGTACACGAAACCAACCGGGCCCTCGGAGCGGAAACGTTCATATCTTAAGCTACGGACGTCCGATTGGCGTGCCGTCAGCTTTGTTGAATTCCTATAGGTGAGAAGGATCTTTTGGCTTACTCCGCTCGAGGTTGGGATGCAGTCGGAGTGCGGTCGGGTTGGTTCGCTCACGAATCCAACTGGGCTCCTGGAACGAAAAAGCCAATCACTCACAGATCGGGCGTCCGATTGACGCGCCGTCTGTCTCGTTGCTTTCCTCTTGATGAGACGGAACTTTTGGCATCCTCCGCCCGAGATTTGGATGCAGTTGGATAGTGTCCGGGTTGGATCGCACCGAAATCCAACTGGGCCCCTGGAACGGAAAAGCTGATACCTTTCAGACAGAACGTCCGTTTGACGAACCGTCAGCGGCGTTGGTGATCTCGTTGAGAAACGGTCCTTCTGAGTATACCCCATGAGAGTTCGGGGTACAGTTTGGGTACGGCCAGGTTGGTTCGCACACGAAACCAACCGGGCCCCTGGGATGAAAAGACTAATAACTCACAGACCGGGAGTCCGATTGACGCGCCATCTGTTGCATTGAGACCCCTATGACGAGGTGGTCCTTTGAGATACTTCTTTGCGGGACTTTGTGATACTTGGAGTATCAACCAGTAGCTCGTGGAACGGACTCTCCCGGAGACGAGCGTGCGGAGCACGGAGACCGTGTAGCTGACTGAGACCCGATGACTACTGATCGAACGGCTCGGTGTGTTACAGAGGTGCGCTTGGATGTAGCGGCAGACCCACGACAGAGGTGCACTTGGTTGTAACGGAACATGGGAGCGCTTGGTTGTAGCGGGAGACCCACGACAGAGGTGCGCTTGGTTGTAGCGGAAAATGGGAGTGCTTGGTTGTAGCGGCAGACCCACGACAGAGGTGCCCTTGGTTGTAGCGGAACATGGGAGCGCTTGGTTGTAGCGGCAGACCCACGACAGAGGTGCGCTTGGTTGTAGTGGCACATGGGAGCGCTTGGTTGTAGCGGAAGACCCACGACAGTGGTGCGCTTGGTTGTAGCGGCACATGGGAGCGCTTGGTGGTAGCAGCTGGCCCGCAATACTCGATAGGTGGAGTACTACAGCAGTCTTAAGTTAGTGAGCAGTACCTCGGAGTTGTGATAGGACCACTGTACACTCCAGAGACGGAGCTCTTCAGCAGTTACGGTTTCGACGATGAAAATCTTGGTTTGAGATGAGACTTTTGACCTTGTGTTTGCCTCATGATTGAGATGGGTTACTTGATAACTTAGGTATATGTATGGGAATATATCTAAGTAGAGGTTATCTATTGAGATCTTCTTGTGGTTATCCTTGTTGGTTTTAGTGAGACCTTGAGGGTCTCGGGGTCCCTACTTAGTATCGTTATACTCACCCCTGCACGGGCTATGCCCGCACTACGTTATGTTGGTTGCAGACGACGGACATCGTTGATCGTGGCTGAGGCTTGAAGAGCCGAACGGTACCTGGAGGTGGACCACTGGGCGGGACGTGCTCAGAGCGGACGGAGGGACCCAAGGAGCATTGGAGCTATCTGTACCCACCCTTCAGGTGGGATTTCCAGTGGACAGCTTGGTGTAGCGGCTTTTACTTTACAGTTGTTGTTTTCCCTTTCGAGTTGTACTTTAATTTCAGTTGGGTTTGTATACTGGCCCATTTACTTTTCCGCACTTCAGTTGTACTCTGTTTTTACTTAGCGTTTACTTTTCCTCTTGCTTACTCTGTGGTGCTTGTTTACTTTACAAAGGCAATGCCTTCCCTTTTTACCGGGATTTACGCCTTGGTGCTAGTCGCCAGCTCTTGGCCTATGGATGGTGGGCCTGGGGTAGTCACGACACGGGTCCCGAGGACGGGTCGTGACAATTGGTATCAGAGGCGGTTGGTTCTACCGCAGACTCTAATCTTTCTTCTATGTGAAGCAATAGTGTTTTGCGTATTGGGTGTGGTTATTAGTCCAGGGAGTCTAGTGTTGGTGCGGCGGCCGACGTATCCATACACCAGGACCCCGACTTTTAATTTTTGACTTAATTCACGAAAACATTGATCGAATGTGTGTTTCTAGTTTTCTTTGTGATTACTTGTGTCAGCTCACCAGGTATACTGTCCTGACCCTGGTGCACTTGTTTCCTTTTCAGGATGGCCCCACGATGACAGCCAGCTAGGATTCCGAGCGATGTGCGTGGCGAGAGCCCACCGAGCATCGAGGACTCGGTATAGGGCCCTTTGACAGCTGAGGCACCGGCGGTACCTATACCCGCCGAGGCACTGATGCTACTAGCCCCAGCCGCTGACGATGCACGTCGCCTTAGTGCACTGCATGAGTTCCAGCGCCTGCGACCGCCCAGGTTCCGCAGGGAGATGGACCCTCAGGCCGCCGAGGACTGGCTGGAGGCAGTTTTTCGGGTTTTCAGATTATTGAGGACACCAGCAGATCTCATGTTGATCCTCGCAGTGAGTCTCCTGCACGCGGCAGCAGGAAGATGGTGGAGCTTGATGCTCCAGGTGCACGACGAGGCGTCTCTCCTCTGGACGAACTTTGAGAGCATCTTCCGCTCCGAGTTTGTCCCAGCCACCCTCCGAGCGGTGCGCATCCAGGAGCTACTACCGCTGCGGCAGGGCAGCATGTCAGTGGCCCAGTACTCGGTGAGATTTACTGATCTCTCGCGCTACTCCACAGATATGGTACGGGACCCATTCTTCCGGGCCCGGACCTTCGAGCAGGGACTGAGGCATGAGATCAGGGCTTCGATGAACTCCCTCAACATTCCGACTCAGGCAGGGGTGTTGGAGCGAGCCCTCTTAGTGGAGAGTTTCCTTGCCGAGCAGTCTCCAGCAGCAGGACCCACCACTTACCAGCATGCGGCAGAGTCTTCTGCAGCGGGCAGTAGAGGGATGACGCAGGGGTCCAAGAGGACTGGACCTACAGGTGGTCGATTGCATGACTCTGGATCGTTTTCGCGAGGCACTCGGGGTGGGCAACGACTTTCCATGAGAGGGCAGTGTTACTCCTGCGGGGGGGTTGGTCACATGGTACGTGACTGTCCGACCCGCCATACGGATGACCAGCAGACGAATGAAGGACCCCCCAGGAAGAGGTAGAGGTTCGATCAGGGCGGGCCGCAAGGAGCATCCGGCCATGACAGGGGAGTTGGCCGTGCAGCTGGAGGTGGACGACGCTTCGGGGTGTTGCCACCACCACCACCAGGCAGTCCACTCTGACCGCAGGGGACATGAGGACATGGGAGAGCTCATCTTCAGGCAGTTGAGACCTACGATCATGGGGCCCCGGGAGCAGATGGACAGGAGCGGGACTAGCTCCAGACCTGGAGAATTTTGTTCATATTGATTCTATTTTTGTTGATGTATGTTTTAATATGCTTTGTGTCTTTGTACTTGAGCTGCAGTAATAAAAGAAACCTTTTCTTGTGGCATTTACTTCCCTGTCCTCTCTTGTGTTGTTACTAAGAGGTTCTGGTTTAGACTGTTGACTTGACCCTCACTTGAGAAGTACCTACTGGAAGAGACCTAGTTACCACACACTGATGCCTACAGTATGAATCAACCCTTGGAGGCGACAGTAACGGTTGGATCTCTTTGTAGTAGCGTCGAGGCCTTACGACGTCATCCTTGGTATGGGTTAGTATCATCCATGTCGGGTTTGACAGTATTAGGCAAAGAACGTGGTTCATCCAGGGGATGAGACCAGATTTCTCTTATTGGCAAGGAAGAAATCATAGCAGATCTAGTGGGACCAGAGGTGGTCCGGGCTACGATAGAGAAGGACCAGGTGAGCACTGGGGAGCGGAAGGCTCAGATGCGTGCTCAGTACCGCCTTTGTATCCCAGGTTTGTGTTGAAGCTTTACAGGGACATAAATCCCTGTGGTGGGAGTAATGTAAAGGCCCGTAAATTTCAAGGAAATTTTTTTTTCTTATTTTTCTTTGGAATTTTACAAGTGCGCAGTTTTTGATGGCACCTGATTCCGAGGCCTGGTGTGCCCGAAATCATTTTCCGAAGTTTGGCTCGGGTACGTTCAGTGAACGGACGAGCGAGTTTTCCTAACTTTTTAACCGGTGCCCGGAATCGAATTCTGAGGGCACTGATGAAATCGCAGCGCCGGTATTCGCTTAGAAACGCCTCTTCCGGAGTTGCGTTTTCTCGGGTGTGATTTTTAATTTTCGGGCTTAAAGTTAAAAAATAAAATAATTTTTCGACAACTTTATTTTATTTCACTTAAGCCACTTGGAAGCCACATGAAGCCACTTAAAGGCGGCTTCATCTGAGTTGAACCGGATAGGATGCTATCCAGAAATATCCTACCCCCTTTGTAGGATATTGGTGAGGTGGGGCCCGCACGAGCCCCGCCGTTTCATTCCGTTAAGTAACGCACCCGCGAAAACCGGTCATTATGAAAGTCAACTGACGCGTTTTCTAAATTCTTAACAGACCATTTAATTGGGAGGTTTATTTCGTAAATTAAATGAGCTGTTTCTTTCATTGAATTAATTCAACTAATTGATTGGTCGTTACTTACCCTTTTTCGTGTGTTGGCATAATAATAAAATAAGACCAACCTTTTTCTTTTGGAGGATTACTCGTTGAGAAAGGATCCTTGAACCTTCAGCCTCCTTCGCGAAGAACGTGAAGAACAGGAAAAACGCGAAGAACGCCGAACCCGGAAATTGACGACATGACGCCGTGATCCGCGACGCCGACAACGTTCTTCTGCGACGTCTCTTCCCCCGCGACGGATCTTCGATCGGCTGCTTGAGGTAAGAGTCTCAGACCTTCCTTTTTATCTCCTTCGTGGTTCTTAACCAAAACACGGATTTAATTAATTAAATTAAATCTGATGTTTCATGGTGCGTTGAGTTCGACGACTCAATGCCGTGTTCCGCGACGACGCGACGCCCTTCTGCGACGACCCGACGATCTCCACCTTCTGCGACGAGCAGTTTCTGCGAAGAACGCTCACGCCGACATCCAATGAGGTAGGGATTTTATATTTTGGAAATACCCCTCCTTATATTCCCATGAACATTCTTTAAAAATTAAAGAACCGGAATCAAAGAAACAATTTTATTTTTTTAAAATTGTTGGTTCATGTGTTGAACATTCTATTTTTATCCCGTTGATTATCTCTAACGCGGAGGGTGCGGGCCAAACGAACACGTTCCGACGACCCTCCGCCGTTCTTCATTTTGTGCGGATTTGACGGGCGACGACGGAACGTGCCGTAACAGATGTTTGATGTTTCTGCACTGAAGGATGAGTCCTGGGAGGAGCAACGGCGCAGACGGGAAGGAAAACGGGCCACCAGAGGCGGCGACGCCCGTGGACCCGCGACCGCGCGGGTCCGACGCGCCTAGGTGTCCAGGGCGACACCCCGCAAGAGCTGCGGGGTTGTCACGCGGCGCCCCATGGGTGTCCAGGGCGACACCCCGCGGGCGCCGCGGGGATGTCACGCGGCGCCCCGCGGGTGTCCAGGGCGACACCCCGCGGGTGCCGCGGGGTTGTCACGCGGCGCCCTGAGGGTGTCCAGGGCGACACCCCGCGGGTGCCGCGGGGTTGTCACGCGGCGCCCCACGGGTGTCCAGGGTGACACCCCGCGGGAGCCGCGGGGTTGTCACGCGGCGCCCCGTGGGTGTCCAGGGCGGCACCCCGCGGGTGTCGCGGGGTTGTCACGCGGCGCGTCCGGCTGTCTGGCCGACAACCCGCGGGTGCCGCAGGGTTGTCACGCGGGGCGGCGATTCCCCCAGTGTCGTCCGCTCGGCCACTCGGCCGAGCCGAGCCGGGCCGGGACAACCGGGTCGGACCCGGGTCGGGTCGAATCGGTTCGGGCTGACCAGGGGGGGTCGGGCCGGGTCGGCCCGGACCCGGACCCCCCCCCCCCCGTTTTTCGGACCGCTTTCGGTCAAATGCTCGTAACATGAGCTACGGGCTTCCGTTTGACGATCCATCTGCGGCAACACGACCCTTGGATCGATACGGTCGTTTCGGTATATCGCACTCAAGGTTTCGGAATACTTTGGGTTTGGCCGGATTGGTTCGTACACGAAACCAATCGGGGCCTCGGAGCGGAAACGCTCATATCTTGAGCTACGGACGTCCGATTGGCGTGCCGTCAGCATTGTTGAATTCCTCTAGGTGAGGCGGATCTTTTGGCTTACTCCGCTCGAGGTTGGGATGTCGTCGGAGTGCGGTCGGGTTGGTTCGCTCACGAATCCAACCGGGCTCCTGGAACGAAAAGGCCAATAACTCACAGACCGGGCGTACGATTGATGCATCGTCTGTCTCGTTTCTTTCCTCTTGATGAGACAGAACTTTTGGCATCCTCCGCCCGAGTTTTGGATGCAGTTGGATAGTGGCCGGGTTGGATCGCACCGAAATCCAACTGGGCCCCTGGAAGGGAAAAGCTGATAACTTTCAGACAGAACGTCTGTTTGACGAACCGTCAGCGGCGTTGGTGATCTCGTTGAGAAACGGTCCTTATGAGTATACCCTTTGAGAGTTCGGGGTACAGTTTGGGTACATCCGGGTTGGTTTGCACACGAAACCAACCGGGCCCCTGGGACGAAAAGGCTAATAACTCACAGACCGGGCGTCCGATTGACGCACCGTCTGTTGCGTTGAGACCCCTATGACGAGGTGGTCCTTTGAGATACTTCTTTGCGGGACTTTGTGATACTTGGAGTATTAACTAGTAGCTCGTGGAGTGGACCCTCCCAGAGACGAGCGGGCGGAGCACGGAGACCGTGTAGCTGACTGAGACCCGATGACTGCTGATCGAATGACTCGGTGTGTTACAGAGGTGCGCTTGGTTGTAGCGGCAGACCCACGACAGAGGTGTGCTTGGTTGTAGCAGCACATGGGAGGGCTTGGTTGTAGCGGCAGACCCACGACAGAGGTGCGCTTGGTTGTAGCGGCACATGGGAGCGCTTGGTTGTAGTGGCAGTCCCACGACATAGGTGCGCTTGGTTGTAGCAGCACATAGGAGCGCTTGGTTGTAGCGGCAGACCCACGACAGAGGTGATCTTGGTTGTAGCGGCACATGGGAGCGCTTGGTTGTAGCGGCAGACCCACGACAGTGGTGCGTTTGGTTGTAGCGGCACATGGGAGCGCTTGGTGGTAGCGACTGGCCCGCAATACTCGATAGGTGGAGTACTACAGCCGTCTTAAGTTAGTGAGCAGTACCTCGGAGTTGTGACAGGACCACTGTACACTCCAAAGATGGAGCTCTTCAGCAGTTACGGTTTCGATGATGAAAATCCTGGTTTGAGCTGAGACTTTTGACCTTGTGTTTGCCTCATGATTGAGATGGGTTAATTGATAACTTAGGTATATGTATGAGCATATATCTAAGTAGAGGTTATCTGTTGAGATCTTCTTGTGGTTATCCTTGTTGGTTTTAGTGAGACCTTGAGGGTCTCGGGGTCCCTACTGAATATCGTTATACTCACCCCTGCACGGGCTATGCCCGCACTACGTTGTGTTGGTTGCAGACGACGGAAAGCGTTGATCGTGGCTGAGACTTGAAGAGCAGGATGGTACCTGGAGGTGGACCACTGGGCGGGACATGCTCGGAGCGGACGGCGGGACCCGAGGAGCATTGGAGCTATCTGTACCCACCCTTCAGGAGGGATTTCCAGTGGACAGCTCGGTGTAGCGGCTTTTACTTTACAGTTGCTGTTTTCCCTTTCGAGTTGTACTTTAATTTCAGTTGGGTTTGTATACTGGCCCATTTACTTTTTCGCACTTCAGTTGTACTCTGTTTTTACTTAGTGTTTACTTTTCTGTTTTCTTACTCTGTGGTGCTTGTTTACTTTACCAAGGCAATGCCTTCCCTTTTTACCGGGATTTACGACTTGGGGCTAGTCGCCAGCCCCTGGTCTATGGAAGGCGGGCTTGGGGTAGTCACCACACGGGCCCCGAGGTCGGGTCGTGACATATGTATTGCGTTACATTTTTATTTCAAGATAATTCTTTTTATATCTAAGATGTTAGGGTATTTATAAGTCTATATCATGGATAGAGTAGATGGTTCTTTTCAAAATACATTATTAGCTAGATTATTCACCTTTATAGGATTGTTTTTAATAGAGATATCATAATCCTTGAATAGATATAAATATTTTAAATGAATAATGTTGAGGTACCCATTTGTGAATATATACAGCTAATTTCTATGGTCTATGTCAATGTCACATCATATTTTCAAAAAGATAGTATCAACACATCTTCAAGGAAAATATGATCATAGGTAGCTCTAGGTCATTAGTAGGATAATTTTTCTCATGATAATTTAACACCAATGATAAATAATTAATCACTTTTAAATGTTCATAATAACTCATCAAATTCCATATAAGGTAACATTACTATAACATAAAAACAAATCCACTATCGAGGGTAATGTTATCTTAGGTTCACTGACCATCCTCTAATAAGTTCATGGAAACCTTCTTCACACACCATTCACAAGATAATCATAACTCATTTTTGAGTTAATCTTGTTAGTGGATTAAAGTGTTGGGAGTGGTTTTTAAATAACCATCTATAATATATACCTAGAACAAGAACACAATGAATATAAATTTCAGTTTTAGAACATGTATTGTCCTTCATGACATTTTTATTGGTGATATTAATCAAGATTACTTTACAAGCCATAATGTTCCCCAAGAATGCAACCATTTGTGGCTAGAATTTGAATTTTTGACATTTACCAATAATAACACCCTTACACAATGTTATTAATATGACCCTTATATATTCATAATGTTCCTATAATATATTGGAATATGTCATGATATAATCATTAAATAATACCAAAAACTAATCTAGTCAACATTAAATACTCTATTTAATAAATTCAGTAAAATTGAAGGGTAATTAGTCAAGATGAATGGAATAACAAAAAATATAAAATTCAAATATCTTAAGGTTATATTTGGAATACCATCATTATTCAAAGTCAAAAGATGATACCCAAATATAGATCAATCATGGAGAATTAATAAGGATCCCATATCTAGTTAAAAGAATATAAATTCACGAAGGAGGTAATTTTTTATTCATTTTGAACCAATTTTGTTCTCTATAGTTAATGTATAAACCCATTGTTCCATCCTTCTTCTTTATAAAGGGAACTGGTGCTCCCTAATGAGAAACACATGGTCAAATAAAATCCTTTTAAAATATATCTGGATGTTTCTTCTTTAATTCCCCCAAGTCCATGTATTCAAGCCTATATGGTTTCGTTGATATTGGTTTGGATCCAAATATGTGTTCAATTGATAACTCCTTCAATATTTCATGGGGAGGTCCATGTACTCCTTCAAAAATATCAATTTATTCCTCAAAAAATTGTATAATTTAATATATTTATTATTTATTTTTATTGATTATCTTTTCTATTAATATCCATACAGAAGGATATATAAGGTTCTTCTAGATAATGTTCATGTTGGGATATCTCTCCTTTATAAATAAATTTTGTTTGCCCATTCAAGTCCATTAATATTTCCTTTCTTCTATGGTCCATCATAGAATTATAATTCCTGAGATGGTACATCTTTAGTATAGTGTATAATTTGAACATGGGAATGGATACAATTTTTGATAAAAAAATGTGCTCACTAAATGTGAAAGTATAGTTTCTATACACATTTGATGATTTAAAAATACATATGGGAGTCTAAATTGATAACTCAACTTATAATGGTTCTGTGATTTATTATACATTATTAAAAACATTTATCAAATGAATTTATGTGTGGAATAATAGTCAAACAAGGAAATTTATATCTTTGAGGGAATAATAAGTATACATAGAAAAAAAATGTGAGACACTAATTTACCCTATAAGATTATGAAATAAAAAACATTATCTGCTTGCCTATAATGAGGTCCATATTTTTTTCCATCAAAATATAATATAATATTGAAATTGATTTGGATGGTTAACATGTTTTCCATGCATTTAAAATTTGAAATTAAAGTAGTACTTTCCCCATCTTCCTGATTTCATTTGTTTTGATATTTTGAGGCATCACCTTTCTATAAAAATTATGATCTATATTGAAATTCCTTCTACACATGCAATACGTTCCACTCCTAAGAAAGTAGTTAACTAAATTTGTTTCCTAATTTTTTTCACATGGGAAAACTAAATTTATTCCCTTTATATTCCATAATCATTTTTCATTTTCTTGTTTACCACCATATCTCTCTTTTTTTATTAATATTATGTGGCCATTTTGTTTCTCTAAACTCAATTTCATCCTTTATAAACTCTTCAAAATATCCTCATAGTATTCATATTGTCTACTTTCATTATTCAAATTCATATGGACTACCGATACATTAACTAAATTATAATTATTCTTCTTAGTATCCATAAGAAAGTAGTATGTGTAACAAAAATGTATTTTAATGTTCATTTCATATATTCCAACAGAAACATTTCTTAATTTTTAATCTCTAATAAATAATTCTAATTTTTTTTGTTCTCATCGATAATGAGAAATACTGATTGAAATATATTCCCCTAGAACTCATACAAATCTATAGAATCTATATATTCTATTAGCATTGTGTAATAATAAGTTCCCACTATTGATATTTTTCTTCTTCAATTAAGTATGCTGGTAAGGTAATTTTCTCTTATTCTGATAAGTGAAAAAAATATTTTCTTTAGTGAAAATCCATTTTTTTTAGTAATTAATGTATAAGTTGATCCACAAATTGTATGTGGTAATTAAATAATAAAAGACTAAAATCAATTCTATTCAATTTGATGTGAATATTGAATATCAATTTGATTTTGTTTTTTATTCATAACATGATATAATTATTTCTTCATCCCTATTAAATTTTCTATTTCATAATCAATCACATTAGGGAGTTCATCTCTGCATCATATATTTCATTTATCATTTATATACATATTAATATTTCCCTATATTTTATATTAGAATAAAACGTCATTGAGAAACACATTAATTTTAGGAATATTATAATTATAAAAGAATATTATGTTTGAGAAAAACTTGATTAAAGAAAATAGTTCTTAATATCCACTAGAAACAATTACATTATTTATATATATATATATTATAATCCTTTATAAAAGGAATATGATTACCAAAATGTATCCCCAAAGAGTATAAAACTATATGTTCATCAAGGAATGTTTTTGTGCACTAGGTCTTGATTGATTCTATATCACTAATCATTATTTATAGTTATTACCATAGGTACCTTAGTTCACATCCAAATGATATCATAGAATTCATACTTGGATTTTGTTTCATGGAAACAACCCTCTTAATACTTCACCAAAATTTCCAGAGGATTTCTTAAACTTATCCCTTATGTTAATACTATTTTTTTCAATATATAATTTCTAAAAATCACTAATCCTACATTTGATATCAACTATGGAATCCCACATTTTAATATATATAAATTTCATTACATCGTACAACCATTTACAATATAAGGTATCATTCATGGTTTAGTGTCTTATAAATAAAGAACATAATAATAAAAAAATCATATCAATTCCTATAATCCTCATAAATTTTATTCCTCATAGGTTCATCTTACATTACGTCTACTATATATCATATCTTAGGGAGATACATAGAAGGAAAGTGGTGAGTAATTATCTTTGTTATGGAATCAATAATGGATATATATAGTATGTTATCATGGGGATTGTCAATAAGAAATGGTAATAAGAACATGGAATATATAATAAAATAAAAAACATGAATCATAACATGGAAATGTGGAAACCACATTAAAATGACACATTCATAATCACATCACCATGCTTTATCACTAATGAGTCATAAATCATAATTACAAAGTTTATTAAAAAAAGCATCATCAAACTTGTCATCTAAAGAAGATTAATTATTAAACTTATAAATTTTATTTATATTAGTTTTCACCTGCATGTGATTTAATCTATGTGATACATAATGATCCAAATAAATCATTTAATCAATATACTAATAGAGTAAAGAATGGGTTTCACATATAAAAATTGAGTACATAAGTATGGAACATGTAATAATTTTTATCCCATTTAAGGGTATTGATGGATTTATACATGAAAATACCAAAATAAATAAATTATACTTACATATATGTGAATACCCAACTATAAGAAAATGGATTGGTTATTCATAATATAAATCATTTCATATGGAGGAGAGAAATTTAGGAAATAAATACTACAACATGGTAGTAAGAATGTGGATTATGGGAATAGAATAATGGGAGGGGATTGAGGAAACACAAATATTTAAAAAATATATTGGTAATAATTGGATAATAAAATGTGGAATGAAATTATTATAACACAACATTAATAATTAAATTCATAATAGAGGTACCTGAATGGAAAAGAGGAATTGTAGAATTCCCTTACCTTAAATTGTTGCATCCTAAAACCTAAGGATGACACCTTTAGGAATTAATGAAACCTTAGTGGGACTACTTTTGAGGTAAAATAAATATAAATTCATGGGTTAATCAATTTTTGTGTAGTGTAATTTTATTGATTAGTTATTTATAGAAAAAGATAGAGGAATTGTTTTTTATTTGGGTTTTGGACTTTGTACAATAAATTAATCAAAAACAGATAACATCTCATGGTTCTTGCCCATTGTTTCTAACAAATATGAGTTGATTTCATTATTTTATATGGTTACATACTGAACATATCCAAATAATACACTTGGTTATGTAGAATTCTGTCACGTTTGTAAACAATTGATTATAAAATATTAAAATACAATATAGGTATTGGAGGATTCGTTAAGGTTTTATAAAATCAATTATAAGACCTAAAAACAAATTATTATTAGGGTAAATATATATTTTATCTTGGACACCATTTATTTCAAATAATAAATCACATTTTCTTCATTATGTGGTCATTTTACATTAAGTATATTTATACCATATTCAATTTTGACCAAAAAATTCCACTATATCTAAAAATTATGAAAATATAACTGTTGGATAAATTTGATGTGATAATTTCAAAAATAATTTTCTATCCATAAATTTATCTATGTCAAATAATTTAGATATTAGATGAAAAATACAAATTAATTGATAAATATTTTTTATAGAAATAATTTTCTCACACGTGTAAAAAACATTTTTACTCTATAATAACGTATCACTAAATAATAATACTTTAATAATGTATCCATTATTTCAAAAAAACTAATTAAAAATAGTTTATTGATTGAAATATATATTTCCTTAAAAATATGATTTGGGATTCATCATATAAAAATCATATTTTGATCAATGATATTGTTTAATAATTATAAAAATAACAATTAAAAGGATAAATATAATCTAGAAAAAATAACAATTTTCCCAATCATTATGTTGGGGTCTTGAAAAATTTCCCTACACCATAAAATTTCAAAAAGGTATGTTGTGTTATAGTGATATTTTCATGGGATGGATTGGCATAAATGGTTTTGGTCATTAAGTCGTTGAGTTTAAACTTATCCCATAATTATTTTCTATTTGTTTCATTATTAAATATCATAATTATATTGTTCAAGATTGAATACTAGTGATTATATATCCCTTAGAGTCTTTGATAATAGTTGTTGAAAAGTTATGATCCTACTGAACATTTCCATCACTACTTCCTTCTATTGCAATTGAATTTATCAAAACCCTTAGTATATTAAAATAATACATTCGTTATATTACGAGTTTTTTTATCAATTTTCGTTATGTATAATGATCTTTTAAATTTATTAGGATATAATGTATAATGGTCCGAAAATAAAAAATTAGTGCATGTGTTTTATATATTTACAAGACATAATAAGGAATTTATTCATTAAAAATGAATTTAATTTAAAATTATTAGATCATTTTATCTCATCTATAACGAAACATGCACAAAATACATAGGGGAAATACCATAACTAACGAATTTTTTGGATTTACATCATCACCACCACACCTATTTTTGGTTTCCAATCACAAAATCGAGCTCATATAAAAAATTCAAAAAAACATGGAGTAAAAACATACCATGGAATGAGAATCCATCTATACTAGAATCGTTATCCAATATAATGTCAATGAAGAATGTATAACATAGGGAGGAATATATAAAACAAAAATATAAAACTCAAATGAAGGTTGTTTCCATTTGGACATCATGAATGAAATATGAATGTGGTAGATAAACAAACAACAAAACCAATTTATAATCCATCATTCTAAAACTAGAAAACATTGATTCAAATAGTTTGATCATGGATTTAATAAAAGGATTTAATCCATGTACATTATATAATCAAGATAAAATATGAAGAAATAAAAAATATTAAATTCCCTACCTTGGTCGGGTTATATTTAAAAAGGAGAAATACCTTAAAGAACTAGATATGGAGAACTCATTCAACTTTCTTCTAGCTTAAAGAATTATCAATTCCAACCCTAATTTATCACCAAAACAATAATTAATCATACAATTTTAAATATTCTATTAAGAAAAAGATAATATATGTCAATAACCATAATGAAAATATAATTCATTATCTCTCTAGTTCTTCAACAAAAGTTATGGCCCTTTGGAAAACACCCAGATCAAAGTAAAACAGAAAATAGAGGAGAGTTCTACGCGATTATTTACTGGAAATTATTTACGATTATGCTCAAGACCCCCAATAAATATGCATGAATCTCCCCATTAGAAACACTTAATATATAATAATAAGGATGAATTTGTAATGCATTCCAAATTTTACTGGACCACTGATAAGAACTCCACCATGAACTGGAATTTTCCACAGTGTTCATAATAACTCTATAAAATGGCCATAACACTATGAGTGTGTGCCAGGATCATAGGTTTTTTCATTCACTATGAAATTAAAAATTGGTGTTGTGAGGTCTTCTAGGTCATGGTCTATATTTCTAGTTTAAGTCCTAAATATTTTTAAAATAAAACAATATTTGATAGTGTATATGACCTACCACAACTATCCAAAATGAATAATGAATATTTATATATTAATATTATATGATAGTCATTAAATTTTTTTTGTATGACTAATAGAAACTACATTATTATATATAATAATTTCCAACTAAATACAAATGTATTGATTAATTATTAGAAAATAGGCACACAATGTTTAAAAAATACATTTCAATCAAAAAACGTTTTCTTTAAAAAGGATTGTAATTCATTTTTGTGATAAAATGTAATAATTAAATTCTCTAGATTTTTAGAATTTATTTAAAAAAAATAAACATATTTATTGTTATAATCATTTCAAAATTATCTTATTGTATCCTTTTGGTATTTTTTTAAAATGAATATATTCTCAGTGATGTATGAAAGTTACAAATATTTGAGATACTTGAATTTATTTTCATGAAATAAATATATTTTAATGTATCATTATATTTATCATGTTTTTAAGGTAAATAATAACCATATTTTATTATAATCTTATAAATTACATTTTTATCATTAATATTTATGATTTTCATATAAGATTATTTTGATGCATTAAATGTAGTTTTCTGAAAACTATTTTAAACTCAATAAAATTTTGAATTTTAATTAAATAAACTAAGACATAAATTTGAAATATTTATATAAAATGTATATATTATATATCTTTTTATTTTAATTTGAATTTATATAATGATTATTGGTTGTTATAGATTTAATTTAAAATCTTTTATTGCTAGAAAAATAAAATTTCTTAAAATACTACATTTCATAATTCTTTTTAAAATTATTATAAAATTATACTCATATAGTTATATATATTTAATTTGGTAATATTAATTAATTATTTTTAAACATAGTAATAATTTTTTTTAACAAATTAAATTTCTTGTATGGTTAGATTGAATAAAACAAATAGTAAAAATTATTCACTATGGTAAAAAATTAAATCCGGTCATCATAGGTTAAATATATTTTATATGGACACCACCTTTCAATGTCAATATTGTTTTTTAATGTATTTATAAACTTATTACATTAGTATTTAAATTTATTCTTTTGGAAAAGCTTATCCATGAATGTATTCTATCTAATACCTAATGTAAATGTAATGTTAAATTATCACTCTATTGATTTTTAATTTCTATTATATGTCTGCATAAGGATATAAAAAATTCTGAATAAAGCTTAAGGATTACTTTTAGAGTAATAATTTTTTTCATTATATGAACTTATTTATAATTTTTTTATTAAATAATTAAATTAAATTTCTATGAAATGTCGGCAGAGTAATAAATTAAATAATTGAAAAATAAAATAAATGATTTAAAAAATACTGTATAAAATTTAATTTGAATGAATTATTATGATCCATGAGATTAATGGTTAAATATAGTAATTTTGAGATGTTTAAATGGAATATATTTTATTTACATTATTTTGATATTGTATTCAATGTAAAATTAATAGAATAGTTGAAAAATTATACTAATGTTACTTTATAATAAATAATATTTTATTAAATGATTAATAATTCCAAAAAAACATATCATTAATGAACATAATAAGACATGGTTTTAAATATGAAAAAATGTCAATTTAGTTTGAAATTTTCCATTTATAGTAAGGATATTGACAACTAATTGGTAAAAACAATGTCATCCCGATAGTTGTCAAAAATGGTCAACACTGGTTAAAACCAATTATTAATGACTAAAACATGACCTTAAAATTGTATAAAGTATTATTCTATGAGATATGTTAGACCAATAATCACCACAAATGAACATTATATAAAATTTTTCCTCATTTCCCTTTAAAATGAATTTATAATAATTTAATATTTTTGGAAATACTAGAAGTGCCCCATCCATTAATTATAAAAGGATACCATCTTCCCTCTATTATTCACACATCTATATTTAATTAGCTCAGAAAACTATTGGAATAAAATTAATTCCCTAATTCAATTCCCACAATATAGAGGCCTTATTTTCATTAAAAATCCCACCAAGGATGGCTTTTGGTGTAAACCAAAAGTGGTTGTTTAATGAAATGGTAGTGTTATTATCCATGTTTTTTGATTATTTATTCTTATATCTCATTAAAATACCATTAAATTATGATGATATAATATAATTAGTAATGTAAATATACTAATATGTTATTATGTTAATGTAATGACCTTAATTCATTTATTCTTCCATCAAATGTGAAAATAAACTTTCATTCGACAGTACGACGGACTACCGACTCGCGAACTGATATAATACTCTTTCCACAAAAGTCTCCATGAATGTTCATTATGTTGGATTTAATTTAAATATCTGATATTAATGACATATTTATCTTTATTAATAATTAATATGTCCTATATTTAAATTTTTTTACATTCATTGAAAAATGATAACATTATTCATGAGTACGAGTGGAATACCACCACCAGGAACCAATGCAATTTGTTTTTTTACCGCATCACATGGATTTTATATATAAGATTATTTATTGAAATTACAAGATATTTATGACATTATAATAATTATTTCATGAAAAAATAAGTGTAACTTTCTTTCCATCATGTTCAATGTAAAATAGATGTGTTACTCATGCCTACATATGACCTACAGTCTCTATAATTCTAAGATAGATCATTTTTAAAAAACATAATTCATGGTTTATTTTAAAAGATTAATTCTTGTATTTTAATGATAATTATTTTATTTTTAATATTTTAGAATTGTTAAAGTAATTAAATCATTGATCACTATCAACATACCAAAGTAATCTTCTTCTTATGTGCTGAATATCAGCGTAACATTTTATTTGAACTTAAATGATTAAGTAATTTTATTTTACATGTTAATAAATAAAATAAAATTGATAATAAAATTTAAATAAGTTTTTAATAATTTAAATAATTAACCTAATATTATTATTTATGAGTTAAAGAACCTACGTGACAAATTGGACAAGAGTTAAGTGATTTCTTCTATATTTCCATTTATTGATACATATTTTAATGTTATGGACCCAATTTCAATTATATGATGTATATAATATACCTTTTAAATAATATATCATGATTTATTAGAAATTCATGATATTTTATGTTACAATAAATCATATATAATCCAAGGATATATGATTTTAATTTTACCAAGTTGTAAGGTGTTTCATAATTCAGTTTTAATTTATTAGTTCTTACATCCACTTCCTCATCATTGTTAAGCCATGATTTTATTTTAATGGATCTATAAATTTCATTATTTTTTTTATATCCACTACATTTGGATTAATTATTTTAATATAATCACATAAGGGATTAATTATCACATTAGAAGTTATAATCATTAAAGGTGTTTTTATTATATTAATAACTTTTTTATGAGACATTTTTCATGTCATGCACCATGATTTACATTTATGGTGTGCATAAAACCAAATTAATGAATTTGGAAAAATTAACTCATTTAATTATGTGGATTTAAAGATCTATAACATTATCTTTATTTAAATGACTTTTGATTCATATGTTACCATATTTTCAAATGCTTTATATTACAATATCTGTTTATTTAGATTTATTTAATGGTGAAGGTTCCTTTGGGGAAAATTATGTGAAATTATTTTTTGGAACCATATTCCTTTTATTCTATACTTTTCAAAAATATGGTTTATAATTTTAATTTACATTTTCTCCCAAACTGAAAAAGGAAACTTCAGGAAATTGGTTTATAAGAAATATCAATAAAGTATATTCTTTTAGATTTCTAATATTTCTCTTCAATGTATTTACTTTATAAAATTTAATTTATATATTGTTTTTACTATTATACAATAATCTATTAAATATATTTTAACAATGTTAAAATTTGAATATAATGTTTGAAAATAAATCTTTTTTCCTATTTTATAAATGATTTATTTTTTTACATTTTCCACAAAAAGTGTGACACAAATGTTTTATTTAATCTTATATGTAATTTATGGAAATTACATCCATAATAACCACTAAAATAATTGGTTGTAGAATTAAATTATTCAACAAATCTTTTGAAAGAAAAATTTTTCTATATTATGTTGAAAATAATTATATTTTAATGAATATATTTAAATTGAAAAGTGTATATTCCCCATAAAATATTCCATGTTATATTTTAACTACATTTCCATCGAACATTTCATAATTTGGTGTGACATGTTTCTTATAAATTTTGTAAATATGTGTCTTACATAATTGTATATTTCATTATACCATTTATTCATGGGGTAATACAAGGCTTAGGACAATTTATCAAATTATATATTTATGAAATTTCCTTGGATTTTAACATGATGCATGATTATAAAACCCATTTAATTCCTTGGGTAATTATTATGATTAAGTATTATTAATGATTTGATTTGTTTTCACTCATTAGAATATAAATGTAATGATTGGATAACCAAAATAATGCTCTAATTAATTGGGCAATGTTTTTCATCAAGAAGCATTTTGTATAAGATTATGGATTAATACTAATACATTATTGGACTTTGTACACCAACGGATGTTGTCTTGGTAATTACCAATGACTTGTGGCTATGTCATGTTCATTTGTTTCTTCCACATTTAATATGTGGACATGAGAATTTGGTACCGTGTTCTTTGTGAAAAAATAAACATTTGTTATTCATGATCCTTCTATTTTATGAAATCATGTTACATCTCGTTGTTATATTTACTCAGTTTCTTATATTTATTTCACACACCTTTATTTTATGTATTTACTAGGTTATCTTATGTGGGTTTCATAAATAAAAGGGATTTAGGTTCTCATAAAATTGAATAAAAAACAAAATATATATTTCTGTATTTCATTTTAGGTTGTATGTACGCAGTAATCAGAGGATATCATGCCCCATTATCTTTAGGATATAATTAAAATATTTTTATATTAAAGAACATGTAATAATATATGTATATTTATTTGGATTCTATAGTTATAATCATATAATGGACTCTTAATTTTTGGGTATCAGGATTTGCCAAATTTATTAAAAACACATAGATATGTCTATGTTTATTGTAACATAATATAATTTTGGTTGGAAATGGATTTTTTTTTGTTTTCCAAGAAATACATACATGGATGGATACTACTAGTGGACATGGATTTAGAAGAGATAAATCTAGGGACAATACCCTTAATAATAGTTTTTTGAGTATATCTCAATCATAATTTGGGTGCACAGTGAGTTTTCCATTAATATGAATCATGTTTGAAACACTTAGGTGATATGGTTGGGTTAATTCACATTTTCATTAAGATACATCATTATAGATTTTAATCGATTATGATCATGGATAACTACAGAAAAACTTAACATATAATATATTAAAAATAATGTGTCAAGATTTAGATATCTTATAAATTATTGTCCATTATTATTGTTCGTTATAATATGATGTTTTATTCTTTTCAATTGCTAGAAATAGGAGAAATTATGATAATAATTAATGTGATAGAAAATGTGATGATTATAAGAAAAAATGGGATGTAGAATAATGTTAAATATATTGTGAAAGTTACCAATATATTATCACTATATATTATGAACAATTTTCACCTTAAGCGACCCTCAGAGTCACAAAAGAAGAGATGGATGGAGTATTCTAGGACCTTCTATATCAGAGGTAATAGAGGAAAGAATGTTCTATTTCCATCATGTTTGAAATGTGTGAAGATACTTCTAGGATAATTTCTCAAAGGTATAATAAATTTTTATGTTTGTATAATATATGAATAGGGAAATGAATTTCAAGGAAGAAATTTGTAGTACAATGGAGTGAAATAAAATTTCATCCAGCAGATCTATTTATAGATTGTTATCATAAAAAATGTGAACCTAACAATTTTTTGAGTTAATTTCCTCTTATATAGGTTAAATATGAGACAAATTAAAGACTAATTATATACCAATCATTGAGGTGAATGTTTTTATGTTTTCATATTTGAAAATTATGTTGTAGTACTTTTTTTATAAAAGGTGTTTTTGTTATAATAATCTTGAAACATCAAAGGATTGTTTTAATTTATATAAGTAAACTTGATTTTAATATTTCACTATTCTAAATTTGGTTTTTTTAGAAATGATTATCATATATGATTTGGGTATATAAATTTTTGTATAAGTATTTAATATTTATTTATTTTATTTGGAGAAAAATATTAAATTAATAATTAATGAATTTTTGATCAAATAATTAAAATAGATGGTGATAATAATTTTTAGGAATATTTTGATGAATTTTAATCTTATTTTTTATCAAATGTTATATTTTGAGCTTTGGGTGTCATTTTTGAGACTTTAGGGATTAATTTTTTATTTCACTATACAAATGTTTATTTAGTTTGTGAATTATATCACTCTACTCTAATGATCTTGGTTTAGTCTAATATTTATAGAAAAGATGAATATATTTTTGTCCTTTTATTTATTATGTGATCAATTAGAAACTGCATTTAGTTCTTCAGGAAATAAAAAATTCATCTTGAATGCACATCATTTCATGAAAAATGAGATATTGTGAGGGGAATAAATTTATGGATTTAATTACACTTACTAATTAAATATATTTCTGTATTTTTATATTTTATATTGTTTAATGAATCTCCAACTATTGGAAACCGATTTTTTCATAAATTTTTTTATATTATTACATTATTTTTTCTGAATTAATGTACCTTTATAGAATATTTTGTTTTTTAGTTTTTTGGTCCTTAAAATTACCTTTGTGAATATATTTGTTATGATTAATTTTCTCTATCACTATCCATAATTATTTTGGATATAAATTATTTTCAATGATAATATTTTTACTTCCCACTAATGTCATCCAATTCAAAATCCTTGTATGTGTTACTCCAGATAATCTTCATACATTTCATTCCTTCTTTTCAAGAGTATGTTTTATTAACCCTATTTACCATGCATGATTTCAACAATGCTATTTTCAATTATTAAACCCCTTATTACTGAGTTCATATTGAAAATTTTATGATATAATTTATTAAAGATGTGAAAATTGTAGCCCAGAATGTTTTAAAAAATAAAACTATGTTAGATAGCATATATGACCACATAACACCATGCCCAAATAAACCATGATTATTTAAATATTTTTATTATAAAATAGGCATTAAATTATAGAATATTAATATAATTAAATGTGTTATAATATATATATATATATATATATAATTATCAATATCTATATAACTATATTGTTAAATTCATAGGAAATAAACCCTTAGTCTTTAATAATCTCATTTTATTCATCAAAAAAATATTACTTTTACAATTTTGATTTTAATTTCTTTTATTAAAAAAATATTATAATAAATTTCTAGAAATTTTAAAACATGTAATTGGAAAAATGAACATTATTTTTTAAATCATCATTTAAAAATTAATATTGGTTAAAATTTTATTAATTTTCTAAAATGATTGATTTTTTAGTTAATAGTAAAAGTGTATAATTTAGCAAATACTATCATTTCATTATAACAAATCAGATAATTTAAAAGATGAATAATATTTTCTATTTAATATTAAAATTAAATAGGAACCAAATTATATAATATAATATAATTAATTTCATTTTAATATAGAAATTTCATTAGTTTGGTAAAATTTTATTTTTATACATAAAAACATAGTTTTATGAAAACTATGCCTAGATTTAAACAATTTTTACTATTTAGGATAAAAAATAATAAATAAATTATTTGACAACATATATATTTTATATTTATATTTATATGAATTTAAATTCATAAAATTCTGATTTTTATTCATAAATTTAATATAAGATCATCTGTTGTTTCAAAAATTCATTATTATAAAACTTGTGTTTCATTGTGCACTATAGGATTATTCTAAAATGGAATTATATAACATATAGGTATTTATTTTTATAAAATACATTCCATATTAGGAATAATAGTAATTAATATTATTTAATACGTTCTCATTAATGTTTTTCATAATGAATAGTGAAAACATTAAAAATATGTTACAGTAATAAAAGGGTTGATCGGGTTAACGCAGGTCAAAAACATGTGATAAAAAAACAAATTTTATTATTAAATATTATTTGGTTAATTTATTTGAAACCATATCACATTAATCATGATATTTATTTATTTATTGGACTCTTTTTCATGAACGCGATCTATATTTTATTCTATATATTAAAAAAGACAACATGATTCTCTCTTGGTTTTAAATTTATCATATATGTTTACATAGGGAAAATATAAGTTCACAATGAATAATAAGGGATATTTTTAGAATAAGAAAATTATTTTCCTGATATATTTTTTATAATTCTTAATGATTATATAATTACATTAAATTTCTACACAATATTGACACAATATTAATTCAACAAACAAAATAATAAAATAGATAATTTTAAAAAAATTAAAAGTTACATACTTATAATTATTTATTGTGTTCCATTAAATTTTTATAAAAATAAAACATTTTTATATGTTTCAATGGAATATATTCTAATTTATTTCACTCAATATTGTTTTCAAAGTCAAATTAAATTAATAGTTCCAGAAATGACATTCATGTTACCTTGCAATAAATAATATATAATTTAATATATTAAAATTCTTAAAAAATTAATAAGAAACACAATTGTTATACCATTTAGAATATCAAAAAAAAATCTATTGGACAATTTTCCTTCTGAAGAAATCATCTTGATCAATATATAGTAAAACTTTGTTAACACGATAATGGTCAAAAAGGGTTAATAGCAGTTAAAACTGAATGATAATTTCAAAAAGGTCGCCTAATTTTTTAAACCATTAATTATATTAGTTTTTTATACTTATAGTCATATTATATTATATTATATTATATCAATTTGGATCAATATTTTCAATAAAAATTAATTTATATCAGTTTTATATTTTATGAAATTTTTAATGTTCCCCTCCGCTAACTTTTAAAATGGATCCTCCTATAAAATTTTCATCACACTCGAAAAGCCATTTGGATATACCAATAACTCTTAAAATTCATCAATTAAAACATTTTAAAAATTAAAAAGGAATTATTTTATTGTAAACCCCTCTTAAGAAGGATTTTGGTGTGATGATAAAGAGGTTGTTCGAAGAAGTATCATTCTTAACCGAGAATTTTTGTTGATTTTATTATTTGAACTCATTAATATCATGTTAAAACATGATGATATAATAAAACAAATATTTATGATATAATATTAGAATATTATGCTAATTCAATAACCTACATCCATATCCTCTATCATCAAATGGGAAATGAAACCATTGTTTTAGGGTACGGTGGACTACCGTCTTGCAAATCAATATAAATAATTTTACATCATAAGAATTCATGGATGTTTATCATGATTAATTTAACGTAAATATAAAACATTAATGAAATATTTATAAATTTTTAATTTTAATATATCATATATTTTATTACCATTCCATTCATTGAAATGCGATAAGATCATTCATGCATACATGTGGATTACCACCTCTATGAACTGATGTGATCTGTTTTAATTTTAATACATGAAATGGATGGTATTTATAAGAGTATTTAAATAAATAATATTTTATTTATGATATAAAGAAAATATATAGAAAGTTAAAATAACTCTTACCTTCCTTTTATTGGAATATTAGAAAAATGGAAATGTTACTCATTCATATGTATGACATTCCATCTCTATGATTGTAACATAGTTAATTTCTCAAAACCACAATTCATTTTTGTATTTAAATGTATAATGGATGTATAAAAATGATAATTATATCATGATTATAGTTTTTTAGATGATAATATTATTTTCTCACTAACTGTAGTCAATCTACCATAGTTATTTTTGAATTATGAGTAAAATATCAACATAACATATAACTGGAATATAAATGAAAAAAAATTGAATATAAAAAAATAATAAATAAAATAAAAATGGATAATATAATTAATAGTTAATAATATTAAATTAAATATCCAATATATTTTTATTATTGTAGAGTTAATGAATATACAAGATGTGTCAGACCCAAGTTAATGGATTCCATCTCAAATTCCATTTGTTAAAGAATATTTTAATGTTACGCACCAAATTACAATTTTATTGAAAATATAGTACCCATTTTACATATTATATTATAGTTCCTTCCTAATTAATCTAATTCCATACTAAAATTTTATATATTTCATTAATGGGAATATTAATTGAATTTTTTCTAGCTGTATGTTGTTTCTAAGATCATTTTCTATTAAGTAGGTTATATAACTAATTCCTCATAATTATTATTCAATGATTATGTTCGAATGGATCTCTTAATTTATTTATTTTTTATTTATAAATAATTTATGTTGATTCACCTATGTTCCATTAATCACTTTCAAGATTTGCTATCAAAACATATGTTATGGTCTTTATATGTGTTTTCTTTTTCTCAATCTCTTTTTCTTGAGACATGTTTCATGTGAGGAACAATTATTTCATTGTATGGTTGACTTAATTGATAAAGAATTAATTTTTAAATATTAATTATTTTAATTCATTTGATTATTTCAATGTCAAAATATTTATTTCAATTACATTTGATTCGAATACTACCAAAACTATAAATATTTTATGTTACAATCTCATTTATTCTATACATTATTTATGTTCAATGATACTTTATTGGAAAAAGCTTCAAATAATTTCCACTACCACATACCTTATATTATCCTTGTAATGAACGTGTTTTATATGTTTTGTTTCAATTTACTCTCTTATTTAATAATGAAAAATTATGAAATTATTTTGCATGTAATACCAATCTTCTATATTATTTTAGGCCTATAATATTCCTCTTCCATATCTACAATTTCATAAAAATACATTAAATAATATTTTTAATATTATTAGATTATTTATTAATGAAATTTTTATCCATGTTTTTATTTTTATAAAATTTATTAAAATGATTATTTTTATCATTTTCCGAACATGGTATTTTTTGATTGATTTTCATAAAAAAATGTGTTGGAAGATTTTTTTTAAATAATCAATGTAAATAATTCCCAACTATAATTACCACTCAATTAAATAAATAATCCATTAAATTTTTTCAATGTTTTCTAGTGAAATAATATTGTATAATATTTTGTAAATGTTTTGATTTTTAAAAAGCCATCCCAATGTGAAAATCTTATTTTCTTTAAGTAATTTTCAACATAATCTTTTAATGAAATATTCAAAAATCATGATATCCTTTTATGTAATGTGTTGAAAATATTATATATATATATATATATCATATATACACACCTTTCACAGTATACCTTCCTTTTATGGGGTAATACCATCCAAAACATCATTTATCAAACTCCTTCTTTGTGGAATATCCTCTAATTATGCCATATTTAATGATTATGAAACCCAGTTCTTTCCATGGTTAATTAATATCATTATTTCTTGTTATTGGTATAATTATTTGGGTAACATTAAGCTTTTATATTATTATGGCTATGCCTAAATAGTTCTCCAATGAATTTGGTAATGATTTTTGTCTCATGAGATATCATATATGGGATTAAAAACTAAGCAATATACATTATCCGACCATGGTAGGTATCCTTGACATATTATTATTTTTTGTTTCTTTCCTCAACCATATTTCCTATGTTTCCATTATATTATGATTTCATGTTATTTATGTGAAAATCCAATGTTTTTATTCGGGATATTTCACTATTGTGATATCTTGTTATTCCCCATTGTCATGTTTACGCACCTACTAGGAATTATAGTTGACACAATTATTTTATGTATTTAAAAGGTTATATGATATAGTTTTTGGAGCTCAAATGAATTTATGAACTCTGTAACATGACCAATATATATATATATTGATTTATTTTATTTTCATTTTTTATGTATATAGTCATACAAAGACACTAAGCCTCAAAATCTTATGGTATAATTATTGGATTTTTCCATTAATTATGTGGATTTCCACCCATTACATATATTTCTATATCTTAAAAGTGGAAATTGTTTTTTAATATGCTCATATAGAAAAAATTAATCTAAAAATACTTTTTATTTTATCGCATCCATAATTCAAGTGTAATGTGATTGTTACTTTACTATGCACCTGGGTTCACACTTATGTGGGATATCCTTGGGCTAATTCCCACTTTTTTATTAACTATAATGAATTTTTTGATTATATTTTGGTCGTGTATGACCTAGGTTAGACATATGGCGTCATATATTAAAATTAAGGTGTCATGATTTGGAACTAATATAAATTATTGTTTATGATTATTGTTTTCCACAACATTAGTTTTTGTTTTTTTCAAGGTCTTGAACCCTGATTGATGATGTAAAAAAAAATGTGACTAAAAATGTGTTTATTTTCTGAAAAAAATGGAATGATGTTCGAAGTGAAATGTATTTTGATAATTTATAATCAGTTATCATGACATATGATAAAAAAATGTACCAGAATCAACTCTTGCACTCACTAAATAAGAGACAGATGGAGTCCTCTAACTGGTCAGGTGGAGGAGGACATTGAGAAAAGGCTAAACAACATTCAAGTAATAAATTTTTTATGTGAAAACCAAGTTAATGTGTCATGGGAATAAGAAGGAGTTTTATTTTAAAAAATATGGTCCTAGTGCATGGAATTTCAAATGAAAATTATAGAGTTAAATTGAGTGAAATTAATTTCTTCTGTGATATCCAGTTATAGTTCATTTCCTTAAATGTAGGTAACTTGGAAATTATTCAATTAAATTCCCTCTTATAAATGATAAATCCACAGTAAATTAATGTACAATGTAATAGAAATAATATATGTGTATGTATTTACGTATTGTGATTCGATAATAATATTCTATAATTATATTTATCAATTATGATATTGTTATTTGAATAATAAATCATCTAAGTATTCCGTTATTTTTTGAAAAAATATATGATTTTAATTTTTGTTTATTGTTATTTTGGTTATCTTAAGAAATTAGTATCATGTATTATTAAGGGATAATTTTTTTTGATATGAGACATTAAGTGTGATTGATTTTACTTGGAGATAAATGTTAAATTAACCTTGACTGAATATGGGATCTAATCAATCAAATCATTGTGTTTGAACTATATTGGAGAATATTATGAAGAAATTTAGTTTTATATATTTATCAAACTATCTATATTTTACTTTGTGTGTTATTATTGAGGTGTTAGAAATTAATGTTGTATTTCATCGTATGAAGGATTTTTCATTTTGGGAATTATATGAAATTTTCAAAAAAAATTGTTTTCAATAATTTATAATTATAGGAGAAATATATTACTATCACTTGGTGTATTATTTGAGACATTAGAAGCATAATTTTCTAATTATGAAATTAAAAAATAATTTTTTATACTCAACGTTTAATGAAATTAGAGAGATAATGGAGGGGATTGATTTTAGGAGGAAATTATACTTATCGAGTAAGTATATATCCTTATTATCAAAGAATATATTGTAAATTAATTCCTAAAATATGGAAAATGATATTTAAATTAATTAATTATCTTATTACAATTATTTTTTCTGAATCAATTGTCTACTACAAAAACACTTTTTTTGGTTCTTTGGTCTTTTAATTTCTCATGATCATTCACATTCTTGGGAAAACATTTCTCTACCACTCTATATATTTATTTCAAACATTTTTTCCCTCCATATTCACATTTTCAAATCCCAATAATTTTTTACTTATTTATAATCCTCTCATGGGTTTCACTAGATAGCCATTATACACTCCTTTATCAGTTTTCAAGAGTTTATTGTATTTACACTTTTTACGATGTGAGATTTCAAAAATAGAATTTCAAAATTAGATACCAATAATTATATATGTAAATTAGAAATTTTTAGGAAAAAATTTATTAATGATTGGGAAAATATAAAACATAGATATTTTAAAATGAAATCTATACTAGATAGCATATACAACACACAACACCTTGCCTAAAAGAACCATGATTATTTAAATATGATCATTAAACACTATAAATTAAATAATTTTATATGAATAGGATTAATTTAGGTAATATATATATATATTTTTCTTATTAAATATAAATTTATTGTTAAATTCTTAAGAAATAATAAATTTTATTTTAACAAAAGTCACTTATCCTTCATAAAAATTTTGTTTTCTTTCAAATGACTTATAGTTTTTTTTATTTTGAGAAAATATGATAGTTAATTTTTAGAAATAATAGAACCTATATTTGAATAAATTCACTTCATATTCTTGATCAACAAATAATAATTTACTTAGGTCGAAATTTTAGGAATTTTTTAATATAATTGATTTTTTTGTGAATAGTGTAAATTTCCTATTTTCCAAATAGTGTTATCTCTTTTCATAAAATATATGAATTTAAAATTTGAATTATTTTTCTAATTGGAATTTAAGTTAAATAAGAACCATTTTATTTATAATTATTTAATTAATTTTTTAATACCAATTTTCAAAATTTTGTTATAAGCATATTTTATTTATTTAAATTAATATATTTTTTATTTCAAGTCATAATGTTAATATAATATCTTCTATTGCTTGAGAAATTCATTTTCTCGAAAAACTATGTTTTATTATGCCTTAAGGCAATATAATAATATTAATTTATACCACATATATATATTAAATTTATTAAAATTTATTATATATTTTGAAACATAATAATTAAAATTGTAAATAAGATATACATGATTTTTGGTCATAATAGTTATTAAAAATAATACCAAAATCTTTATCATAAAATTGTAAATGAGGTAAACATATGTTAAAACAAAGTGATAAGACTAACAATTTAAATCACAAATATTAATATATCATAGTATTTTTACCATTATATCCTTAGTATCTCTCATTATTTTTTTTCTTGGATACTTTTCATTTAATCTTACATATATTATATTGTTTTAAATTAAAAAAATTTCACTCTCAGACATTATAATTTATTTTATATTTTCACATATGTACATAAATTAGTTGATAAAAAAAATTGTAGGTTAATTTTAGAATAGTTATATGATTTTTATTGTTTAAATTTATTTATTAATTTTATTTATTATATAATTACATTAAATTCTTACGAAATACTAACTCTGTATTGAATCAATTAATTGAAAGATATAATAAATGATTTAAAAAAATTAAAATGAAAATAATTTTACATAATTATTATGTACTATTATTATTATATAAATAAATAATTTTATAGAGGTATTAATGTAATATATTCTAATTCCTTTTATGTCATGTATTTTTCATATTCAAATTATATAAACAGTTCTAAAATTTACATTTATGTTATTTTAATGAAAAAATACTTCATTAAATGATTTAAAATTATTAAAACTAATATAATTGCAATGATATTGGATATTGTTTTCAAAAATTAACAATGTTCCATTTATTTGGAAGGTTTCCATTTTTAGTAACAATATTTACCATTAAAGAGTAAAAACATCATTATGAAGCTAATTTTCAATAAAGGTTAATAGGGTTTAAACAAAATAAAAAGGGTAAAAAATGAACAAAAAGATGTTTAAAATTTTTTATATGAGAGGATACGTACCCATACTCACATTATATTAATATTATATGATTTTGGATCCATTTTTTTATGAAAATTAATTTATATTGATTTTATTTTTTAATAAATTACAAAAGAGAACATCCCCTCACATATAATTTGGCATATCATATAATCATATATTCACAACTAAAAAGTCTATTGGATCTGATAAAAAGCCAAAAAATAAATTTCATAATTCCCTTACCTTGTCCTAAAATATATTATTTTATTATAAACAAATCATTGAAAATTATTTGTTTAAGAATAAAGGGTCTGTCTAAAGTACACCTATCATTCGTAAACAATATTTGTTTCTTTCTTCTTCTAACACCTTCAAATAATATTAAATCGGGATGGTATAAAAACATCCTTCTCTCCCTTATATTTATATTTTATTATGATAATCATATAAACTATATCATTCTAGTCTTAATTCAAATTGTAAAAGAAATAATTGTTTGCATGCTGAGCGGATTACCACATCATGAACTCATGAATTATTTTTCCACCATCGCCATTAACATATATTGATGATGATGTTCCTAATATAAATATATGTTATTAATGGAGTATTAATAATTATAGAAAATTTATATATCTAATATTTTATTACCATTATATTAATTGAAATATTTTAATGTCATTTTGGTGTAAATGTATATTACCACCTCCATAAACCAATGTGATTCATTTTTCTTTATTTCATAACATGGAAGGTATATAAATTTTTTCATGAAGAATTAATATTATATTTAATATATATTATTTATTAGTGAAATATAAAATAACACTTAACTTATTCCCATTGTAGTCTTTGAAAAATTGAAATCCTACTCATTCCTACGCACTACCTACCATCTCAATAATTGTAACATAGTTCATTTTTAAAACCATATTTCATGGTTGGTTTAGAAATTTTAATTTATGTATCAAAATTATAATTATTTAATTATAAATATTATTCTCTATGTTATTAAATAACTATCTGATTGACTATAATCAATATGTCAAAGTCATTTTGTACTTTTGAGCCGAATATCATCAAAATGCCCGATGTGAACATAAATAATTATGAAATTGAAAATTAAATGATAATAAATAAAATGAAATGAATAATTAAATAAAAAATATTATTAATAAAGAAAATAATGACACTAATGTTTTTTATTTAGGATATAAAAAACATATATGTTGAGTCAGACTCCTACTAAGGGATTTCAACACAATTTCTTTTTTGTGGAGGAATATGTTCATGTTATGAAAGGAATTTTGAATATATTGTTTAAATAATTCCCATTTTCAAAATTATATAATGAATCATTCATAATTCATGGTATTTTATGTTAAAATTAATTTTAAATTAGTTGTGGGAATTTTATTCTAATGTTACCTAGTAGTACAGTGTTTCATAAATCAATTTTCATTCATTAGGTATATGTTTACTTCCTCATATTTTTTATTCCATGATTATGTGTGAACAGATATTTTAATTGATTTATTATATTTTTCTAATTTTTTATTATGTATTTACATATGTTCACAAAATCACATTATAGATTAATTATCACTTCAAAATTTATGATCTTTGAATTTTTTTCTATATCTTAAGATCTTTTCCTTTAAATATGTTTCAATTTGTTCACAATTTTTTACTAGAATGTTGTAAATACTAACTCATGAATTTATTTTAAATATTACTTCATCTAATTTATTTTATATTATAATCCATATCATAAAATTCCTTCTAATTATTTTGGATTTGAACATTACCAAAAAGGTAAAGGATTTTTGCTACAATATTGACTATTTTCAAGATTGTCAATGTTCAATGTAATATTATGATAATTCATATTAAATTATTTTCTTGAATCACATTAAATTTATTGTAGTTTTTTTCTTAAAAGTGTTTTACATGTTTTGTTTCCATTTCCTAACTTATTGAATGAAGAAACATCAAGAAATTTTTTTATATGTAATACCGATCTTGTATATTCTTGTAGCTCATAAAGTTTTTACTCATATATCAATATTTTTTTAAAATAAATCATAAATAATGATATAAATATTATATTTAGGTTTATGAATTAATTTTTACCGACATTTATATTTTTTGTAAACATTTTAAAAGGAATATTTCTATCATTTTTAGTTTGATGTACATTTGGAATTTTTATTATGAATGTGTGTAATTAATGTTTTATTTTTATATATACGTCATGTAAATAATTTCCCATAGTAATGAACACTCAATTCATTAGATATTCCATTTACATGTTTCCATTTATATTTCCAAATAAAATGTTTTCTTTAATATTTTTGAATTTTTATTATTTTATAGAAGTGATTTCATATCAAAATGTGTTTCTTCTTCCTAAAATATTCCATGATGAATTTTAAATGGATTTTAAAAAATAAAAAAAACATTGTGCTTATAAATTTTATATAATTTCTATATATATCTCTCTTAAATACAATGTTAGATCATTATCTTATAAATTTTTATAGATATACAATCCTTAAGGCCATTAATCCAATTCCATATTTATAATATCTTCTTTGATTATGACACGAGGCATGATTATGAAAAATCTTTTTATTTCCATAATTAATAATTATATAAATTCTTTATGATGTAATTTTTTTGCTGGATCACATATGAAAATATATGTTTTAATTGGTTCCCTTATATTGTATTCCATTGAATACATTAATGTTTTTTTCTCATGAGATGTTTTGTATTCCATTAGTGAGTAAACATAATGTAGTATGAGACTCTATCAAAAATGTGATATTTTATTAGTATTATTCCTTGACTTATGATATTTTAATTTTTTTTTCCTCTCACATTTCATATGTATTCATGATATTATGATATTTTGTTATTTTTATTATTCTCCCATGTGATTACTCATAATCCATCTTTATTATGAAGTCAGGTTATGCGTCATTATCATGTTCACTCTTTTTTTGGTATATATAGAATACACAATTATTTTATGTATCCCTCGTGTTATCTGATGTATTTATTTGGAATCAAAGTAATTTAGGATATCATTAGGGAGAATAAATAACTAATGATGTTATGTTTTAGTTTATTTTATTATTTTATTAACCTAGTATTACCACAACAGTAGGGCTTACAATATTTTCATTGTAATTAATCGATTTTTAATTTAAATGTCTTGTAGTAATATGTGTCAAAGTCAATTTCTACTATATCCATCCCTTATGATCTAGACCCATGAACACCGTTAATATGAAATTTCAGAATGTATTTTTACAAACATATACCTGGAGGGCTTGCACCAGGTCATGGTGTTGGTCGCGGTGAATCAAAACAATTCCAAAACCACTTTACGCTTCTAAAAACATTTCCCGGGGCCCATAAAACCTCTAATAATTAGGTCCTTACTTTGAAAATTCCATTTAAACAATTCTGAAGTATTAAATAAAAAAATATTTCATTACATTGGGTGTCCATAATTTCTTATAATGTGTAAAATTTTAAATTTAATGTTACGAAAATATTTTAAAAATATTAACTTTTAAGAACATGTATTTGAAAAGAATAATGCATCAAAAAATTGAAAAAATCCCTTTATCTACACAATTAAATAATATAACATTAAAAATAATTTTTATTTAAAAATTATGAAAACATATTTTTTTATAATATCTAGGATACACTCTTTTAGGAATAATACCAAAGATTCTCATATTTGTTTCTTAATTCAAGTAATTTTATTTAAATAATTTCTCCCAATAGTAAAAAAGAAAAATTATTGTTTTAATGATTCAACTTAATCTATAAATATATTATTTTTTCATTATAGATAATAAAACTGGTTTTATAAATATATGAACATAAATATGAATCTTTTTTAGAAAAAATATCCTATTATGTAGAAGAAGCATCACAATATTTTCAATGATTTCTATGAATTTTCTAGAATGATTCAAATGTATCATGAGAAATATACTGATATTTATTAATATCATCCAATGAATGATTTTAGTAATATAAATTTTGAGTGAAAAAATAATTTACCTCTTCATATTGATCCATAAGACATGTATTAATATTTTGATTTCTGAATTCAACTTGAGATATTACACTATATTCATCACTACAATCCAATAAAAATAATATATGTTTTAAATCAGTCAATAAATTTTTATCTTATTTATTTATAGCTTTAAATAGATGCCATTTTAATTATAAATAACCTCTCTTTATACTTTTATAGAACATGACTTCATTTTCTTCATTCATATTCAATTTCAAATTTTTTTAAATAAATGATTCCAAACATCTTAGTAATGTCTAATAAATGATCATGTTAGTTTAAAACATGAAAATAAATAGAATATTATTCTCTATACTTTTCCTCAGAAACACTGATAATAGTGTTCTCTTTTTTGATATAAATATGATCTTCAATATGATCATGGATCTTAGCATCATCTATTATTAATATTATAACAATATAATTCCGGTTTGAATCATTAACTGGTGTGGATTTTATGATAAACATTTATATTAAATTCTAAATAGAAAGTAAACCTATTAGTACCATTAATTCATGATCTTATTTTGGAATTGAAAAACCATGAAAGAATCATCATTCACATTTTTTGTATTCCTTCCATTAATTCATGTTATATTTTCATTATTAGACACTATGAATAAGTATATTTTAATATTCATTGTATTATAACTTAATTTTTTAACATTCTATATTCCTTAATATGAAAATGAAATGGTTTTTATGATATCATTATCTCTATCAATCAAAAAAAATCAAAAAAATTTGTTTGTTCCTAATTCACAAATAAAATCATTTTAAACCCTTTAATTTAAATCACATTCAACCTCTTATATTAATAACATAGAGTCCAGATTCAATTAATCTCTTGATTAAGATATATGCACTACTACAGATCATACGATATTATTTGATGACCTTTTTATGAGGATAATGAAAAAAACTAATAATGGTGGAAATTTTAACAGCCCTTTAAAAATGAGATGAATAAAGGGTACACATTTTTAGTGGGTTTTTCTAGAAATGGTAAAAGTATAGCCTTTATAAACACTTTTTAAGTGATGATATAGGTTATAGTGAATAATTTGTCATATATATACATATTTATAGATTTTTAAATAATATATTTATTTCTATAAGAATAAATATGTAAATATATTATTAAAATATGATTATTATCAAAAAAATGAATCATTTTCATACTTTTTATATATAAAATTATCATATTTATTTTAGTTAGTAAAATAATTAACGGTATATTTATATACATTAATTAAAAAATTATATAATTAACATAAATATTATATATTAATGTTTTATTTAAAAAATATATAATATATAAATAAATATATTTACATAAATATGTGGTTCATATTTGAATTTACGTATTTATATATTAATATTAAATAATTTAAAATATATGTACATGTATGAGTCTATTTATGTTTATATTTCTATTTATGGGGATGTATGTGTTTTTCTGCATGTGAATTTGTATATATGTTTTTTATATACACATACATGTGTATTTTGTGTCTATATTTACGTGTATGTGTATTTTATATATGTGTTTGTTTCTATTTCTCAATATATATTTATGTAGTTTTATGTATATATGTTTTTATGTGTATGTGTATGAATATGTATTTCTATTTATGTGTATGATTGTGTATGTTCTAGTGTATGTATTTATATATGTATGTGTATATATTTCCATGTCTATTTTCATGTATGTGTAGGTATGTTTATATTTTATGTGATTATATATGTATATATATGCGTGTATATGTATATATGTGTAAGTTTGTGCAAGCACTCCTTTGTAATCATATGTATATGTATGTTTATACATAAAGGTATGTGTATTTACATGCATATTCTTGTCTATGTGTAAGTGTATATTTTGGGGAACATGTATATGTGTGTTCATAAGTGTATGTGTATGTGTATGTATATATTTGTACGTGAGTGTGAATGTTTTTAAACATATTCATGATTTTTATCTTGTTGGAAATTATGTGTATGTTTATATGTATGTGTCTGTGTATGTGTATGTGTATGGGTATGGGTATGTGTATGTGTATGTATATGTGTATGTGTATATTTATGTGTATATATATGTTTATGTGTATGTGTATGTGTATGTGTACGTGTATGTGTTTGTGTATGTGTATGTGGATGTGTATGTGTATGTGTTTGTGTATGTGTATGTGTATTTGTATGTGTATGTGTATGTGTATGTGTATGTGTTTGTTTGTTTGTGTGTGTGGGTTTGGGTATGTGGGGATGTATATGTGTATGTATGTTTTCATGTAAGTTTATGAATATGTATGACTGTCTGTGCATGTTTTTTATATGTATGTCTATGTCTTGTGTCTGTATTCATATGCTTGTGTATGAATGTTCATGTATGTGTTTGTAGTTGTATATATGTGTATGTGTACGAATCAATGTATGTGTAGGTATATTCATATGCATGTGCGTGTGTATGTGTATGAGCTTGTGTATGTCTATGAGTATGTTTCCAGCTTCAATATGTGAATGTGTGTCACAAACTAATTTAGGCTTCCATCCAAAGTAGCATTCGACATGACCCATAGCATTGCCTGAAAGGCGTTTCATTTCCCAATGAGCTGAAAACTAGTGCCTGGGCATCATAGAACTCCTTTGTGAACGAATTATCCCATTATTTAATTGACCATGAATAAACAATATTGACATATAACTAAACTAACATCAATTTCAGTCTATAATAAAAAGGTTAATAACAATAAAAAAGTGTGTCACACATTTACCAAGCATAATTGGAATTAAATCTAGAAAAAATGGGGAGGGGATCAACTAGATGAACAAAAAATTAATACATAATGTGGGTTGACTATAAGGATCCCAAATTTTTTCAATGAAAATTCCATTCTTATAAACAATTTATATAATAAAAACACATTAAATCACATAGAGAACATAATATAACCCTTTCAAATGAAGAATGACTGAAATAAGAGGGATTCCAAGAAATTAAGGACCATATATCAATGGATGAGTTACATGAACATTGGAATAGTAATATTACCCTTAAAAATAGTAAACCATTTAATAGAATAGTGACCTCACTTGTGAAATTAAATAAAATTTATTTGTCTTATAAATGAAGATATGATTAAACCATATCATAGTATTAGTATATAAATGTTTTAGACATTTTTATTTCAATGTTGAAATTTTTATAAAACAATATTGTTTATCTACCATTTTCAATTAATATAATGATTTATTATAAAAAATTATAACATTTTTATAAATCAGAACTTTTTTGTCTTATTATTACAATATAATTTTTTGAGACCTTAATTAATTTTTGAAACTATTAAAAAATTAGTAATAATTTTTAAATTGCTAATCTACTTCTAAATAATTATTTTAATAAAAATTAAAATTAAATTATTTAGAAAAATATTTTCATAGAACGGAGACCATATATTAATTCTACATGTTGATAAATGATTACATTGGATTTTTTGGACTTTTTTAAAATATATGAAATTTTGGTGAATAGGGGAATATAGTCATTTATGGTATATATACAACATTAATTAAATTAACGACTCCATGATTAATTTTTAACATAATAACCCTAAACTAAAATTATCCCTCTATATTAACTATTTTCAGTAATGTAGTCATACCTATATCTTGTATTAAGGTGAAATAATAAACTAATGAATTAAATAATGAGAAGACGCCACTATCTTCCACTATAAAGACCACCCCTAACCACAACTTCTCCTCACACTTCTAAAAATTTTAGGCGTGTCACAATTACACTAAAATATCTTCCCATTCCTCACCACTATGCGTGGGAGCCTTTTTTACCAACAAAATACCAAAACCAATCCCCCTATGGATGTTCTGAAAAAGAAGGATTCAAGAGCTAAACTCATCTTTCTTTTCTTTTAATTTCTTATCAAGTTATAATCTTTTATTTTTCTCTACTCACCTCACCTCATCCATATGGAATAATAAATCTAGTATATTACATATACTATAATTATATTTTGCTAATGTAATTATAAATCATCTTTTCTTTACCATCCCCTTTTACTAAAAATGGAAACATCATTCTTTATGTGTTGATTTATCAAATTAAAGGACAAGAAAGCTTAAAATTTTCATTCCCTCCTTCAAGACTGCTCAAAAAAATATTTTGTTCAAAAAATATTATATTATTTGTATTAAAACCTATTAAATGATATTATAAAATTTCATATAAATATTGTAATTAAAAAAACATAACAAGTTTATGATTATCAAACAAACACCAAATTAATCTATATAAATATCATTAACGTTTTATCTAAGGCTTCATCCTCACATATAGAACAAAAATGATATAGTATACCATTTAATTTTATGGTTTTTCATTAATAACTTATAACTTCAATTTTGGAAAACCATTCGCATTTTACATTATTTTTTATACATGTATATAATAGACAATCATTAAATCCAAACAAACAAACACACCAAAACAATTAAATTATATATATCAACTATTAAAAAGGTCCATAAATGAAGTCAGTAAAATTAAGATAAATCAAATAAATGTATAATTTTTTTGAATTAATTAATTAATGGAATAATTTTTTTGAGGACATTAATAACAAGTGGAGATCACATTCGGACATAAGTTAATGGTTTCTTTCCGAACATTCATTTTTCCATAGGCTGTCTCTTTATCTCTCTTTAACCTAATATAAATATTATTTATTTTTATATAATTATTATAAATTCTATTTATAATTTTCAAACTAATGTATCTAGATAATTTCATCCCTCATTTTTATAGATAAACATGTTTTAATACGGTTCCCTAATAAGGAAGCCTAGTTAAAAGAAACATCTAAATTTCATACCCATTTTCAAGTACCATCAACAATAAGTTTTAATACAAAATTATTTTTTTAAATTAAAAATTTTATGATGAAATACTACATTTCTTAATTTCTTATTTTTATGAAATCAATTATTCCTTTTATATTTAAATGATTTTTATATTTTCCTTAAACAACACTAAAATATTTTATTTTTAAAGCCTCTTAAACAATTTTTTTTATGTTCCCACTTCAATTGGAAATCAGTTTTCATGATCTATGCCTATTTTACCATAATAACTTCCATATATTATTCAAATCCATTCTTTCTTGGACACCATTGTGATATTCTTTTTTTTATGCCTTATGAAATTATTATGACACCCAATTCAATCAAAGGGAAACCCTAATGCTTGATTCAACGTGTGTAACATATGTGCATTAACATGTTTTGATGGGTGTTTCCTGATAGTTCTCTAATGAATTGGGTAGTGTTTATTCATAGGATAAGTCATTTTGGGATGGGGTGTAAACCTGATTCCTTTATGGGGATCTTCCACCATGTTATCTAATCTTGGTAGTTATCCTTGAGTCATGTTTATATCATGTTATATGATTTTGACACATTCCTTTGATCTCATGGTTATATGTTTCCATGTTTTCATGTTATTATTTCATAGGTTTGTTCGTGTTCCATGACATTAGGTCTTCATGATATTCCATTGAACCCATTTGTTATGTTTTATTCTTATTCTTATCCACCTAATATGATTTTTAGCTCATCCATTTTGTTAATTTATTCCATAAGTTATCCTATACAAATGTAAGAGATCAATGAATGTTAGGACCTCATTATGGATATTTTAAAAAAATATTTTTTTAGCTTTGATTTTGTGATTACAAATTATGTACATAATCATTAAAATACACTAGACTTTACAATCCATAGTTACATATGATGGTAAATTATTATTAAAATTATATATTAATATGTTTAAAAGGAAAGGGTGTCTACAGTTAGTATATAGATGGTGGTCTAATTATATTTGGATATTGGGTATATAGAACATTACTAATAACCAAAGGGATAATTCAATCACCATTAATAAACTAGATTGAAACAAAGTGTTTCACAAGTTACGATATACTTTTCCTTTAAAAAATTATCCATACATATTCAAAGATTCCTTTTATTATTCATATTATCTAAGTAGTCAATCCCCATTATTTTATTTTCTTTCTTATAGTTAATGCATTGAAATAGAATAACTCATTCTGATAATTAATGAGATAGAAATATTATGATTTAACTAATCATATGGAAAATATGATGGGAACTCATTCTCAAAACATTGGGCCAATACATTCTCATCTTACTCACATTATGAATAATAACATGAATCATGTGGAACAACCTCCTTCTAAATAAGAATGATCATGTTGTGGCCTAATACTTTATGAGAAAAAGGCGTCACATATTTAGTGGATGATTCAATCCCATCATCCTGGAACAATAGATTAAATTCATTGAGAAAATATTTTATATCCTCTATTTCAATAAACTAAAGAAATTTTTTCTAGTAGTATATTGTTTTGGTGGGGAAGATTATCAGTTTTGGAAACTGACCAAGAACCAAAAATATAAGGATAAAATATATTCCATGGAATTGTAATATTTCAAGAAAATATTTTTGAATGAATATTTTCCTAAACACTATATATTATGATGGCATGGGAGTTTGTTAGTCTAATGAAAATGGAAGAGGATAATATTGGATCGTATGAGGAAAACATCCTATGTATTGTAAGTTAACCCTTTGGCTTTGTCATGCACACTGAAATCGAGGTGGATCACTGATTTTTTATTCGGAAGACGATTTTTTGGATAGCATTGGGGATTAGAGATTTTGACTTCTCTGATAGGATTGTGTAATGTTCCCATAATATAAAAATGGTTGTTTGAGGCTCTTAGTCAACTTGTAGCCCTGTTGAAAAGTTTAAAATGGAGTTTAATATAGTTTTATCAATAGATAAATCACATGATGGAATGAGGAACCAACATAACACATTTCAAAAGATTGGGAAGAAGTATCTTGGGAAATTCTTAAAGGTAACTAATATATGCTTCAATTATAGAAGATAAGGGAATATGAAAAATAACTGCCAAAAGTATAAAATGAATCCCACTAATGTAGAACATATAGATAATGTTCAGATTAACAACCATCATACAGTTCATTGTTTCAACTATAAGGAATATGGGAATTATTTGAACTATTTCCCTAATCCTATAGTTGTTCTAGGAAATCAAAGACAACAACCTCCAAGGCAACAAAGAGTGGAATGCATTATCACTAATACCAAGGTGGTGTCTGATTATGTTGTGTGGGTTGGTAAACATGTTATTCGTTCAATAATAAAAAATATACCTTTTGACTCTATTTCTACACATTATTTCATATCTTATATTTTTATTAGAAGTATTCAAACACCACATAAATTATGGAGCCTATGTTATATGTGAAAACAAAAATGGTGAAATTATTACATCCAAAGTATATAACTCGACCCCGGTTAATTTTTGTGGACCTGAACTCCCATAAAATATTGTCATACATCATTTTGTAGAGCCTGATGGTATATTAGGAATTTATTGGATAACATTATACAAATCCAACATCGATATTTTGGAATGGGAGATCACTCTTCACATCCCAAAGAATCTTCAAATATTGTACATGAGTAAAGAAGAAGACAAATGTCATTTAGAATCATCATCTCAATTTGGGATATGTTTCCCTTATGAGAAAGTATATTTTTCTAAAATGATTTATACAAATGAGGTAATAATTCTTGAATACATCCCCTTCATTAGGGAATACACTAATTTTTTCCTCAATGAGTGTCTTGGTCTTTCCCAATTTGAGAAGCTGAGTTATCATTTGAACTTATTCCTAAATCTCTCCCAATATAAAAACATCTTATAAAATGGCCCCAATTTAGCTGGATTATTTATCAAAATAGTTATAGTAGAATCTAGGAAATGTTTTTACATTCCTGAGTGCATCACTGTGGTGTGTACTAGTCCTCCTTTTTAAAAAGAAGAATGGATCAATGCTTCTCTGTATTGATTATAATGTGCCTTATAAAATCTCAATAATAAACAAGTATCCTCTTCTACGGAGAGATGACATGTTAGATCAACTATGTGGGGATATTTATTTCTATAAGGTGTACCTTCAGATGGGATATCACAAACTAAATGTGTATAAGGATGATATTCTCAAAACTTTCTTTTGAATGGGTTATGGACTCAATGAGTTCATAGGGATTCTTATTGGATTCATTAATTCACCCTCAATTTTCCTGTATTTAATGAATAGAGTATTTATAGATTGCCTCAACGATTTTTTTCCAGACTGTAATGCTGATATTATGATTTTCTCAAAGTGTAAGGAAGAAAATGAGGAGAAATTGAACACTATGATATAGAAATTAAAAAGTGAAAACTATATGTGTTGTATATTAAATATGTGTAATGGATTGAGGAGGTGTAATTATTAGGCATGTAATCACTAGAAAATGGATATTATTGGACCCTTCATAAATAAATTAATTGAATTGTGGCATATAAAATCATCTGAAATAGAGATCCATAGACTCATTGGTTTATCTAAGAATTTCCAATGATATTTGAAGAACATCTCACAACTATTTAACACACTAACCAATAAAAATCAAAAGGGAGAATGGTATTATCTCAACAAGTAAATGTGAAGACAGATTTAAAGAGGTGAAAAGAGTCTTATCACTACAGAAATTCTCACACTACCAACAAGTAGGGAACTCTTTGTGTTGTATAATGATGCTTTATATAAGTGATTTGGATTTTTTTACTATTCCAAAATTATAATGTTACACACTATGCAACAAGGCTGTTGAAAATTCATGATATAAACTATCCCATTCATGATTTTAGTTGGAAGTTTTGATATTTACATTGAATGTATGGTGGAATTTCCTTCTATGGGGATAAATATGAGATATGAACTATTGGTAAGAGAATAAATATATATTCACATAGAAAGTGATTAATATGCACTAGTGAGCCAACGAGCCTGTACCCAAGTGGTAAGGGCTCCTGCATGGCATCCAAGATACCCGGGATCAAAACCGGGTGGAGGTGAATTTTCGGGTTACTGTAGCAATAACTATTGGGTACTATAGAAGCCAGAACTATTCACCTAATTTGGACCTTCGTTCAACCGATTTGGGCCTAAAGGTCTCCACGGCCTTCGGGTCATCAAAGGCCTTCGGTTTAGAGGGCCTTCAGGTCACGTAGGCCATGGAGTAGCCTAGTTAACAGAGAACATGCCCCAGAAGAGGATAAGAGAAACAGGAGTATCAGTCACCAGATGCAGAGCTAACCGGAGTGGATGAATGAGAGGGTATGACAGCGGCCGTCGGGACCAGGCACCGTGCAGCTTTGTACGGGGCAATGCTATCCAATCAGCATTGCATGGTGGGAAGCTAAAGAGATCAATGATTCAAGATTATAGGGAGGGGTAGTTCTAGTGGGATGGGCCTACGGGTCATGTAATGGGCATGGTATGCCTCTAGGACTTTGGGTCATGTATTGCGGGTCATGTCGGGCCTTGTGCCTTGGTCTTACGGGTCATGTACGGGTTCCCCTTCAACCCTTAAAATGATCAATATCTATAATAAAAATAAAAAAAGGACTTCTGGCCATTCGGGATAATATGTACTAGTGAAGATCGTTAGATCTCATCAAGGATAACAACTACTCAATACACTTCCATCTTGTTAAAGAAAAAAATTTGTTGGATGCTTTATGTAGAATGGATTCAGCATCATTATCAAATAATGATAATTAAAAAGGATCCAATATTCATTGACCTTCAATGGATGGACATGGGAATCATTAAGGAAGGAACATCGTCAATATTTTCTCAAATGACTGCTTAACCATCCCTCATAGTGAAAATAAAGGACGCTCAATGAAATTTTGTATAAATTCATAAAAGTAAATAGGATATCAGAAATGGAAAATCCTAAGAGTTCCAATTGGATTAGGAAAGATTCGTGATATTTGGGTTATCTCTATAAATACCATCCAATATAGAGGTAATTAAAGATATTCTGATTGACATGCATAGATTAATGTTCTCAATTCATTAAGGGAGCACAGTGATGTATTGAGTCCTCCATGAAAACTATTAGTGGGATAATATGAAAATGGTGACCACTGAATATAAATCATAGTGCATGGTATCTTTTCATGTGAATTCTAAAAGAAAAAATTATAAGGGGATAATGCAACCATTTCCCTTCCAAGATGGAAATGGTAACATATCACCATGGACATTTTAACAGAACATTCTAAAGAATCCAGAGGAAACAACACTATATGGTTCTTTGTGGAGAATCTCAGAAATAAATATCACCATTTCTCAATTTGATAGTACTTTTAACTAGATCAACCTGAATAGATATACAAAAATGAAGTGGTAAGGATTCATGGAGTACAACTATTGATTGTATCTAATCAAGGTCTGAGATTCATCTTTATATTCTAGAAAATTCTCAAACATATCTAAACACAGATCTGGATTTTAGTACGACCTATAATACTCAAACTAATGGCCAATTTTGAGAGGAATATTCAAACACTAGATGAAATGTTCAGTTTGTATTCTATTGACAGTAAGGGTTGATGGGAATAATATTCACCTCTGTTCAAGTTCTCCTGCAATAGTATTATCCACTCAAGAATCCAAATGTGCCCATTTGAATCCCTTTATAGAAAAAATGCAGAACACCATCATATTGGGATTTAGTTAGTGAACCTAAGCTGGGAGAAACTGAAATGGTAGAAGAAATGGTTAAAAATGAGAAAACCATTTAGTATCATATATGGGAGCCCAAAGTAGATTGAGGATTTATAAAGATAATCATTGATGGTACAGAGAGTATAATGTTGGAGACATGATATTTATTCACATGTCTCTATGGAAGAGGATCATAAGATTTTGGAAGATGGGAAAGGTAATTCCAAGGTACATTAGCCACTTCTGTATTCTAGATCATGTTGGAGTTGTTGCCTATCGACTTTCACTTCTACCAATGATTTAACAAGGACACTATGTATTCCATATATCTCTCTTAAGGAAATAAATACAAATTCCCACATATGTTCTGAATTTATAGGCTATACAGTTTGATAATTATCTCTCTAACAAGGAGCAGTATGTGAGGATCATAGAAAATAGAGATAAACTCCTACACAAAATGATTAATCATAAAGTCAAAGTTCTATAGTTAAAACATAAGTATGAAGAGGATATATGTGAATTAGATGAATTGATGATGTATAATTACCATCACCTATTTAGTCTGTAAAACGAAATTTCGAAGGTGAAATTTCCTTAAGGGGAATGAATATAACAACCCAAAATTTATTCAATGAAAATTACATTCTTATAATTATGTAATATAGTATAAAACCCATAAAATCACATATATAAAAAGATAAAACGATATAAAAAATTATTTAAGGAAATAATGGGTATTTTTGGATATTATGGAATATATACCAATGGAATAGTAACATGAACTTTTGAATAGTATTATAAACATTAAGAATAATATATCAGCTAATATAATAATAACCACACTAATGAAAGTATAAATAAAATTCAGTTATCTTATAAAATAAAATATGATATAATAATGTTATAGCATATGTTAATCAATGTTTTAGAAATTTTTTTAATTGTTGATATTTTTATAAATGATTAATAATTATTTTCAAATTTATTATTAATATAAAGTAATAAAATAAAATTTATTTTCCTAAAATGTCATCATAAATAATTTATTTCAATTATTTATTATAAGATGATTTTATGAGACCTTAAAATGAAATCATAAATCATTTAATTTGAGTTGTGGTTGATTCTTGTACATCAAACTATTTCTTGTTCATATTTATTTATGTGTTGATATTTTTATAAACCATTAATGAATATTTTCAAATTTATTATTAATATATTGAATTAAAATAAAATTTATATTCTTAAAATGTAATCATAAATCAATATTTTAATTTATTATTATTATAAGATTATTTTTTAAGAACTTAAAATGTAATCATAAATCCTTTATTTTTAGTGGCGATTGACTCTTGTACATCACACTATTTATTATTCATCTTTTACCATTATCTATATGAAATTTAACTAAATAAGTATAAGATAAAATTTATAAGTATTTTTTTGATTAATAGATGATATAATGATGATAAAAAAATATTTTTTTATTTTCTGGGATTTGGTGATGTGTTGTGGATTTTTAACTAAAATTACACATATATTTTGAATAGTCATACCTAGAGTCATACTTGTCACACCATGTATTAGATTATGGTTATAATGATTCCTGGTTTTTTCAAATGACATATGGATCATTCTTCTAATGTATTAAAAAATAAAATTATTTTTTCTCTATTTTGTGTATGTTGCATTCCTTTTTTACAAAAATGTCATTTCAAAATAGAAACACAGATGATGACCCATTCTGCCCACATCATGTTTTCTTTTAACTTGATACCAATTCTTAAACATCAATAATAAATTATGAATTCATATCCTAAATTATAAAAAATTATGAGTGTGTTTTCTCAATTTTTTGGGAGTGGCGTGTTTTGAACAAAAATATTGATTTTAAACTAATAACGGAGACATTGAGTCATATTGAGCACATCATGTATCATATTGGAGTGTGGTTGATTTGAAAACATAAAAAATAATGTATGGATTGTTTACCTAATGTATAAAAACTATATAACTTTTTATTCATCGTTTTTAGTAGGACATTTTTTTCATTTATTATTAAAATTGATGCCAATTTTTAATAAATAATTGTGCTTGGTGTTATACCTCTCACTTTATGGATACTATTGAGGTTCTTATGATTAATACATGTCTTAAATGACTAATAAACCATTTTCATTAAAGTACCCACAAAATATGAATGTGTTTCATTAGTTTTTATTAAGTCGCAATTTTTTATAAAAAGGTCATTATAAACAAGCACTAAGACTTATACTGATCACATCATGTTTTAGTTTTAAATTTACATTGATTCCTATATCTCGCAAATTACTTTTGAATAAATTTCCTAAATTATCAGGAAAATATGATCTTATTTTATCTTTTTTTCATTTAATCATATTTTACGAACTAAATGGTCATTTTTAATCTAATAATAGTGATATAGAGTCATATTGGTAGAACAGTGCATTGAATTGAGGTTTGGATGATTCCCACAAGCCCCATTTAACTTATTGATCATTCACAAAAAGTACCAAAACCATAATAATATGTATTCATATAATTGTATATTTTATATGTTTTTATTACTAAAACTAATATCCATTTAAAATAAAAATAATCACATTGACTCATAGCAGTCACATTTTGTGTTAGATTGATGTGTGGCTGATTTATACACATCACAAATTATAAAAATAAACAAAACCATCTAATTTTAAAATACTTCCATTTTATTTACATTTCAAACATCCCTCACTATAAATATTACTATGTTGTTAATGGATTATACATTCTTGATGCATTTCAGTGATCTCGTTAAGTCATTTGTGGGCTCGAATTCCAATCCCCCGTGAAAGTTTGCATCTTTGAAAAATCACTACAACACAATGAAAATAATCCATATGTATATAAATATAAATATTAAATGAGTAATAATAAAAATAAATAAATAAAAAATAAATATTATATTATATATTATTTTTATGGATAATTGTTTTATTTTTCAATCAATGTTGATAATAGGGATATTCCAATTATACATTATGAATGATGATACAAAATAAAAAACGATGTCACCAAAAAATCAATCAACAAGTGTGGAGGATAAAGATAAAATATGATACATTGGATTGAAGCATTGAATCAGTATAAAAAAGTAGTGATATCTAATTGGGTTTATGAAAAGTTAATTTTGTACAATAAAAGAATAAAAACACATATGATATTCAATATCAAATGTGAATGTTATAGATAATTCTAAAAATGGAAACCTATATTTTTACCAATATCATTTTTTTCTGTATTCATTAAGAAAATGGGAAATTGAAACTAATAAATGAATTAATCAACTATTGTAAGTATTGTCTTATGAATACATCCAAAGGATAATATTATTGAAAATTTTCATCCCCATCGGATAATCATTCAAATAGTTGTCATTTCTTTTTCATGTTTGTAAATTGTTCTCCATATCTTGTGAATATAAAATTATGTTTCTTGAAAAAATTAAAGTAGTAATAATCTATATGATGAGTGCTTCTTATAGAATTATAATAAAAATAAAAGTCTTATGGAATGGTCCCAATTGAAAATTGGAATAATAACAGTTCGTATGAAAAAACAATTTCAGATTATTATTTTACTCCATTGTCTTTAACAAAATGGGCAATGCCACTCATTTTTGAGAATTACATGGATGATAATCAATGATTCCTATGGTTGGAAAAAAATGTAATGTTAATGAATGATCTATTTTAAATAGATTAATGTTATTCATGCATAATGTTTACTAAATGTGTACTGAAAGGAAAATAGATATTTTTCAGAAGTATTATTGTGTGGGTTATTATATCAATGATTGATATATTATTAAAATGTTATAGAAAACTAAACAAACCATTTCATGATATGGGGTCGGTAATTTTTTTTGGTAATTGTGTTGTTAAGAGGATATTGATTCGCATAGTGAAACATTGATCATATTAGAAAATTAGAAAATTAAATACTAACATTAAATGGGTGGATTGAGATATTTTTATGACGAAAAGATAATGAATATATATATTTTTTTACCAATTAGAATTAATATATTTTTAATAATTTAAATAATAGTGAAACATCGATTGAAATTAATGCCCAATTGATTATAAATTTGGGGGAACACTAGTTTGAGGTATACTCAATATAATACACTGAAGGTGAGAAAGATGGAGAAGGATTATTAACTGCATGAAATACAATAAATGATGAAATCAATGGTCAAAATTTCATTAGTAAATAGATAGTTTTAGTGAAAACCTGAATGACAATGAATTTAAAAATACGAAATTTTTTCCTTGTAGATCTGAAATCAATTAGAGAGACTAACAAGGATGATAATAGGATAAAATCCATGCATGATGAGATTGACACAAATAAAATGATATGACATGGGAAATTGTACCAAGGCTGGATGACAAAAATGTTATTAGAACCATATGGGTGTTTAGTAATAAACTCATAGTCTATGAAAAAGTGTCACAAAATAGTGGATAGATGGTGACAAAGGGGAAGTTGTAAATCAATCAAATTTATATTTATAATAAATTTACTTCCATATGTTGGTTGGAAACTTTTTGAATTTTATTAGTAGATTTTGTGATAATGTAGCTATATTTATACCAAATGGAAGTCAAATCCAACATCCTTAATTGAGTTCTTAAGGGGGTTTATATTAAGAAACTAGATGGGTTTTTTATTTATTAAAATGATAGAAACATGTGATAGTTAAAAAATTCATTTTCTAAGATAAATTTCTCAATGAGGACCTGGTATTTAAGGGTGGATCAATACTTAAGAAAAATTGTGTTTTAGCATAGTTGAGTTTTTCACAACCTCTACATCAATAAATATAATCATCCAATGATGTTGGTAAAAATATATGTCAAAGGCATAATATTGGAGGATAAGAGAAAGCATATTGTTATTTTTTCTAGATTAAATGAGGAATGGTATCAATATTTCTATTATTGTTGAAACTTATTCCATGGTTTATATTCTAATCAATGAAATCATATCACATTAATTTCCCAATAAAAAAAGTAGATCCCAATTGATATTCAATGAAATATTTGAAACTAAAGAAAACACTAACCAATATATGAATGAATTTATTAAAATTTGATTCTTTCAAAGTGATTAATGTTATCGAATATAGGTATTGGGAGCCTTATATTCCTCATAACCACATGACCCAAAATTGGGTTTCATATATTCCAAGTCTCACAATACCATTGTTTTCCCAATGAGAGCCACATGCTATCAAGGATGATAATAAATAAATATATCTTAAAAACAATAAATTTTGGGTCGTATAATTATATAAAAGTGTAACTAAAGTTGTTGGGATAAATGGATGTGTGATAAAAATGTTCAGTGGATAACTGATGGATATTATAGATATTGAAAAACCTGGATTTTGTTTGAGCCTTGGTTTCATTCAGCCCTTGAATCACTAGATCCTTGGATTCAAACCTTGGAATTGGTAAAGACCTTATTATATTGAAGATTTTATCATTTATTCGACAATAAGGATCGATGTATGTAGGTGGCTTCAGTATAGATATTTGGATATGGTGAACTCAATCACAATGGTTAAGGATACTAAATATATCATTACACATTTTATTGGAGCTTACAAATAAGTTCTGTTAATGATACGTTTAACCAATTCTATGTTAATAAGAGATATTAAAATGAAGATTTATTAGTGTTTTTAGTGCTAATAATGATAGAGATTTATCAGTGCAAAAATGTTTTAAAAATCCATCTTTATCAGTGCGAAAACTATTGTGCGGATAAGGATTGATTTTATCAGTACTTTTTTATCATTGATAAGATTCTATCGTTATCAGCTCCAAAAAATAGTTGGTGAGAACTTATAATAATTTTCTAATAAAAAAAGTCCTTAAAAAATTTATAATTATTTAATATAATTATAATACTTATAATAATATGTTTTATAAAATAATAATTTTATAATTCTATAAATATAGAATTATTTATTTTCCATTATATAAATACATTTAAACAATTATTTATATCGTTATATATATTTATATAATTATATATAATATATATATATATATATTAATAAAGTAAATACATTCTTTTTTTTAATAAATTTATTATAAATTCATAATTATTTATAAATATATAATTATCTATTTATTAATATATAAATTATTTTAAAACATATATTATATATTTATTTATAATTATAAATGTATAAATATAGTAAATATACATTTATAAATATATTTATTTACAAATATTTTTAAAAAATATAATTTCATCATTATAAGTGAATATTTAATCATAAAAACCTGGATATTAAAAATGAGTAAAATAGAATAATTAAAAATGAGTACACTTTAAAAATATTAATAATCAGATAAGTTTAAGTAATTAAATATAAATCCTTAAAAAATGGATATATATAGAAATAAATATTAATAGATATTGAAAGGATTAAAACATAGTAAATAAATAAAAATATATATATGCTAAGTAATATAAATTTATCAAATTCCAAAAAAAATTATGTGTGTGAATTGTATATAAAAATGAAATAATTACGTATATGTGAAATAAATATAATGCATTTTACATTAGTAAAATTGAAATATCAAATGACATTCAGTTATTTTCATTACATTAGGCAATTAGATAGTATTTATAATTCATATTAATTTTTTTATTATAGACCATTATTCACAAAATATATTACAATTTATTATATATCATAAAAAAATTTATTATATAAATCATATTTATATAAATTCATATATATCTATATATTTAATATATACTATTTATTAACATTAGCAATAATTATTTAATTACTAAAATGTTCAATATTTTTCTCTATATAATTATTTTTAATTTTTGTTCATTTAATTTCAATTTTCCACATGTCTTCATATTTATTATGTATTATTTATTAGTATTTATCATTTATATGTTGTATAATATATTTATTTATTTTTATCAATAATTATTTAATTAAATAATAATTAGTATTTTTCTAATAATTTTTTTAATTTTTTATTTATTTCATTATTTCATTTTATTCAGACATTTATCCGCAATAAAAATGCGTTGATTGATAATTCATTTATTCATTCTATAAATAAATCGCTGATAAAGGTTACCTTTTATCGGTGCTAAAAATAATGCATTGATAAGTTGTTTCCTTCAATAATTTTGAAAATAAAGTACCGATAAAGGGCACACATTATCAATTCTAAAAATGATCTAATAATGGGTTCCTCTTGACATTGCTATAAAAAAGAACTGATAAAATGTACCCTTTATGAGGCCTCGTTTTAAAACTAATAAAGGGAACCGTTATCACTAATTTTTCTAGTGCTGAAAAAGTTTGACACTATTAAAGAATTTTTTGTAGTAGTTTCTATTTCTACATTTTAAAATTAAGGAAATGAATGAAATTACCATAAAATAATCTTTTTCTTCTAGAACAACCTCTGTAAATATATTCTTCATGGCATTGGACTCCACCACATTAGATTTCCCTTTTACCATATAATCATTATTATCATTTTTCATTATGTAAGCGGAAAGAGTACTATATAATCTATCAAATTTTATCCCTTTTAAATCCTTACCTTCCATTATAGATATATTTGGTTTTAATAAAGACAAAATAATTCTCAATATGTGCATAATTATCATTATATATTCAATTATTTTTTTTGAGGACATGCATGTCTTTTATGAAAACATTTTCCCGATGAAATAATTTATGTACATACTCATAGCGGTTCATTTATATATAGTAATATTTATTCTATAGAACCTATAATTTTTATTATCTTAATTTTGAATCACCTTCATATAAATGTTTTGGTTTTTTCAACATATGTTTCATTAATTTTCACAATTCCACATTCATGTATATTGTGTTTGATTATGATCCTCTTATGGAATTGATTACTTTGTAATCATCATCTAATTCACATAATTATTGTTATGTTAAAACTCCACACTCTAATATAGATTAAATACTGAACATCACCACTATAAATAGATTTTTTCCTAAAATTAATAAATAGTATGACATTTTATTTTTCCACAACTAGAAAATTTTCCCATGGAAGATTAGAATCACTTTATTACTTACAAACTCCATTGAAATCATTAAAAGAAAAAAAATTAATTCTTCCTCTAATAAAAATTTTCATTCCCACTAGTTTAAATACACTAATAGTTTGTTTGAATTATGTTATGTTATATTTGAATGAGTATCTCTTTAGATATTGTTTTTACCTTAGGCAAATCCTTCTCTCTCTTTTTGGTTGCAAAATATAATTAAAAATTAAAACATGAACTCAGCATATAGATTTTTATTAGTTCACCTTCATTTGGATAAATATAAGGAGAATATTAATAAAATGTGTTAATGTACTAAATCCACTAAATTTAATTATTATTACAATGTTCAGATAAGGTTCATTTCCCCTCCTAGTTTTCACCCAACCACAACTTTAAAGGGAATTGCTCTATCCTTGGAGTGAATGTATTGATCCTCATGTAGACTCTTGTAAAAATAATTTATGAGTTGGCTCACAGTTTTGCCTATATTTGTTGTATTTTTTATCAATGAGATGATAATTTTTTTTGAGTCTCATCTTTAGGACCCTTCCATGAGATCCATTCATGAGTCACCCTTCAAAAGACGCAGATCACATGACTCCATCAAGAGACTATGTTCTAATCATGAGGATCATGTGACTCTGATTGGTCTTCATATTCCTCAATATAAAACCATTCAAAATATACTTTGATGAGACCTTATTCTATTCTGTTAGACTGAGAGGCCTTGTTCATACTAACAAGATCAAGATATATTGTTTAGATCATATGGATCATGTGACCTTTTTTAGATCATGTGGATCATATGAATTAATTCTACTCATATGGATGATGAGATATATATAGGTTTGTCTATATTTCAAAAAACATAGTGCATAATTCTCTTTGTAATACTCCTTCACTATATACTAATGTAATTTTTTATATTTATTATGCAGATGATAAGACTCTTGCACAACACTTTTTCCAGATCATCAGTAATCATTTGTTTTTGGATGAAGCCACTAAAGAAATATACTATTTTAAAATGATGGTTTATAATAAATTTATGAGAAATAATACCCCACCTTAAATTGAAAATCAATTTTATAAATATGTTCCACCATAAAAAAATAACTATAATGTATTTTTTTTATCGCTTCACCTGATCACCAGCCACATGTCACAAGTTGGTTACATGGTCATCATTATCGTCTTCCAATGCTTTGAGTGATATCATCTTGAAATCAAAATACAATCAAGGGGATAGTGTTATTGTCTTCCAGTGATTCTCTAAAAACTATTTTTATAACAAATGCAAATCATTTTTTCAGTGACATTGTCTTCAAGAAATTCATGAGATACAATCATGAGATACAAAGATAATATTATGGTCATGTGATTTTCAATGATATAATGGTATATCTATCATTTCCATAATATATCGCTTCATTCAATTTTCATGATATCTCCTTGAGATCCTTTGAAAATATTGTTTTGTCTTTAATTGATTTATATGATCTGTCTATTATATACACTAATAGTCAAGTCATGTCTTTGGGTTCCTCACATGACTCCAATGGAAGATCTCAATTGATTATATGGTGTATTCAGGTGATTCTCATGAACTCAATTTAAGTTCTCTAAGATTCTTATTTTTCTTTTCATGAATAATCTATGATATCGTTCTTGAAATTAGTGATTTGTGAGATTAGTTCATAAATTCATACTCTATGAGTTCAGATATTAACACTCCATGTGATCTGGAATTTCATGCTCAACAATATTATACATTTACACTCATTTGACAAAAATCCATGGTCATTAACCTCAAAACTTATCAATAGACACATTCATCTAAAAATTTCCACTATGAGGGATTTTTTCAAACATGAAACTTCTTATACAGACATAACAAATAGTTTTTATAAATTTGGGGTGATTAAAATAGTATACTATTATGATCATCAATAGAGCCTCTTGTGAAAATGATTAAGAAGGCAGACTAAACACCAGTGAAAAACAAGTGAAACTAACTCCTTTCCTAAATAGATATAATATGTTTCCAAACCAATGATGGTTATATCTCACCATGTATCATATAAAAGTATCATATTATACCAATTAAACAAAAGGGTTCCTCACCAAAACATCCCCACTAGTTTTATTCTCTTCCCAATCATTGTACCTCCTTATCTATATCCTTCCAAAAGAAAGCCAGACCGTAAAACCCTTATCTAAATAACAAAACATGCCTCATGTGCATCCCATAATATCATCATCTCATGCCACATCTTCATATAATAACCAGTTAGTTTCTAGGATCCACCACATCTAGTGTGATGTGTATAATACGTCAAGTATTATACTTTAATCCATCACAGCTTATAAACTGCCTAAGGTACCTCACACAATCATAGTCTATAAGCACTATAACAATAATAGTCATTTGGAGTCCATATTTTTCAATACATGTTTATGAAATAACTAAAATCCATTACATCACTCTACAAACATATATATAAAACTAACCACTATAGATACCAAAACATTACACTACCAAGAGAATAGATAGAGGGCAAAGGGGGTAGTCATCCATCCATTTCACTCTAATTGAAATGTTGGGGGAAAATAACATCCCATAGTCTACTAGGTTTTTGTCACACTAATTAAATGGGTTCGGTAATGTATGAAATCACATAATATAGAGGATATAATATAGATTATAAAGACACAATGGTCATAACCAAGTCATGGGATCCACATTATAAATCATCACTTTGACACAAAACTTCCACTAATGAGGAGTAGATATCCTACAAGAACACAAGAATATGAGAATACATACACTAAATTAATTGTTTATTTTAATAATTCACATTAAAGTTTGTAAGTTATTAACCACTAATTAACAAAACTATTCCAAATTATATTTCATTATCCATAACTGAACGTTGAAAATCCACAAGTTATTATCATCATGTGAAGTCCACTTCAACCCTGAATAATCCAAAATTGTCTATTGTTCTTTATTATCTAACATCTTTTTTTCATTTCATCCAAAACCACAAAGGATGAAACATTTATTAAACTTTATTAATCTCTCTATAATTATATATACAGTTGTAATGAAACCAATGATACCATTAATAGATGCAATAAAAAAATCAAATTTATACAAGGATAGGGGAAAGGAGTAAAGATAAAAAATGAATCCCAACCATCTTACCATTAATAAAAATCACAGACTTTAATCTTCATAATTACGCACAAATATCAGTATGCTCAGTTGTATCATGTTCCATCATCATTGAATCTATCCCCAACACCAACAAGAATAACAACATGTATCTATCTATTATATTTGTCAGCTACTTCAATAACCATGTCCCTCTTCTCTCATATATTATCATCAACCCCATGCTCACATCACATCAAAATGGTCATTTAGTGAGCACTTAGAGTATAGAAAAAAATACATACTCAATAGGGAAATTTTTTACAAAAAAATCATTCATGTTTCTCAAGAAAAGATACTCTCATGACCCCAAACCAAAGGAACCCATCCTTTAGAAAAAAATAGAAACACATGTCCTCAATGAAATATATTTATAAAAGAAATTGGTTTTTATTTTATAAAAAATTAAATGATTCGTTATTCGTAGGTTGAAACTATGGTTAACCTAAGACATCATCTATAACAAGCTATAAACTTTTTTATAGATGATATCCAACATAAAACTGGCTTCATCAATCTCTCAGAATAATAATTCTTAATTGAAAACTGATTAAAACATTTCATCAGTTAGATGAATTAAGTCTTCAATTTATTTATCATTTAAATTAACACATAGATTAAAAAATTATGTAAATTTTAATTTAGTATCTATTTTCTTACTATCAAATTATAAGAATACAAGGATTCATTAAACATTACTATTATGATCTCTATCCAACCAAATTAATCACTACATTATGTTATATGCCCTATTAAAATGAATATAACATGATAGACAATGAAATAAAAGTCCTAAAATGAATATTATAGACACTTCTCAATCTGTAAAAAATTGGAAAACTGTTACCATGGTGAAAAATAACAACATACAATCAATACAACCGTATACCAATTCCATTATACAATAGTGTTTATACAATTTTAGGTTAATTAACCCTCCAAATAAGTTTTAAAGCATGGTAAATCAAATATTTTATATAAATATAAGATAACTAAGGAATATCCTACCCCAATATTCTGATTCTCTAGAAATAGAAATAGTACACTGACGTGGATCTCCGATGACCTCTCACATAACAAATAATATACCTAGAAGGATTTTTTTCACAACGACACCAAATTACACTAAGAAAAATCTATTATAAAAATGAAAATAAAAATTCACATCATTTAAATAACTAACAATAGTAATTGAGATAAAATCCATGAAGAAAATATGGGAAAAGTGAGGTAGAATGTACCTTAGATTTGTGTGGATCCATCATAAGAAGATGTTATCAATACCTTTTGATAAGGGTTCTAAAGCCTTCAAAAAATAATTTTGGGAAACAATGTTTTAGGTATAAGTGGGAGAAATAATATTTTGGATGTGTGTCACGTTTTTTATCAGAAGATATAATTTTTACAGGCCATGGAAAAACACTTTGGACCATGCCACATTCTATTAAAAAATAAAACATTTAATAAGTTGAAAGAGTTCACACAGTAGCCCAACCAGTTAAACCGCACACCTAATATCCATAGTGAGATATATAAGAGATCCAATTTTTATAGGTAGAGATTAAAGTGAACCGAAGACAACACATCATATCGACCTTTTTTTGGAAGATTACACTTGAGCTGTTATGTTGTTGTTTCACGTTCCATGAAACATCCTCACAAACACTAGAAAGGGCCTAAACAAAAACCAAACATAATGAGGAAGTCACCCCATAATCTCAATGACCTCCCTAATTAACCATATTTTATTTCATAGTATTCTAAACTACTAAACCCTTCTCTATGGCATGTTCATGGCTCTATGCTATAGCCTTTCCTAAAATGAAAGTATACTTATTTCCCCCATTGACCATCTAAAATCCATTAAATATCATTTAAGTTCTCAAATACGAGAAAAATAAAATTAGAAGGGCTACCCAAATCTAGAACCTTATATCAGACACCTCAATACTAAAATTTGGGATATTTCCCAGACCTCTATTTTAACTACTTTCTTGTACCATTCCTATAATGTCCTTTCAAGTAGCATATAACATATCGTTTTACAAACAATTTGTATATATTCTACAATTATTTTTTTGGTAAATAGAATGGCTCTATTTTATCTAATGAAAATGGTTTTCGGAATACCATTTGTATAGGGTCTTGAAATAAGATCCAAAACCGTCTCACCCAGCCCACAATGCCTAATGCCTCCGAATACCCGTGATGACATTCTATCTATTATCCCTAGGAGATCTCCCATGAATAATTTATTTTTTCATTATGTTCTTTATTCAACATAAAATTACTGAGTTTGAAATACATCATCTCTACCTCAAATCATCATTTTCATTATTATCGACGCATCAAAACATAACTATGTTGCTTTTCATATGTGATTCTTCTCGATTATTTATTAAAATGATTGTTTACATTACTTTTCTTATATGATTTTTTAATAAATTTCATTGTAGTATATTTTTATATGTTTTATTTAATTTATTTTTTCACCATTTTTATAGAAATCCAATATAATTTTTTTATGTAACATAAAATAAATGATAATTTATTTACCTATTTTAGTAATTTGTTTTTTTTATTGTATTAGTTGGTTATGAAATTACTCTATTAATTACTATTTTCATATATGGATGAATACATTTTTTCATAATTTATTTAAATATAATATTATGTATCATTTATTTCATATTCCATGTAATATACATTATTTGGGTTATTACTATTATGAATTTATTATAAAATATTTCATGTCTTTCTATTTTCTTGGATACCAACTATTATACTTTGATGGAATTCATTTTAAAAGTGTTATTTATATTAACATTGTGGAAATTATCTGAAGACTTGTGAAACAAAATCATGTCTTGATTCTATTATAAATGTTTCTATGATAAAAATATTTGTATCAAATATATGATTTTTTATATTTGTTGTGAAATTGATTTTATTCTAGAGGAAACGTTTTCCATTATAAAGGCATGTGTTTAACTAGATTTCCATCATATTTATGAAGAGGGGTTTGTTTTAAAATTAACTATTTTATATAGATAAAGGTATTTAATTGTTTTACGTAATAATTTTTTTACCATACCTTGTCTTATGCTTTTTTTGGTGAATTAGTTGTATGCATTGGTTATGGAATTTATACATCCTATTATTATTTGTTTTAAAATATAATATTTTGAGGTGATGTATGCAATAATAATATTGGTTGTAATTAATTTTTTTAAAATTATTTAATATGTTTATATTAATATTATTTTTCCATATATTATTGTAAATTAAATCTGGATGAATCATAACAATTAGATCTCAACTAGGATTCAAAAGAAATTGTTTTTTTCATTTTGAAATTTTCCAAGGCATCATATGGTGGTCTTGTAAATTTTAAATTTTATAATTTGTCAGGAATACTTTTGTTATACTAGGAAGAAGTTAGCTACCATATAATAAATCTTGGACTCCTGAAAAACTATTATATTTGGTATGAAAATAGATATAATAAATGATATAACATTGTTCATGAATTAAATAAAATGGGTTTTATGTTGAATTTGTTATGTGATTAGTTTCTATTTCTTCATAATCGAGAAAAATATAGTATTATAGTGAATGAAAATAATGATATCAATTAATATGTGTATAATAGTGAAAATGATGGTGCTATGAGAGTGAAAAACATGAATTGGTTATACTGAGACTCTTGTTTAATGGTATTGTTTTAAATTGAAACCGTTGTAAATTAAAATGAGGATATATCATGGGAAAAAAATTATGAAATTTATAACACCTCCATTGATTATATTCCAACCTTTTTGAAGTACATACTTCTTGATAATTCATATATTTCCACAAATCATTATATGGAATCGATGTTAATTAATGAGATTATATTTTCTACTAATAATATTCCCGATTTCTTGAAATATTACATCTTATTCATCAAGTATATAAAATACCAAAATAAATCTAATGAATATGAAAAATCTCGATAAAATAAAAATACAAAAAGAAAACTGACTTTTTACTGTAGAAAATCATGTGGTAGATTTCATTGATTCATAGGCATCAAAATCTATTCATGTCTACTGAAATCTAAATAAATTTTATTGAATGATATTGATATAATTAAAAATAATGATGATTTGGAAAATACTAAAGATATATTTTCATTTTAGATAGTTTTTTCGTGACATACATATTTTTCAAATGAGGTACATAATGTTAGGATGGGTCTTTCCTATGATGGATTTCAATTTTTTAGTCAGACTCTTACTTCTCATATCATGTGGCCAATTTTATTCCCATATATAATTTTTCTCAAGATATGTGTATGAAAAAACCATCAATATCTTTAGTATACAAATATCATGTAATTATAATACTGAAATTGAGAACGATATCTTCTTAAAACATTAAATTAATTATTTGATGAGCTTCATAATGTAGGTGTGTGAACATTCGACGTTTGTTCAAAAAAATGTATTTCAGATGCATTCATCCCATCTATGGACTATAGATTATTTCCATTCTTATTAAATTTATTATACGTGGATGATAGTGGGAAAACTATCATGTAATGTTTTTATTATTTATAACCAATATATGATGCTTAAATATCTTCATAGTTTTAATTTCATGGGCCATTGATGATTTTTTCCAATGGATAATCAATACAAGAAGAATAATGAGAGGATTGATATTATTATGATAATTTAATGTACATAAAAATTATTTTAGGGGAAAATATTCATAATGAATTTACGAATGTTGAATTTTCATTAGGAAAACATTATATGAAATATAAAAATATGATGACTTTTGGCATTGAATCTACTAATAATTGGAAAAAAATGTATATTTTCTAAGTTGAAATATTACTCAACCAATTTGTTAAATAATTTTTTCGATTTTGTAAAAATTCAAAAAAATATATCTTAATTAATTCATTCAATTATTTTAAATATTACGGGGTAAAAAAAGATTATATATGATCTATGGGTGATTTTTTTGGATTTGGGAATTCGATAAAAACAACTTCTTGTGTGTATTGATGAAAATAAATGTAATGTTTCCAATGAATATTTTTTTATGATTTTTTAAAAAAAAACTGTATTCTATAAATATTAGTGAATATTAATATTTATTATTTATATTCAATCCACATATCTAAATGATTAAAAAAAATTAAGTTGAAACAAAAATCCTCAATAATAAATGATTATCACATTCTTCATCATGAATTAATTCCCAAATAAATTTTTTATTAAAAATCAAATAATTCATGGGTTATAGTGTTGAAATTGTTCCATATTTATATAAATAATTTTTTCTAATATGTTATCCATGTATTTGTTAAAAATAATGCATGATGATTCATTATTAATTTATTTTGTGGTGTACAAATTTTTTACAACATATTTTTTACTTGCATGTTGTCTATAATATTGTAGATTTCCATAAACAATTCTTATGGAACCAAATTCTTTTTTATGAATGTATCACAATGAAATATGTTTGTTCATAATGAATTATTATTTATATAAAAATAAACATCCTAAATGATCAATTGTGTGAGGATGTCTGGATAATGAATTTATGGAATTTTAATCAATGTATTAGTATATATTGAGAAAAATATGTAGCTGGAAAATGAGAAATGACTATACATAGAGTTGTGATATTTTTCACTCATTTATATCTATTCTGAAAAATGAAGAATTTATATATCATATACATTTGATAAATTGATATTTGAAGATTGAGATATAGATCGTCGGCCAATTTAGTTTAACTGTGGTAGGTTTGATGACTATGTCAAATAAATAATTTCAATACATAAATGTTATCTCATACTAAATAATTTCACATATACCATTAACATTTATTATCATTTCTTATTTGGAGAAAAATTATAAGTAGATTTCACCTTTACATTTCATTTAGTATGATAGATTATTCTCATAGAAAATATTTTCATATGGAGTAAAAATAAAATTTATGAACACTAATTTAATAAACAAAAAATATTAATACACATTAAATTATATTTTTCAATATATTTCAATTATAGAGTTAATATATTGAATTTATATAAAAAAAGAAACTAACGGTGTTAGATTTTTCCTGTAATTATTTGATTCATAAATGAAAATAATTAATAATAAATTGTTATTTATTTGATTCACTAAATAAATAGTGAATATGAGAAAAAAATAAGATTCCATTGTATTAATTTCAATAATTGACTGTTATAAAATTACATCATATAGTATTCCCCAATATAAAAAATATGTCTTATTATGGAGTTCCTTGGAAAATTATTATTGGATTATTACTCACATGATCGATTTACTATAATGAAATGAAAAGGTTTTCTTTCAATTTTTGACACTATACATTTAGTTATGACTGTTGATATAGTTTTATTGACGTGGTTGTATTCCAATATTTCGATGACCAATATACTTTTGCATCATTTTTTTGATTTTTCTTCTAAGACCTTATTGTGGTGTAATTATTGAATTATTCGAAGTAAATATTTTTATTAATCGTGGGGAAACAATTTACACCTTTGATGTACCAATTATTGTTGACCAAAATATTTTATTTGTTTGACTCAAATATTACAATTATAAGAATTAATATCATACCTGATGTAACGTTGGGTAATATATAGAAGCAACCAAATATGTTAACAATTCATTAATTTTTTTGAGTATAGATTCTAAAGTTAGTAATACTATTATTATTTTAATTTTTTTTCTGTTTGGTTTGGTATGTGTGTTTCAGTTTTTTTCAATGATATTAATTGTATTTATTTCAATTTAAGAAACCATGATTCATCCTTTTAAAAAATATATATATAACATGATTTTAAATTATAGTTTCTAAAATATGTTCTTAAATAAATATCATGAAAATAGTATTTTAATACTCATATAAAACACAATTTCAAAAAAGATTTAAACTATGTTCCTAAAACAAAATAACACCAATTATACATAATTTAATATTAAATTAATTTTTATTTATTGTTTGAATTATAAATTGTATGCATAATATTTAAAAACATCATTAAAAAATGTAAATTTTATTTTAATACATTTTATGAAAGATATTGACCAAATTCAATGATAGATACTGTTTGATAATGATATATGACTACATTACTTTGGAATTCCTCTTATGGTTCCCTTATTGAGTATAATAATTGTAATATTATACCTTCTTTAATACATTTAATTTAATTTTCATATTATATATCAAATTTCTTCCATAAAATCTATTTTTAACTTGGATTTATCGATAATCATTCAACTATAATGGGTGAGTAGCATGGACAATAATGTGGGTTTTCCACTTGATACCCACAAGAACCCCTCAAACATATAAACACCTAGACCACATAGAAAATGTCCCATGAAATCCGCATTTTCCCCACTACTTGAGCCTCCATGTATGTTCCGACCTATGCCTTCATCATTATCTTATATAATATTTACATATCATATACCATTTTCATATCCTATGATGTATCCCCATTCGTTCACTCATTTTACAACCATGCATATTCCACCTCCATTTCGTACTCTTATCTATTTATGATTTGATGATCATTATATCTTCGCTTTAACTCCATAATATTTACATGACCCAGATCATGCATTGGATTTGAAATATAATTTAGAGTCTAAAAGATCCAGAGAAACCCATAGATATATCAGAGCCTAATGAACTACCTTGATCTGATGCATGTATATAACTGTGACAAATTATATCACACAATTTTTTTGAGTTGTACTATGAATTAATTCTAGTTTTTTATTTACATTACTCAGTGGGATTTTCATATAGGAAATGTGGGAACACCAATTTTCATGAATCTGATAACCTTAAAATAGAGCATGTTGTATATTTAAATGTTGATAATGAAATTATATGTCAAAAACCTAGACATTTTATAATTTTCATGGCCTCTTTACCCAGTATAGTGGTAAGATTCATGATCAAAAGGTCTCATGGAGTTATATAAGTAATCAAAATAAAGATAATTGATGGAAAAATATCTAGGTAAAAAATAATTTTATAACTATATTATTTTTATTTTTATATGAGTTATAATGTTCTTTATGGTGTATATCTTACTTAATCGATGATCAATCTTTGAAAATGGAATGGTTTATAGAACATGGGGATTGGTGGAACTCATATGAACCTAATCTATATGATAGTTACAAGAGTACACTTAGAATTGAGAAAAGGTTTTCCTAATCTTCAATTATTTACCAACTAACCAATACTAATAAATGATCATTTATTAGAAGATTAATGAGTAATGGAATTCTTAAACAATAATGGATTTTATTTAAAATTTAGATTTTTAATTGTATTTAATTTTTTTAAGGAAGTTTACTAATGAATTAAAATAACAAGGATTATATAAAGTACATGCCTATATTAGGGTGTACTATATTGTAGTTGACTGATAAGTGTCATGTAATTTTTCTGAACCATTGTGTCTTACTAGTCAACAATACAAATGAATTAAATTAAATATTTTTCCGGACTAAACTAAAAAGAAGTAAATTAATTTAAATAAAATAGAATAAAATAATACATAACTAACAAAACCATATTTTGAATAATTGAATAATACCCCCACAGAAAAATAGAATCAATCCTAATCGAACCAAATAAACTGTATATATTCAATATTGAACTAAACATATCCAATGAAACATACCATAAAATGAGCTGCACCAAACCAAAAAAATATACCAAAAAAATATTTAACCTAAATAAATAGTTCATAATAAATTTAAATGTAATAAAACCTAAATATAGATAAAAACTCTATCACCCTTTTCCAAAAAACACCAATACCCACTTAAACCGAATAATAAGAAAAACAATTTCCTAAAAAACTCAAGTACATTGAACCAATCTGATAAAAACTATCCTACCACAAAAACAGTCACACTGAGTAAAAAATAATTTTTATAATTAGAAATAATTGAAATAATCGAGACTATATATATTATAACATAACTAATAAAAAAATTCTTAATTGAATAATCGTGAAATTAAAAAAATTTAATTGGACCAAATCATATTAGAAGAAGGTATGAAAAAATAGAATATTTATGAACAATATAAAACAAGATGAAATTATATGAAAATTAAATGATTCAAGAAAAAATATTATTAAAATTCAAATCAATTACGATCAAAATAATTGAAATTATTTCAGGTAAAATTGAATTGAATTTAATAGATGTGAACCAAACTATAATATAAAAAAATAAACCATAGAAAAAAATAGAATAAAATTCAATCAAGTATCAATTGAGATGAAACAAAACTATATAAAATTATCTATATTAAACCAAAATCATAATATTTGAACCACACATAATTCATCTAGATATGGAAGTGTTATATCATCCAATGAAATGTATCATCAAATCTAAACTAAACTAAAACATGTCAAGTTAATAAAAATGAATTGAACTAATATGAATTAAATTAAATTTCAAGTCTATTTGGATATATACAAAATTAAATGAATGTAATCCAAATATGCATGAAAAATGTTGTAAAAGTGCATTGAAATTTAATAATATTTTATTTGGTTTTCTATAGGCCAATATTTGTTAAAATTGAGTTAATTTTTCTCGTCAATTTTATATTATTAAATTTTATAGTCCTATAGTAAGAAATTTTATTTACTGAAACAAACAAATAACATTGAATGTTGTGTACCTCATTATATTTACTTATTTCACGGGTAGTGGTAAAGAAGATGAATGGGGTGTAAATAAACAAACATAAGAAAATATTTTATGTCTTTTTATTGATATTTCATATTTTTATAAATAATTCATAATTAAATATCATATTTATATTATGAAAAGTGTTCCATGGATGCCCCTGGGAGGAAATAACATTACAACATTAGACCAAAGTATCATCCGATATAGGTTTTAGGTGATGAGCTTCATGGGAAGTCTGATGTTAACTCGTGAATAACATCATTCACACTAGATATTAGCCCTCATCAAGGTTCTATCATGTCTCTTGAATTATTGATAAATAAAACCCTTTTATTTATTCTATTGATTAAAAAAATATATATACAGGAGAATAAAAGATGTAAAATTTTCATAGATAAGTTTACCAAAGTGATGATAACATAATGAACATAATTTTCTTGAAGGATGAAACAATATTTGGATCATGTATGGTAATAATAGAATACTTATTAGATGTATTAGATGAAAGGAAAAACATTCCTTTTGGCAGTATAGGTGAGGACACTCCGGATGATGATGATGATGTTGTTAAAGATACTCATGATGGTGCTAAATACGATGATAAAAGTGAGGATATTCATGATGCTAGTGATGTTTGTGATGGATGTAGTGGTGACATGGAAGATATTTATTCCCACCATTTTTGAGGTTAATGTTAATGAGAAAAGTGTGGATGGTGTTTAATAAATGAAATAGGTTTATTTTGTAGATTATATAGGTATTTTATGGTATTAAGAATGGGTTGAAAACCTTTGATAATTATTCACTAGGATAAATGATTAGTACAAAATATAAGTACTATATTTAATGATCACCATGGCTGGTATTTTGTTTTCAAGTTGTGGTGTTGATTATCTGAAACTGTTGGACCTGCCTATTGTGCTGGTCGATGAGGGAAAGTTATACCAACATTTTTTTGAACCATTAGTTTATATATGTAAAAATAGTTTATTTAAAACCATTGGTAATAAAAAATTCACATTTCTTATAGTAATGATCTCGATAGAAACTGTTAGTGTAACCTTATAGTGAATTATTAAGGCCTCATGGTTCATATAACCATCGTTATAGGGTATAAAAATGATCATATGGATTATACTAGTGGTTTAAAACCATTGGTATTGTGTATTTTTCTATCAGTGCCTCTAAATCCATTATCCTAATGGAGAACTTCAAAACCACACTTGGAGAGGAATTAATAAATGTCATGTTGAAATAACAACCCCATGACATACCTCTCAAATATCTTTCAATCAAAGGTTCCCAACCACCTCACTTAATGTAAAAAATAATAAAACCAATCAATATAAATAAACATCTCTTAAATTATCTCCTATGGGTATACCACACAAAAGTGATTAATGTTAAAAAATTACTAAAAAAACAGAAACCGTTTCTAAAAAAAGAAGACACCCAAGAAAAAAGAAACATTATAATAGAATATTTGAACAAAAAAATCACGTGGTATTTAGTGTGTATATACAACTCATATTTCCATTCACTCTGCTCTATTTCCACCATTCCACAAAATTAATTAAATGAGGAAATTAAAATGCACATGAAAAATAGTTTATCATGGAGGTCCATCATCTCAATAGGTTGCTCCTAGAATAGAACATCATTTTCAATATCGACCATTCTCAAATAAATGATGTGAAAATGATTGTAAAGATAATAGTGTATCCCTGATCAATGAAAAACTACATGTATTTGGACCATCCCAGGGGGATGTTAAAGTTGGTATTCTATGTTTCTGAGATGATCTAACATTAAACAAAATAAAAATTTTAATCCCATGACCAAACAATCATAGATTATGATGATGTTTCACCTTCCAGAACAAATTATCCTTAATTGTATAATCTATTGGTCTTCACCTATGATTTGATTAATATTTCTAATCATACTTTGACACTTTAATTATATTTTTTAACACCTGATCTATAACTATTAGAATATATAGTTTCTTCAAATTGATAATTGATAACTCTTCTCCTCCATCTAGAAAAATAGAGAATCAAAATGTCGACTATAAATTTATTAAAATGGTTCCAAAGTTATGGTAGATTCCAAAAAATTAATAAAATAAAACTCATCCAAAGGTTGGTACCCCATCCATGAATTCCAAAATCTAGGACATAAAAATAAAACACGTGCTCAATAGTCTGTATATTACACTATTTCTAAAAATTCAACTCAAGATGAAAAGTATTTTAATAGAATAACTATGATAAAAAATAATATAAGAGTCATATCCACACTATCGAGGTAAAATACGGATCATGATTAGAAATTATCATCCTCAAGACTTCGTGGAGCCTCATCAGCACTCCCAAAAATTCTTCAACAAAAACTCCACTAAACCGAACTCATAAATCTCTTAAAGGTGAGATGACTTCAACACACAATCTAATATCCCCTATGCCTCATCATAAATTCATTTGGATTGAGGTAAATCGGTAACAAATTATATATATATTTCCTCCCACATTGATTGATGAATATATAATGGATGAATAAAACCATAGAAAACCTGGTACTAATCCTTCACCTTTTGGTAGACAAAAAAATTAATACACAAACATTGAAATAGCATGCTTCAACCCAAGATACCAAAACTGACCTCTCTGAATATGGTACATCTTTTTCATGCTAGGATGTACCTCTAAGAGAGAGATATGTAATTTATGGAGAATTATTTCACACATCAAGAAAGGGAAAAAATATTACCCTAGAACAACACATGATGATGTATGTACTCATACCAATAGTCTGGGACATCACAAATAATAACCTAGTCCCTCTAGACATCCTCCTCATAATCCCATAGTTGGGAATCCTCCACTTTCCACCTCCTAATTCCATAGTTGGGACTCATCCACTTTCTACACTAACTATAATTTTACAATCATTTTATAAAAATAACATATGCTTCAAACCTCTACCATATCTAGATGAATCAATCAGATATCTTCAGTCAACATCCTAAAATCTTCTTATTCATGCATGAAATTACTATGTGACTTTCTACTCAATATATCATTATTAAAATCACTCATTCTAAGTGTATAAAAAACCTCAAAGTAATAATCTTGCAATAATTCCATAAAATATCATTTCAAAAAGTTTATTTCTCAATGGGTGAAATATATCTCAAGATGATTTTATAGATAAAACCACAATGCGACCTATAATGAGGTAATGTATCCATTCATTCAAGGAAAAAAAATTAATTCCCCCTCCATATCATGGGTGGATGAGTTACACCCATGAAGGAATAATTTTCTATATCCATGAGAAAGAACTAATCTATGCTGCATCATCACACAGTGCATGCGAATACATGAATTGTCAAAGAAAACATTAAAATGAAATCCATATTCTGGAATACGAAATACTGGAGAACTAACAAACATCTCCTTTATTAACTCAATAGATAGTAGAGATTAGTGGGTCTACAAAAATTCATGATCCTTACTTATCAAGGACAAAAGAGAAGTCACACCTCAAGATATGTCAGCTATGAACCTCCTAAAATCTCCTAAAATGACCAAGGAACTCCACACCAAGGCTAAAATCCTGAGGGATTCCCAATAAATAACTTCCTTGATCTATAATGGTTAAACAAAAACTCCCTAATATTATAGAGAATACCCCATGAAATAGACATCATGATCCCAGAACTCACACATATAAAATGGTCTGAATAATTTTTGATGAAAAAGAACTCCCAAAATTGCATGAATCCTATTGTTTCACCAACTTAAATGTAGATAACACAAGGGTGTAATCGATGAAAACCACTAAAAACATGTCAATGAACACTTTAAAAACTACTTTCCTCAAACCCATGTACATGGATAGATAATTAGTCACAACAAATGAATTCATGGAGAACTCATAATTTCCATAAAAACATTAAAAAAAGTATTTAGAATATCCCCATCCTTTAACTGTATATGATGATAGCCTAACAAAAAATATTTCTTTGAGAACCAACTATATCCATTTCATGGATTAGATAAATCATCAATCTATGGGAGAGGGTAGCGATTATTCACTATCACCAGGTTCATGTGACAATAATAAATACAATGGGGAAAACTTATATTAACCTTTTTCGCAAAGAAAACAGTTTCAACTCATAATAACACACACGCATATGATGTAAAACAAACTAAAATAGATCCTTCAGTTGTACCCAAAGCTCTAATGGCTCAAATGGAGTCATCTATATGGATACATTGAGATTAGAGAAGCCCAAAATTGTATCTTGATCCTAAAACTGATCTAATATCGAGGGGTAATGCTTCAGCATCCTCTAGAAATACATTAGGGTACTCTTCCACAACCCCTGTAAATAACATCTAATAAAAATTTTATGAACATAACATTAACTTGGTCATCAAATAATACATGTAAGGAACATGAATTCGACCCATCGAAGGGTAATTATTTCGAAGTAACACTAAATTATATCCATCAACATAATATAACCCAACATGTCACCTAATGTATTCTATAATTTCATGCCACAAATATAAGAAATTATTGATGAATATGATGTCATATGTATATATTAATTAATATTGGACGTCTCCCCAATAGTGTTTCTAACATATAACTAGATCATGGAATCATCATACTTAATACATGTCAAATCAACCTCTAACTGGAATAGTTAATGATAGTGTAACTAGAAACATCTCCACCTCATGTCCCAAACCACAGAAAAGGCTATGTGATATGAATTATCACGCATCTCATGAATAAAAAAAATATTTCACCCATTTAGAAAATAAGAAAACTGTTCTTCGTATGATGTAATTATCAAATAATATTGGAAACACTAGATAATGATTTTGGCCTTGGTCTACTCTATAACCACATTGACCCTGATGATGACCCTTGAGGGTGAAGAGAAACATAGTGAAGTTGTCTTATTTTCTCCATCCCATATCATCTAATCTCAATCATAAGTATCTTAAAAATACATCCTTAGAAGAAATTTCCTCTATAGAGGAAGCATAATTAGAACACCTAATGCATGATGGTTGATCATAAATTTTTGACACTCCTAATTATAATGACTGTGGACTCCATAAGAAACAACATCATTTGGTCCCATGGAAATGGTTTGAGAGCCGCCCCTATAGATACATGACAATGTCAGTTGGGGGCTACCAAAGGATATCTAAACGACCTTCAATCAAGTAAACTAGGTACCCCAGGCCATAGCTATACTACACATGGAATCATGACAACATCCCTCTCATGATGATACCATTTTAGTTAGTGTCCTATTAAAATCATTTTCTATAGCTAACACCTCAAGATATATCCTTAGCCACAATTAGGTGATCTAGTTCTTGATCTCATTTTTGAAATCCTCCACAAAATTCCTCAAAAGGCCTCCTCATCTAGTAATATATCTGAATCATATCATATAACGAACTTGAAAAAGATTCCAAACTCCCACATGATGTAAATCCCATGTTGATGGTTATATAGTTATTGAAAACTATCTTACATCAATGTTAAAGAAATAAACTATGCTCTAAGATGGTCTTAGAAAATCATTCCTAAGACAATTATCTTCTCATGGTCCTCAATTAATACAATACACAACTAAATTTATTCTCCATGAAGAATCACAAAACGCAATAATCCCTATTTTTCTTTCGAATCATGTATCAGAGTGGAAGTTTTTTCCTCCTCCTCAAACTAGTTTTCTTACGGGGTCTAAAATGTATCCCATATTATTTAGTACTCTGGCACTAAAACTCTTTATGTATTCTCCTCGGTGATCTTTCATCATCAATATCTACTATATGACGATTTACTATCATATCATTGTGAAAAGATTTGATGGGAACCTCATAAAGATGTCAACCTAGGGCTATACCCATAATAATAAGAAATAATTATAAATCCTAAACATGATATATGAAATATTTCAGATTAACAATTTAATTATTTTCATTATTTAGTTAAGGTTAACCTAATCCCAAGTTATAGCCATTTTAAAAACCAGCAGAAAGAATAATTATGCATGATCCATTCCTAGGTCTCAACTATGAAATAGATATCAATTTGATTAACTGGATCCATAAACGTAATGTTCTGTTAAATACATCATAGGGGGGCCAAATACCTATTTCCAAGTAAGTCTATCATGATAACATCACTTATTAATCTTATACAACATTTCACCCTACCAAAACATGCATGGTCACTCGTTCCTAGACTAAAGACTCCATAATATACCTCTACTTAAATCATTACATACCACTGTATCACCGCCCCTCTAACAAAAGAGTATCAATCCTTGAATGTCAATGATAGGAGGTGGATATTGGTTGACTGAGTCCCACCTCTAGTAGTGTGCGGGTTATCGACTTCAATTGAGGGTATATCATACATAAAAATGAGAGAAATAACCCTATAACAGAACATGAATTCAAGGGAGATAAGATAGATACACCATATAAAACCTACTAAAAGATATAATATAAATCTAATATAGGAAAATTTAATGTCATACAAGACTAAAGCATCTATATAAGAAACTACGAGTACCATAAATTGCAGTACTGACCAAGTAGCTCGAAATAACTTATGATAAACTGTGACCCTGTATTATCTAACCCAGTCTAAAACATTATCCTTCCTACATACAAAAATATTTTATATTTGAGGGAGATCATAAAAATATACTTATTAGTATCCTTACCATAGCCTATATAGAAAATGATAAAGAAATAATACAAACATCCAGTGAAAAACTCATGAATATAACATTTCACTTAATTAGGTATACTGTGATATTAGACTCACCATGGATATCCTTCACTAAATATCACATACTAAAGATCATATATTATAATAATAAAGCTTACAGTTACAGTGCTACTATATTCATATTTGTTTCATGCTTCACCACAATGTAAAATGTCATAATCCATATCTATCCAAATGTAAGCCATTCATTTAAAACATGGGCCATTTTCCACCACATCTATATTTTTTTTATCAAATTATCTCATCATCCCATGATACACCTCTATATTATAATGAATATGTTATTCAGAGCCACTATAACTAGAATGACTATAATATCAAAGAGTAATACAATGGATACATTAGGGGTGACTGTGAATTATAATTTGTAAAATAAAACATATATATTTTACAAACCTATTTATGTAAAATTTTTAGACAAAAATTTCATCCAAATATCATATTATAAGTAAAATAGAATGTTCATCTGAATATCATATTATAAATATGATATCCAGTTCATCTTAATATCATATTTTATAAAATTTTATAATAATTTTATCTTTTATATATAATTTCAAAATGTAATATATAATACTAAAATAAAAATAATTAATGAATTTAAAAATTATTAGTGAAAACATATATAATATTTCAAAATATTGTTCAATGACTTCCCCTTCTGTGTTTTGGATTTCTGTGACCCACGTTATAGGTATCCATCGTTTTAACAAAACTCTGATGTTATTTTATCCCTAATTAATGAAAAACTCGACACCCTGATTATAATAATGTTGTTTACCTAACGACATGAACCCTTGATCAGTAAGATCGAACCATCCACAATCTTTCTGTCCCATTAATCCATCAATCAAACCCAATCAGATAGATGATTACATAACACAAGATATCTTCTAGAATTTACAAATAATTCTCTAAATGATTCCTTGAGAAAAAGACTCAAAATATTATTGTAAAAAAATTTCAATGTAAAATTTTATTTCAAACTATTTACAAAACACCATGATATTCAATAATGAAATATAATTATGTTCCTCCCCCTTGATCTCTTGTCCTATCTATTGTAAATGTTCCAATTTTCATATTATGTAAATATTGATGGTGGGGGGAAAGACATCATAATAAACATCTACTTGAAAATTCAATATACACATCCAATTAATTTAATATTAAACACCCTAATAGTGTGGCTATATTTCTTAATGTGGAATGAGTTTGTTTGTCCTGTAAAATTTTATACCACTACATTGAAGATTTAAGGAAATTACATCTAGAAAACAAAGAGGCTTGCACTCAAAAATGTTTATCTAAAATACTTAATATAACATCATTTTAACTTTAGAAAAAGTTCAAAAAATTACAATAATTTATTTCATATGCAAAATTTACATAATCTTGTTTGTGAAAATATATTTTTGTTAAATAATTCTTAGAATTAGTGAAATATTATAGTTATTAAAATAAAAACTTTAATAAAATGTATTATACTATCCAATAACATTATAGAATGTGATAAAATACATTTTGACTCCGCAATATCCCCTGTTTGAAAAGAATAAAACCTATCTTTTAAAAGATAAAATGTATTAATGATAAAAACATACTCCCCATGTGTTATACAACATTTATTTTGAAACTTATAATTTTCCACCCATTATAATAGGTTTAATCATTTCCTAAATCATCTTCAAAAGTTTAATAACATTATCTTTATAAAAATTTCTAAGGCATTCTTACTCTTTGTGATTTTGTAAAATAATGGGAGTTGTAAATGAAATTTATTTCAACATAATAATGACCTATATTATACATCCATTTTTATACTTCAATACATCATATACCTTACACTACTGAAGGTATCTCATGAAATCAAATATAAACGCGTCATACAAATACTAATCATTTGGATATAATATCTGACGATATATGTGTGTAAAATTACAACAATACATTACAACATTATAGACACATATATGGGAAACTAAACACACAACATAACATAACATAATACTACCCAGATAAGATAGCGATGCTAAATGGGTTGTCATCAATTAATTCCTCAGAAACCAAAACATTTAGGAAACACTACCATGGAGTCCACTAGTTTTTAGTTTCCCTAACGACATGTCTATGGTAGTATATGAATCTTCAAAATTTACAAGTTATAATATAGCTCACAAATACACTATAGTAATAACCATGTCTTGGGCTCCACTACACCCAATGTCCCTCAGACTTCAGGATTACTATTTTTGGGACATTATATCCTATAAGCACAAAAGATTTTAAGAATATTTTCAATAAATTAATTATTTTATATTAAATAGTTCACATTATGATAATAATTTGTTAACCATTAATTATAAAAATTATTGAAAATTAATTTTCACTAATCATTAGTTATAATTGATTAAGCAACACTTTATTATCATCCAACAATATACATGAACTCCAAACACAATCCAATCGATCCTATGTTTTTGTTGTATTTAGTATATTTTCATAATTTAATCTAGAACAAACCCCATGAAATAAAAAAATATTTAATTTTATTAAACATTCTATAAATCTAGGTGCTCTATAAAAAATAACAACTAGCCTCAAGACGTGAAATTACAATCATTCAATAGACTCATGCTTTGAGGAAATAATGAATATAAAACAAGACTACTAGCCATAAATCCTTTAAACATTTTCATTAACAACAAGAATCCATCTAAAGAACATGAATGGGTAATCTTACCATTAACACTTCCCATTATATCCGGATCCTTCCCCAATACCCATATACATATCACATTGATTCTCACAACTAGAAGCATCAAATACTACCAAAATGTCCAGACTACTAACCCATAACTCGTTATCCATCCTAGTATAACATCACATCACATGGACTATATCCAAATAACATAGACAGAAGAAAATAAATAACACCATCAATGGGATAATAAGATCTTAAAAACAATGTAGTCAACCTTTATATGGAAATAGACTCTTATGGCCCCAAAAAATGGGAATATAGAATTTATAAAAAAGGTAACACTCATCCCCAATGATTTATATTTATAAAAATTAAAAAAATATCATCTTCAATTAACTGATAATTTATTCATAGGTTCCAACTATGGGAATCTCGAGTCATCAACTATAAAAAAAACTATCAAATTGTTTAAGCATGTTTTTTATAGTTTCATCAAACTAAGATAAAAATAATTCTAATTTGAAATGAATGTTTCTTCCATTAATTATTTAAACTAATTAAACATTCATTTTCTTTATCAATTTAATTAACATAAAGAATTAAAATTTTAAACAAACGTGAATTTAGCATCAATTTAATTACATTCATATTATAATTATCTATGGGTTCTTTAAAAATTCCTCCTAAGATAATAATATATCCTAATTAATTTAATATTTATATTATTTAAAATTTTATAAACAAATAATAGCTTATAACAAGCATAAAAAGTTATTCTAATAATAATTTTATTGATATTAGACAATTTAGAGAATCAATAGAAAACCTCTATCAATATGGAAAGAGAAAACATGAAATCGCTTCAACTAAACACTAATTCCATTATATAATCTACATTAATGTTTATTAGTTTAATTCAAACAAAATATTAAGGGAAAAAATGATCAATTGATGGTTCTAAGTAAATAAATAAGAAGCAACAAATCAAATATAAAAAACATCATATGCTTTTGAAAAAAAAAACAAAGACAATATTGATCAATATTCACATATCATGTAAGAAAATATATCCATCTATTGATTCTAATCTACATATAATCCAATAAAAACCAAGAAAACATCATTTTAATAATAGAGATAAAAAATGGGAACTTAGAAATAATATATTGAAGGAAATTATATTGATCCAAAAATAAACAACAAGAAATGAGAGGTAAAACATACCTCATATTATTGTGGATTGGAAATTAGAATCCATGATAAATTACTCTTGAAATGGGATTTAAGAACATCGATAAAACACCCTTAATTTATTATGTATTAATAGAAGTAACTGGGATAATGTTGTTATCAGATGGGGTTCTGGGTATTTATAGGCATACATAATTTTTATAGACCACAATGCAGCCCAATGGTTCACATCGTAGTCTATTGAAATAATAAAGGGTAAAATAATAGTGGAAGGAGACCATTATATATCCCCCCTATTAAAACAAAATACCCAATATCCATGTTTAATTCTCCATCTAATATCTTATTTTTAGAGGGAGGGACTACAGAACAACCTAAGACACCATACCACAACCACCTACTTTAAAGTAGAACAACCTAAAAGCGTTATTCTAAAAGTGCACATTACTTGATGAAACCTCATGAACACAATAAAGGGCCTAATATATAGCTAATATCCATGTTATATTAACCATTGAAAATAAAGTGGCCTCCACACATTTTTCTATGTCACATCATGGCTTACTATGCTGTAGAACCCTGTCCTAAGACAGAACCCATGGATCCATTTTCTTCTTTTATAATAAGATATCAGACCAACCACATTTTACCTCCTATATAAATATATTATATTTATCAATACACTACCTTAGTAAATATTAATTTCTCATCTCACACCACAAAATCCGTGTTTAGGAAATATAACTGGGCTAATTATCCTAAACGTGTTACCAAATAGAGAACATCAAAATGGGAGAGGTTGTGTTCTCAAAATAGCTCACTTAATACTTTTAATCTTCTACCCCAAAAATATAATTCCTACTTGAATATATGATAAAATTAGTAATACAAATTTAATGAAATTTTATTGTTCTAATGGAATATTATTTCAATACCTTCTTCTAAAAAAATTTGAAAAATGATGACGTTGTCATGTGTACGTGCTTCTACCTCTTCCATAAAGGTCACGCTTTTTTTATTTTCCAAAATAAATTATTTTTTAAAAAAACATTTAGGGTAATAATATTATATTTATATCATTATTAATACTGTTAAATTTTAAACCATTACATATCATTTTCCCCACATGTTGAAAACAAGCATGTCACCCCTGCTTACATGTGAACTACATCCACAACGATAGTGATGTTTTTCTTTCCTAACTGTATTCAATTTTATAGTAAAAAATGTCTTATAACCTGAAAATATTCATTAAAAATATCCATATAATAATATTAATCTTCTATAAAAATGATATTATGAAGGTTGAATATCATTCTTAACAACACTAAAACATATATTATTGAATATTATTTTTTGGGTTGGCCTAACTATCTACTTGAAGAATGGTGTATATTTAAACAAAGGTATATTAAGAATCATAAATACTGGTGATATTGGGAAATAATAAGTAAATTATTACTTTCACTTGCATGGAAATAATATTATCTAACATGTTATTAATAAACTACTCCTCATTCTTGAAATGTTCCAAAATAAGATTGTCACTAACTTAGTAACCAAGAATCATAACTAAAATACTTATGAATTGAAATTATATCATGATAGAATATTATAAAAAATATATTAAGTTTTTTATAATTATATTTTATGTATGAAAATTTTATATAAAAACAATAATCAAGAACACTATTACAGAACAAGAAATTATTGTTAATTATGAAAACAAAATATATCTATAATTTTATAAAAAGAAATGTTAAATAATTGATAAATAATTAAAAATTGTTAATTATATTTTTATGAAGAATTTTATGAGATGGGATATAAATTAATTTATTTTTCAATAATGGAGTTTAGAGAATGTTCAGATATGTGGGATTTAAGGTATGTGTTTTTATATATCAATTTTTCTTTGTTGATATATAATGCACATTCATAGCTTTTTGAATTTTCTATTGTATATATTTTACATGGGTTTATTTAATTAAAAAAATTATTAAAATGTATAGGATCTATAAGACAAACACATTTTATTCCATTTATAGGTTTTCAATTAAAAAGATGATGAATAATAACGATTTTTTAAAACTAAATTCCCCTTTCTATGAGTTGTATCATTCCATCTTAAAATCCATACTTCTATGATTGAGTTTTTATAGCAAAATAATTTATATAAAAATAACTATTTGAATCAAGGTAAAAATTATACTTTTTTGTCAAAATTTACTCCTTGATGAAAATCATCCCAATAAAAGAATGACATAGTAAAGAATAATTTTCATCAGTACCAAGTAAGAATTTTTTTCTTATTCCATGTCCCTGATTTCTATTACTGCCAATGTTATCCTTTATATTTAGAAACCCAATCTTTTTATCACTTTTTATTTTCATATTTCTCTTTTTCTCTGTTAGAATAAATGTTTTTGTTTACATTTATATGATTTAGGTACAGATAAATGCAATTTTTAAAATATTAAAATGGGTATTACATTCACAATATTATGTTTTTTCTTCAAATCTATATTTCATATAAAAAAATTTATATAATTTTCAAAGAACCAATATTCATTATCCCTAATAAAAGTAATTTTTATCAAATGCTAAAATTTATAAAAATTACAATTGAATGTGGCCAATAACTTCATCTACTCTGATTATGGAAAACATGTTTTCTATTTTTTCAAGTTTGTCAAATCATATAAAAATTATTATTAAATAATATTCCATTTTATGTTTTAAAAAAAATACAAATTATTAAATCTGAGGATGATTTGGAAATACAAGTAAATATTCTAATATTATTGAAAAAAAGTTAGAATTTTAATTGAATTATCAATTTTAAAAGGGATTTTAATAGATTATATTTATAAGAATTATTTTTTTCTTTTTTCTTTTTATTATCAATGAGTTTTTTTTAATTTATAGGATTTTTGAGGTATTGTTTTTAAATATTATATTTATTAAATTTGAGAACATGTGCTGGGACAACATTTAATTTTGAGTCCCAGTGTTATCGGAATAAATTTTTGTAATACATAAGAATATTAAATAGTACATGAGTATAGGATATCATAAAAAAATAAAATAACAAATAAATGGATTCCCGTATTAGAAATCCATTGGGACCATTGTGTTCGGTGTAGTGGATTTACCCTATATACAACATAACATTATTTGGTATCTGTCTTCTATGGGAAAACTAGAATAAGATGTGGTCATCATTAAATATTTTAAAGAAAATTTATTTTATTGAACTAATAATTTCTATTAAAAATATAAATCTATAAAAATTTGTGGGTCAGCCACATAACTCTAAGAACATTGAATAATCATTAGGGATGGTATTGGAGAAACCTATCAAGACAACGGTGATGGAATCACATATCAATGATTGAAAAATTCCATTATTGATATATCTCACCAACGACTGTGGCATAGTGACTAAACTTTAATAGTGAGAGATCCAAATCATAAGTAGATGTGATATTTTGGATTTTCATCACCCGTTCTTAAATTCGATAATGATTACGGACTGACCAAAAAACAGTTTGATATGCAGTTTGATCATTTGTTGTATGATGGGTTATATGTAGTGGGATTATAAAGGTTTTATTATTAGGAATTGATTGTTATTTATTTATCTTTCCTATTGAAATGGATCGAGGCTGGATCAAACAACGATGGTGTTTTATTCCTTAGACTTGTTTTTTGTTTTTTATATCCGCTATATTTTATGTGGGTACTTAATTATTTATCTCATTTATAAATTAATGATTTCTTCACCTCTATTTCTTGAAAAAATCATCTGGTAATGAAAATCCAACCTCAGGAAGACCTAACAGAGGTGTGGTGATGAAAGATTATTCTGATAAAATCAAGAGAAACTATTCTTCATGAAATTTGAATCAGAATCAATTTAAATAGATTTTTGAGACGATTGAAGGCCCAAAATAAATTTATTCTGTATTAGGGGATGATATAGACTTGGATGAAGAGTTATTACATGAATGGATTAAAAAAACAAGATCTAAATCAGTGACAAAGGCATGTAGAGGAAGAATGGTTGTTTAAGGAAAAACATAATGGACACGGTGTGTCAACCGGGGAAACATGGCGTGTGGACCCCTTTGAGAAATGACTTAGGTTCTGAGAGATAGTTAAATGTAACATGGTGTGTAGGCCCTTCCCTGTGTCTCGACAAGTACCTTTGGAGATAAACAAGAACAGGTAGAGTATATGGGTTTCCTGCATGGTGTGTACCCCCCAACACAACTTGGCCTAAACCAAGTTTACGGACTACCCCATGTATGGGTACAGGGAAAGAGATACAATGGTTGACACCATATACTAGTACATGGTCAAAGTACACTGTTGGACCCTGGAATAAAGTACATGACATGTGATTTATTCCATATTTCATTTATCAAAATTTTATACCACACAATATGGATTGACATGGGTCTTTGTACATGAGTAATACCCCGGGTCAAGGAACACGATGTGTGACCCCACTACACATCATTTATCCCTTTTTACACGGTCTGATTATTTTTTCCTCCATATATTTTATATGATTCATTACGGTTCATTCCCTTGTTCATTCCCTAAAATTATGTACAAATCATTTCCTAGTTATTGGACTATGATCCATTCCACTGGATTTCTTTGATAGAGATGTTGGAACCCCCAACCACCACGAGAGTCTTAGATTTGGATCTCCTATTCACTATTCCGGCCATAGGTAGGTTCTTTGATATTGACGTGACCAAATTCACCAAGCATCAATCATTTACATAGGAGGTTAATCTATATGGAGTTATTAGAATCACCCCATGGCCATGGCTGTGAGCCAAATCTTTGGAATCATATTGTCTTAAGATCTATCTTTATTTATCTTTCATGACAGTTCCCAATGAATAATACTTATCAAACCGACGTCATCTGTGTTACCAAACTCATTATTGTGTTATATAGAATTTTTTCTTCATGGAAATCTTTAACATGGATCCCCAGTGTGGTTTATTGGTAGTTGTGACATACCTCTACATTGCAGGTCTTGGATTTGACATATATGGATATTCATATTATATATTGTAGGAAAATACTGTGTAGATATTTCTGTAACATCCCAAGTAATAAAAGAATAATTTATTTTCATATCTATGTATTTTTATGAATTACATAGTTTTTTAGAGGCTTAAAATTAGAATAAATACAATCATAAGCAAAGAATACTCTAATATTTTTAAAAGATCATTTTACCACCATGTGATAGATAATCTTTTTAAATCAAGATTTTGACAATTTTATAAGATAATTTTGTCAAAATAAACATATTCTTTAGGATTGGGATATTGAAATTTACTTTGGATAAATTTTTGGTATTTTTCCGACAATGTTCATTTTTTATGAATAGAGAAAAAATACTACATTTTACATCAAAACAACTTTTTCATCTAATTTAAATATATAGACATATTTTCCATTTGATTGTTTTTAAAGTTGAATTAGAATATATTTTTACAATTTAATCCAATTTTGGTCATTGTAATTAATTTCCCTTTTGTAATTGGGCATAAAAAGTGACAAATATTTTATAGATATTGTTTCTAAAAATCCCGATATTTGTTTTGACAACAGAAATTACTTTTAAATTAATTACTGCAATTTATGCATTTGGAATTTGGTAAAATGGATTCCATATTTTGAATCAAAAGTTCCAAATTATGTAATTAAGACTTTTTTGTTTTTGGACATTATGAATAACGACTGTAATTATCTTTAATTATCATGATTATTTATTAATCGGGTAGTCAAGGGTAATGAAATAATATCATAATAATATAAAATGACCCCCAAAATGTGTCATAATACTACTGGTTGTGTCAAGGACGACCATGGCATGCCTTGTGGCAACTTAGGGACCCCATGCAATCACTTTTGTGTGATAGTGACATTTTATCATTTTATTTTTTTAAGAAAGGAAAATATAACAAAAGTATGTAACACCTATGTAAAACAATTTTAATTTTGTCTAAATAAATTATCACTTGGACTATAAATATTTATTTGAAATATAAAAATTTTCCTACATCATGGCATTTTTTTTATAATTTTTAGACATTAAATAAATATATTTATTTATGCCACCTTTATGATGTAGTGATTACCTCATTAATGAATGATTTAAATAAAATGAAAATATAATGTTAAATCTAAGACATAAACTTTTCAAAAACCTATTGGATGGTTTTATTTATAACCCTTATCGCCTTATCCATGAAATATTTCATTTTGGGACCTTTAAAATCAGAAAATCATTTTATAATAAAGAAACATTTCAAGACTTTCCAAGAGTGCCCCTCATCCCTCTTATAAAAGGCCCCCACCTCCACCCCCTTACCCACACCTCTCAAGAAACTGGATCGGCCAAAATCTACTCATTCTATCTTTCCACATCCCTCTCTTCATCCTATAATCCTTTCCATAGGCAGAAGGCTCCTCAAAAAATCCGTTTGGTTCCAACCAAGGGGAGTTACCTGATTTAAAGGTAATGTATTCTCTTATATTATTTTGATTTATTTTTCTTCCCAAACCCTCTAAACTATTTTTATTCCTAATTTTGTAACAACACTAGTATATTAAATATACTAGGATGTTTTAATGAGAAGTATTTGATATACACTTACACACACCTCCGTATAATGGTTAAAGAACATAATGTTTTTGTGAGTGGCGAATTACTGCCTCACGAAATAATGATTGTTTGATACTCTTTTGACACCTTTCATGGTGGCCATTAAGATGTCACTATATTTATATATGATATATAATATGTTTATTCTTTCCTTATGCTTCTGTATTTTTCATTTATGGCATACCATTATTGTTTTCATTATGGGTAAACACGATAATTTTATTTTAGGATGTGTGGACTACCGCCCCCTCAAAGTGATTTATTCATTAATGCCATATGTGGGACATATTAAGGATGGAGTTAATGGTATTACATATGATATTATAATGGAATTATAATATATGTTTATATCATAATTATTTCACACCATTAAAGATGAAATTGAAATGAAAGTAGCATTCATGCGTACGTACGGCTTACCATCTCCATGAACGCTGCATTTCATTTCTTACCTCTAAATGTTATGAAATATTATAAATGCATGTATATAATGGATATATATGATATATAGGATATCTAACTCATGAATTTAATTCTGGATATAATGGATATTTTACCACATAAAAAACTTGTAATTATAAGAAATTTATTTTTCTCTCAAGTACCAAAAATCGACAAAACGACCGTTATTAACATAAATAATTACATAATGTTCATAACATTGTAATAAGTGATATAAAGGAATAATGATCTTAAAAAAGGTTCTTAAGTAAGTAGAAATTAAATCTAGTTTATTATTTAAGAGATTAAAGAACGAAAGAGTCAAGTCAGACATGAGGTAAGGGACTTCATCTCAATCTCCTTCCATTGAGGCATATTTTGTTGTATACACAACTTTATTTTATACAGTGTATCAACCCATTTGAAATTCACTTTTATTCAAAAGGAATATTTTTATATTAAGTGTTTTACTAAATTAAAAAGGGAATGTTTTTGTCTTATGTATGAGGCGACAACGACTTCTCGGCCGCCGTGACCATTATTTGAGTTTTGGCTTCATCTACAAGCCATAACATTTTTTCAATGACAAATAAATACTATATTTTACATTTCATTTATTTTGGTATTGAAAATGGTTTTGATAATGTTTTTATTATATCAATGTGTTTTTGATATCTTGTTATTTAAATGTGGAAATTTTATATTTCTTTTATGCATGTTTTATGTGATACAATTATGTTATGGTTCTTGGGAATTGATTATGAAGATGGGTGGTTCCATGATAAATTAAGGGAGGGTAAGCCCGATATAGCTCTCCAATTCAATGGGTAACACGAAATACTTAAAAAATAAGGATTCTCTGATGATATTTAGGGAAAATACTGTAATGGGTATTACAAACTTAACCATGGGGGTTACTCCCTACATAAGAATGTTATGAATGCCTCAAGTTACCATTATGTCTTATGATTTCTATTATTTATCCATAAAACTTATTATTTGGTGAGGTAAGTTAATGTGCTTATATTCTAGGAATAAAGTATGATTTTATTGATTCTTATGTATACATGGACTAATGTTTTCATTAATTATTTTTATATCCCTTACTGAGCTTTTTATGCTCATCCCATGTTTTAAAAAAAAAATTATAGGTCAAGGGAAAGGTACATTATGTGATGATAGTGTCGAGGAAGTGTCAAGAATGAATACATGTTTTATTTTAAATATGATTCCTTGATGGGAGAAAATGAATACTATCTTTTATGTGACCACCTTGTTTAAATGTGGAATGAAATGCATGATTTATGATGTAATTCTATAAAACTATAAACATGAAATGATCTTCAATGCTTTGTCTTGTAATAAATCAAGATTAAGTAATGTTTAAGGCTAGGGCCTTATAGTGGGTATTAGAGGTAGGTTTATATAAAATTAAGAGTTATAATTATATTAAATGATTATCCAAAAAATATTTTCTTTATTGTCAAATTGAAATGATATAGCATTTGAAGATTACCATGTTTTTTTATCTACGAAATGTTTGTTCAAAATGGTTTCCCGCAGAAGAAATATAGAAGCAGTTCTAGGAAGGCATACATAAGGAAATTACCTTCCAAATCAGTATCCTGATATGGTCGGAATTGGAACTGAACATTTTGTTATAGTAATGGAATAGTTGAATCAGACAATAAATGGTGGGGGTATCTATGCACGAGATCAGCTAGATCAACCGCAGAGGAACATGTCAGTGGTGGAACATTTCATGAGGCTACATCCCCCATCATTCAGAGGATCATCTAACCCTGTGATAGCTGAAGGATGGACTAAAGCACTGGAGAATAATTTCTATGTCATGGGGTATTTAGAAAATCAAAAGCTTAGTCTTTTAGTTTACTTTTTGGAGGGTGAAGCAGATCAGTGGTGGTCGATGGTTAAAAATACCATGGATGCTGATGAGATTGATGCTCTTGATTGGGAGGAATTGAAAGTTAAGTTTCCTGAGAAATATTTCCCTAAGGCTGTTCGACTTAGGATGGAAAATCAATTCTTGGAATTGGGGCAAGAGGACGACTTAGTGGCTGATTTTGAAGAAATGTTCACTTGATTGGAAAGGTATGCTCCAAATTATATTCGAGACCTTGATAGTAAACTCAATGGTTTTTACATAGGATTAAAGCCAAAATATTGAAGAGAATTAACTTCTCACGAGTTCAAAAATTATGAAAATCTTGTTCGATGTGCCAAGATGGTGGAAAGGGAGTTTTCCGATGATCAAGTGTTCTATAACAACCAACAGAAGAAGAGACTGAGGTGGAAGAAAAAAGGGACGAATCCTTCAAAAAGGTCTGATGGTAAGAAAACTACATTTTTATTTTGTGATAAATTTGGAAACAGTCATGCTTGGTAATGACTTTTGAATTCTGGAAAGTGCTACTAAAGTGGTAAGATGGGAAATATGGCTCATGATTGCACTTAAAAAGATCATGGTCATGGTAAGACCAAATTTGATTTACAGTTAGTGAAATGTTTCAAATGCAATGATATGGGTCACTATAAAAACAAGTGTTTGACAAAGAGCACAAATGATGGGAAGCAGTCTGGCTACAAGCATAAAGGTGTGGTGAAATCCTTTGCAACTACTTCATTAGATGTTGGGCCATTAGATAAAGTGGTATCATGTAATTTGTTTGTTTTTTCAGATTATGCCAATGCGTTCTTTGATTCAAGGTCTGCACATTCATTCATATCTGAAAGATTTTCTAGTAAATTGGAAATTATATCTTAAGAAATAACTCATGAACGTGGGGTAAAAACAGATGAGGGGAAATTTTGAGGCAAATATAATATATAATAATCTTCCTATCCTTATTCGTGGAAAAAACCTACTTGAAAACCTCATTGTTGTACCTCTAGTAGAGTTTGATGTTATCCTGGGTATGGATTGGCTCTTTTCATACCATGATAAGATTGAATGTAGATATAAAGAAGCTTCTTTTCAGAAATGCTTTCAGTTTGTGCACAAGAATGAACCCTTACTATTGATAACATATAAAGAGGCTGATAAACATGTAAAAGATTGAAATGAATGTTACCATGCACATATTGTTGAAAACAAAGGAACCGTTCAGATTAATGATGTGCTAATGGTAAATGAGTATCCTGATGTTTTTCTTAATGAGTTTCCCAGAATAATACTAGATTTGAAATTTGAATTTACTATTGACTTAGTTTCTGATGCTAAGACAATTTCAAAACCGCCTTATCGAATGGATCAAATTGATCTTTTAGAGTTGAAGGAGCAATTTCAATATTTATTAGAGAAAGGATTCATTCGACCTAGCACATCACCATGGGGTGCTCCTGTCTTATTTGTTAAAAAGAAACATGGTTCAAAGAGACTTTCCATTGATTATAGAGCCTTGAATAACATCACTTTTATGAAAAAATATCCTTTCCCGCATATCAACGATTTGTTTGATCAGCTCTAGGGAGCTCAGTATTTTTCAAAGATTTACCTGAGATCGGGGTACCATAAGTTGAAGGTAAAGGAAGCCGATATTCTGAAGACTGCTTTTCGTACAGGATTCAGCCATTATGAATTTGTAGTAATGCCTTTTGGGTTAACAAATGCACCTGCTGTATTCATGGAACTTATGAATAGAATTTTACATGAGTTCTTGGATAAGTTTTTGGTTGTTTTCATTTATGATATTTTGGGGTTTTCTAAAAGTAAATAGGAGAATGAAAGTCATTTAATGGTTATTTTTGAAACCTTAAAAGAAAATAAATTGTATAGGAAATTCAGAAAGTTTGGATTTTGGTTGCAACAAATTTCTTTCCATGGTCACATTGTTTATAAAGACGGAATAACTATTGATCCTGCAAAAATAAAAGTTGTTGAAGAATGGCCAAGTAACACAAATGTAACTGAAATTCATAGTTTTCTTGGTTTGGTATGCTATTACCGAAGTTTTGTTAAAAACTTTGCACGGTTGTCCAGCTCATTAACTAAGCTAACTCAGAAGGTTGTTAAGTTCATCTGGAAAAAAGAATGTGATGATTATTTTCCGGAATTGAAAATAAGATTGGTGAATGCTCCAGTTTTGGAACTTCTTTCTAGGAATGGTGAGTTTTCATCTACAGTGATGATTCACTGAAAGGACTTGGTTGCGTCCTAATGCAGAATGATCAGGTAATTGCTTGTGCTTCACGTTAGTTGAAAACTCATGAGTTAAATTAACCTACAAATGATTTGAAATTAGCTGCTATTGTTTTTGCTCTAAAAATTAAGAGGCATCGATGTATGGATTAAAGTGTGAAATATATACTTATCATAAAATATTAAAGTATATATTCACTTAGAAAGTATTCAACATGAGAAAGAGGAGATGGATTCAATTAATCAAGGTGTAAGAACCTGGTTATTAGTTATGAGGTATGGGCTTCTTCTTTTCTCTATTCCTAAAGTGTTTTTGAGAAAATATGGAAAATGGGAAAAAATCCCAAAATATGGAAAGTACGCGCCGTGCACTTTTTCCACACGCCATGTACTTTTGGCAGTGTGGAATGAGTACACAGGGTGTGTGGAAGTGTCGGTGATGAAGGGTGTAGGAACCAACTACACTTTGTGTAGTGGTCCATTACACGCCGTGTAGTAGGTCGGAATGCCAATGTTAAGGTCGTGGCCAGTTGTGTGACAGAACACACCGTGTACTCAAGGAGACAAGCCGTGTAGTCACATCTATAGGTGAATAGTGCAATGCTGGCCGGAAGCCGCCAGAGGAACAGTTTAAAAATGGGAAGTACAAGCTGTGTACTCGGAAGTACACGTCGTGGACTTTGTTTTTTTCACTTAAAATAGGCAGTGGACTCCCCTGTTCACAGGGAAGGCTTAGACCAGGAAGTGGGAACTCGAGAGAGGAGGATGAATGTTTGATGATCTGCCGAGTGTTCTTCTGGAATCCGATTCCTCCTCAGACAGTCTCGTTGGAACCATGCGGGTAAGCCCTCCCTCCACCATAAACAGTTCTTTCCAACTATTCCCCTAACGATAGTTTTTTACATTTAAACGGAGTTTCTTCTACGTCAGATCTATGTCGTTCTTTGGAGTTTATGGAATTGACGTTCATGTATAGAGTTTGTTAGCGTATAAGGTAGGTAGCTTGGTGTTTATTTCCAACTGTTGTGCGTTTTTGTGCATTTTTAGTGCCACGAACCCATGTTGGGGTGTCATGTGGCTGAGGTCATACCTATTTAAAAATACATAGAATTTAAGATGTAATAAATTGTGATAACAAAAATGCTACCTGGGATTGTGCTTGGATCCCGGACCACCCCGGGGGGTGCGTTCCTCTGTTGATCCATTTAGCGAAGATACCAGAGGGTGTTCCTTTATAGTAATTAAAGGATTCCCTTGAGAAGAAATGATTTTGTATTTCATGTACATTTCTTGTTTACCTATTGGGCATGGACAGGTTACCAGTTAGCCTGAGGGCGGTGTTGTGATTTAGCCTATGGGCACTGTACTATTTAGCATGTGGGCAATTTCTTCTGTGCTTGTGGGTAGCTGATTCTTTGCCTCTGTGTGACAATTCTTACGCCAGTGAGCAATATCTGTGTGCCTGTAGGCAGATTCTTGTTATGGATACTCCTTACCTGAGGGTACGGGTTTACGTGTCTAAGGACACTATATTTTTACATAGAATATTCACTGGGGTGATATTTTAAATTAAATGATTTAATGAATATTAAAATGGAAATATAATTGGTTAAGTTGGTTACTTTTAGTACTGCTTACTTTTTATAATTTTACTACTACAAACTTTTGTTGCATGTTTTACATGCAGTTGAGCACGGGCCTTTGGTGGGTGCCTACTGAGATATATTTCTCACACCCTGTTTGGGTCACTCTTTTCGGCCCAAACAGATTACGTTTCTACAGGTGTAGATAAGGGCGAGGGTCCCTATACAGGTACTTGATTGCTGTTGTAGTGTAGGAGAGCATGGGACCGAACATTGGCTCGCAATGCCGCTGGCTGTTCTGTTTTGATTTTTTGTACATGTACATTGTATTGTATTGTATTGTATTTCAGTGTAACATGTTCTGGCTATTTTTGTAGAATAGTGAAAAGCTACATCTTCAAATATATATATATATGACTGGTGGTTTCCCTTTTTGTTATTAGTTATCCATTTTAGTTATATATAATATTGATGCTTCTGCTGTTATTGTATGGTTATTTACATTCCCATGTGCTACACTTTGAAAAATGAGGGCATAGTTTCTCCACTATCAGACCTGGTCCCTCACTGCTCGTCAGCAGCCTCTGGCGTTTTCGGAAATGTGCTTGAGGTCATGTGGCGAACCAGGTTCGGGGCACCCGTGGAGTGGTACCCAGAACCAGGACGTTACAAAGTGGTATCAGAGGAAGTTCTTTTCTTTGACTTACTATTTGGAGCCTTAGTCAGGGATTGGATGGAACGGTACTTGGTAATGAGTTGTGCCTAGGCGTAGCTAACCCATGTATAGGGAAATCAAATTTACCTCGTATTGCAATTCTAATGATTTTTCAATTTTACAGTTGAATTGAGTTTCATAGTTGGGTGACACACTTGAATTGTGCTATTTATATGTAATTCATGGGTTCTATTTAGTTGAATCCCGATTAGATGAGGGTATTACATCTCATCCATTATTTAGGCACATGCTAGAAATCACATTTCATGCATAGTTCAATCCCATGTAGGTTCATTAGAAATTGCATGTTGTTGTAATAGTTATTTTGATCGAAAAGCATGTTGTGGTGATAGTTGCTTGATAGTTACCTGCTGTTTGATAGGGTATTATTGTGTGAGCATGTTTATAGAATGGACACCAAACCATGGTTTTTGGGGAGTATTGTCCCCAATTTACCTGAATTTGGTGGATCATAGACTATTTATTTTGTTATAACATTGATAAGATGTAAAACATTCATTCGTGGGGATTATGGGCCCACACGGGTCGGGATTTAACACTTAGGTGTTGTTTTCTGGTATTTTTTGTGTTCTGGGAATGTTTTCGAGGCATACTGTCTTGAAACCCTATATACACGCCGTGTATGTTCTTCTGTTTGGGATGAAAAATAATATTTTTATGTACACCCCGTGTACCCGGAAGTACACGTCGTGTAGTCTCTTCATGTGTCACAAACCATGTGGGAAGCGACACAGGGAAGGGAAATGTTTGGGGCGAACACGCCTTGTAGCTTTTGTACACACCGTGTTTTGTTGACCTGGTGTCCGCTGTGTAACTAAAAACACGGGTGGAGGAAGCTTAAGACATACACGCCATGTCCACTGAGGAACACGACGTGTAGTGTAACCTGGGAACCCGGTCGTCAAACTAACAACACGGGGCTGGGTAATCCTTTCGAATACATGCCGTGTGGATATAGAACACGTCATGTGGGTTGAGCCGTGTAATGAACAACACAGGTCCGCGGAGCTCGTCTAGCTCACGCCGTGTACCTTTGGGAACACTTCGTATAGTCTTGTCCGAGGAAAGACCGTGTGGACATAGCCGTGTGACTGGGAAACGAGGTAGTGTATACACTGTGTGCGGGTGTAGCATGATGTGTAGTGTCAAGACGAGTAGTCGTCCATGTCACAAGCCACATGGGCAGTTGGAAATAACACCAAACACATCGTGTAGATAATATACACATCATGTAGTTTTTTTCAAATGGGTGCTATGTTACTTAACGGTGCAGAAGAACCCGAGAAAGGGAAGGGAAGTCAAGTACACACTGTGTAGTCAGTATACACACCGTGTATTCTTGTTTTGCACGTTTTAAATGCCTTATTACTCTTGTTCCCTTTTGGGTTTCTTTGTTTTCGGTCTTGATAATCTTGTTCTAAGGCATGTTTTTGACCTTGTAGTGTCATGTCGCCTAGACGACCGCACGTTGTTCGCTAGGAAAGCAGCAATGAGTATACTCTAGAAATAGTGGGCCATGGGCTACCAGTTGATCCTCCAGCAGTGCCGTATGTGGAATCAGCATCTATAATGTACATAGGCATGGAGCCGCAGTTCCGTGAAGGCTTATTGCAGTTCATGCAGACCTTTCAGGGAGCACTGCAAGCTGCCACATCTATGGCCGAGCTGACAAGTATCTTCCAGCAGCAGCATCCGCCTATATTTTTGGGGGATGGCAGACCACATTCTATGGAGTCATGGCTAGGATCAATAAAGACTATTTTCGAGAATCTTCAGACACCTCCAGGGCGGAGGGTAAAGCTCGTGACATACATGCTACGTGATTCTGCCAAGAGGTGGTGTGATGTTACCACCCAGTCAGAGCATCACAGAGACATGGAATGGGTGGATTTTTAGGTAGTCTATTATGACTTCTTCTTCCCAGATACTCTGAGGGCAGATAGAGCTCGGGAGTTCATGAATCTGCAGCAGGGCACTATGTCGGTAATGGACTATTCTTCTCGTTTCACTGAGCATCAGTGCTTTGCACCCATGCTGGTGGGTGATGAGATGTTGAGAACCAAGCGCTTCGAGGATGGTCTTCGGTATGACATCTGAGCGCTGGTGAATGTTTTCAGGATGCCTATTGTACATGCTATTTTGAACCAGGCACTAGTCACAGAGAGGAACCTACAAGAATCTAGTGGTGTGGGTCAGGGTGGTTCATCACCAGTTACTGGTACTATTTCTGCTAGTAAGAGGAAGAGACAGATAGAGTTCTCTTAGGGTGTCATTACCAGTCAGAATAATTCTTCAGGTGGCCAGGTCATGTGCTACCAGTGTGGTAGAGAGGGGCACAAGAGGCCACAATGTCGATGAGACCCAGTGGAGTGTCGAGCTTGTCGCAGGTTGGGTCTTCTTCAGCACTTTTGTGGGGCATTTCCACCAGTGGCTAGTGAGAAGGGTTGTGTGCAGACTCCGTGTTCGGGAGTAGGACAAGAGACTTCTTACTAGTTAGGGAACTGGAATACGTCAGGGCATGCAGGCAGAGATGGTGGTCATGGACGCGGTATCCAGACACCAGGATCACAGAGGCAGCAAGGCGGGACATCTCAGGGTAGTAAGGTTGTGTCGCAGGGCCACGGCACTGGGCAGGCATATGTAGGGCAGCAGACCCCGCAAGAGCTGGATACCAGACCTTCTACAGTCAGAGGTACTATTCTAGTAGCTTCTGTCTTGTCTTCAGTACTTTTTGGTATGAGTGCTACACATAGTTTCATATATGTACCCGTTGTGTAGAGCCTTGGGCCTTGTGTTTCTACTTTTTCTGATATCATGACGCTAGACACTCTGTTGAGGACTAGAACGACTGGTGTGTGTCAGTGCAAGGAGTTACGCCTTGAGGTTGGTGGGTGTCACTTTCATTGGGACCTCTATGTCTTAGAGATGACATCTTATGACGTCTTTCTTGGGATGGACTGGTTTGTTCCCATTCGACCCTTTGTAGATTGCTATCATCGCAGGGTGAGATTTACTTCACCAGATGGTGGAGAGCTTCTATACAAGTCGAGTGGGATGTTCAGGTGAGTCAAGCTGGACCAGATCATCATGGGAAAGGAGGAGTCAGAACCCATATTTCGAGTTTATATCTGGATGACAAGGGGACTTGTCAGACGGATTTCCCTCTTGTGGTTGATCGTTTCAAGGATGTCTTCTCGGATGACTTTTTAGGTCTACCTCTGGAGCATGAGGTGGATTTCTCTATTGAGCTTATGCCAGGAGCCGCACCAGTGTCCATTCCTCCTTATAGGATGTATACACTGGAGTTACAGGATCTCAAGAAGAAGTTAGAGGAGTTACATGCAAAGGATTTCATCCGACCCAGAACTTCTCCTTGTGGTTCGCCGGTCCTCTTTGCAAAGAAGGTGCACGGTATCTAAGACATTGTGTGGATTATCAGAAGCTAAACATGTTGACGATCAAGAACCGATATCCCTTTCCAAGGATTGATGATCTTTTTGATCAACTTCTTGGAGCATGAGTGTTCTCGAAGATTGACTTGAGATCAGGATATCATCATCTATGTCTTAGACCATCTGATATACCTCTCACAACATTCAAGAGCAGGTATGGTCTATACGAGTATACAATTATGATGTTCAGACTCATGAACGCACCAACAGTTTTCATGGATCTGATAAATTGTGTCTTCCATCCTTATCTGGATTCTTTTGTGGTAGTATTTGTGGATGATATCTATGTGTACTCTCACACTATACACGACCATGCCACCCATCTTGAGATAATATTGAGTACACTGAGAGAGTATTGACTATATGCTAAGCTCTGAATGTTACACTTTTGGATAGACCAAATACAATTCCTGGGTCATATCATCTCAGAGGCAGGAGTTTCAGAAGACCTAGAGAAGGTGAGAGCAGTAGTTTTCTGGGAGAAGCCCAAGAACGTGTTTGAGATACGAAGTTTCCTGGGGTTGGCTGGTTACTACAGACGGTTCATACAGAACGTCTCCTGCTTAGATGCACCGTTGATGGGTTTAACTAAGAAGAGTGTGAAGTTCTTTTGGTCAGAAACTTGTGAGACAACCTTCTAGGACTTAAAGGGAAGGTTGAAATCAGCACCAATCCTGATACTCCCAGAGCAGGGGAAGATCTATATAGTTTACTGTGATGCATCAGGTATTGGGCTGGGAGCTGTGTTGATGCAGGGTGACCGAGTTGTTGTATACGGGTCCCGACAGTTGAGGCCACATGTGAGGAATTACCCGACGCATGATCTCGAGTTGGCTGCAATTGTTCATGCGTTGCGCTGTTGGAGACATTACCTGTTGGGAGAGAATTTTGTGGTTTTCAACAACCAGAAAAGTCTCAAGTATATAATTACTCAGCGTGACATGAATCTGAGACAACAATGGTACGTTGAATACCTTAGGTCCTTCGACTTAGAGCTTTCCTATACACCTGGTAAAGGTAATGCAGTAGCTGATGCACTGAGCAGGAATACTCATATATAGGTTGTGTAGGAGGCCAGTGGTGAGTGGCATCTCATGGCCTTGTTCTCTGAGATGCATCTAGTGGTGCACGAAAGTCAGGGGAAAACTTATCTTTCATATTTAGCTATGACTTATACCCTCCTAGATAGAGTAAGGATGAGCTAGTTATCTGATCCAGAAGGCCATGTTCTACGGGAGTAAGTGGCAAGTAAGGTCCCTCCTCCTAGCTGGACGATAGGCGATTATGAGGTTCTACGTTTCCATGGATGAGTGTGTCTTCTAGGGGATATACGCGAGGAGCTGATGCGGTAGTATCATAATTCAGCTTGGGCAGTTCATCCTGGGGTTACCAAGATGTACCGAGACTTGAGACGTCAGTACTGGTGGCCGGGTATGAAGATAGAGGTAGCTGGTTTTTCTACGATATGTTCCACCTATCAAAAGGTGAAAGCGGAGCATCAGAGACCAGTTAGACTGTTACAACAGTTACCTATTCCAGAGTGGAAATGGGATGATGTCGTGATGTATTTCGTGACTGGATTTCCGAGTTCACCTTGAGGCAATGATGCTCTGTGGGTTATTGTGGACAGACTCATGAAGGTAGCTCACTTTTTCCGATCTAGGATACCTTCAATGTTGACGAGCTCGAAACGTCATATATTCGAGAGATCGTACGTCTTCATGGGGTTCCTAATTCTATCATTTCAAATAGGGATGCCTATTTTACATCACATTTTTGTAACAGCTTTTAGAGGGAAGTGGGTACACAGGTGCTTTTGAGCACAATATACCACCCTCAGACAGATGACTAGTCAGAGCGTACGATAAATGTGCTAGAGGACATGATGTGTGCATGTGTCCTTGACTTTAGGGATCTTGGGAGAAGCATATACCCCTAGTTGTGTTTTCCAATAACAATAGTTTTTAGGAAACTATTAAGACGGCACCATACGAGGCTTTATACGGTAGGCAGTGCCGATCACCTTTGTGCTGGTTAGAGGCAGGTGAGGCAGCTTTACTGGGACCACGTCTCGTGTAGGAGACATCTGAGCAGGTCTGGTTGATTTAGAAGCGGATGGCTGCCACATGGTCTCATCAGAAATTCTATGTTGATTTCCACAAACGACCCTTGGCTTTCATGGTCGGGGATCAGGTTTTCTTGCATGTTTCACCGAGGCTGGGACACAAGCGGATCCGGAGATAGGGTAAAATTTCACCGAGGTATGTGGGGCCATTTGAGATTCTGGTGAGAGTCGAGCCGGTTTCCTATCGGATGCAGTTACCACAGAGGTACTGGGCCATGCACGATGTCTTCCATGTATATCAGTTGCGCCGCTATCATTCAGACCCATCTCACACCTTTCATCCAGAGAAGGTTGAGCTTCAGATGGATGTGACATATGAGGAGAATCTGATTCGTATCGTTGATAGGAGCATGAAGGTTCTCCAAGGCCGGTCAATTCCTCTCGTACGGGTGCTATGGCAACATGGCCGAGTGTAGGACGAAACCTAGGAGTGGGAGAACGATGTATGTGCTCAGTGGCTGGATTTGTTCACGGCTTTATCTTCTCCACCCTTGGGAGGGGAATTCGGGGATGAATTTATTTAAGGGGGGATGTTTGTAATAACCCAATTCTTAGTTTTGAGGTACGGGCTTCTTCTTTTCTCTTATCCTTAAGTGTTTTTATGAAAATATGGAAAATGAGAAAAATCAAAAAAATTGGAAATACACGTCGTGTACATTTTCCACAAGCCACGTACTTTTGGCAGTGCGAAATTAGTACACAGCGTGTGGATGTGTAAGTGATGAAGGGTGTAGGAACCAACTACATGCTGTGTAGTGGTCCCTTACACGCCATGTAGTTAGACAGCAGGTGAATAGTAAGGCGGTGGCCATCTTTGTTACATAACACGCAGTGTACTCAAGAAGACACGTCGTGTAGTCATGTCGGCAGGTGAACAGTGCCATGATGGAGGGAAGTCGCTAGAGGAATATTTTAAAAATGGGAAGTACACGCCGTGTACTTTGTTTTTCTCGCTTAAAATGGGAAGTGGCCTCCCCTGTTCACAGGGAAGGTGTAGAACGGGAAAAGGGAGCCTGGGAGAGGAGGCTAAAGGTTTGAAGATCCGCCGAGTGTTCGTCTGGAATCCGATTCCTCCTCGGACGGTCTGGTTGGAACCACACGGGTAAGCCCTCCCTCCTCCATAAGTAGTTCATTCCAATTATTCCCCTAACAGAATTTATTTAAATTTAAACGGTGTTTCTTATACTTCATATCTACGTCGTTCTTGGGGGTTTCTGGAATCGACCTTCACATATAGCATTCATTGGCATATAAGGTAGGTGTCCTTGTGTTTATTTCCAACTGTCGTGCATTTTTGTGCATTTTTAGTTCCATGAACCCATGTTGGGGTGTCGTGTGGCTGAGGCCATAGCTATTTAAAAATACCTAAAATTTAATAGGTTATTAATTGTGATAACAAAAATGTTGCTTGGGATCGTTCTTGGATGCAGGACCACCCATGGGGGTGCATTCCTCTGTTTATCCATTTGGCTAGGATAACCGAGGTTGTGCCTTTATAATAATTATAGGATTTCCTTGAGAGGAAATTCTTTTGTATTGTGTGTACATTACATATTTACCTGTTGAGTATGGCACGGTTAACTGTTAGCCTGAGGGCGGTGTTGTGATTTAGCCTGTGGGCACTGTACAATTTAGCATATGGGTAACTTCTTCTGTTCTTGTGGGAAGTAGATTCTGTGCCTATGGGATACACTTCATACGCCTGTGGGAAATATCCATGTGCCTGTGGGAAGATTATTGTGTTGGATACTCTTTACTTGTGTGTAAGGGTTTACGTGTCTGAGGACATTAGCTATTTACTTAGAATATTCACTGTGGTTATATTTTAAATTAAATGATTAAATGGATTTTAAAATGGAAATATAATTCGTTATGTTGGTTACTTTTACTACTTCATACATTATTTTGTTTTACTAGTACACACTATTGTCGCATGTTTTACACGCAGTTGAGCACTGGCATTGGTGGGTGCCTACTGAGATATATTTCTCACACCCGGTTTGGGTCACGTTTTTCGGCCCAAACTGATTACGTTTTTGTAGTTGTAGATAAGGTAAAGTTTCCCTATACAGGTACTTGATTGTTGCTGGAGTATAGGAGAGCATGGGACGGAGCATTGCCTCGCAATTCCGCTGGCTATTCTATTTTGCTTTTTTGTACTTGTACTCTGTATTGTATTGTATTTTATTGCAATTTAACATGTTCTGGATGTTTTCATAGAATAGTGACATGATAAACCTTCATATATATATATGACTGTTGTTTTCTCCTTTTGTTATTGACTATACATTTCAGTTATATATACTGTTTCTGCTTCCGCTGTTATTGTATGTTTATTTATATTCTGATGTGCTACAATTTCACATATGAGGGCATAATTTCCCCCCATTAGACCAGGGACCTCATTTCTAGTAAGCAGCCTCTAGAATTTTGGGAAATTCCCTTGAGGTCATGTGGCTAACCGGTTTTGGGGAACCCATGGAGTGGTACCCGGAACCAGGACATTTCACAAGGATTACGATTGTACAATTCATTACCATCTAGGCAAAGCAAATAAAGTGGTTGACGCTTTATGTAGAAAATTTAATTCTTCATTAACCATGCTACGTTTTGAACGAGATACTTTGGTTCTTGATTTGATGAATTTTGTCATAGAAGTTGTTGGTGCAAGAATTTTTTCTGTTTTGTTTCAGGTGTCAGTGAGATCATCTCTATCAGACAGAATTAAGCAAGTGTAGAAGTAAGACAGTGGGTTGCAGAAAAATGTAGTGCTTGTTCAGAAGTGTAATTTTCCTGAATTTAACGTTGATAATGATTGTCTTTTGAGATTTGTGAATATATTTTGTGTGCCTTGTGATTTATAGTTTAAGAGAGAGTTGTTATGTGAATCTCATAGTTCTCTATTTTCAGTTCCTCCTAGAAGTACAATGATGTACAGAGATCTGCATGAGTATTACTGGTGTGATGGAATGAAAAGAGATATTGCTGATTTTACTGTGAAGTGTTTGACTTGTCAATAGGTTAAAGCAGAGCAGTAGTTACCTAAAGGGATGCTTCATCCTTGACCTGTGCCAGAGTGGAAATGACAAAATATATCCATGGACTTCGTTGATGTGATTAAAAAAGACACCTCGAGGTAATAATGAAATCTGGGTTATTATTGATCGATTGAAAAAATCTAGTCATTTTCTTCCTATACGGGATAATTTCACTCTATATCAACTTTCTCATTTGTATCTAAATAGATAGTATGGTTGCATGGAGTTACCCTCTCCATTGTATCTGACCGTGATCCCAGGTTCACTTCTAACTTTTGGAAAAGACTTCAGAGTTCGTTTGGTATTAAATTAAATTTTAGTACAACTTTTCATCCTCAATCAGATGGGAAATCAGAATGAAAAATTAAGACATTAGAGGATATGGTTTGTTCTTATTTAATGGATTATCCAGGATTTTCGGAAAAACATCTTTCTTTGGTTGAGTTTTCTTATAATAATAGTTTTCATTCAAGTATACAGATGACACCATTTGAGGCATTATATTGGAAGTAGTGTCGAACTCAATATTTCTGGGATGAAGTAGGTGAAAAGAGGTATATGGGACTAGAATTGGTTGAAGAGTTGGCAGAAAAAGTTCAGCTGAAACAGAAACACATGAGAACAACTCAGAGTAGGCAGAAAAGTTGTGCGTACAATAGGAAGAAGGATCTCTCTTTTGTGGTAGGTGATCATGTCTTCCTCAATGTTTCACCATGGAAAAGTGTGATGTGATTTTCTAATAAAGGGAAGTTGAGTCCAAGGTTCATTGGACCATATGAAATTCTGGAGAGTTGGATCAGTTGCATACCGAGTGGCTTTACCTCTGAGTTTATCTCTAGTACACAATGTTTTTCATGTTTCAATGTTAAGGAAGTACATTCCAGATCCATCTCATGTCTTGAGTCTAGAGGTAGTTCAGCTAGAAAAGAATCTATCTTATGAGGAATAATCGGTCTAGATTCTTGACCACAGTGAGAAAGTGTTGCAGAATAAGGTTATTCATCAAGTAAAGGTTTTTTAGAAAAATCACATGATTGAAGAGGCAACATGGGAATCTGAAAATGCAATGAGGGATAAATAAACCCACTTATTTGATAAGTAAATAAATTGTGGGGTTGAAATGTTCTAAAAGCGGGAAGGATGTAACATCCCATGTATGTAATGAATTATGGATTTTCATATCAATGTCTATTTATTAATTAGATAGTGTTTTAGAAGCTTAAAATGAGAATAAATCCAATCTTATGCATAGAATACTCTTATATTTTTTAAACTATTGTTTAACCACCTTGTGATGTAAAACCATTTTAAATAAAACTTTTGAAAATTTTATAAGCTCTTTTTGTAAAAATAAACATATTATTTAGTATTGAGACATTGAAATTTACTTTGGATAAATTTTTGGTATTTCTCTGACAATGTTCATTTTTTTATGAATAGAGAAAAAATACTGCATTTTACATCAAAACTGGTTTTTCATCTAATTTAATTATATAGATATATTGTCATTTTAATTGTTTTTAATGTTTAATTAGAATATATATTCACAATTTAATCCAATTTTGGTCATTGTAATTAATTTCACTATGGAATTGGGCATAAACAAGTGTCAGACATTTGATAGATATTATTTCTAAGAAACTCACTATTTGTTTTAACAACATGAATTATTTTTAAATTAATTACTACAATTTCTGTGTTTGTAATTTGGTAAAATGGATTCCCTATTTGGAATCAGAAGTTCCAAATTATTTAATTAGAACTCTTTTTTTGGATATTATGAATAGTGACAATGGTAATTATCTTTAATTGTCGTGATTAAATAGTAATTGGGTTGTTAAAGGTAATAAAATAATATCATAATAATATAAAATGACCCAAATAATTGTCTTAATGCTGCTGGTTGGGTCATGGACGACCATGGTATGCCCTGTGCCAACTTAGGGACCCCATGGAATCAATTTTGTGTGATAGTGACATTTTATCATTTTATTTTTTTAAGAAAGGAAAATATAACAAAAGTATATAACACCTGTGTAAAACAATTTTAGTTCTGTCTAAATAAATGATATATTGGAAAATAAATAGTCATTGGAAATCTAAAAATAATTCCTACATCATCATATTTTTTTTAATTTTTATACATTGAATAAATAAATTTATTTATGACACTATGATGATGCCGTGATTACCTCATTAATGAACGATTTAAATAAAATGAAATGATAATGTAAAATCTTAGATTTATACTTGTCAACAACCTATTTTATGGGTGGATTTCGAACCATTATCACTTTATCCTCAAAATATATCATTGTGGGACCTTTAAAATATGAAAATCATTTTATAATAAAGTAACATTTCAAGGCTTTCTAAGAGTTCCCCTCCTCCATCTTATAAAAGGCCCCCACCTCTAACCCCTTACCCACACCTCTCAAGCCATTTGCTCGGCCAAACTCTTCTAATTTTATCTCTCCACATACCTCTCTTCATCCTATAAGCCTTAGCATATGCAGAATGCTCTTCATGAAAGCATTTTGGTTCAAACCAAGGGGTGTTACCTGATTTAAAGGTAATGTATTTTATTATGTTCTATTGTTTTCTTTTTCTTCCCAAACACCCTAAACTCTTCTGATTTCTATATTTTGTAAAAAACCATGTAAAATAAATATACTAGTATGTGTTTAAGAGAAGTATTTGATTTACACGTACACACACCTCCGTCTAATGGTTAAAGAACATATTATTTCTATGAGTGGTGAATTACTGCCTCACGAAATGATGATTGTTCAATCTTCTTTTAACACCATTCATGATGGCCATTATGATGTCACTATATTTACATATGATATATATTATGTCTATGTTTTCCTTATGCTTCTTTATTTTTCATATATGGAATATCTTTATGGTTTCCATTATTGGAAAATGTGATAATTTCATTTTAGGAAGTGTGGACTACTACCCCCTCAAAGTGATTTGATTCGTTATTAACATATGTGGGAAGTATAAAGGATGGAGTTGATGATATTAAATATGATATTATACTGGAATTATTATATACCTTTATATCATTATGATTACATTTCTTTAAATATGATAAATAATTGAAAGTTGCGTTCATGCGTACGTACGACTTGTCGTATCCAAGAACAGTGCATTTCATTTCTTACCTTTAAATGTTATGAAATATTATAAATAAATTTATATAATTGATATATATGATATATATGATATCTCATTCATGAATTTAATTCTATATATAATAGATATTTTACCACATAAACTACTTGTAATTATAAGATGTTTATTTTTGGCTCAAGTACCAAAGATCGACAAAACGAACATTATTAACGTAAATAATTACATAATGTTCATAACATAGTAATAAGTGATATAAAAGGAATAATGAACTTGAAAAAGGTTCTTAAGAAGGTATAAATTAACTCTAGTCTATTAGTCAAGAGATTAAAGAATGATTGAGTCATGTCAGACACGAGGTAAGGGACTTCATCTCAATCTCCTTTCCTTGATGCATATTTCGTTTTATACACTACATTATTTAATATGGTGTATAAACCCCTTTAAGATTTAATTTTATTCAAAAAGAATATTTTTATATGAATCATTTTACTAAATGAAAAAAGGGAATGTGTTTGTCTTATGTATGCAGCGATAACGACTTCTCCGCCGCCGTGACCACTATGTGAGTTTCAGCTTCCTCTAAAAGACATAAATTTTTTTAAATAAAAAATAAATACCATGTTTTACTTTCCATTTATTTTGGTATTGAAAATGTTTTTGATAATATTTTGGTTATATCAATGTGTTTTTTAAATCTTGTGATTGAAATGTGGAAATCTTATATTTCCTTCATGCATGTTTTATGTGATATGATTATGTTATGGTTCATGGGAATTGTTTATGATGATGGGTGGTTCCTTGATAAACTAAGGGCGAGTGAGCCCGATATAGATTTCTAATGCATTGGGTAATGCAAAAGAGTTAAACTCTATGGTTTCTCCAAAGAGATTTAGGGAATATACTATAATGGGTATTCCAGATGTTACCATGATGGTTACTCCCTACATAACAATGTTATGAATGCCTTAAGTTACCTTTATGTCTTATAATTTCTATGAGTTATTCATAAACCTTCTGATTTTTTATGGTATGTTAAAGTGATTATATTCTATGAATAATGTATGATTTCATTGATTCTTATGTATGCATCGACTAATGTTTTCATTCCGTATTTTTATATCCCTTACGGAGATTTTTATGCTCGTCCCATGTTTTTTGAAATTTTTTTCACAGGACAATGGAAAGGTACATGATGTGATTATAGTGTCGATGATGTGTTAAGAAATAATCCATGTTTTATTTTAAATATGTTTCATTGATGGGAGAAAATGAATATTTTCTTTTATGTAACCACCTTGTTTAAATCTGGAATGCAACGCATGATTTATGATCTAATTCTATAAAACTTTAAACCTAAAAAGATCCTCAATGTGTATTATTGTAATAAATCAAGATTAATTAATGTTTAAGGTTGGGCCTTATATGTTCTATACATTTCATTATGCGGTGATTTTTTGTTTTGGGGGGTCCTATTGGGTGTTTTTATACTCGACACAACACGGGATATTCCCACACGTGTCACATCCTATGCAGATGAGAGGCTTTTTAGGGAGTCCTAAGAGGACCACACTTAAAAGTGCCTTGTTAAATTTGCTAGGTCAAGGTGTTCCATACACCGGGACTTTGACCACCTTATTTTCAACTTGTTAAACAAGAACACAAATTTCATGAAAAATAATGGTACAAGTATCATATATGAAAGGGTTGTGGTTCTATGTCCTTATTGACTCAACTCTCCAGATATAGTCATTTACAATGGTACATCTTGTTTTCTTTTAGTATTCTGCTGAGATGTATACCATCTAGGATTTAGCAGTTTGATTATGAAGATGACCTCCTCAGTGATGAGGGTTCAATATAGGGACCAATTTATTAGAAGTTACCTCCGAGTGGTGCACCGGCTATACCACAACCTTGGGAGTAGAACTTGGTACCTACAATTCTAGCAGACAATGAGCATAGTATGAGCACACTCCATGAGTTTCATAGACATAGACACCATAGGTACCACGGAGAGACCAACCTTGAGGTAGCTAAGGATTGTCTTGAGGTTGAGACCCGATTTATCCATCTAGTCAAGACACCAGTGAATCAGATGGTAGTCCTTGAAGAAGGCATTCTACATGGATTTGTAGGGAGAAGGTGGAGTTTGGCTATCTAGACATATGATGTGGCAGTTCTTTCATAGGAAGATATTGAGAATAACTTCAAAGATTTGTTTTCACTCATTATTCTAACTGCTTTGCATATTCACAAGCTTCTTCATCTCCAACAAGGTATCATGACCATGGATGATTATTCAACTAAAGTTCACCATTATTTCCAGGTACATGATGAATGTGGTTGGAAATCAATACTTTAGGGCTCTAACCTTCTACCGAGGTGTACATAGAGACATCCAATCTAGATTTATCCCTTCTATACATCCCTACTTTGTTCGGTTACTAGAATGAGTTTTGGTGGTTCAAATATTCTTTGATAAGAAAAAAAAATAGTAATATTTTGTAGTGGATGAGCTAGTGGAGAGACATTGGAAGTAGGGATATGACATAATTATATGGTATTTTCATGTGGGAGATGTTTTAAGAGGAGTCCCAAGATAGATGATCTACTATTATAGGATCACAGGGTGTGTCTACTAAGCCTAGGGATAAGTGGTTTTATTCATGTGAAGGCATGGGACATATCTCTTGATATTATCCACCTAGCCATACTACTACGAGGGAGACCGTGGATGGACCACTAAGGCATAGAAAACAAAAAGAGCAAGAAAATATGTCGGTATGCAGGTGGCTGAAGAGTTAAGGGAGATTAAAGAGGTGGAGAGGTTTCTACTTGTTACCACCGCCAACCTAGGTGGTCTAATCCAGGATAAGGGAGCTGGAGAATAGGGGAAGGGATAACCACATGTGGTTGAGGCATATGAACCTAGAGATTTGGGAAAGATTCATGGTACGATCTATGCATTTTCTAATTTATCTACAGTACTAAGGGAGAGAGGTTCTAGTAATTCCTTTCTCTCCACATAACTTTTAGACACCTATATATGATGAATGATCCATGGAATTGACCCTTACACTGAAATTCATCAACAAGAGAAGACTTAGTGATCATATATCTATGATGAAATATTGATCTGACCCTTGGAGATGAGAGTTCTGGTTGGGACCACTTGGTGGTAACATTGAGGTCTTACAACATCCTTATTCCTATGGATTTTTATCAAGAACCAATTCCAATATTGAATGTTTTAGGTGAAGGGTATGGTTTTCCCGCTGTGATGGAATGTGGTTTCATTTTTATTTAAAAAGGTAACCCATGCAGAATGGGATGGACTCACTCATAAAAGGGTACACCTAGTTACTCATTAGTTGGTTGGCATGTCCATTGGTGTAGTAGATGTTTTGATTTACTATTTTCCTATAGTGGTGGCGGAGTATGAGGAGGTATTACCAGAAGACGTTATGGAATTACCTCTTTACTAGGGGATAGATCACTAAATTGATTTATCCCAAGGTACGTCATGGATATCCACTCCAGCATATTTGACGGCTCCCAGAGTGCTTGATGAGCTAAGGCTGTAGTGGGTGGAATTGAAAAAGATGGGCTTCATGAGACCTAGGGTGTCACCCTAGTAATCCCAATTTTTTTTCAAAATGGAATTTCAGATCCTGAGGATGTGTTTGGAATACTGGTTCTTGAACAAGGTGAACGTGAAGGACAAGTATCACTATCAAGGATCAATGACCTCTTCGAATAATTGAGTAGGGAACAATGGTTCTTAAAGGATGACCTTCGATCAGACTATTATCAGCTGTGATAATGAGATAAGGATATACTGAATATGGCCTTTAGTAGTCTCCAAATTCACTTTGAGTATGTGGTGATGCCTATTGGTCCAATTAACACCCCAACAGTGTTCATGGGACTCATGTACCATATATTCCCACCTTTCTGAGATCGGTTTGTGGTAGTCTTCATCAACGATATCCTTGTGTGATCATAATATGAGGAGGAGAACACTAGAAACATAAGTATGATTTTGGATTTACTCTCAAATAAATGGCTTAATGGGAAACTCTCAAACTTCATGATCAGATTCAGGTGGTCCACTTTATAGGACATGATAACATATCAAATGCAGTGGTTTGGACCGGACTATGTTTGAGGAAGTGTTTGCATTGAATCGACCAAAAAGCATGTCAAACAGGCAGAGCATCGTTTGGATAGTTGACTATTACCAGACATTCATACCTAATTTCACCACGGTATTAGCACAGATGACATCTTTGACTCGATAGGGGCATCCTTTCATACGGAAAAATAAGTGGAAGAAATATTTTTAGTAGTTGTGGAATATTTTTATGAGTTCCGTGATCATGGGATTTTCAGAGGAGGGTTTAATGAATATTGTGACTTGTGATACATTGTGGACCCCTATTGGTATTGTCCTGATGTAGTGGAAATATATGATTTCCTGAGGTTCACGCCAGTTGATGACACATGAGAAAAACTATATAAACCATGAACCCAAGTTAGCAGTAGTAGTGTTTGGCAATACTACCAGATAGTAGAGAGGGTTATTATCTAATCTGATCACAATAGTATAATGAACCGTGCTTTAAATACATTTTTATTACTGAAAAATTTAAGCATACTTATTAAAACATATAGAAAACCTATGATAGGACTGTATAGGTATAGTGTCTTTAGAAACTGGGAAATATAAATAACTAGTTCATATATCATCTATATTTCTACCATTTATTTCATCATATATAGATACCCTTTTGGAATATAATACTTAATACACTTCTTCCAAGCCTAGGGAAGAGAAAACATTCAAAGTGTGGTCTCAAATGCTCAGTAAGGGAAAACAAAGGAAATATCAACCATATCATATTCATAAGAATATAACATTTTGAAAATCTTATCCTGCAAAAGATATCATAATATAATGACATGGGATTAATCATAGTAGTGAAATGTAATCCCAATATTAATAAAATAAGACATGATACTTTTTGGAATACACACATAATCATTTAAAATCATTTCATATTATCCAAGACTCATTTCCAAGACCATCATAGCGGAAAATGTCCATTACTGAACTAAGTTTACTCCTCGTTCCAGTCCTGTATCACTAAACAGGATTAACTTTCCATTCCATCCATGTCTATCTCATGAGATATAAATATTTTCCCAAAGCATTGGATGAAGATATAGGTCCCACCCATCTCATAATTAAACCATTTTTATGTGTTCCAAAAAATTATAAATCATACATCACAGCATAACCCATGTAACAAAAATGGGATTCATATACATTATGCCATCATAACATAATCCATATAAGATAAAAATACTTCATAAAACAATTTCCATCGTAAAAAAATAAAATCAATGTAATAATTGGTAAATAAATAGAAATCTATATTATCATAGATGGAAAACAATTTTTAAAAAACACATAAACTCCTTTCTTGAGGAAAATATCCTTTCAACTTCAATAATATTTTTCCTTTCTTGACATGTCATACAATTTTAAACTAAAAGATGTTAATTGAAAATAAACTTGAAAACCTGTAAATGAAGATTTATGGAAATAATGTTCTATGAAATATTAAAAATCCATTCTTGCTGTATAAGTTTAAAAAAACATTCTTCTCATACTTTGGACAGAAAGTCAAAATGTGTCTCGTACTGAAAACTAAAAAAGATTCCCTTCATATCTTCTACTAAAAATTCACCAATAGGTAAAATTGTATTTAAAAAATTGTAGGAGTATATAACTAATATTTTATATTGGGGAAACATGGATGTGGATGATAAATATTCCATAGTAGATTCTGAAGTATAAACAATCTCAGATAAAAATGAGATTGCGAGATTTTCTATTACCTTATGTCTGATATGCTCTGTACGTATCTGAACATCCTGTATAATGATTAAAATAATGTCATTGACTTATTAAAGAATCATATACATTCTTATTATATCATATATGGTCATATTATTATCTCTTTATTAGTAATATTTCATTGCTACTTGTTATTCGGGTGTTCATTACTTTATGTTCTTATGCATGTTTTGTCGATCAAATGTTTATTCTTATTTTTAGGTTATAGCTACATCATTTACAGAATGGTATTACGTCATTTATAGACTGGTATTAGTATAATATATATCTGATTTATGAATTCAATTATTTTATATAATCATGGTTTAATGAAGATCATGTAGAATGAAAAACATTGCACCATGGAGACGGTTAGTCGTACGTATGCACGGGAAACGATATTGTTCCCATAATTATTGAATGATATTGGAGTGAATGATAGAATATCTCAGAATTGGTATCATGTTATAATAATCGTATATAGTTATTCTTTACTCCATTATACCCATCTAAATATGATGGTGGTGGAAAACAGATTACACCACGGTGTGTAGACGGTATTCCATACGTACACATGCGCGATGATTTCGTTTTCCATAGGATTGATAGAAAGTGAGATATGGTTGTTTCATATTTATAAGAACATATTAGTATATGATTGATACTTATGTTATGTATTTATAATGAGAAAAATAAATAAGAAAACATAGAAGAAGAAATAAATTTGAATGAATCACTAATGGATATTACATCTTCTTCGACACGCCTATTCTAAACATCCTATTAGGGCACTAAAGTTAGTTTTTTAAGAAGCCTAGGACCTATAATATGTTTCTAGGGAAGTCGAGAAGTGAAATGGACTGGGTTTCACCGATATTGAAAAGTCAAAATATATGGAGGAGGGGAGGGAGGATGTGCCCTTTTATAAGAGAGGATAAGGGCACTCTAGGAAACCTCTAAAATATTATTTTATAATAAATTCAAAACCCACTTAAAAACCTCCAAAAATGACTCAAATCCAAAATTATAGGATATGGTTTTGTAATATCATCAACCAATTAGATTTATAAATGTTGGGAATTTTTTTTAAACCTTATAAACTTGATTTATTCTTATTTAATCTATTTAATTTTATTTGTGGTCATAATATCATAAATTTTAAATTGTTATAAATAATTATTTATGTGTCGTTAATTAAACATAATTTGATACGTTATAACATTTTAGACCATATAAATTTCAATTTTTAATTTTTAATTATTTTTGTGATTTTTAAACAATTTTATAATATGTTATTTTTATAAAATAACAATAGTGTCAATTTTCACACTATCCATTTATTATTAATTTAAATAAAATCCAAACACAGGATATATTCAAACCAAAATATTTAATAGATTTCTAACATGTCATATTTGTCTATAAAATTTGTGGAGAACATTAATTAGTTCATATAGTATTTATTTAAATATTTTTAAAACCATTTATATGATATTTCAATTGATAATGTAATTTATACATTACTATTGTCTCATCATTAATTATAATTATTCAATCCCTAAAAATTCTAAATAAATTCTCATGATGTAGATAATTTTATTATATTTTTGGAGAGTATTTATATTTTAAGTTTAAGGAGGTTTATCAAAAAATTAAAATTATTATACTTATAAGATATAAGAGAGTGACATGTTGTCATTTTATTTGGTTTTAATAATAATTATATCATTTTCATTGTCATAAGTACATAAAATGAATCCATTCCGACCCATAAGTGATATGGGTCAATTTTTTTCATCCAATAGATTTTTTTTGTACGTCTTAGGGTAATTTTATAATCTTATTTTTACCCTTAATTACCCAATTTATCATTAATTGTAGTAAATAAAAGTTACTATAGTTACTATTCATAATATCAAAAAAATGTAACCTATTAACAAAATATAGAAGCAATGAATCCAAATATGGAATCTATTTTTCAAAATTAAAAACATAGATGTTTTAGTAGTTAATTTAAAATTTATCCCGTTGTTAAGAAAAAGCATTTTTAAATTTTAAAACATTGTCAAAGATTAAAAAGTTTTTATCTATGGATTCAATGTAAAATTACGGATAATGTAATTAATTATATAAAATGGTAGAAATTTATTATATTTATACTTCAAAAAAATTAATTTTTTTCTTTTAACAATATAAATAATCTTGATGAAAGAAGTTGTTTTTAAGAAAAAGTTAGCATATTTTTACTATTTATAAGAATATGAAAGTTATCAAAAAATTATCAATAATTTATCAAATTTAAATTCTTATATCAAAATTCAAATGAAGAAGTTTATTTTGTAAAATTGAACTTATTAACATGTCAAAAATTATATTTAAAATCAGACCGGCTTTAAAAGGCGGTAAAACTGCATTTTTTGAAAAATAATTCTTTTATCGAAAAATTTATTTTGTTTTCATATATCATTATTGAGAATGTTTAAGATGAATCATAATGTTATTAAATTCAAAATTTGGTTAATACTATTTATAACGGCTAGTTCCTAATACTATAGTAATATATCATTGTTTAGTGAAACTCAGTATTGCATACAACACAAGCTATCGAGCATGGTTGCCCTTGCGTGTAACGCAAGCCAAGCCAGTGTTGTGTGTAGTGAAAGATTCCTTTGGTGTTGCGTATAACATAAGACAGAAATATATATATATATATATATATATATATTTCTCATAAAATCTTAGGGTGTTACAAATAGTCTCAAGTATATATTCTCTTAGAAGGATATACACATGAGATAGAGGCAATGGTAGGAGTTCCACCATGACAATGACCTTGGCATTGTCTATACTTCTGGGATGGGGAAAAACGTGGAAGATTATCTCAACAGGCTACCTAGAACACAGTTTTTGAATGATCAATGAGATTAGTTTTCCATATTATATTTATCCTTAGTGTATGGAGTTGGATCATTATAACTATTGTCGATAGTTGTTACCTCTACACTCTAACATCATATTATGGAGGTAATGTTTGGGGAACCGACTATGAGACCATGAATGATTATATGTCCATGATGCATTATAATGATGGATATTCACAATTTTGGAAACATTCAATCTTTTTAGGGGAAAAATTATAGTACTAGGGGTGTTTATAGGGGTGGTTATGATAGAGTTTCTTATGTCCAATTTGGTTGTATAGCCAAGTGTGGAGAAGATGTACTAAGACATCCGATGTCAGTTTTGGTGGGTATGAATGAAGAAGGGAGTTGTGGAGTTCATTTCTCAATGACTTACTTATTTTCAAGTGAGTCCTGATAAATAGGTTCTAATGGGTTTAGTTCAACCCCTTGAGGTGCCATAATAGAAGTTGGATGGGATATCAAGGGACTTTGAGACCATTTTAGCATATATGTCTAGGGGAAATGATTCAATCATGGTGATCATTAACCGAATTACCATTTAAAACCACATATTTAATATCTGTTAGTATAGTTCTGTATAGAACATGGGACGCCTCTACTTGCAGTAGATATTTTGACTCCATGGAGATCTATCGATGATAATTTGAAAAACTAATACTTGTTTTACTTCACGGGTGTGCTGGGGATTACATGAGATGTTTGGGTTCATGTTATACTTGAGCACAAAATTTCAACTACAGAAGCATATCCAGAGAGAGTAGAATATTCAGGTTCCAGAGGATAGGCTATGGGATTGCATGTTTGACATAAGATCTAGTAGGAAGGATTACATACCAATGGTGTTGTTTGCATGAAAAAACTACTACCATTACACTATTTGTATGAAACCATTTGAGTATTTTTATAGGTGACCCTATAGGTCAGCACATTTTCTGACTAACCTTGTAGAGTCAACACTTATGGGTCTAGAGTTGGTGTGAGATACTATAGAGAAGGTACAGATCTTCCAAGAGTGGATGAAAACTACCAAGAGCCATCATAAGTCTTATTCTAACATGCGGTAAAGGCCTTTGGAGTTCATGTATGAATAACATGTATTCCATTGGGTTTCGAATCGATGGGTATTGTAGAGATTACGATGGGTGGAATGTTATCTTTGAGGTTATTATCCCTTTTCAGATACCTCTAAGAGCTGGTGAGTTGGAGGACTTCATAGCTCTACCCCTGATGTTATACCGTGTACATGATGTCTTTTATGTGTTTTACCCTAAGAGGTACGTGCATGACCCATCACACGTCATCAACTGGGGTGACCATCATATCAAGGAAAGATAGAATTTTGCTGAGTACCCATTAGAGATCAGGGATTTGAATGAGTAGATCCTTCAAGGGTGAGTGATTCCTTTTGTTAGTGTCTATTTATCCTATGGGAATCACCAAGAGATCACTAGGGAGGGGGAGTCTCAAATACATTCTCAATACCAAAATATATTTTAGTAGCCTTTATTTTGGATTTCATGGGAAGTAGATCCCCAAGGGGTGGAGAATGTAATGTCTCTTATTTTCTATATATTATTTATAAATATTCTATGGACTAAAATTTTAAACATGTTTTGAGATGGTCCGTGACTATGTGGCCAGGTGTTATTGAAATAAAGGATATAAATATATTAAAATTATAATATCACTAGTGCTTATTTTTCTCATAAAAGTTAAATAACGCCAAAATAGATTCCTGGAATAGAAACCTGAGGGCACCACTGAGTTCAGAGTATTGTATTTTCCAAAGTATTTTAATAACAATACTATATTTGGGTCTTTTATGGAGAAAATAAAATAGGTTGTGATTGTAATTAAATAATTTGAATAAAAATTATATTTAAGACAAAAAAATTTACATTAAAAATATCATTATGTAGAAATTTTAGGGTTATCCACATAACCCTAGGAACACTAGATAATCACTAGGGAGGGCTTTGGAGATGCATCTCTAGCTAATGTCGATAGAGTCACAAATCGATGATCAAAAAACTACATTCATGAAGGATCTCACCAGTGATGATGATGTAGAGACCAATCACCATTAGTGATCGATCCCAATTAATGATAGGATGCATTATTTTTTATTTTATTTCCTCGTTATGAAATTCATGATGAACATAGAAAAAAATAATAACCAGTTGATCCATGGTTAATCAATCATTATGGGATGGGTAATACATTTTTTGATAATCATTTCATGATTATTGATAATTAATTTTGATTTTTTATCAATATTAAAGGAATAGATCGAGGCTATATTGAAAAATGGTTGAGGTTCATTCCTTGGATTTGTTTCCGGTGTTTTTTATCCAATATATTTTATGTTTCTTCTTCATTCTTCAACAATTTTATAAAAGAATGATCATTGTGAGTTTTTTTTCAATGCTCTGAAATTGAATATCCAACCATGTGATGACCTAATGGAATTGAGGAAGTGATGGTTTGGGAAAAATCAATGTGAATAAGAATAAAATGTTCTTCAAGCAGTTTGCATCCGAATCGATTTAAATGTTTTTTTCATGCTGATTGATGTTTGAAAACACATCAATTGTGTATTACTATAATGAAATGACCTTAGACCTAGTGTTTCCAGGAGAATATATCATTTCAATGAGATCTAAATCATCGGCTATGGTGCGTGGAGGGAGAACATGAGTTTATTGAAAAACACAATGAACATGATGTGTAACCCAAGGATACACAATGTGAGCTCCCGCTGAGTAGTTGATAGCATACTGGCAGATTGTTAAATGTCTCAAGGCATGTTACCCCATTCACATGGTTTATAGTCCCTTCCCAAAGACTAACGGTGTATCTTGAGAGATACATAGTAATTGGGTGGAGTACACTGGTTTCGTACACAGCATGTACCCCCTACAAGACTTGGACTAGAACATGTATATGGACAACATGGAGTACTTGTACATGGGAAGTGATTTAAGGATTGAAAGTGTGTGACAGAACACTTCTGGAGTACACTGGTAGACCACATATGGAAGGACACGATGTGTGACTTCTTCTACATGACCTACACCTATCTTCGACATGACACAGTATGGAAGGAAAGGGCCCATTGTATAGATGCAGTACTGAGCGTCAAGGAACATAATTTGTGACCCTAATACATGCCATTTATCCCTTTATTTATGTCTTGATTCTTTTATCCTCTGTTTCATGGAAAACATTACATAGTTTCTGTTCCCTTCTCGCCTCCTGGATGGTAAGTATGAATCATTTCCTACTCACTGGACTATGATCCCTTCATCTGTATGTCTTTGATAAGGGTTTTGGAATACGCCCCCCACTCCCAAGAGGGTTGGAGAAGTATCCTTTATTAATTATTCATGCCCTAGGATGATCCTTCGGAATTGATGTGACCAACTTCACCAAGCATTGATCTTATACATATTAGGTTAATCCATATTGAGCTATTAGTATCATCTCATGGCCATAGATATGATCCTCATATATAGTTTCAAATTTTATTCTGATCTATTAGTGTACATATCTTATAACAGTGTGAGATGAATAATACTTCTCATATGGTCACCTTTAGCTCCACCAGACTCAGGATTGTGTTCTACTGAATGACTGCTTCTTTGAAAACATCGAGCTGGATCCCTATTATGGTTATCTGATACATCTGACTTACCCCTATTCAGAATATGTTGGATTGAATATATCTGGATATTAATTTTATATGTGTTGTAGGATTATACTATAGAGAGACGATTGTACTATCCTTTGTGTATTTCTTTGTGGTATTATGTTGTCCTACTGAGTATTGTTTTACTCACTGATGCACAAGCATTACCCACACATGCCATTTCTTGTGTAGAAGTGCGACCTTTTGATGGAGTCCTAGGAAGACCAGCACTAGATGGTTCCTTATGATATCAAGAATGCCAACGTGTTCCTATGACTATACAAAATAGTCCCAAAACCACTATTTACAGGTTTGACTAGTGGTTACAGATGTATTTTTGGTGGGATTTTAATCTTCCCAGTTTACATAATGGCACATTAATTTCCTGTGGTACATTAGTTATGATATAGTGGTATTCATGCATTTGGATCATACATTTTATCAATTAGTGTGTTTTGAGATATTTCCTTGCATACAGTTACATAGGAAATTACTACCATGTTATTGATATTCCTACTTGAAGGTAGTCACATAGCCCAGGCCTATTAGAGGCGGGATTTGAGAGTTGTGGAACAGGCCCCATGAGGATGGGTCATAACAGTTGTTTACAAAATATTTAACTTATAATCATATTTTAAAATAGTTATTTTTTAATTTAAAATAAAATGATTCATAATTTCATGTCATTCAAAAATGGATATTTATCATATTTTCAATTTTTTTAACTATTGATATATAAAATGTACATTTTGATTCTATTTTAGAATCCACAATGATCCATGTATTACATTGGGGCTTTTTTAACCATCATCAAGATTCTATATCTTTATATATTTTGGACTATTCATGGATTATTATTCATGAATCCCATCTATTTTATATGGGTTAATTAAGAGATGTTTAAAGTTTTAATGTTTTCATGTTCTAATGGAACACACACACAAAAACAGATATATATATATATATATATATATATATATATATATATATATAACGATTATGATATGAGTAGGTTCTAAATAACCCTAATACAGTTTTGGTTGACAAAAACCCCTCTAACACGTTTGTTAGAAGTTAATATCTCATTATTTATGTATATGTGATTTCAGTTATGTTTTACTACTAATCCTGTGAGTAATCATGGACACATGAATGAGTGGGAGTGAAATGTTTGTCAATAATGAATGGGTGATAGTAGTGACTCACAATGGAATGGTTTTATGTTATGAATCACATAGTCGTGGTTGTGATTGGTGACTCGTGAAGGAATGGCTATAAGTAGTGTCTCATAAAGGTGATGATTCTCTATGGTTTTTTTTCATTTTTCAATAAATTGTGAACATACATGAATTTTTCGTAGCATAAAGGGTATAAATTCATGTATTTATTCATAAAAATTATTTATGGACATGTTTGGATTTGTGTAAAAATCAAATGGGTGTGTATACTTGTATTTCATCACAACATACTAGGTGGAAATGTAAGGATTTCCCTAAACAAAAAATGTTGACATTCTTGGATTTTTTCACACCCATAGAGGATAAAAATATAGGGACTTATTATTATAAATTTCATGTTGGACATGGTTAGATTTTATAAAAAATAATTTTTTTGACATAATATTATTTAGTTATATATTATTGGGTGGAAATTATTCGATTTATTCACAACCATAAAGGGATTAAATAAATTTATTGTTTTCTATCATGATGGGAGACCATGATTTTTGGTTTACAAAAAAAATTATGTTTTTATGTGATTATTTTGTGTGTCTTTGTTATACATCATGGATCAGTATTAGATTCCCATTTTTAATCACTTTAATGCCATGTAATATTTTTTTCATTTGATTTTATATGTAATTATATAATTCCTTTTAAAAATTGATTATTATTCCATGTCCTTTTCCATATATATTTCGATCATCCTCATTATTTATTATATATTTGTATTCATACCCCTAATAGCATGTTTATTAGTTTTCCCTTACTATAAAATTGAGTCCACTCATTTCTTATGTTTTTTTGCCTAGTTTATATAAATGAGTATATCTAATGATAATTTTAAAAAGGAGTAATCAGATATTATATTACATAGAAATGCATCATAAATAAGTTTCTTATATAGAAATTCATCAACAAAACTAAACCTTCAATTCATATGGTTATGTGATTACAGTGGGATATAATGTTTAAATTATTAAATTTATGTAATTTTAGTTTTAAAAAAATCACATGGAATTAATGACAGTTGTAAATTATATGTTTTTTTCAATGGACTTGGTAGTGTAGGTAATGAGAATCTTATTTGGTATTAGACAAGTGATTAGTTATTTTTGATAATTCTTGTAGTTATTTGTAGGAAAATTTTAATTATTTTTAGGAATCAGTATGAGAGAAAATTATTGATAGCCCTAAGGATAAGTTTATGTATTCAAAAATATAATAAATTTTTGGTAACATAGATATTTTGTTATTTCCTTACGATTGCATTCATGTTTGGATGATAAAATGTCAACATAAGAGAGGCACATATTCCCCTAGTGGTAATTACAATGAAAAATGCTTGTTGATTTTTAGGATTTTATTCACTCGATAAATGTGGTGTGATTCAAATACTCCATAACTTACTATATACTGTTAAGATATATAATTTTTTCAATCACATTCACTTTTATTACCATTTTTATGAATTTATTATGTTAATTAATTGTGATAAAATGTTTGAGAAAACCCATCATAATGAGTCCATGATTAAATGAAGAGTGATTTAAAACTAATATAAATATAGAATAATGTAATGTTAAAAATGAGTAAGACTTTCTTAGTTTAAATATTATTTTAATTAACATAAAATTGTTTTATTTTGGTGATAATAGTTTATAACTCATGTAAAATCATTTTTGTTTTAAATGGATGAATCCTAGTGGAACCATGTTAAAAATGGATAACATGAGAAATGTAAATATTATACATATTTAAAACTAAATGGGATAATATCTAGAGAGAAATATCATATGGTTATTCCAAAAAAGGTTTCAAAATTTATTATTAAAAATAAGAAATTATTTCATTTTCTATTCACACTGAACAACACTTGATGTTTAAAAGGTATTTTTTGTAAATGTATATTCTATAAATTAAATTATTTAAATTAAATTATAATATTATCATTTTTGAGAAAATATATATATATTATTTTTATAATAGATTTAGGTTTATATAAAAACATTATTATAGGGGTTATGTTATATTTTTAATAAAATATATATTACTTTGGTATAAAATAATTACAATGACAAAAAAATAATAAAATGTAAAAAGATATTGTTAATATATATGGTAAAAATTTAAATCATGTGTTAAAATTAATATCAGTTTCTTGATAAAAAATTTATCAATCCAAAATTATCATTTTTTTATTTTTTTGATCCAACAACCCATGAATATTTTTATTTTATCTCTAAAAACATTGGGTGTTTACAAAAGCTCAATTTTCTTCTCATATAAAAGGATATAACTTACAAAAAATATAACTTAATAAAAAACGTTTTATATCAATAAAAAATATAAACAAGTATACATTAAATTATATCCCTATATCTTTAATTCATTTTTTTGTTCCAAAATAGTTTGATAAGGTTCTATATGTTATTACCCAATGGAGAACATTTAATGGAAGTGGTAATGTTCTCAACTGAGCTCGCTTAATTCCATTTTTCCACTACACCTAAAATATACTCCACAATTAAATGTATAGTAACATAAATGTTACTAATATAATGAAATGTCATTTTTTTAATGGAATAGTAATTTTCTTTCTTCCTAAAAAATAACTAAAAAATGATAATGTCATCTTGTACACATGCAGCTACTGCCTCCATGGATGACATGGTTTATTTTTCATTACCACCACAGGGAACTATTTTTAAAAAACTATTTAAAAGATAAAATTTGGTATTTATAACATTATTAAGAATATGAAAATTTAAACCATACACTATCTTTCTCCCAATATATGGAAAATGATGGCATCACCCCAACGTACATGTAAACTATCACCTACATGAATGTGACAAAATGTATTTTTCACTCTATTTAATTCATATGTGTAAAAAAAACTTATATCCTATTTATAAGCTATAAAACCTATGAATATATTCATTATTATTTTTTAATAATAATTATATTCTATATTAATAACTTTTTTCATCATACTCACCCATATATTACAATTTGTTTTTGTTTAAGTTGGCTTAACCCCCGATTTGAATAATGGGATAAATTCCAATAATTTTTAAATCGGGAAATATATATACATTTCATATTGGAAAACAATAAAAATCATTTTTGGTTTCTACAGTTGTAATATAAACATCCAGTGTGTTATTAAGATACCACCCTTTATTCATGAAAATTTCATAAAAATAATTATCATTGAATCCATTATCAAGAATCAAAACTGAAATACATATAAAATGAAATTAGAACATGATAAAATATTATATATCATCAATTAATGTATCTATAATGGGAATGGATTAATGAAAAATGAATCTACAAAAAAGGGTTAAATCGCCATTATATAACTTGTATTCAAAGATAATAACATCTAATAATGAAAATAAATTATAACTAACTAATATATATCTAATGAATGAATATAAAGGAAGTTTAAAAAAGATTATATGTATGAATAATGTTTAGACTTGGGTAATTAAAAATTATTTTTTGGTATATAGTTTGTTATTGAATGTTCGACCAAGAATGATTTAATATATATTTTTTACCTATCAAATTTTCATCAGAGAGATAAGATGTGTATTCAAATATTTTTTCCCTTTTATGCTGTCTATATTGGATATAGATTTACCTAATAAATTTCTTCAATAAAATATATGGAATTTTAAAATCCATCTCATTTTCTACAACTTATGTTAGTTACTTCAAAATATAATGACCATGTAAAAGTTTTTAATAAATCAAACCCCATTTCAGTGATTAATAATGTTTCATTTAAACTTATAACTACTATGATAGGTTTATTAAACCTGAATATTTTATGTTTAACATTATCTTCATATCTAGGTAAATGATACAATTTTTTAAATATTCGTTCTTCATTAATTTCCTCCCTACAACATTATGATATATGAAATAATAATACGTATCATTCCCATGTAATCTCTCTGTTTTCTATTTCAATTATTTCTATTCCATCCAATTTTTTCCATATTTTTTTGAAACTCAATTTTAATTTGAATCTAATTATTATGAAATTTACCTTTTCACATACAAATTGGTTGTTTTATTATCATATTTTTGATGTTTTATTGTTTATTTAATGTTATTTTTTATTAATGATTACAATTGTTTGTAATTTCATTAATATATACATTATCTTATGGTGCATATTTCTTCTAAAAACCATTATATTATTTTCAAGGATACATTATTGAATATTATTTTTATAAATAATAGTTATTAATAGTTTTCATTTCACATTTATGGAAATATATTCTGAATGTGAATTTTAAATCTTGTTTTATGAGCATGAATTTGTTTTTCTAAAAACTATTTTATGAAATCACTCATTGTATAAGAATTCTTCATTATGAAAATTCTATTTCATGTCCTATTATTTTTTTTAATTTTTTAAATATTTTTTTAAAAAATATAATGAAATATGATTTAATTTTTTTAAAGGGAATGTTTAATTTTTATATGGAATTATTGATTTTAAACGAGATTTTAATATCTTTAGTTCTTATGATATAATTTATCTGTTTTTATTTGTCTTTGTAATGATTATTTTTTAAAACTTATTTCTCATATAAATTTATTTTTTAAAATTTAATTTTCTGGTTTCATGGGAAATTTTTTATTAATCTATATGTGTTTTAATTTATTGGATATATTTTTAAAGAGTTTTTAGGCCATTAAAAATGGTTATTTACTATAATGTAAATGTTTACTTATCCAATGATAATGAAAATGTTTTTTTTCATATATTTCTACATAAATAAAAATAAATATGTTATATTATATATTTTTATTTAACCTATAATAACTTTTATTTATCTTTATGTAATTTTTAATGTTCTAATAATTTTTTTCATGCATACTAAAACTTTTTAATGGGATTATTAAATGATATTTACTATACATATGCTTTCACATTATAATTAATCATATATATATGTTGGATTTTTTTTTTGAAGTGATAGGTGTGATAAATCCATTTGAAAATTTTAGTCTATTAAGGCCCTCCAATCCATTTTTTTTAAGTACACTTCTCATGAATTATGTATTTATGGATGCAATTAGGTATTCATAAAAAACGTGTGTTTGTATAGTGAATCATGATGGTTTGGGTGTTATATTTAAATCATGAATGTTTTGGTGTGAGTAATATGTGAATAATGTTTTGGTGTAATTGATGATTCAGGAAGGTGATGATACATGTTTCTCCTGTTAGTCCATATTTATATAAAGGGTTCATGCAAGGATTTGTTCCAAATTTAATGGGTGTACATACATGTACTTGATCAATAAATAAAGGGTTGAAATGCTTTAATTTATTAATACACTTACATGGTAGATACAGATGGTTGTTTTCACAACAAAAATGGTGGAAATGAATTCACTTATTCACAAACATAAAAGGATCAAAACTGTTTCATAAATATAATTGGTGTAAAAAATAAATTTCTTTCATTACATATATGGTAGACATGCATATTATTTTCACAAAAATAAAGGGTTAATATAAGTTCATTATTTACCATCTTATGCAGTGGAAATTATTGGATTTGTTCTCAAACGTAAAGGATGAAATATATAGATTTTTTTAAAACATAAAGCGATAATATGATTGGGATTCATCAAAAAATTATTTTTATTTTACTATGTTATGTGTATATGTTATTCTTCATGGGGTATGATTAGAAAATATTGATTTCTTATTCTTATTCCCTAGTATATAATTGTTCATTTGAGTTTCTATAGCCTTTTATCATCCCATTCAAAAATTATTATTATTTTATTTTCTAGTTAATAATATGTTTATACCATAATCATGCATTATATTATTTTTATAGTAATACCCATGATGACATTTTTACGTGTTTCCTTTACCACAGGTTTGAGCTCACCCCTTTTATATGATTATGTTCCCTATATTATGAAGGGTAGTATAACTTATGCAATGTTTGAATAGAATTCTAGTAAAGTATGATTATGGATAAATGTATCATAAATATGTTTATTACATATCTAATCATCAAAGACATGAATCGTTCCATTATTAGGATTATGTGATTATTGTGTGATGTGATGTAAAAATTATTAAAATATTTCTATTATTTTTTTAGACATCACACTTGGAATCAAAACCAATTGTAAATTATATTTTTTAGCAATAGTCGTTGTAGTGTTGGATTATAACAGATCAATTAGTATTAGAAAATAGTTTAATAATTTTTGAGGATTAGTTAAGTTATTTTTTGGGATTATTGTAGTTATTTTTATAGATTATAATTATTTAACATAATTGAAAATGCTAATTATAAGTCTATGTATAATGAAACATCTTATTTTTTTGGTGAATTAGATATTTTATTGTTTCCTATAAATAATATCCCTGACTGGATACTGTCATATGAATTTGGATGGGGTTAAAATACACATTAGGGTAAGTACCAATAAAAATCATTGTGGAGTAATATCTTTATCTTCACATGGTATACGATGAGTGGGACTAAATATGTACACCTATATATATGCTACTAAGGGAAATTATTTGGTAAATTGTATTCTATTTTTAATTCATTTTGAAGGATTTATCATGATAAGTAAATAGGATAAAATGTTATTTGAAAACCAAAACTAAAAAATATAATATTAAACAATGTGTTATTTATAAATGATTTTTTTGACAAATATGATGGAAATAATAAGCCAGCCATTTTGTAGTTTAGTATTCAATTTAATTATCATAAAATAATTTTCTTATTGTTGAAATTTTTTATAAGTCCTGTCAATATTTTTTTGTTTTGGTAATGGTTGAAGCCGAAAGGAACAATGTTAACAATGAATTACATGAAAAATGAAAATATTATTCCTAGTATAAACTTTATAGGACAATATCTAGAATGTGAAATTATATGATCACATCATTTTCTAAGTATGTTGTTATTTAATTTTCGAGTTCATTTTTTTATTAGAAAATGGTAAATTGTTTTTTGGTATTTTATAGTTGGATATATAAGGAAATAATAAACATATGAGGTTTTTAACTATAAGACAATTTTGTGGAATAAAATTTCAATGTATAACATAAATTATCAAATTATATAATAAATAGTCCTCAACAAACCCATTCAGTTTGAGCATACACTGTGAAAGGGGAATTTACATCATAAATTCACAATTCAAATTGGAAATAACATGTAACCTATAAAAAATTGTTTAATTTTCTTTCATTAAACATATTATTTTAAATTTATTTATTCATCCTCCTCCCATATTTCTCATCAATTGCATCATTTATTTGGATAACTGTCCTCCTCCTCAGACAAGGAATTAAAGGATTTTCTTAATTAGATCTTAGAATCTACTATTAGTCATCATGTTAGATCCCTCTCGATCAATTTATGTTTCCAATTTCTTATTTTATCATTTTATTTATCCATATATTTTTTCATGCAGGAATATATGCCATATTTTCAATTAATTTTTATTGATTGAGATTTTCACCACTCTAGTTATAATTTTATGATGATATTAGTTGAGGCATTATTTACCCATTGAAAAAAAGGTGGTCTGGAAATTTTCCTAAAATATGTAGTATCTGTAAAGTGTTTTTTTGTTTTACATAACGGACCTACCAGAAATCACCTCTAAAATGAAAATTTAAATTTAATTAAATTTTTAGACCTTGTGAATATGATCTCATAGTCCTATGAAATTTCTCTAGGTTTTCAACCATTACTATAATCACCATGTTTAGTATGTTTACTAAATATGATGACACATTATAAATTCTAATGACTGAACCACCTCTTATGAGGGTTTGGTATTGTTTTAAAAATGATTTGGTTAAATATTTTATGTAAAATGTGAATGGTAATACAAAATATTTTGGAACATGGTGAATCATGAATTATTCCCATGAATAAATGATAATTAAATAACGAGGTAATGTTATTAATAATTCATTTTTTAGTGGTTACATGTATAAACATACTTAATTCTATTAGTTTGACAATTATATATTGTAATAGGTCGTCATATCTTGGTAAAATGTTTCATTACTGAATAAAGTTATCATTGAAAACCCCAAAGATGCCACCAATTTAGGGATGATTTTCCAATGTATTAATGCCTCACCTGGACATGGTGACTATATTAAATTAATTCTTAGCTGGATATGGATCCATGGAATCATTGGTAATCTTTTCTTCATATTTATAATGCCTTGGATTAGCTCGTAGTATTTTTATTGACTTCCTATGATTGGAACCTCAATGAATGAGGTCATTGGGCTGATATCATGTCTAGATCAAGGCCTCTACATACATGTTCCTCTATCTCAAAACCATTATTAGTATTGGAGTAAAATTTAGAGTGCTCACCCCATGATTTAACTAATCCACGAGTTACCAACGTCACCATTATATATATATATGAGTTATAATTACCCTGTTATGGTTGTGAAATTTAAACTTATGAAATTATACATGGGTTCCTAGGTTACTTTGGTCTTGGAAAACAAATTACATAGGTACACATTTGATGAAATATACTGATAGACATTCTGTCTTAGGCCAAAGTAGGTAGTGTCATATGTGTGTTCCCTATGATATTTAGCTAGCTAGTTTTATGTAACTTTACAGTTTACATTTATCATTATACATGAATACTATTTCAAAATATATTCAATGGAAGGATAGTATTTGATTCTGTTTGTCTTGTCCAACATAGTTTTACTCATTCCTTGTTCGGGCCATTGATTGGTTCTCAAAAAAACACCATATATTAGTGTCAAGGAAAAGGTAATCACCAAGAATTAGATATTTGATTTTATTTACTAAAATAGAATATGGGAGTAAATAATATAGATAGTGTTCTTGATGATATTGGAGTTTATAATTTGATATTTTTTCTATTTTTGGTTTCAGGTTTTATATGGTGTATGCTTATTGTCGTGTTACCCTTTGCTCCCCATTTTTTTGACACCATGCCACTATCATTATATATATGAAAATATAATCCTATTTGTCATTATCTAGATGATTTACTTCCAATTTTATTCTATTATATTTATATATTGGATTTATATGTTATTTTACTACTATGGTAAACTCTAATTATGATGGTGTAGTCTCCCCCCATATCACCTAACACCATCCCTATTTCTTTGTAGATAAATAAATATGATGAGGAGTTATAGATTCTATTACTCACATTATCTTATACTAATAATGAGTAAACTTTGACTGGGATGTCAAAAAGTTTTATAATTGGTGTTTTATTTTTAGTTTTACTATTTTGGGATGGAAGATAGGTGATTAGAAATATTTTGAATTTTCTAATGAGACCTTTCCTAGGAGTAGCTGATGAACATATAGGTAAATTACTAGTTTCTAGGGATGTAAATTATTGTTCTAGTTTTTTCCCCTATTACATTTATACTAACCTCAATATAGGATGTCACACATGATTTCTAGGATTTGTTATGATTATAGATTTTTCACCCTTGGGATAGAATGAAAAAGGATTTTATAGCTCATAAATTTTCCTATTCATTTATGAAATTAAATTCCATTCATATTCCATTACATGTGTACTCTAATTCTTGAATTTCATATATTTATAAAGGTTTTGGTTTGTGAATTTATTGACAAGTATAATTGTGTTTTAACAAATTATTTCATGGAAGGAGTATTTGTCACATAAACTGTATGCATAAAACTAATTTTTTTACCATAAATTTTAATGTTGAAACACTTTTCAACCATTCTTGGCATGAAAAAATTCATTTCCATTATTTCTATAAGATGAAAAAAGTTAATCATGTGGAATAAAATTTTAATTTATTACTTTTTTACTACTATAATGTGGATATAGTGATCTATCTAATCGATCCATCAAATTTGTTGTAGTTATATTATCAAAAAATATGTAAATGATTGGTTGTGGTTACCTGAAATAAAATTTGAATATTAAAATTTAGGGGACATTATAGATTAGGAATGGTAAATGCATACAATGGAACCATGATATATACCACTGCTAATTTTCATACGTTAAATAATTTTTTTTCGTAATTATATGGTGATTAAAATTCCATTTAAAGAGAATATTCCTCAATAACATTCAATTTACACTCCATATACTATAATCTTTGTTCTGAGACATAGAATTGTGACCCAAACAAAAATTATGAGTGGTTTTTTAGTGTTTTCATTGGTATTTCTTGGTAATATTTCAATTACAGTGTTCAGGTTATAAGAGTAGGTAATGGGGTAGAGAGTCTAATATAGAAAGGCTTGGTAGCTATCATATTCTTACTTCTATAATCAACTACAATATGAAATGACATTTTATGGTTTGAATTTGGATTTTTAGAAATATTCAACCATGGTGGCCTTCGTCGAAAATTGGGAGGGTGGTGGGGATCATGCACTAGAGGTGGTGGGACATGAATCACCATTGATACCACTTATATCATGATATAATTCACCGCCTATTAATCAAGGATTGGGTATAAATGATCATTTTATAGAGGGTTTACTATAATTAATATTTACTACACCAGGAGAGACCTAACCTACACAGTCCATTTTAGAGTTGAAATATGAATTCCAAAAACAATACCCTCCAAACGTTTCAGTGAAATACAATCCCCGATAAGGTATGTGATGCGTAAAGGATATTAGCAACATCATTGGTAACTATGGTACACCTTATATAAGAAGACTAACACTCATAACATCTATGCTTATATGTTCTTCAAAGAGGCATTGGGTTGTCTTGAGCAAGGAAAATATGTATCGTGATATTGTTTTTTAGGATTTGTAGACTAATATCTATCAATAACTTTTCCTAAAATAGTTGATATTCAATCACACTAGATATTTTCTAAACATGTATTAGGTATATTTATCCATTGTGGATAATTAATTTCATTTCCTACATCTCCAATATTTTTTATATCTTGTTATTAGGAAAAATCTATCCAAATATCAACGAATTTAAGATGGGATCAAGTATGCCATCTAATATTAGGTGAAAATCTTGTATTTAAATAATATATATGATATCTTAAATATTTGTTTTCACTTAGAACATCCTTAGAGAGATGTAAGTTGTGGGTCCGTGTAATTGTACACATTGATAGTGAAGTTGTTTAACCAATGTAATGACGTGTCACCTATAGTTTTCACATCAAGGTAGTGGAATCCAATGTTTCTTGACTGATAGTAGTGCAGTATTCCATTAGTATATAAGGTTATAACACATGATTCCCCTATTTAGTAATGGAACATTAGAGTATTGAATTTGTGGTAAAATGGGGCTTCTTTATAATTTTTGTAAGACCTTTCCTCCCTTGGCAACTAAGATGGGGTCTGTACCGACTCCAGTTTCTTGGATGGGATGAAAAACTTCAAGTAAGATACGTATCCATAGTATAACTATCCATTAAGATACAATGGTTGATTAGGTCGAGGAATACATTCTTCTGATATGTAAAAAAATAGTGTGGACCTAATCAAGGGGGTTAGACTATTTCTTAGGGTTGTAGATCAAGCTTGTTACATGCTATAGAATGAACACAGAAGGTGAAGAGTTCAAGACTTTCTATAGTGTGAGGCACGGTCTTATTATCCGCTACGTTGATTTCTGATTTTTTTGAATCTTTTTTCTTCCAAACATTTTTATCTATGAATATTATAGTATGTTATGGTATCAAATTCATGTATCAATGTTGGTAAATGATTATCGAGGCTCCACATGGATTATAATTAGGCACTGTATCGTGATGTCATGTTCACCACCTTGAGATAGGTTGCTACCATTAATTAGTGAATTTTTATATCCCTTAGGTGAATGGATTCAATATCATTCTAAAGATGGTTTGGTTAGTACACTAATGTTCCCATACCGATTATTATCAGTATGAAGAATCCTTCATATAACCCATTGGTAGAAACTATAATTAAAAAAGGTAATGGTATAACACCATGCGTTTTTATATATTTATTTTTTTAATAAATTAAAATTTTTTGATAACTTTTTAATACACAGCACAGAGGTTATTTTGTGTTACATGCACCACTATGTTTTAACGAAATGAAGCAAGGTATTAATATTGTTATTTAACTAAGTCCATTAAAATATATATGTTAGATATAGATATATTAATAGTAAAATATAATTTTTAAATAAAAATAATTATTATTTTATATAATAAGAACACATTGATAAAATATGTACATGATTTTTAGAAATTTCATTATTTCTTTCAAATATAGTATTTTTTAAGAACATGTTTTTTATTTTTATTTTTAAATAATTGTAAAATTATGTTCAGATTCATTTAAGAAATTTATTAGATAAAATAAAAATAATTTTTAAAAAAATTAATTAAAAAATATCTTGGGGCACATTTTTAAATTTTTATTAAAAGATTGCATTTTCAATGAATAGTGAAAATATGGATTAATTATAAACTTCACTTTTGTTTATAGAAAAAATAAGGTGAATTTTTATATTAAAATTGGTAAAATTGTAATAATATTTCAATTATATATAAATTAATCAAATATTGGTCATTGAAATCACATTCACGTTGAATTTTGATATAATAATGTTTTATACTTTTAAACATTGTTTTATTGGAAAACCTCTTTCCCATCATATTTGTAGGATTAATTTTGAATAAAAATTTTCCAATCATATGAATTTAATTTTGAAAAATTTATTCCATATTTGGATTCAAAGTAATTTATATTGTATAATAATATCAAAATAATTATTTTACCATAAGGAATAGTATATACTGAAAAACTATTTAATACAGATATAGTTAAAATGGGATTATTGTGGGTTAAACAAAAAAGGTAAGTGTTAAAAATTTCAAAAAACATGTCCAACACCCATTTCATGGATATATGTCAACATTATATCATCTATTACTTAAAATGTCATATTTTTAAGACTTTGTTAATTACATAAAATTGGGTACACCTTTTTATTTTAAAATATTACAAGTGTCTCACTCACCTCACATAACAAGGTCCAAATTCTACTCCCCTCTTCACAATTACAAATAAATTTGTTTCTACCAAGACCTCATTGGATATCGTCCATATATCTAACCTATTATTCCAAAAATCCAAACTATGAATCCTTTCAGTGAACACCAAAAATAATATTATGAAGAAGTAATGTCCCTCATGAAGCAGTTTTTTTTATTTCTTCATACACCTCCATTAACTCTTACTATACCATGATGATATTATAACTTCATTATATTCCATTAAATAGTATGTTTTTATATTATGGTTATGAACTATAACCATATCCCCTTCCATAAAATGGGATACAAAATCATCATTTGTGTGTATGGAGGACTACTACCTCACAAACCGATATTTTTTCTTTTCCATCACCACCTCTAATGGATGGATATAGTGATAGATTTTATAATATACCTAACCATGATCCTCTATATAGTAATTCAATATGGTGGGTCATAAGGCTTCATGCATTACTCCCAGTACTCTAGAGGGTACTGATTATCAGTGATGTCCTGTGATGTTATGGTGGGGATGTTATACATTCATAATCACAATATCACAACCATATCGTAAATTAATACAAGGTATAAGTATAATATCAACCTAAAAAAGAACCGAAATATTATAGACAATAATAATTCAAATCAAATAAAAGGGAACTTTCATATAAAATATGATGTGTAAATAATAGAGCTATGAAAATGGGAGGATATATATAGAAACATGAATCCATTAAAATACACATATCGAAAGTAAATAAGGAAAAAAATGAAAATTATACTAATAGTATCACAATCCATATCCTGGTCCTATAATCCAATGGTCCAATAAAAAATCAATAAATCCTACCAAATTAGGCTCTTTCGCTTTTCCTTTCATGCATCCTTGATGTCTATTAGAGTACTAAATATGGTCCTTAATATGGTGTGAGATAAGACTAAGTAGGCCACCCCAAACAGAGTCTATATGAATGTAGTCTATTATTATAAGTTGATGTGGTTTGAATGAATAATTGGACTAAAATGGATAAAATTGTGTTATATAGTATAACCTATCAAATATCACTAGGAATAAGAAACCACATCGTATAGGATAAATGTAAATAAGGGTAAGGTATCATCAAAGACATACACTGAGTAATGAAGTATCAGACCTCCACAAGTTGGGGTCCATGGAGTAAAATTTTCAAAGGAATACTTATTGTTTGGATATAAAAATTAGAAATTTCCAATAAAAAAAGATTGTCAGACCCAAGGCGTGGAAACTTCCAAGGAACCCTAGTAGGTCAGTTCCAAATAGTATACATTTCCCAGGCATCCATGTAATATAAATCCAAGGAGTATAAATTTCCAATGCATCCAATTGGTTCGTATACCAAACCACAAACCCATCGTTACCAGTTTTCCCAATTCATTCATCAATTCATAAAGCATTTCACTAGTCATCTCATTGAACCCTTCAAAATCATCTATATGGTAAGTTATTATCCATTCCATACCATTAATATAGAAATAAAAAGTTTTATTATGGTCATAACATCCATTAAAAACCCCTTTTATTATCACATTCATGTCCTTATAAACAATTGTGTGCTCAACTCATGCAAAGGGTGAAATTTCACTAAAAAAAGACATATACCAATAAAAAATTGTTGATAAATAATTAAACTATTATAAAAAATTATCTTTTTTTTATAGATATTACGATTTATTGGTATTTTGTTTATACACCAAAAATATATTATAGAAGCATATATATCTGTTAATTTAAATCTTTTCACACCAATAAATCATTAACTGATAGTAAAATTAATTTCATTATCATATAAATACTAATTTTTTTATGTACAAATGGTTATATTACTACTTATTTTTATTAGAATTTTTTAACCATTATAAAAACTATTTGAAATAATTTTTTTTAAAACATAAAATATATTTTAAAAAATGAGTGTATATATATATATATTATATTCAATAAATATGAAATATTATAAATATTTTCAAAAAATATTTAATATTATGTTTTCAATGATAAATTATATGTTTTACATATAATATATATATATATCTCATATATTAAAAGGATGATAAATGATTATATATATATATATATAATTTAAATATATTTATATTATATAAATATTTATACAATATATATATATATACGTAACTTTTATTGTGATTTCTTTATTCTCGAATCTGTATCCCTCATCCACACCTCACTATACCAAATTAGCGAGATTCCTTCTGACCTTACATCCATTTCCCCATAACACAGAAGTTGGTTTTCTATCTCAACTTACTCTCCTTATTTTAATGAACAAAACTGGTTTTATACTTCTCTTCCATTAATATCACAACAACACTCCTAAAAGTTTCTAACTATAATTTTATTCTCCACATCTTTTTGTATGTACTAGTTTACTCTCATTTTTTTCTTTCATTTGGTGTTTCATTTTTTATTCCACAGTTCATGTAACAATAGTTTGATTCCCTAGTTTATTTTAATGATTTAATTTCTTCTTAACCATTGATTGATTTCTCTAATATCCCTTTATTGTTTCTTGTGTTTCAGATTTGTTCCATTCTTTGATTCTTTAAAAGTATTACATTTTTCATTCCAAAACACTATTAAATAGAAATTCTAATTTTCTAATTTATACACAATAGTGATCATCCAATATATATTTATATATATCATATTATATGAAAATATTGTACTTGTATTTCCATTAATAATCATTTTTTATTCTGAGAAAACCAAGAAATTAATATTCTTCCTTCTCATGTTGTTTATTAAATTTTATTACTCATATTGATTTTTTTCCCAATTGAATATACATTACAAAATTCAAATATATTTTTTCATTTTAATTATTTTTATACTACAAGTATCACCTTTTTCATCACTTCACCGATTTCTCATCTTCCCCAGCATCAGCTTCACCAACTGTGAATCTATGAGCTTTATCTATATTATCAACATGAAATTCTACAAGATAATGATATTATGATAACATGATTTTTCCCATATCTCCTTTAAACCATTTAATCAGATTTTTATTTTTAGATAAATTGGTTACATGAAGTTGGTATCACATACTATAAAACTAGGATATTACATATCATTCAAATGAAAACAATAACCATTTTATATGCACACAATAAATTTCAGTCTAATTAATATATTTTCATTATATAAACACTACATATGAACACTATGTAACACCCCAAGCTTCCACGGTACGTTTTCCTTTGAATAATGTAATTTCCTGCATTGTACGCAACTTCGAGATTCTAACACACTACGACCAACCAAACTAGCTGTTATAAATAATAATACCCACATTTTAAAATTTTATAAATTTTATCTTTCAAAATGAACTTCATTTTGGGATTCTGAATATCGAAGTTAGCTTTCAGTGAATTTTTTGTATTTTTTTGAAAACATTCAATTATTGATAAATGGTGAAAAACACTAAGTTATAGTTTAAAACCAAATTTTTATTTAAATAATTATTTATTTTATTTAAATTTTTTTTAGGTCAAAATTGAAATATAATACCTATATAAGTTAAATTAAATTCATTGGAGTCAGTTTATAATAATTTTAGATATATAAAAATTTTATTGAACTTTTTAACCTTCTTTTACCAACCACCTAGGAGCATTTAAAAGTTTGAATAAAACATAATTTCACAGGTTCTGTGAATTGAATTTCAAAAATCCACGAGACACGGTTGATATCAGTAAGTAAAATGTGGTTTAATAAGATGAAAATAATTTTTGGTGAATAGTAAATTTTTAATTTTATTCCCCACAGTTAAAAGTAAATAGGGTATTTAAGGGTAAAAATGATATTATTAATACCTTAGCACAAGTCCTAATTCTATTAGATAAGTTTATTTTGGCCAAAAAATCCATAGGAATAAAATATGATCCTTTAGGACCACTTGGATTATATTAAGACATTTATCATTATTTGATTCAAAGAAAAGTTAAAAGTATTAAAATCAAAGTTCGATAACTAAAACATTATTAATAAAAGGATACAAGTAGGGTAAATTCGACTATAAATATTAATTAGAAATCTAAAAATATTTCCTGCATAATGGTATTTTATTTATTTTTTTAGACATTAAATATTTTATTTTATTTATGACACGATGATGATACAGTAATTACCTAATTAATGAAATATTAAAATAATTTATATTATAAATATCGAAATAAATGTAATTTGAGTCTTTTTATAAATTACACTAAATTTATAGGTTACTATGACATGTTAGGGTTTGTTAGATGTGTTTTTTTCGAAGTAATAATGCTGTTATGAATTTAGAAAAAACAAAATACCAAATAGTGTCAAAATTGACATAATAGAGTTTTTAAAAAAGATATTATATTATAAATTGATATTCTATTCCTAAAAATCTAAGGATCATCTAAAATAATAATATAATATTATTTGTATCATTAATGAACCATTTGAGGTTCTATTGGAATAATATAGTAAGCTTATTAACCATATAATATAAAAATACAAAGAGACAGGGTAAATGTCAAACTATTTAACTTAGAGTTAAATCTAAAAATAAGGATAATATAGTGACACAAACCTGTCTAAAACCTATCGGTTGAGTGTTTTCCGACCCCTAACCACCCTATCCTTTAAAAAATCCATTTTTTTCCATTATAAACTAAAAATTATTTTATTATAAACTAATATTTTTAACTTTTCCTAAGGTGCCCCTCACCCCTCTTATAAAAGGAAACTCCCCCATATATTTAATTCACACCTTCAAAGACATTTGGCTCAGATAAACCCTGCCCAAATACCCTCTAATCTATCCTCCCTTTATCCTAGAGGCCTTCCTTATGTCATAAATACAACCTAAAATCCATTTTGATCAAATCAAAAGGACGAACCTAGAGAAGAAGTAAATATTTCATCACCACTTTCATGTTCCTTTCTTCTTCCACTTCCTATTTCTTTGTTGTTTCCATTATAAAATAATAACTCCATCATATTGTATATAATGTGATGTATTTATAATTATGAAACAACCATATTAATTATTTTATCCATCCTTTGAATGACATGTCACCATAGGTGCGTACGTACGGCTTACCGCCTCCGCGTCATGGTGTAATTGTTATTCAATAAATTGTTATATGGATGGGTATAATAATGATGTTTAGTTAATGTTAATAATAAATATAACATGATAATTATTCTGTATATATAATATACCATCCAATTATATGTTATTTTAATATCAAAATAATGATATTGTCACTCGTGCGTACGTACGAATTATCGTCTCGACGAACGCGATGAGATTCACTCCCCATCGTAATCCATTCAAGAATAATATTCATTATATGAATAAAAATAATATTTAAACACTTAATATCATTCTGAATATGAATAAGATAAATCTTATCCATAACAAACATTACTTACGTAACAAATCATATAAACAAAAATGAATCAGTTAACACTCGAGACAATAACAATAATAATATATTATTAAAAAAGAAATGTTAAAAGTTAATATATGATATCATTTTATGTATATGATTCTTGTATAATTAAGTAAAAATTATTTCACCATCATACATGCAGTTAACCTACACTCTACCATGGAAAAGTACAAATTAAGGGGTTTCTTATCTCAATTTCAATTCTAGGAGATTTCCATTGATAACCACTTATTTATTAAATGTGGTGTATTTTGTATTGTCAATTGATATAAATATTATCATGGTTATATTTATATTCATGGTATTCTATTATTCATACGGTTATTATTAACTTTTGTCCATATGACTCAATTGATTACAACAAAGTAAGGGTTTTCATCTCACTTCCTATTTCCATGAGATTCATGCCATACTGACACTATTTCCATTTTTGTGGTGTATGTACTGGCTAATGATTTTGTTTTTGTAATATAATTTAATTTATGTGTAATTACGTCTTCATTTTATGATTTATCTTTCATGGGATGTATGTTTCGAAAGTGACCAAAGTGGTAAGGGAATATCAAATTTCAATTTCCACTCATTTGGCTTTACGAATACTTCATTGATTATTTTACTCCATGAGTATGTGTGGAATCACTACTTATTATTTGTGTAGTAATTTATACTCCCATTTCTATGGATATAGTTTTGATACACATAATCAATCCATTAATAAATTCTAAAGTCATTGATATGAACTTGATAATAGTAATTATAACTCAATCACTATTTATTGAGTTAAACATCCAATTCATTGGTGTTGTTTTTACAAGAATATGTGTGAATGTATACTGATTTATATACACATAATATCCAATAATATTGAGTGTATTTATATTTTTCACACATAATTATGTTGATAATTTATCCTTAACCAAAGGATACAGTCTTCATAAGAGATTTCATCCCAATTTCCATTCCATTGAGACTTGTTTGTTGTTATACACCAACTCACATTTATATGGTGTATATAATGTACTTTGACATAGTATATCATGAATCCCTATTATATCATGATATTAAAATGTTTTGGTCACCTCGATTTTTTTATTCTAGTTTCTCTCTTTTGGTTAGGAACTCTAACTAAAATATCATTTTAAATGCTTTAATGATTTATTATTCTAAATATTTCTCATTAATGTCCATTTTTTTAAAACGATTTTAAGGATTTATTTATATGGACATTAAAGTTTTAAAATTAAAATTCCTTTTAAAAGTTTCAATGTTTTATGGGATACTTTGATTCAAAAATCCATTTTAAATGGATTCTTGATAAATAGTGAGACATTAAAATGTTTTCAAGAAAAAGTGTATATTTCTCTCAAATAGTTTTGATGATTATTTTCATCCATGTCAATATCCTTATTTATTATCTATTGAGCTTGATCTATTATAATAGAATCTTCCATATTGTATTTAATGAGTTATGTTTGACTGTGGATGTGCTATTTTTATACCATTCATGGTTTGTGGTTAAAATATTGAAATTTCGTATGCTAGTTTTAATAAGAATTTTCAGATTATGTTTCAACCTTTTCATCAGAAGAATGCATTGGAAACATTAAGTGATAGGTGGAGCCCGTTATAACTTCTTGATGCATCTATAGGTCACATGAGATAAACTAGTGTCTTGGAAATTTTTTTGACAAAATATTATTTTTTTTCATGGCACAAGTCCTTGACTATGTGGTTATGAAATTCTGGCCTTATGCATTCCATCCATGTGAAAGTGGGTATTGATATTTCATGTGATTATTCTACTATTAGAGTATCCATGTGAATAAGTAAATGGAATTATTTGATTTTATCTTGGCCACATTAGGATAAAGATCAATTTTAAAAGGCTTTTGATTTACTCTTTTACATTGACTTAAATGTTTATACTTATTTATGAAAGTTTCTGCTATATTTTTATCCTTATTGAGAATTTGAGCAAACCCCTTTATATGTTTTATTTTTTAAAGGATGAAATGAATTATATTATGACTGACCTGTAGGGTTATTCTATGGGATCTTAGTGTTGTTTATGGAAACAATGTTGTTGTAGATTTCTATTTTATGATGTAATGTAAAACTTATTAATGTATCAAGTACTTCTAAGGCTACTAAACTAATAGGTATTTTGAGAATTGATCATTTGTGATCTTGCGAATGATAGATCGTAATTCACCGAATTTGGGCTTCTTGGGACAGGGTGTTACAGTTGGTATCAAAGGAAGTTTAGTACAAACATTGGAAACTAGATTTAGGTAAACTCTGATTAGAAAACATATCCCTAAGATATAATTTGAGGATTAGTATAGAAGAACTTCCAAAAATTTTGTAATTGTAGATATTTTGTATGTTTCCCAAGAAACACATCCATGTCTAGATAAGAGTAGGTACAGGCAGATCTGGTACAGATGTACCTAGGGGTAAAAACCGAAGACACTGCTTTGATCTAGACTCAAATGCGAACTGGTGGACGACAATGGGACTTGTTATACTTTTGGTTACGACACTCCCGGGGGATATGCTTTGGATAATTTTCATATTCATTACAAACCTATTTTATGGATCTAAATATGAGATGATAATAAATGACCTTGGTTAATCCTAAGTTGTTTCAAATTGAAAATGTGGTGTCATGATATTCTCTAAAAGATATTATGACTACTATCACTCAAATTTTTTTTTCTGGTTTTAGTCAATGACTAGATTCCAAGAAAGTCATTATTACATTGAACAAGAAGTACAAAGTGGGAAAGGTGGTAGAAATGAACAACAATATGAAATTTTTATAGGCGTAGACGATGTCGTGTTCATGGAAAATCAGTTTTCCAAAAATATGATCAACAACATATATATTAACCAACTCCCAGGCTCAGCAAAGAAGAGAAAGGTGATGAATGATAAGAGCTCCACCAGTGGAGACCATGTAGAAAATAATCCTCAACATCCATCATGCAGGAAATGTGGATGGAGACACGCAGGAAAGTGTCTCAATTAAACAAATAAATTCTTTACGTGTGAGAAATAAGGACATAAAATAAAGAATTGTTGAGGAAAAATGAAGAGTACTATAGAAGAAAATAATAATGGTCCGAAGAATCCATTTACAATAATTTTTCGTAAATATTGGGGACCTGGCCATTACCCTAGTGAATGCACTATTCTGTATGATATTTTCTTCGTTAAAGAAGAATATATGTGGAAATAAATGGTTGGAGAAATATATAAAAGTATTAGTGCTATTTTTTGATGGTATTAATTTGGAATAATTTTCTCATGTATTTTTAACCTAGTAGTTTGTCATGTGAAAATGGTATTTTCAGAAGAATTATATTTTCTCTTGTAGATATAGTTATAAATAACCATTTGGTTTTATACGATCATTGGGTTTGAGGAAATTACAAGTTATTATATTTTGCGATGAAAATGAAAAGTATGAGATAACATTTGTGGTTAAATTATGTTATGGTTATTTTGAATAATTTATCTCATTTTGGTAATGTTATAAAATATAGTTTTTGAAAAAGGAAAACACGCAGACCATGTGACAACCTATCACGTCGGACAATGTTGTGGGAATCAAACCCACAACCAATGTATATTTTGGATTCATCGCCTACCACATGACTATGTGAAGTCCCTGGTTAGTGTGAATAATTATTTTTAGTTAAATGATTTTATTGATCAATAATAAGCTTATTTGGGATCTTATGTCTTATCAAATGAATACCCTTAGTATAGGAAAATGATTTTGTGATTAAGTGATAAATGTTATTTTGGAAGACGTTCACTCTATTGGGAACAATATATGCCTAAGGAAAATAGAATAATCTGGGATTTCCTATTAGGAGTAATGGTGGATTTTTATCAATGTTTTTATTGTGGATTTAGAGTGATTTGGGTTATTTATGGAAAGGATTAACCTATAATAGAGAATATTTTATTAGGTTAATTACTTTTAATTATGTGACGTTAAGATTAGTCAATGTCATTTGGAGGTATAATTTTATGTGGAAGACTAAATAACCAAATTCCTCTAAGATTTGGGTTTCTATATTATTTTAGATTATATTTAAGGATTTTAATGACAATTGTTTGTATAATTGTATTTATTTAACATTTGGTTATTGTTGGTTTAATTTTAGAAATTAAGATTAGTGTTTATTTCTCTGAAGGAATATCTTTTTAGGAGATCATCTGATATTGTACTAACCGTTTTGGTTTTGATTAATCTCTAAAGAGAAGGTAAATATATTGTTTATCTTTTATGGATCATGTGATTCTATAGATGTTGATTTTACCTCTTTCGGTGTGACCAAGTTATCTTGAATAGTCATCGTTTTAAAAAATTGAGTTAGCGGTAAAAATTTATTAAAGAAAGAAACTCTACTTAAAAAGTAACTATATCTCTTCATGTTCTTAGTCAATATCATAATTAAATTCCTCATCTTTATGAAATGAATCTCAAAATAAAACGTTGTTCGTTTACTTTTCCTACTTGAAACTAATGACCATTTGTCCCATCCAATATTTTTGGTTTTCCTGTTGTTAACATTATCCTGATTAAGTTTTATATCCCTCTCCATCAGAACCTAACACATAGTTTATCTTCTATATCCATGTTTTCCTACATGGAATCCAAGTATAGGTTATCTCAGGTGACAATTGTACTTCTCTTTAATTATTTTAAATTGACAGTTTTATTGATTCTTTTTTTGATTTGGGACTTTTAATTATGTTCCCAAGCAAAATTCTAAAAATTTCAAGGTCACAATTTCCAAAAGGGGGGAAGAATGTAACACCCCAATATTCTACGGTATGATTCCATTTGAATAATGTAATTTCTTTAATTGTACACAATTTCAAGATTCTAACACACCGCGACCAATCAAACCAACCGTTATAAATAGTAATACCCACTTTTTAAAATTTTATAAAATTTATCTTTCAAAATTGACTTCATTTTTTGATTCAGAATATCGACATTAGCTTATGATGAATTTTTGTTATTTTTCTGAAAACATTCAATTTTTTATTAATAGTGAAAAACATTGAGTTATAGTTCAAAACTGAATTTTGATTTAAATAATTATATATTTTATTTAAATTTTTTTAAGGTCAAAATAGATACATAATACCTATATATGATCAATTTAATTTATTGGAGTCAGTTTAAAATAATTTTAGATATATAAAAATTTTATTGACCATTTTAACGATCTTTTACCCACCTCCTAGAAACATTTGAAAATTTGAATAATACATAATTTTACTACTTCTGTGTATTGAATTTAAAAAACATAAGAGAAACAGTTGACATCAATAAGTAAAATGTGGTTCAATAAGATGAAAATAATATTTGTTGAATAGTAACTTTTTACTTTTATTTACCACAGTTAAAAGTAAATAGGGTAATTAAGAGTAAAAATGAAATTATTATTACCCTAACACATGTCCTAATTCTATTGGGTAAGTTTCATTAGACCAAAAACATCCTTATGAATAAAATACGATCCTTTAGCTCCACTTGGAATAGATTAGGACATTTATTATTATTTGTTTCAAAGAAAAGTTAAAAGTGTTAAAATAAATGTTTAATAACTAAAACATTTTTAATATTGGGTTACACATAAGATAAATTAGAATATAAATATTCCGTAGAAATATAAAAAGAATAACTACATAATGGAATTTTATTTATATTTTTTAGACATTAGATAATTTAATTTATTTATGACACAATGATAATGCAGTAATTACATAATTAATGAAATTTAAAAATAATTGATACTAAATATATCCAAATAAATTTTATTTGAAGCTTTTTATAAATACCCCTACTTTTAAAGGTTAATATGACTTGTTAGGGTTGGTTATATGAATTTTTTTCGATGTAATAATCTTGTTATGAATTTTGCAAAAACAAAATACCAAATAGTGTCAAAATTGACATAAAATTGTTTTGAAAACAAATATTATATTATTAATTGATATTCTATTCCTAAAAATATAAGGTTCATAAAAAAGTATTATATAATGTTAGTTGTATCATTAATTAACCAAATGGGGTTGTCATGGAATTATATAGTGTGTTTATTAACCATATAATTTAAAAATACAAAGAGACATGGAAAATGTCAAACTATTTAACTAAGAGTTAAATCTAAAACATAAGGTTAATATAGTGACCCAAACCTATCTAAAACCTATTAGATAAGTGTTTTGCGACCCATACCCACATTATAATTTAAATAATATATTTTCTTAGCCATTATAAATGGAAAATAGTTTAATTATAACTTAATATTTCTAGATTTTCCTAAGCCGCCCCTCACAACTCTTATAAAAGGGAACTTCCGCATCCCTCTAATTAACACCATCAAATACATTTGGCTTTCCCAAACCCTGCCCAAAAACCCTCTCAATTATCCTAACTTCATCATAGAGGCCTTCTATTTGTCATAAAGACAATCTAAGGATCCATTTTAATCAAATCAAAAGGAAATACCCATAGAAGATGTAAATATTTCATCACCTATTTAAAGTTCCTTTCTTCTTCCACTTCCTCTTTCTTTGTTGATTACATTCTAAAATAATAACTCCAGTATATTCTATATAATGTGATGTAATTTTAAATATGGAAAAACCATATTAATTGTTCTATCAATCCTTTGAATGAAATGTCACCATACGTGCGTACGTACAACTTACCGTCTCCGCGTCGTGGGGTAATTGTTATTAAATACATTATTATTTGGATGGGTATAATAATGATTTTTAATCGGTGTAAATAAAAAATATAACATGATAATGATTCTGTATATATGATATACCATCCAATTATATATTATTTTAATTTCAAAATAATGATATAGTAGCTCGTGCATACATACGGATTACCATAATCACGAACGAGATGAGATGCATTCCCCATCGTAATACATTCAAGATTAATTTTCATTAGAATATTAAATATAATGTTTAAACACTTAATATCATTCTGAATATTAATAATATGCTTTGTTTTTATAACAATCAATACTAATGTAACAAAGCATATAAATTAAAACGAATCAGTTAACAGCCGAAAAAATGATAATACTAAGATATTATTAACAAAGAAATGTTAAAAGATTATATATAATATCATATTAATTTATATGATTCTTGAATAATTTAATAACAATTATTTCACCATTATACAAGATTTTAACCTACCCAACCATAGGAAAAGTACAAAGTAATGGGTTTTTATCTTACTTTAAATTCTGTGAGAATTCCATTGTTCACGACTTATTTATTAAATGTGGTGTATTTTGAACTGTCATTCGATATATATTATCATGATTATATTATTATTCATTTTACTCTATTATTAATTTGTTTTTATTAAATATTTTCCATACGACTCGATTGATTACAATGAAGTAAGGGTTTTAATCTCACATCCTATTTTCGTGAGATTCAAGATATACTACCACTATTTCCTTTTGTGTGGGGTATGTACTACCTAATGATTGAATTTGTGTAATATATTTAAATTTAGGAGAAATTACATCTTGATTTTATGAATCATCATTCATGGGATGTATGTTTCGTAAGTTACAAAATTGGTTAGGGAATTTCAAATTTCAATTTCCCCTCATTCGGCTTTACACATAATTCATTGATTATTTTACCCCATGATTATGTGTGGAATCACTATTTATTATTTTTTTAGTGATTTCCGCTCTCCTTTCTATGGATATAGTTTTTATACAAATGATCACTCAAATTATAATTTCTCGAATCATCGATCTGAACTTGATAATAGTAATTTTAACTCAATCTCTATCTATTAAGTTAAATATCCAATTCAGTGGTGTTTTTTTACAAGAATATGTGTGAATGTCTTCTAATTGATTTACACTGAATATCCAATAATATTGAGTGTATTTATATTTTTCACACCTAATTATTTTATTTATTTATCCTTAACCTATGTATTAAGTCTTTATAAGATATTTCATCTCAATTTACATTCCATTGAGACTTCTATGTTGTTATACACCAATTCACTTTTATATGGTGCATATAATGTAATTTGACATAGTATATCATGAATCCATTTATTCTCATGATATTATAAAGTTTTGGTTATCCCAATTATTTGTATTCTAGTGTCTCTCTTTTGTTTAGGAACTCTAACTAAAATATCACTTTAAATGTTTTAATGATTTATTATTCTAAATATTTCTCATTAATATCCATGTTTTAAAAACGTTTTTAAGGATATATTTATTTGGAGATTAATGTTTTATAATTAAATTTCCTTTTAGAACTTTCAATGTGGTATGGGACACATTTATTGAAAAATACATTTAAAATGGCTTCTTGATAAATAGTGATACTTTTAAATGTTTTCAATAAAAAAGGGATATTTCTCTCAAATAGTTTTGATTATTATTTTCATCCATGTCAATATCTTAATTATTCTCAATTGAGGTTGATCTGTTATAAAAAAATCTTCTATATTGTATTGAATGAGTTATGTTTGACTGTGGATCAGCTATTTTTATACCATTCATGGTTTGTGGTAAAAATATTGACACTTCGTATGCTAGTTTTAATACAAATTTTCAGATTATGTTTCAACCTTTTCATATGAGGAATCCATTGCACTTAGTAAGTGACATATGGAGCCAAATATAAGTCCTCGATGTATCAGTAGGTCACGTGAGACAGAAAAGTGTTTTGGAATAAGGCCTTGAAGAAATATTATTTGTAGTCTTGGTATAAGGCCTTGACTATGTGGTTATGAAAGTCTGGAATTATGAATTCCATCATTGTAAAAGAGTATATTGTAATTGCATGTGATTATTTGACTAGTAGATTATCCATGTGAATGATTAAATGGAATTATTTTATATTACCTTGGCCATATTATGATAATGTTCAATTTTAAAAGTCTTTTGTTTTAGTTTTATACATTGCCTTAAATGTTTATACTTATTTATGAATGTTTCCTCTATATTGTTATCCTTACTGAGCATCTGAACTCACCCCTTTCTCTAATTTCTTTTTCCATTTATGTGAAGAATTATATTATGACTGACCTGCAAGGTTAGTCTATGGGATCTCAGTTTTGTCTATAGAAACAATTTTGTTGTAGTTTTCCATTTTATGACGTAATGTAAACCTTATAAATGTATCTTGTACTTCCAAGGCTACTAAACTAATATGTCTTTCAAGAATTGACCCATTGTGATCATTCCAATGATACATAATAATTCATTGGATCTAGGCTTCTGGGGTCGGGGCATTATCGTTGGTATCAGAGGAAGTTTAGTACAAACCTTGGAAACTAGATTTAGGTAAACTCTTATTAGAGCACATAGCTATATGATAGAATTTGAGGATTTGTATATAAAATATTCATATAATTTTGGTATTTTAGAGATTTTCTATGTTTTCCAAGCATCACATTACTGTATGGATATGAGCAGGTACATGAATCTCTGGCATAGATTTACCTAGGCGTAAAACCTGAACACACCGATTTGAGACGGACTCGAACAGGAACTGGTGCACGACAACGGGCCTTGTTGCACTCTTGGTTACGACACTCCCAGCGAAATTCTTCAGATAATTTACATTTTCTTTAAAAACCTATTTGAAGGATCATAATAAAAGATTAGAATAAATGACCTAGGTTAATCCTAAGGTGTTTCAAATCGAAAATATGGTGTCATAATTTTCTATAAATGATATTATTACTACTGTCACTCACACAATTATTTCTAGTTTTAGTCAATGGATGGATTCCATGAAAGTAATTGTTACTTTGAACATGATGTACAAAGTGGGAAAGGTGGTGGTAATGAGAAAAAATATGAAATGTTAATAGGCATAAAAGATATCGTGTTCAAGAAAAACTAGTTTTCCAAGAATATGATCAACAACATATATATTGACCAACTCTCAGACTCAAAAAAGAAGAGGAAGGTGATGAATGATAAGATCACTAGTAGTGGAGACCATGTAGAAAAGAATCATCAATTTCCATCATGCAGGAAATGTGGAAGGAGACACCTTGGGAAGTGTCTCAAAGGAATAAAGAAATGCATTACGTGTGAGATATAAGGACATAAAGTAAAGAATTGTCGAGGAAAAATGAAGAGTACTATAGAAGAAAATAAAAATGGTCCCAATAATTTATTTACAGTAATGTTTCATAAATTTAGTGGACGTGGAGATTACCCAAGTGAATTCCCTATTCTATAGGATATTTTCTTCATAAATGAAGAATCCATGTGGAAATAAATGGTTGGAGAAATGTTTAAAAGTATTAGTGCTCATTGTTGATGGGAGTACATTGGAATAATTTTCACTTGTATTTGTAACCTTGCAGTTTTTCATGTGAAAATGATATTTAGGGAAGAATTATCTTTTCTCTTGGTGATATAGTTATAAATATCCATTTGGTTTTATATGATCATTGGGTTTGAGGCAATTACAAGTTATTATATTTTGGGATGAAAATGAAATGTATGACATAAAATTTGTGGTTAAATTATGTTATGGTTGTTTTGATGAATTTATCTCATTTTGGTAATTATATAAAATATAGTTTTTGAAAAAGAACAACATTCAGACTGTGTGACAACCTGTCACGTCAGACAAAGTTATGGGAATCGAACCCACAACCAAAGTGTGATTGGGATTCATTGCCTACCATAGGACTACATGAAGCCCCTAGTTAGTGTGACTAATTATTCTTAGTTAAATGATTTTATTGATCAATAATATGTTGATTTGGGATATTATGTCTTATCCAATGAATACCCATAATATAAGAAAATGATTTGGTGATTATGTGATATATGTTATTTTGGAAGACGTTTGCTCTGTTGGGAACACTATATGCCTAATTAAAATTGAATACAATGGGATTTCATTTTAGGAGTAATAGTAGTTTTGTATCTATGCTTTTATTGTGGATTTATGGTGACTTGGGTTATTTATAGAAATGATTAACCTATAAAAGAGAATAATTGTTTAGTTTAATTATTATTAATTATGTAACATTAAAAGTAGTCAATGTCATTTAGAGATACAATTTTATTTGCAAGACTACATAAGAAAATTCTTCTATGTTTTCGGTTTCAATATTAGTTTGGATTATATTGAAGGATATTAAAGACAATTGTTTATTGAATAATATTTATTTAACTTTGGGGTATTGATAGTTTAATTTTAGAAATTAAGATTACTGTTTCTTTCTCTAAAGGAATATCCTTTTGGAGGATCATCTGATCATGTAATAACCATTTTGGTTTTCATTATTCATTAATGACAAGGTAAATTTATAGTTTATCCTTTGTGGATCATGTGATTTTCCAGAAGTTGATTCTACCTCTTCTGGTGTGACCAAGTCATCTTGAATAGTCATAGTTTGAAAAAAAAGAGTTAGTGGTAAAAATTTATTAAAGAAAGAAAATCTACATAAAAATTAAGTATATATTTTTATGTCTTAGTCAACCTCATAAATAAAATCCTCATCTTTATGAAATGAAACTTAAAACAAAAAAAAGTTGTCAGTTTAGTTTTCCTACTGTGAAACTAATGACCGTTTGTCCCATCATATGTTTTTGGTTTTCTTGATGTTAACATTCTCTTGATCATATTTTCTATCCCTCTCCATTAGCACATGACATATAATTTATCTTCCATATCCATGTTTTCTTACATGGAATCCTAGTACAGGTTATCTCGGGTGTCCTTTGTTCTTCTCTTTCTTTCTTTTAATGTGATAGTTTTATTAAATATTTTTTTTGATTTGGGACATTTAATTATTTTCCCAAGCCCAATTTTAAAAATTTTGAGGATGTAGTTTCCAAATGGGGGTAAGAATGTAACACCCCAAGATTCCAAGTTATCTTTCCCTTTATATAATGTAATAACTTTCATTGTATGAAAATTCGAGATTCTAACACACAGCGACCAATCAAACTAGCCGTTATGAATATTATTACCCACTTTTTGAAATTTTATAAATTTTATCCTTCAAAATGGACTTCATTTTTGGATTTGGGAAATCAACATTAGCTGAGGGTGATTTTTTGTTAGTTTTCTGAAAACTATCAACTTTTGATGAATAGTGGAAAACACTGAGTTATAGTTTAAAACCAAATTTTTATTTAAATAATTATTTATTTTATTTAAATTTATTTTAGGTCAAAATAGATACATAAAACTTATATAAGTTCAATGTAATTCAGTGGAGTCAGTTTATAATAACTTCAGATATATAAAACTTTTATTGAACATTTTAACCGTCTTTTACACACCTCTTAGGAGGATTTTCATATTTGAATGAAACATAATTTTATAGCTTTTGTGAATTGAATTTAAAAAATCAAAGAGAAACAGTTGATATCAGTAATTAATATTTGGTTCAATAAGTTGAAAATAATTTTTGGTGAATAGTAACTTCTTACATTTATTTACAACGGTAAAAAATAAAAAGGGTAATTAAGTGTAAAAATGATATTATTATTATCCTATCACATGTCCTAATTCTATTGGATAAGTGTCATTCGACCAAAAACAACCTTAGTAATAAAATATGATCCTTTAGGTCCCCTTGGATTTTATTAGGACATTTATTATTATTTAATTCAAAGAAATGTTAAAAGTGTTAAAATCAATGTTTAGTAACGAAACCATTTTTAATATAGGGTTACACATAAGATAAATTAGACTATATATATTCATTATAAATCTAAAAAAATTACTACACAATGGTATTGTAGTTATATTTTTTTGACATTAAATAGTTTAATTTATTTATGACAAAGTGATGATGCAGTAATTACCTAATTAATGAAATATTAAAATAGTTGATATTAAAAATATCCAAATAAATGTAATTTGAGACTTTTTATAAATTACACTACTTTTAAAGGTTAATATGACAGTTTAGGGTTTTTTTAGTTGAGTTCTTTTCAAATTCCTAATGTTTTTGTGAATTTAGAAAAAACAAAATACCAAATAGTTTCAAAATTGACATAGAAGAGTTTTTAAAACAAATATTATATTATTAATTGATATTAAATTAATAAAAATATAATGTTCAGAAAAAAGTCTTATATAATGATATGAGTATTATTAATTAACCACTTGGGGTTCTCTTGGATGTATATAGTAAGTTTATTAACCATATAATATAAATATAAACAGAGACATTGTAAATTCCAAACTATTTAACTAAGAGTTAAATCTAAAACATAATGTTAATATAGTGACCCAAACCTATCTTAAACCTATTGGTTGAGTGGTTATTGACCCATACCCACTTTAGCCTTTAAATAATCCATTTTAGAGGCATTAGAAACCGATATTTATTTTATGATAAACTTGTATTTCTATCTTTTCCTAAGATGCGCCTCACGCCTCTTATAAAAGGGCACTCCCCCTTCTCTCTAATTCACACCTTCAATGCCATTTGGCTCGGACAAACCCTACCCTAATACCCTCTAAACATTACTACCTTCATACTAGATGCCTTCCTTTTGTCAAAAAAGCCAGCCTAATGATCCCTTTTGATCAAATCAAAAGGAAGAACCTGAAGAAGAGGTAAATATTTCACCACCTCTTTAATGTTACTTTCTTCATCCACTTCGCTTTTCATTGTTGTTTCTATTCTAAAACAATAACACCGGTATCTTCTATATACTATGATGTTATTATAAATATGGAAAACCCATATTCATTGTTCTATCTATACTTCGAATGACATGTCACCAAACGTGCGTACGTACAACATACCGTCTCTGCGTCATGGTGTAATTGTTTTTCAATACATTATTATTTTGATGGGCATAATAATGATTTTTCATTGATGTAAATAACAAATATAACATGATAATTATTCTTTATATATGATATACCATCCAATTACATATTATTTTAATATCAAAATAATGATATTTTCGCTCGTGCGTACGTACAGATTAACGTATCCACGAACACGATGAGATTCATTCCCCATCGTAAGAAATTCAAGAATAATTTTCATTAGAAGATTAAAAATAATTTCTAAATACTTAATTTCATTCTGAATATGAAAAAGATACATCCTATCCATAACAAAAAATACTTATGTAACAACGCATATAAAGGAAAATGAATCAGTTAACACCCGGAACGACGATAATACTAAGATATTATTAACAAACAAATGTTAAAAGATCACATATGATATCATATTAATTTAAATTATTCTTTTATAGTTTAATAACAATTATTTAACCAACATAAAAGAGTTTAACCTACTAATGACCATGTAAAAGTACAAATTAAGGGGTTTCTCATCTTACTTTTAATTCTGTGAGATTTCCATTATTCCCCAGTTATTTATTAAATGTGGTCAATTATGTATATTCATTTGATATATATTATCATGATTCTCTTTATATTAATTTAATTCTGTTTTTAAGTTGGTTGTTGTTAAATTTTGTCCATATGACTCGATTGATTACAATGAAGTAAGGGTATTCATCTCACTTCTTATTTACGTGAGATTCATGCCATACTACAACTATATACTTTTGTGTGGTGTATGTACTACCTAATGAATGTATCTGTGTAATATAATTTAATTTATGAGTGATTACATCTTCATTTTATGATAAATCTTTAATGTGATTTATTTTTCGTATGTTACCAAATTTGAAAGGGAATTTCATGTTTCAATTTCTACTCATTCGGTTGTACGCATACTTCATTGATTATTTTACTCCATGATTATGTGTGGAATCAATATTTATTATTTGGGTAGTAATTTCCACTCCCCTTTATATGGATATAATTTTGATATACATAATCACTCCATTGATAAATTCTCATGTCATCGATATGAACATGATAAGAGTCTCATGTCATCGATATGAACATGATAAGAGTAATTTTAACTCAATCTCTATTTATTGAGTTAAACAACCAATTAATTGGTGTTCTTTTTACAAGAAGTTATGTGAATGTACTCTTATTTACTTACACTGAATATCCAATAATATTCAGTGTATTTATTTTTTTCACACATAATTATGTCTTTAATTTATCATTAACCTAAGGATACAATCTTTATAAGTGATTTCAACTCAATTTACATTTCATTGAGACTTATTTTTTGTTATACACCAATTCACTTTTATATAGTGTATATAATGTACCTTCACAATGTATATCATTAATCCATTTATTTTCATGATATTATAATGTTTTGGTTACCTCAATTATTTGTATTCATGTGTCACTATTTTTGTTAGGAACTCTAACTAAAATATCATTTTAAATGTTTTAAAGATTTATTATTTTAAATCTTTCTCATCAAAATCCATATTTTTAAAAAGGTTTTTAGGATTTATTTATATGGACATTTTTTTTTTAAATTAAAATTAATTTTAAAAGATTCAATGTTTTATGGGACACTTTGATTCAAAAATCTATTTTAAACGGATTCTTGGTAAATAGTGAGACTTTTAAATGTTTTCAAGAAAAAGGGGATATTTATCTCAAATTGTTTTGATGATTATTTTCATCCATGTAAATATCCTTAATTAATCTTTATTGAGGTAGATCTATTATAATACAATCTTCCATATTGGGTTGAATGAGTTATGTTTTACTGTGGATGTGATATTTTTATTCCATTCATTGTTTGTGGTTAAAATAATAACATTTCGTATGATAGTTTTAAAACGAAAGTTCAGATTATGTTTCAACCTTTTCATATGAGGAATGCATTGGACTTAGTAAGTGACAGTTGGAGCCCGCTATAGCTCCTCAATGAATCGGAATGTCTCAAGAGATAAACTAGTTTCTTGGCACAAGGCCTTGACAAAATCTTATTTGTAGTCTTGGCACAAAGCCTTGAATATTTGGTTATGATTGTCCGGAATTATTAATTCCATCATTGTGAAAGTGGCTATTGATATTTCATGTGATTATTCGACTAGTAAAATATCCATATGAATAAGTAAATGGAATTATTTGATTTTATCTTGGCCATATTATTCTGAAGTTCATGTTTAAAATTCTTTTGTTTTAGTCTTATACATTTCATTAAATGTTTGTGATTATTTATGAATGTTTCCGCTATACTGTTATCCTTACTGAGCATCTGAACTCACCCCTTTGTATGATTTATTTTTTCCAGGATGCAAAGAAGTATATTATGACTGACCTGTAGGCATAGACAATGGGATCTTGGTGTTTTCTATGGAAACAATTTTGTTGTAGTTTTCCATTTTATGATGTAATGTAAACCTTATGAATGTATCTAGTACTTCCAAGAATACTAAACTAATTGGTCTTTTAATACTTGATGCTTTGTGATCATGCCAATGATATGTAATAATGCATGACTCTAGGCTTCTGGGGTCGGGGCATTACACACTACATATTCATATTCTATATACACATTATGACCACAATACATATATATTTTCTAATTCCATGTCTACATAGTACTATTCATCATACCATACTTCTGATTTGTCCCATATGGATTTTAACTACCAACAAACATCTAAAGAGGTAAAATTACAATCAATACTAACCAAGAACAAATATAAACATGATGATTATAAAAACCAGTGAAAATTATAATTTTATTCTTTCAAATGTATGTTTCATTATTTATACAATTTCTTTTATTTTTAACTGATAGGTATATGTTTCTTTATTTATTAATAGACATGAATATGTTTTATTATTTATTCAATTACATGTACATGCATTATTTACATAAAGGTATATATTTAATTATTTATTTGAAAAAATATGTTTGTTTACTTTCGTTAAATACATTTATTTCGTTGGTGGAACTTCAAGAAATGACATTCAAGAAGCTGATATCATTATTATATCTTCCTTAACTAGATCATTTATGGTACAATATTTTTCTATCTTCATAAATTCAATATTTCTATTATTTATTACCATTTATAGTATGAAACATTTATGTTTATGCTATAATATATTATAAAAAGATATCAAAGGGTTTCTTATATTCTTACACTTCAGAGAGACCCAATACGAAAAACACAATGATATGTAATACTCTTCAATATTAAATATCATTATACAAACACAGATATATGCACTAAATAATACTAATATAATGAAAATTTCACATAGAATACAAAAGGTCCCTAGAAATAATTTTCATTGAGAGAAAAATTCATATTCAACATATAGAGTGATAAATTCATCTATGGTTATTTCTTTTTGTTCAAAAAAATTAACTATTTATATGATTTTTCTTAATGACAAAAAACAGTTGAGCCGCATTTGGCTAAAAAGATACAGGTAACATAAAATACTGAAGTTGATAACAACATTATGAAAAATTTAGAAAATATTATCATAAAATGAATTATTATTTTAATATCAATGAAGAGTAACATAAAAAAAATATATATAATGTATTTAAAAAATCAAACTAGACACCCACTATCTTCTTTATTATGCATTGATATATCCTTACATTCTCTTGAATATAGTAAAATTTCCATTATTTGTAGGAAGAGGTATGACAACATGGTTCCATCCAAATCACTAGAAAAGAAACTCTTTCCATATAAATCACATTAATATAATGTAAAAAATATGAATATAATCAAATGTAAATTATAATTCATATATTCACAGAATTTGAAACACTAAATGTACTCAAAGATAAAAATGCCCCTGATTTTATTTAGGGATATAACCAGTAAGATAATTTATCATTTCATTTCTATCACATGATAGTAATTAGAATTTCATGGTCTATGAATAAAAATATGTTATCCAACAGTTTAAGAAACAATATCAAACATTATAACAAAAAAGAAGACATATAATTTGATCAAAGAAGGTTTGAAAAATTGTTCTATTATGGATCCATTGATATAAATTGATATCAAGTCTCTGCAATGGAAACTATTTTCTATTGTAATTCTTTTTTATTTTTTTAATCCTAGGATCCCAACTAAAGAAAAAAATGTTGAAAAAAATATATTTTTTATGAGAAAAAATATTTATTGATCAAAAATCCAATTTCATACTTACTATTAGTTCAAAACATACATGTATTCTGATAAATAAATATTGGAAAAGTGGTTATTTATGTATTTTTATCAAAATAGTTTAGTTATAAAATAATAATATGATCATTCATTAAGAAGAAATATGTGCTCCATGAAGAAATTGTTATATTTTTATCAATATATTTATCAGAACAAATATTTTTTTGTGAAACATATCCCATTTCTTATGAGTTATAAATTAATAATTCATATTAAATATTCGTATTTTAGTGATAAATTGACATGTAATATATAGAACTGATATGAATTTATAATAGACCTATATACTAATCAAAACAATAGAAGAGAACCTATTTGTGTCTTGAACAATATATATTATAAGGTCAATTATCTATTGTGAAAAATATGTATTAATACATAACTAATAATGTGATCTAACATTTTTTAGAACTAATATTAATATATAACATATATTTAATAGAACTAATGTTACATAATTTGTTATAGTAATTCTGATATCACAATATTAGTTTTGATGTATGTTGATTTTTTTTATTAGATAACAATATCAATAAATACATATTTAGAAAAATATTAGTTCATAACTAAAATTACATGTATATCTGTTAATAAATACATATTACACATGAACTTGTGGAAAAAAAAATCCATATTACAATTTAAAATCTGAAATATTATTAAATATGCATTATTAATATGGTGGTGTTGTAACGACAAAAATTTTCATTAATGGAAATCCATCTTTATCTAATTAAATGTAATTTTTTGTAAAATGTTTATATAAAATTTCAACCTCTTTGGTTTTATGAATTTGACCATTTCTAATATATTCGTTGAACAGTGATCACTTGATTATTATAAATATAGGGTTTTAACAAATCCAATTTACTCAGACAAAAAAAGTGATGGCCCCATCAAGTAGATGTGCCCCATACGAAGCCCATTCATCAGAGCTCGAAAAGGTGGTGGAATCATTGGGTTTTTCTCTTGACCAAGACCAATCCAAGATTGAATATTTTATGCTAGAGCGAGACCGCCTATGAGAGAAATGGAAGTTGATAGAGATTTCCGCCCGAGAAATGTTATCTGAGCCGCCCCAAGAGAGTGTCACCATCGCACACCTTACTCTTTGGTCTTTTGTGGGTGTTGTAAGGGGTTATGTACCAATACCTTATCACTATGGAAATGTATATTAGTTTTGTATATAATAATGTATAAACTTTCATTTTATTATTATTACCTTGTAAATAGTTTTTAATGCACAAATAGTGTTTTTAGTTAATTTTCAACAAAGAAATATATTTTGATGAATTAATGGATTTTTGAATAAAATATTATTTTAATAAAATATTATTTTTATTATTAAATTATTATTTTTATTAAATACAAATTATCAAATAATTTTAGGAATGCAATGGTAATATTTATTAATGTCTGAGGTCGATTTTTGTCAAAACCCATTAATTTTTTATAAATGTTGGTTTTTATATTAAAAGTTAAAGTTAACATAATTATAAAATTATTTAGATAAAATAAATATTATTTTTGTTTAGGATGTCAAAATTATCAAACAGTGAATTTTTCATAATTTTCTGAGACAATCAAAATTTTGGGTAAAAGTTAAATAACTTTTAAATATATAATGTATTTTATGACAACATTGTGACCCATGCATTATGTAATAAAATACTAGAAGCCTTATGTTCGGAAAATATATGTTTTAAAATTAAAATAATGTGATTTTGGGTTTGTTTGACTTATTTTACAAAGCACGAATGGACCCTTCAAGACTTATTAAACATCTTGTCATTTTAAAATTTTTTCCTCGGGAGTGTGACTCACCTCCACATAAGAAACCCCATAATTTTAAGATGTTTGGAATTTGGTCTTATAAAAAAAAATTTACACTTCCCATTTCCAAAAAATATTGGAACAAACCATGGGATGGTTTGTTGTTTGGATTAGTTTAATGTGTGGTGTCCCAAACCTAAATAATAAATAATTCCCCCACATTTCCTATATAAACCCACCAAAGCTCCCACATACTCCTCACTCAATGCTTTGAGAGTTCTTTAAAAATCTTATGTCCTCTCTCTAGAATCCTACCAAGGTTCCCAAGGCTCCCACGAATCCTCTCTCACGCTTCACTCAAGCCATTGGAAGCACACTTCCATGTAAGGGTTTTCTTTCTTTTCTCATTTTTGTCCAATTTTCTTAATGTTGTTATTACCTTTTAATTTAAATTATAAATTCCAGGGTATGTTTTCTCACCTCCCCCATACTACCATCTTTCTGTTTGAATTATAGGATACACCTTTCTCCCTCATTAAATTCCTCCCATGTACACCCGTTACTATGCCAAAATTCAGAAAGGAATTTCACTCTACTCATTTACATTCAAGCAATTATTTAGTATCATGAATCTAAATTCCATTAATATTAGTGGGACATGTATTTATATAACTCCCTTACTGTCCATTTCATGTACATATGATGAGACACCACTTTATCTCTCATCAACCATTTTTATGAATTCTTACGTCACGCCATTGGGCTGTAGAAATTGCACCAATTTTCCAAGCCAATGCCATTGTGTAGTGAATACCATGCCCATTTCTCTATCAAGGGTATTCAAATTTATGCACATTTAATCATTTATTATAAAGTTTCATATAGGAATTCCACATTCCTTTATTGTGGAATAAAGGATGATGTTTTTTGAATCAATGTTATATGATCCATGTGGCACACTTATGCATGAAATAGAAGGTTTAAGAAAGGTGTGCCCTTATAATGCTCCAATGCATTAAGTAAAGAATAATTTCATGATAAATCATGTGGAATGGGTGTTTAATCATGATAATTTAAGTTCCATGAGTTTTTACTCGTACTTCATGTGAAATGAGTATTTACTCATGCTCTATGTGCAATGAGCCTTGGCTCATGCAAATTCCATGTTAAGTGTTGTTGCCACATTTCCATGTTATGATTATCATGATATATCATGCCTTTATGTTTATTCTTCTCTTGTACTCTATTGATATGACTATTGTCTAACATGTATTGTATTCCTCATGTTATTCCATGATTATTCCTTTACTGGACCACATATCTCACGCTATTCTTATGCATGTCCTCAGGTTATCCCATGAAATGCTAAGGACGAGGGAATATAGTGGTCATGTAAAAGAAGTTTTCAATAAAGATGTTGTTTTTCATGTTCTAAGTGGTTATTTAATGATCCTAATCCCCAAAGACACTAAACCTCTAGATCATATATGTTTTATAAAGTGATTTTTAGGTAATAAATTATGTTTAATTGTGAAATAAAAGAGAAGGGTTGTCATAGTTGGTATTAGAGGATAGGTTTAGTTATTTGTGGAATTAGGATTAGAAAACACTAGTAAATACTTAGAGACAAGACTAACTATAATATAAACATTACTATGTTTTGATGATTATTTATTAAGTGGTTTATAAATTGAATACATCTCTGTCTGGATATGAGTAGATAGAGGCATCTCTGGCACAGATGTATCCTTGGGGTAAAACCCGAAAACACCGCATTGATCTAGACTCGAACGGGAACTGGTGCACAAAAATGGGCCTTTCTTCACTCTAAGTTATGACATTCCTAGTGGATATGATTTGGTAAATTCACAGTCCTAGTATGAACCATTATTAAGGTATAAAAAAAAATTCCCTAATAATATATGTTAGAAAGTAGATCATGGATAACATAGACTGAAGAAAATAGATTCATATTTTAAGGAAATAAAAGTTATTTATATGTCAATAGATTTGTCTTTGTATTACCCTTTATTTTTTACCCTAACTTTCCTTTTATTCCATCCAATGGATGGTAATAGGTAGACATGGGCTAACAAGCGATGTGAAGATCAATGTGATCATTGAACTAATGAGATGCCCAATCCAATGGGAGTGGGAATCATGAACTTCTTCACTCTTCTCTCTTATCTAACTCAAGATTTTAATAGAATTAGGGGTCAAGAGGAACGTTCAACCCCCCCCCCCCCCCAAGAAAGAATAAGTCTCTATCGAGAGCTTCGTGAGACAATGTACTCCTACTTTTAATGGATCATCTGAACCCTCATTCGCCGAACAATGGATAAACTCCATTGAAAAGATCTTCTCTATCCTTCAATTTTATGAACAAGAGAAGGTTATCCTGGCTTCTTATCGTATGGAGGGTAAAGATGATCAATGGTGGACGTTGATCAAATATACAATGCATGGGGATGAGATCAAGGCGTTGGAATGGAAGGATTTCTATAAGATGTTTTTTGATAAATATTTTCCGCATACCGTCTGGCTTAAGATGGAAAGGGACTTCCCTACCCTCAAGCAAAAAGATGAAGAATTTGTTGGAGCGTACGGCGAAACCATCACAAGGCTTTCAGAATATTCTTATGGCTTTGTCGTTACCCTCGAACGCAAGGTTGATCGCTTATTTGGTGGGCTGAAACCTAGCCTGCAGTAAGCGCTGGCGATCCGCGATTTCGACAGCTATGTGAAAATTTTCTGATGTGCCCTCAAGGTCGAAATGAAGATCGGAGAATCTTAGGGGTATCATGGGGATAATAAGAGTAAGGTTGAATTCATTTCTTGTAGTCTGATGGATAGATCCAATGGTGCTAAGATGATACATCACTCCACTTTCCAAAGGTATGGAAAGAAGAACCCAAGAAAATTGCTTGAAGGGGGTGAGGAATTGCTTTAGGGGTAGAAGATAAGGGAACCTAGCTGTTAACTTCAAACAAGAAATACCCACAACTGCGATAGATGATAGGAATCCTCTATTCATACCTCAACGCATGGTTTACTATTACAACTGCAAAAAACCAGGGCTTCTTGGAAATCTGTCCCCTAAGCCATGGGTTTTCAAAGGCAACCAACAACCTCCAAGGCAGCAAGGGTGAACTTTTTTCATCACTACTACTGAAGTGAACACCGAAAAAGAAGTGGTGATAGGTACTCTAGGTATTCATTCAAGAATGGAGAACACACTTTTTGACTCCAGTTTTACACATTCTTTCATATCTCAATAGTTTAGTATAACAATCCAAGAACCACCACAAATCATGGAAATGAAGATGTCAGTGAGTACTTCAAATGGGGAAATTATTACATCCCATTAATATAACTCCTCCCCTATCATAATATGGGGATTAAACATCCCAAGGAAATTCATCGTACTCCCTCAGGTGTAATTTGATGCAATTCTGAGCATGGATTGGATTTCCTTATATAGAGCCAACATAAATTGTCGTGAGAGGGAAATCAGTCTTCATATGGAGAATCGACCTCCGATTCATTACAAGTGCAAGGAGGAAGAAGAATCTTATTTAGATCCATCATCTCAATTATGGATATTACTACCCTATGAGTATGTGTGTCTATCTCAAATGATTGAGTCTGAAGATGCAACCATCCTAGAAGACATGCCTACTGAGATGGAATTCGCTGAAGTGTTTCCCAAAGAATTGCATGGTCTTCATCATAGAAGAGATGTTGAATTCTCTATTGATATTATACCTATTGCATGGCCAATATCCAAGACTCCACATAAAATGGTTGTTGTGGAGCTTGAGGAGCTGAAGAAATAACTACAAGAGAATATGCATAAATGATTTATACACCCAAGTGCTTTACTATGGGGTGAACCAGCCCTCTTTTTCAAGAGGAAGGATGTGTCAATGCTCGTTTTCATCGATTATCATGAGCTTAAAAAAATCATGATAAAGAACAAGTACCATCTACCACTAATTGATGACATATTTGATTAGTTGCATGGAGCAAAATACTTCTCTGAGGTGGATTTTTGGTTGGGATATTATCAATTAAGGGTGAAGAAGGAAGATATCTCGAAGACTGCTTTTCATAGAAAATACAAGCACTATGAATTCATAGTAAGGTCCTTCGAACTCACTAATTCTCCAGAAATCATCATGGACTTAATGAATAGAGTCTTTAGAGATTACCTCGAAAAAAATTTCGTAGTCTTTATAGATGATATTCTGATATACTCCAAAACCAAGGAGGATCATGAGGAGAATATAAAAAATCTACTAGAGACCTAGCGGAAGGAGAAGCTCTATGAAAAGTACACCAAGTTTGAGTCTTGGTTTAAAGAGGTCTAATTCTTGGGACATATCATCACAAGTAATGGGAAATCTAAGGATCCCTCCAAAACAGATGCAATTGAGGAATGGATGAGGCCAACATCGGTAGCTGATATCCGTAGCTTCTTGGGAATAGTAGGATATTATCTACAATTTTTTAGAAATTTCTCAAGATTTCCCATCCCTCATATAAAGCTAACTCAGAAGGGACTAATGTTTTCTGGAAGTGATGAAAGTGAAGAAGGCTTCAAGGAGTTAAAAAGGGGGCTTATCAATATACACATGCTCACATTACACACAAGTAGAGAACTTTTTTGTGGTATTCAGTGATTCTTTGAAGAAGGGCCTGGGGTATGCATTGATGCAAAATTACAAATTCATTTCCTCTACTTCAAGGCAATTAAAAGATCATGAATAGAAATCTCCAACACATGACCTCGAGTTGGATGCAGCGATATTCGCTTTGAATATTTGGTGGCATTATCTCATTGCGTAGAAGTGTGAAATATATATGGACCACAAAATCCCCAAGTATATATTCACACAGAAAGAGTTAGAACATGCACCATCAAATATGGTTAGAGTTCATCAAAGACTATGACTGCTCAATCCATTACCTACCTAGGAAAGCAAACAAGGTGGCGGATTCCCTAACTAGAAAATACACAAGGATTTTATCATTAATGAGAATTGAAAAGGATCCAATCTTCTTATATTTGATTAATATGGACATGGGAATCATAAATATGGGAACATCATCAATCCTTTCACAAATGATTGCCCAACCATCACATTTGGAATGGTTAAATATGCGTAAATGGATGATGTTGGAATTCAGGAAAAAATGGAAGCTATGAAAAATGGGAAATCCTCGGAGATTAATGTTAATGAATAAGGAATTGTGAGATTTGGGAAAATAATATGTGTTCCATAAAGTCCAGAGGTGAAGAAGGAAATTTTGGATGATGCACATAGTTTAAATTTCTCTATTCACCCAGGAAACACAAAGTTGCATCGAGATCTCTGGGAGCATTATTGGTGGAATAATATGAAGAGGGGGATCACTAAATATACATCAATGTTATTGGTGTGTCAGCAAGTGAAGGTAGAGAGGAAAAAGTCTAAGGGGATGATGCAACCATTACCCATACCAGAATGGATATTGGAGAACATCACCACAGACATTTTCACCAGACTTCTGAAGACATCCAAAGGCAGCCATGAAACATGGGTTGTTGTGGATCATCATACAAAGTATGAACACTTTATTTGTATTTGAGGGGATTTTTCATTAGATCAGCTGGCACAGATATATATCAGGGAAGTGGTAAGGCTTCATGGAGTACCACTATATATTATGTCCGATCAAGATCCAATATTCACCTCCATGTTTTGGAAGAATCTTCATCATGATCTAAATAATGAAATTAACCTTAGTACGACCTATCATCCTCAAACTGATGGAAAATACAAGTGGACTGTCCAAGCGCTTGAGGACATGTTTAGAAAGTGCTCAATGGACTTTAAAGGAGAATGGGATCAACATCTTCATCTGTTTGAGTCATCTTATAACAGCAGTTTCCACTAGAGCATCCAAATGGCACCATATTAATCCCTTTATGGAAAAATGTGTAGAACATCAGTGTGTTGGGATGAGGTCGGTGAGCATAAGCTTCTTGGACAAAAAATGGTCGAATAAATGGTAGAGAAGGTGAAAACTATTCTGCAATATATCAAGGCCACCAAGAGTCTAAAAAAGAGTTATGTAGACAACCGTCGACAAGACCATGAGTTTTATGTGGGATACATGGTATTTCTATGCATATGTCAGTGGAAGAAGTTCCTGAGTTTTGGAAATAAAGGGAAGTTATGTCCAAGGTACATCCTCCCCTTATAGATTATTGATCGTGTTGGAGTTGTGGCCTATATACTAGCACTTACACCTACCTTGGCCAAATTACATGATTTTTTTCATGTGTCCCTCTTAATTAAGTACATATCGGACCCTTCATATTTACTCTCTTCAGAGGTGGTATAGTTAGAGGATGATATTTATTATGAGGAGAAACCAGTGAAGATCATAGATCGTAGAAAAAAATTATATGAAATAAAAAAATCCCCTCATCATGGTGTTGTGGAAAAAACACATGTTCGAAGATGCGGCATGGGAATCAGTGGAAAAGATTAAATGGAGTTACCCACATCTGTTTTAGTGTGGAAATAAATTTCAAGGGAATTTTTTTTAAGGGGGTAATATTGTAACAACCCAAACATTCGATACTGGAAATCCCTCTTGATCTTATTAAATGTCTCTTTATGTAAAATGTTTATATAAAATGTCAACCTATTTTGTTTTAATAATTTTTACCATTTCTAATATAGCCGATGAACAGTGACCACATGATTAATATAAATATAGGATTTTATCAAATCCAATTTACTCAGACAAAGGTAGCTATGGCCTCATCCAGTAGACGTGCCCCATATGATGCCCATTTGTCATAGCTCGAAAAGGAGGTGGCATCATTGGGATTTTCTCTTTACCATGAAAAAGCCGTTCTTCAATATGTTATGCTTGAGTGAGACCGCCTACGAGAGAAATGGAAGTTGATAGAGATTACCACCTGAGCAATGTTATCCGAGCCACCCCAAGAGTCTATCACCATTGCACACCTTACTCTTTGGTCTTATGTGGGTGTTATAAGGGGTTATGTTACAAGGCCTTAGTACTGTTGTTATGTACATTATATTTGAATATAATAATGAATATACTTTCTTTTTATTATTTTTTCCTTGTAAATAGTTTTTAAAGCACAAAGAGTGTTTTAGTTAATATTCAACTAAGAAATCCATTTTGATGAATTAATGGTTTGATGAATTAAATAATATTTTAATAAAATAATAATAATATTATTATTAAATTAATTTTTTAATTAAATTTAAATTATTTGTATAGTTTCAGGAATGAAATTGTTAATTTTATAAAGGTTTCGAAGACGTTTTTGTCAAAACCCATGAATTTTGGATAAATGTGGGTTTTTATTTTAAAATTTAAAATTTCTATATTTAGAAAATTATTTAGATAAAATAAATATTATTTTTGGAATCAGGATGTCGAAATAATCCAACAGTAAATTTTTCATAATTTTTTGAGATAGTCATATTTTTGGGTAAAAATTAAATACCATTTAAATATATAATGTATTTTATGACATCATAATTACCCAATAGTGATGTAATAAAATAACAAAAGCCTTATTTTCTTCCAATATATGTTTTACCATTAAAATAATTTGATTTTCGGTTTGTTTGACTTATTTTACAAAGCATTAATTGACCATTAAAGACTTACTAAACATTTGTCTTTTTAAATTGTTTTCCTTGGTAGTGTGATTCACCTGCACATAAAAAATCCCATTATTTTTAGAAGTTCAGACATTGGCCTTTTAAAATATTTTCTTCCCCTTCCCTTTTGCAAAAACCATGGGCTGTTTTGTGATTTGGATAAGTTTAATGTGAGTTCTCCAAAACCAAAATAGTAAAGAATTATCTCACCTTCCTATATAAACCCACTCAAGCTACAACTTCCTCCCTAATTGAAGCCCTTGAAGTTCAACCAAACTCTTCCCTACTCTCTCTAAAATCCTCCCAAGGTTCCCTAGGCTCCCAAGAATCATGTCTCAAGCCTCTCTCAACCCTTCGGAAGCACACTTCCAAGTGAGGGTTTTTCATCCTCTCTCTTTTTTGTCAAATTTTATTAATGTTATTATTACCTTTTAATTTAGATTTTAAATATCGGGGTATGGTATCGCACCACCCCCATACTTTTCACATGATTTTTTAATGATGGGACACCCCTTTATCTCTCATTAAATGCCTCGCATGTACACCTGTTACTATGCCAACAATCCAAAAGAAATTTCTCTCTCCTCAATTACATTCAAGCAATTATTTTGTATCATGAATCTAAATTCCATTAAAATTGTTTGTAAATGTATTTATATGACCCCCTTACTATCCATTTCATGTAAATATGATGAGACACCCCATTCTCTCTCATCATCCATTTTTATGAACTCTTAAGTCACGCCGTCACGCTGCCGAAATTGCACCGATTTTCCATGACAATGTTATTGTGTAGTTAATACCATGACCATTTCTCTATGAGGGGTATTCACCTTTATGCACATTTACATATTTATTATAATGTTTCATGTACTAATTCTACATTATTTTATCATGGAATAAATGATGATGTTTTTTGAATCCATGTTATATGAAACATGAGAACACTTATGCATGAAATGAATAGTTTAAGAAGGGTGCGCCCTTATACCCTCCTATGCATTAGGTAAACTATAGTATCATGATACTTCGTTTGAAATGGGTGTTTAATCATGCTAATTCATTGAAACAAGGTTTTACTCTTGATTCAAGTGTAATGAGGATTTACTCATGCTCCATGTGCAATGAGCGCTGGCTCATGCTATTTCCATGTTAAGTGATGTGGCCACATTTTCATGTTGTGATTATTATTCATTATCAGTACTTTATGTTTTTTCTTCTATTATGATCTATTGATATTCCCATTGTCTAAAATGTATTTTATTCCTCATGTTATTCCACGATTATTCCCTTACTGGGCCTTATAGCTCACCCTTTTCTCATGCATGTCCTCAGGTTATCACATACAATGATAAGTATGAGGGAGTGTAGTTGTCATGTAAATGAATTTCTTAGTAAAGATTTTGTTTTTCATGTTTTAAGTGGTTATTTAACGATCCTAAGCCACAAATACACTAGACCTTTAGATCTTCTAGGTTGTATCAAGTGATTTTTATGTAATAAATTATGATTAATTATAAAATAAAAGAGCAGGGTTGTCATAGGTGTTATAAAATATATACATACAAGAAAACATTAATAATGTGTCATAGAAATTATATACTAATATATATGTTTTAAAAAATAAAAAAAATGAATCATGTATTTTATCTATGCGAAACTAAAAAATAAAAAAAATGTTATAATTGTAATGTTTAAAATCAAATATAAATATTGATTATTTTATAATCTTATAAAATCATAACATATTCATACGTAAAATTTTATGTGAATAAAAAATTTATTCACATGCCCCCAATAGAAATTTCTATCATCAAATACCAAAATTAGATTATTGGGAATGATTTTCATCCTATTTTTTAATTTTTTATCTAAAATATATTTCTCAGAATTTAATTTAAATCTATTTTGTGAACATTTGATTGTCAGTTTCATCATAGTGTTACTGTAGCATAAATGTTTTTCATTTAAAAATAGTATATAGTTCTTATTGAATTTTTTTGATAGTGTAATAAATATGTTTTTATAAATAATCTATATATTGAATGTTTTGTCTCTATTAAATACTGAATTAAAATATAGTATTGATTATTTCTTAAACTATCAAAAATATATTTTATGTTGAATATTTTTTGGAAATAATTTGATGATAAAGTTGTAGCTATAAAAAAATTGATTGGGATTCTATTAGTTCAGGTAGAAATTATATTCAAGATAGACCTTCTTCTAAATCAATAATTATATAGAATCTATTAATTAACAACATTCCAAAAAAATATGAATATTATACATGGATGTCCATTCTATGTGATTACATTGAATAAATATTAGTTTGGTTTTTTTTTTGATAAGAAAAAGCCATCAAACACTTTCTTCGTAACTCTATATCTGAAATACTTATGGTTCTTATTGAAAAAAATGGTTTCTCCCCCATTGAGTTAGATTTATTTTTTAATATAAACTATGTAAATTATAAATTTAATTTATATTTACTAGATTATATAAATTCTATATTGTGTTACATGATTAAAAAATTTCTAGTGGTGTATTATTGTCAGATTAAAATAGTGTCATCATCAATAGGTTGTGGTCACTATTTAATTCATATTATTAATATTTTTTATCATGAATTATTGTTTTCTATTATAGTGGTAATTGGTTGTTTTATATTATTGTGGTCATTGGTTATCTTCTTGTTAGGGACAATTGTTATTTACTTTTTGTTTTCACTAGTTATTCATGTTATTTTCTATTACTATAGTCACTGTAAATTCATATATCATGAACTATTTAGGTTATTGTGCTCAATTATTTTATATTATTATTATGTTTTCTGGTTTAATAAACTTCTAGTTGTTATTTTCATGTAATATTATTTTTATATCCTATGTTTAGATTAAATATGTTTTTTTTTGTCTAATTTTTGGGTCGTCAACACCCTGATAATGATTTAGGTTTCCTAAAGTGGAGGGAGACTATTCCAAGATTTTTATAAAACATAAAATGGTGTTACACTAATATAAATGGGGTTCTGGTTATGGTGTGTATGGTTAGATCCACTACAACATATGATAAGTTATATGAAGTGTTCGAGATCCTAGATCTTGTTTCTGTTGTGGCTAGTTTACATTGGTCGGAGCACAAAGCCCCAAATCTTATCTACTACAGGATTCTTATATATTGGTTCTACTGAGTGATAAGTTTTGTATTTGATGGGAGGATTGTTTTTCTATCATTATCAGACGGTTCATTTTCTACACATCCACTAGTTTTTTTATAAATTTTTCTCATGCCAAGATAAATTATTATGATTTGTAATTTTTTATATATAGGATCATGTTTACTGATATTAGGGAATGTTGTTCATGATTACATTGGCCACACATTAAATATCATGTATCTAGTAATATAATGTATTCCCAATTTATAGTATATGGATTATTCTAAGTGATTATATACTAAACATTTTTCAAACCCAAACACAACCTTCATTCATCTCATTTGGGGAGGTGGAATGATTGTGTTTTTTTGTTTCAAGTGTTACCTATTGGACCTAATGTCTGAGATTGTCCAAATATTGCAGTCATTACAGACTCTCTTCAATAAATTATCAAATTTTGATACATCACATGAGATTTATGGTGGATCATAGAAAAAACTAAATGGTACAAGGATTGTGTGAACAAGAGATGATTTCCATTGCACCAAACATAATTTAGATTCTCCCATGACAATCTGACTAAAAATATATAGGTTTTTGTTTCATCCTCCCATGTATTATTTGTCACACTTATATAGATTAAAAAATTGAATGTGCCTAAACTAGTAATTTTGATTGAAATAGTCAACATTGTTATATTGATTTTGACCAGACTTCAGTGATTTATAGATGAAATTGTAGTAAGTTTATAAATCCATTTTGAAATTTTAATATTAATTCGTTGAAATGAACTTGATTTTGAAAATTTTATTACTTATAGTCTTTATATAATTTCCAATGTGAGATTGGGGATGAAATTATTCCATAAAAATGTATATGAAATGTAACGTGATTACATGAGAGGTGATCCCTGATAGTGAAAATTGTCTCACAGACGTTTGATTCTATCCAACATTACAATTTAAAGAAAGAAGACACACACAAAATGTAATGAAGTAAATATTCATGGTGAACAAGAACATTGAAAAACATTTCACAAAAATCACTTTCCAATACAAGTACAAGTAGAAGAAAATATATCTTTTATTGTACCTACATTCATGCATGGATTTATTTTCAATTATGAACTAGGATGGTGAAACCCAATTTATCTGATAAAAATGTGTTTATATTATGTATGAACATGTTTTTCCAAATAAATACATATTTTATTAGAGTATCCTAAAACCATAATTTATAATTATTATTTGATAAATAAAATAATTATACTATATGAAGTTATATTATTAAATATATTATGTAATTTAAAATAAATATTGGAATACCGAGGAAAATATTTTTTTAAAAAATGATTTAAAAATTTATATTAATTATTCGTATAGATTATATATTGTTGTTAAATTTACAAATGGAAGGATATTTTTTTAATAATTATATGAAAATATAACTATGTTGCATTAATATGTAACTAATCATTTTCAGAAACATTTATATTATAACTTATTATTTTTCAAAATTTAATAGAACTATTATATTTTTATAAATAACATTTACTGTTATTTTTTTTCCAAAAATATAGTTACAGGAAAATATTTCTTGTTAATATGGTTAACAAAGTGAAACATCACTTTTACCTAATGATTTCCACTTGTTGGAAAAACAAATTTTTTTTATTTTTTCCAAGGACAAAGGGAAGAACCCACTTCATTAGAGCACCGAGTAGAGGTGAACAGAATCCAACCTATTGTGAGGATTTCATGGCATGAATTTCCCATAATTTAACGTTTTATTTATTAGTTTCTATGTTTGTGAAGAAATTCCCTGAAGGTCTTGTATATCGAAAAATGAAAACTCGGTAAATACCACTAGACATTAAGTCTAAGGGTACATACCACCTAACTTATAAATTTTTAGGATTACTCATATATTATCAACCTCTGGATAAGTTGAAAATAGGTGAAAATATATGAATAGAAGAATGTCCTATAATAGAGCAGAAGTGCTCTCACCAAAATAGCATCGTTGATAGAATGAAAAATACAAAATGATACAATAGAGGGGTGATATTACGAGTGGTTATTCTACATAATGAAAAGATGATGATTCATAGGATAGACACAGATGGAACCTTAATTCTTTATAGATGATTATAGGGGAGCTCAAATGGGATAAAAAATGGATGATGTCTTCTAGAAATAAGATATAAATAAGAGGTTTAGTTTTATATGGTAAGAGGGTTAAAATATTAATTTCATCAAATTTTAATGATCCACACAGTTTGGAATCATGGTTAATAAAAAATATGTTTTAAAATTTATCCATTCACTACCAAAATAGAACCCTCACACTGTCTAGCTGCACATATTGAATAACTACTCGTAGTCCACAAAAAATACATCTACCATAGGTCAGAGTAAAATGAGAAGGACAAGAAGCCTGATCACATGGTAAGGGAAAATTCGGCAGACCTGTGATGTGTATTTAAAAACCCTGGATAGTTTACACTAACCATGAAGACAAGGCTATAGAGTTTCTACTAAACATATATCCTAGTTTTTGTTTCAAAATATAGAGATCAAGGATCCACGAAAGCCTCAAACACCCTTCTTTACTCTATATCCTTACTATAAATTCATATTATGTCAAAAGTAAGGAATTATATTAAAATTTAAATGGTTTATACCTAATTGGAAATCTATGGTAGTTATATTCATTCCCCCTTAAAAGAACTCAACCATGATTTTCCTATCATTGTCTAGAAAAGCATTATCTAAAGATAACTTTGGCCACAAGGAATGTTCATTGGTCTCCCACTCCCATATATCATCTTATACATGGTCTTTCTACCATATCACACATACTAAAGGTATATAACACCCTTATAGGCCCTTCATTCTTTATTCCATGATGCATATGTGATTATCCCATAAGGATTAATCCACCTACAACTCTAACTTTTTTGGATGAAGAGTGTGAGATTGGTCTATGTGGTCAGGATGTAGCTGGGATACATGGAATTGTATCTTTAACCTAAAAATAGTCGAAATAATACTTACATAATTCTATCAAATAACTAAGATGTACCAAAAAATATAAGACAACTTCTCTTTCCTTAATATCGTTCTATGCCCCGATCTGGGTGATACTGCAATGAAAATATGGTCATTAACCTCGAACACTAGAGGTCATTAATAATGATTGGTGTGTGATTTTTTTTATATAGAGATGTGTCTATACACTTTCTAATCAACTGTATATTCTCTGAAATATTATCAATATTATGAGAATGAAGTATCACAAACACCCCTTACTCTATCTATCATATAGTTGAACAATGATTCAAACCATACAAGGCCTCATAGGGTTCTATATTTATAGTCTCCTATTAGATTTTATTATAGGATAACTCAACCATGGGAAAATGATTCCCCCAAGAACCCATAAATTAGATGCAAAATTCTCTATTCCTGACTTTTATGACAAGTATTTTATCCTCTAGTTTTCCATTAGTGTAAGGATCGTAAGCCAATCACAAAATCACTTGTGAACTAAATGGCCTCTATAAACCATGCCAAAACCAATACGTGAATATGAAATCATGATATAATATAATGGTATGAGGAACCCTATGAAGGTGTATAACCTCATTCATGTAAAAGCCTCATAATCACATCTAATGAGAAGGTATCTTTGTTAGGTAAGAAATGGGTGACCTTCATTAGCTTGTCTACAACGACCAATACATAATAACTAGCCTAGAGTTACCTTCGTAACTCGCTCATGAAATCCATATTGACATCATCCCATGTCCATTCATGAATGGTCAACACCGTTAAAATTCCCATTGGTCACTGGTGTTCATTATTCAAAAGTTGATAGGCCAATCATTATGAAAATATAATAGCTATCTCACACTCCATACTAGGCCAACAATACTAGATGACTATATATTGATACACCTTGGGAAGAATATGATGCACTATCCAAGTAGAGGTATGAAACTCTTATATAAATTACACCAGCAAATCTATTATAAACCAAATGCGACCCTAAATACTTATTTTTTAATCCTCACTAATGGGCCATCTTGATGGGGTGTCCTCACCTGCCATGATCTACCTTAGGATAAATTCTTTGAGATATGATATCCATCCCATCCTCACAAATTCTAGATGTTTGGAAGTCACTACTACGGTAGAGAAAAAAGTTTTCTCGTGAATATCCTCCACCTCCATGTCCATCTTAGACAACATGTTCATTAATTTTCATTCACGAATGACCTCCCATACAACTGGGTTCTCTTTCTTCTTATTTAGGCATCATCTAGGACATTTCATTTACCACGCTTATTGATTGGATCAAAATTAAAATTCAAGATATATTCTGTCCTCCTCCCCAATTTAATGTTTAATTGACACTATATAAATATGTATTTGAGTATTTTTTGGTAATTTTAAATGAAACAAGATCCTTCCCAACAATTAGTACCTCCAATAATGCATGTAATGAACAATTTCAACAAACTAAGGGTCATATCTCAGTTAATTACACTTTTGAGGTATCAAATATCGAGATCAATTTTCCAGAAATCAATCCACCTATATCAAGATAGCTCTGAGCCTGATTCTTGGTGAATAAAAATGAGCTGTATAATATCTTCTTGGATCTAGAAGAATCATTATTGATAATGAGGTAAAACTTATTTTTAACTCATGGTGTCTATTTTCACAAGATATACACCATATAAATGGAACCCCATTTTTATTCAAATCCATGAGAGTTATATCTATATGTGATAATTATTGGATGAAGCTGATATAATAACCATCCATTCCTAAGAAACTCTATATGTAAAAAGTATTATTGGGCCTCTCTAAAGAAACCATTTTGTCCAGCTTCTCTATATCCATGGACACACATGTCTTTAAGATGATATACCCCAGGAAGTGATTTTTATCTATCCAGAGATGAAATTTTGTGTGTTTTGACTTTAACTTTTGATATGTCAGTGTATTCATAATGATTAATGGTATTTTGAATTATTATGTCAATCCTAATAATAAAAAATTATTTCCTCCAAAAAACTACATTGAAACAATCCAAATACAGGTGAAAAAAGTGTTATCATTCAATGTGGAACCCACATATCTCAAGGGTTTACACCATACACTATTGTGTATTATATTATAACATCCACAACATAACATTATATTTCTTCACAACATAGTAATAATAAATATTGTTCCCATAGATCTCCCAAACTATCAGAGATATGAAAGAATGAGAAAAACATATACCAAAAAGATATGATTTTAATATAGAGGCCACCAAAATATTTACACTCATAGTATATGGCATAAAACTCTTCTCCAAAGATATCTATTCCACTATATACGTTTAGTCTCATCTAAATTTTTTTGAAAAACTAACCAACCATGTGTATTCAGAATATACTATCACATTGAAACTAGTTTTTATTTCCCTCATCCATAAACACCTAATCAAACTGATCAGTCAATAGTATTATAGGTCTCGACCTAACATGGAGCAGTGAATGTTTCTCCAAAACCAAAATTTTCTATCAACCCTCTCTCAATAACTTGTTGAGGGATGTACCTATAAAACCCTGCTAGGTGTCCACTATGATTGCAATATATGCACTCAACTTTATTTATATTATACTGGATCATCATGCTTATATGCCACTATCACTTGTAAAATAAAATATTACTACCATTAGTAAAGATCATGGTGGTATTAATATCATGATAGGGATCAATGAACCACTTCCATCCATATAAAACATCACCTCTAAGTGAAAAAGTTGAACTACACAACTCTTCACCCCCAATATTTCCCCTAGCTACACTTAGAAATAAGTTCTTGGTTCGGTACTTCATATATTGATTCTAACTGAAATATGTTTACCTGTGATGAAAAGTAAATCTTGATCCCTTACTCAAAGGATATAACACATGTAGGATCCTCAAAAGGATAAATAAGTGAAATGTAGTAATTATATATAAAGAGATCCAATTATTTCATAATGAACACAACACCCTAATCTGGATGCAAAAAATATGGTATATTCATCCCTAAAATTCATTGGGAAAAAGTATTCAGGACATCTGGATTAGAAATCTATCAAAAAAATATCATGATGCCTACTATCCTTGTTTAAAATATCCCACCAATGCTTGGAGGAACCCTGAAGGATATACGTCACAAAGATTGATCCACCTTTTAGGAAGAATCACTATGTTATCGATGATATGCACAATAGTATCTAGCCACATCTAATCAGACTTTGGGCCCCATCCCTCTAGAATGTGGGTTGATTCAACTATTGGAACTCATGTATCAACTATTCCATAGTAAGGTTAGGATACGTGTCCACTTGAAAATTTTGAATAAAGCATTGGAAATCCTTTGAATGTAGGAATCAACACATATATCATGTATAACTAGATGTACCGTTATTGTAACTTTCTGAGGTTATATTGATGGATCATGTCCTACCACATTGGAAGCATAGTAATCTCCACCCTCGTGGAACACAACCAGATGTTTTTATAGTGGAATGTCTCCAAAAACTAGAAGAAAAATTCTAAAACATTATTATTTAATAAAAATATCACATACATATGAATATTGATATTATAACCCTTCTAATATTCAATTAAAACCTCTCTTCATTCTTCAATTTATTGGTCTATGAGACATACAGATCACTAGAATGAAGGAGACACTTTGTACTTCCCACTAAAATGGATGTTTCAAGGAAATGGTCTCTATTATAATCTTGGGGTACTATTATGGATATTTTCAATTTTAATTTCTACAGAAAACACCCATAAAGATTCAATTGTCACCTCAATTTAATATAGGCCATTTTTACCTTAATTTAAAGTCATTTAAAATTGTAATTATTTATATTAAAAATATCTATAAATGTTATAATTTTATAGATTTACATTTTCAATTTAAAAAATTTCATACATTTTGATAATTGATTAATGGAATCCATTTTATTAAACCCATAACCCATTCTAGTTGATTCATCTAAGGGTCCATCACTTGATATTGTACATTTGACTACATAAGGTGTTGTTTTCAATATATGTAGGAAAACATTGTTAGTTTTATGTATCCAATTTATATAACCAATTATTATTCTCAAAATTATCTAAATATATTAGTAAAATAAAAATTATATATCATGGGAACATGAAATAAATGTTATACTATCAAAGGATGCATCTAAGATTACATGTCATATGCATTGAATTTTAATTTTCTACAAGCCTATAATGATTCAATAGTCTAATATATCATTTCTATACGTGGGACAAATACTCTCGGGAATAGATCATTTACAACCCCCATATTATTCTTAGTATCCTATCTATAATTCCTAAATTTCAATAAAAAAATTAAAGAAAATGCCTTCTTTTGATTCCATAATGTAACATCCCAACCCGAGGTCTAACAAAATATTACATAAGACAGTTGGTCACATGGACACAAGTTTGGATCCCCATATGCCAGAGGTTTTAGACTATTATCAAGGGTATTTGATTGTATTGTTGGGATACTATACCCTCGTAATAATTGTAACACGGTGGTATCATAAATTAATTAAACTTAGAATCATATAATCTACCGAAAACAAAATATAAATCATTCATACAATAATAAAACTAATCAAAGACTAGGGTATCATCATATACAAAGTGATTTGTATGTCGTGGATCTATATGAAAGATATGAAATAAATTTAATGACCCTTATATTATAGTACATCTATCAAAAATACAAAAATACAAAAAATAAACAACCCCAGATAGAATGACAATCTATATCCCATTTCTTTTCTCCCCTCATCCTATGAAATAACAAACAAGGAATCTCCAATAGATAAATTTCCAATCACTAGTCGTATCCATAAATTCTATCCGGGTACCAAACAATAGGAAGAAGAATTTTTGAATTAACACTAAGTAGGCCACCATCAATGATATCTATAACGATCCATTCGATGCATAAATGTTAAAGTAGTTTCATGTATAATAGGAATAAAAGTGATAAAATTAATGTAATAATGTATAGCCTACCCAGTGTCACTATAAACATGAAACCACGTCACAAAGGCTAACTATAAAGTGAGTTAAATCATAATAATTTTCATGTGTTGGGATATCAAGTATTAGATAAACAAATGCAAGGATTCAATTATTATAAATTTCCAAGGCATCCAAGTATGTCTAACCCATGGTATCTAAATCTTGAAGACATCCTTGTGGCTTTGATCTGAGGAGTTTAAATGTCGAAGTCATCCTAATAGGTTATATCCAACAATAATAAATGCACCATGTGTCATATTTTGGCAGATCCAAGTTGTAGAAATGTTCAAGGCACCCATGGGGGTCATTGGAGCCATATCACAAACCATTCATTTTTAACATAACCAATTCATTAACCATTTTAATAATCGACTTATTAATCCATTTATAATCATATACAAGCCAAGGAATTGTCCATTTCATACCTTTTATATTGAACTGAAAAGTTGTTTTAAGGTTATTATGATCTTTAACAATTGAATATATTACCAAATTCATTTACCCAAAAATTATATCGAGTCCAATTCACCATAAAGATCACGTTTCCATGAACAATAGGAAGAGACCACCCTATGGATGGTCCAGTTTGAGGTTGAAATCCTACAACATAGTATAAGGGTTTCATAGAATATCTAAACAACAATGTAATATTTTATTTAGTGTTTTACTAATTCTGGAAGTAACACTAATAAGGTATGGCATATGGCTTTACTATAATAGGGTATAAACAATCAGACAGTAATAGATAAATAATAAACAACCTACCCTATTATTTTTTAGGAATAATAATATAGGATCACCTTCTGATTCAATCCATATCGGAACAATTATAAAAAATATTTCACATTCCAAAAAGTAGCGAATAACATCTCATAAAAAAATAGAATTATCAATAGAAAGAGTAAAATTAAAGGGAATATAAGGATTTAAGATTTTACCAGTGACTATTTAATATGAAGAAAACATCTTGATACAACGTTCAGATTAAGAAGTTACAACAAATCATTGGTAATTATTATACAAGATATCGAATATGAGTAATAAGGGTTGATTTCTACTAGAAACATGAAATAATGAGGGTGTTTATTTTTAAAAATTAATCGGGGGAATATAGTATTCTTTTCAAATTTTAAATAGGTGCACGGTTTGACTACATGAATAGAAAACCCATACTCCAACCATTTTCCATGTACATCCTAACGATTCCCCACGCATGAGATAGCTATATGGTTTGACTAACCATTGATAGGCTATAAAAAAACCCCTCTATCAGATGTATAACACAAATCAAAGACCAGGATGCCTAGGTCACATAGTTATGGCTAACAGAGCGGCCCTCTACTGTGTAATGAATCACCCATCACATTTTACTATAATCATGCACACTAGGAATCAGGGAAACAACTAAACATGAAGCCTAAATCTTTATTCCTTGATAGGGTTTTCTTGTATGTGAATAAGACCCTCACACCCTCATTTCCTACAAAGCCTTACTAGTAATTCATATTATGTCAAAACGAAAGAATTAAACTAAAAATTAAAAGGTTCATACCTCATAGAAAATCTGGGTTATTATATATTTATTGATTATATATGAGATTTATGATATTATTATTATTCCATAATCATTATATAACATGTTATTTTGTACATTCCATTCAATTAAAATATAAAAATGTCGCTCGTGTATGTAGAGAAAAACAGCCTCACGATGTGATGTGATTTTTTCATGTTTTTAAATAAAGGTAATTAAAATGGTGATAATGATATTTCTTGATATATATGAAATAACATTGATTCTATACAGGTAATATAATATTTACCATTATTTCATTATTTCTATTGGGAAAATTGAAATAATGTTCATGCATACTTGTGGCCTATTGTCTCCATGGATGGTGTATCTTATTTTATATCTCTAAATTTTCCAAATCACTCTAAATAAATTAATATTAAATATATACAATATATATTTATATATATAATTGTAAATATTATATATAGTATGGAACCATAATCAATGTAATAGGGAAAAAATAAAAATCACAACTTTTGTGAAAAAAAATCAGTTATTGCCTGAAATATGATGTTTTGATGGGATTTTCCAATAAAAAGGTAATAAAAGCTCATATATAAATTATATGTTACAATATATATATTTATGTTTTTATAAAAGATATATATTAAACTTATAATTATTATATGTTAGGTTCTAATGTCTTTGAAGGATGTTGAGACTTATGGTAACAGATTTCAAGACTATATTTTATTTTTATGAGACTTATTACATATTCACCACTTGTTATTTTTTCATGTATATAATACCAATTTGACATGTTATATGATGAATATACTTATTTTCATGAGATTTAATGTTTTATTTCATGTTATTCTTGAATGGTTATTACAATTCAAATGATCACAAAAGTAAAAAGGTATTTCCATATCACTTTTATCTTCTTGGAAACCCAATACATATTGATCATTTGTTTCTATTATGTGGTGTATATTATTCCCATGTATTTATTATATGATAATTATCATTAAAATTATGAGGTTTTAAATATCTAATTGAATATCTCTTTTTCATTGGGTTTACAATTCCAATGTTACCTAAGCGGTATGGGCCATTTGTCTCAATTTTCATTTTTTGAGACATATATAATGTTATGAACTATCTACTATTATAAAATATATATATATTCCCATTACCATGTAATATAAATAATTTGTTTATATTCATGATATTATTATTTTAATTTAACTTTATTATTTCATGGGATTAATATTTAATGTTTCCATTGTGGTAAGTGTTTTTTGACACAATATCATTATATTTTTGTATATTATATGTTTACGCTTTCAATGATGACATTTAATAATCTATCTCTTAATAAAATACTGAAATTTATTATCCTCTAGTTATTTCATGACAATATTTATTCTAACTTCATTTTTAGATAATTAAACACGTTTATTTAAATGGAATGTTTTTTAAGAAAAATTATAATTAAATATGTGTTTAATAGAAAATCAATTTTCATTCAAAACCATATTTTCTATAAGAAAGATAAATTTTTAAATATGTTTCTCAGAATTCAATAAATGATATAACAAATATTTTTTAACTGATGTTTTATATTTTATAAAAAAAAGTGAAATGAATTTTCTGGTTGTTTTCCAAAAAAAATCAATCGGGATTTTATTTAAAAGTGAGTAAACTATTCATTTTTAAAAGAGGGGCTTAAAATAATTCTCCAACATCATAAAACGTCATTAAAATTTATAATCCTTTAATATAAATCAATTTTTCTTTCAAATAAAAATATTTTGAAAATATTTTATGTTTTAAAAAGTGTTTTCTAATGTGGAAATGATATTTTCCTCAAGAAATAATTAAAATTATTTTTTTGGTTTCTTTTATATTTATTAAGTATCATTAACAAAGAATAAAATTTCCAAAATATTTTATGAATTTTCAGTTTTATAAGGAAATTTTCATTGAATTTTTATTTTCAACAATAAATGTTTCATGTTGTTTTTCAAAATCATTTATCCATAATGTATGACATCCTTAGATACTACTTATTTTTTATTGTGAATATTATCCAAGGAAAAATTATTATTATTTCTCTGGATGGTTTATGTTTATGATTAAACAATATTTACAAGATCCATTTCTCTTACATGGGTAATTCGATGATAAAATATTTGTAAAACCATATATTTTTATATGTAATACTATGATTAAATGATAAAATGATTTTGAAACCTTAAATTTCCATAGGTTATGATGTGATGAAATGCCTATGAAAACCATTTCATTTAATGGGTTATGATATGGTGAATGTTTTATTTTCTTTTAGTACACATAATATGATGTACATTATTTGAATGTTGGGACTGATATCACCCCCAAATACATTGGGTAATGATTTATACATCGAGATATTGAGAGTAATGGAGTAGAGAGTGAACCACGTTTATTAATGGACTTTTATTCTATGATGGTCTTATTAGTGAACCTTCACAACAATGATGGTTTTGGGAGGGAACCCATTCTAATATGATAACCATGGTAGTGTTCCTTGGTGAAAATGGAAATGATTTAATATACTTATATGTATTCCAAAAATATATGATTTATAGAAATTTTATTCTCTTATGACTCATTTTATTTAATTCCCTTATGATCCTTGTATAATTAATTGTTAATATTTTTCCACAAATGAAAATTTTCATCATTGATTTGAAGGATTTTGTTTTCACATGTAATTTTAATGTTCTCATGCCCTTGTGTTCATGTTATTTTTCTGTATCTACCTTTTTTACCCCTTTTGAGCATATAATCTCACCCTTTCTTATGTTCTATTTATCCATGTTTAAAAGAAATTTATTTCTAGGATATATATAATAATGTTTCTATATTTGAGTAAAATAGTGGGAGATGATGTAACTGACATATAAACTAATTGTTTATGTGTTTATGTTCCCAAGGACACCATACCATTATGATCATTATACTTGTCTTGTTTGATGTAAAGAATATTCATAAAAAAATTAATATCTGTATATGAAATTATTTTCTCACTATAACTGGGATTTCTAGGTATGTTGATCAGGAACTGTGCAACGTGAGATGGGTAAAGTAACATCCCAGATTATTTGTCTATTTTGGATGATTAAGTAATATGAAAAACATATTTCCTTTGAGTGGTGGATAATTTTAGTGATATATTACCTAGAAATTTATTTTTTATACCTCTTATGAGGGAGGTAAAATTAACCATTGATCTATTTATAATAGTACCACTGATATCTATCCTAAACAAAAAAATTACACCTATTGGGGTTCAGGAACTCAAAATAATGTTTAAGGTCATAGATTTGAAATTTTTTATATAACCTTGTGCTACTCCATGGGGTTTATTTATCCTTATCCCCAATAAGGTGGATGGTACCCATAGGGTTTAGAGGATTTATAGAATAAGAATCAATATAGTGTTAAGGACCAAAATTTGTTACCTCATGTAAACAACCTCTTTCATCTTCTCAAAGGATCTAGTGGTTTTTTGAAAATTTTTATGAGGTTTTTTATCAACCAGTAAGGGTTATATACACATATATACCTTAAACACACCTTTCGTAGAACATAGAAGAATAAAATATCTATTTTTTCTAAGTACAACACAACGGATGGCCAGGGTCATCTCATTTGGGGAGATTTCTCATTTTGTTATACAAATTAATCTAATTCACCTAAGAAATAATTATTTTTGTTGAATTATGTTTTATGAAATGAAAACATTTAAGAAAATAAATGAAATAAAAAAATAATACGAAACTAACGTTCTATTCTAATTTACAATGCAATGCTAAATAAAATGGAATTTGATAGGAAGGTAAGTTTGCATGATAGAATTTTCAGGGAGAATCTTCGTTGACAAAATTCATATATACATACTGAACACACTCCATAACATTTGTGTAAACCTCAATCTACCCCTATTATGAATTCAAAGACTATATAGTGAACAATAACCATTATCAGTGCTAATGAAAAAGCGCTGATAAATGTGGGTATGTTTATCAACGCTAAAAAAAGTTCTCATAAAGGTACCCCTTTATCAGCGCTTTTTTAGCACTGATAAAGGTACCCCCTTTAACAGTGGTTTTTAGTAGAGCTGATAAAGGGGGTCATTTATCCACACTTTTTAAGTGCTGATAAATGGTTGAGTTCAAAAAAATATATATTAAAAATAATATATAAATATATAAATATATTTATATTGATATAAATATAATATATATATTTTAAATATATTTTAGATAAGTATAAATATACATTTAAACTTAATATATTTAATATATATGATATTTAGTGAAAATGGCTTATAAAAAAATAAAAAATTATTATTAATTAATAATTCTCTAATTTTTTATGGAGTAATAGTCATTTAATAACAATTTTAAGAAGAAAAATTAATAGAAAATTTAAAAAGAGCCAAAATGTGTTGAAAACGCAACTCGAACATAAAAGGGCCATAACATTTGATCTCGGTGTCTGTTTGAGCTCTACCACAAATCAAATCGAAGTCTGTGACGAGATCTACAAACTTATAATTGTGGGAGACCCCGTTCAAGGTTTTTTTTAGGCCAAAAAAGGCTGAGAAGGCCACCAAAACTGAGTTTTTAGTCGAGGTACCTTGATTTTTTTACATTTTGTGGATTATCAGCCTCATTTAATGAGGTATTATTGGATTTTTAGTGGGGAAAGAATTTATTCCAATGTATTACATTTATATTGATATTATTTTTTAGAAATTTTAACTTTTTTTTAAATTCACTATAATTTATAATCAAATATATAACAATATATTGATATTTTTTATATATTCACACATAAATATTTAATTATAAATTTAAATAATAAAAAATATTTACATTGAAAATATATTATCTTCATATAAATAATAAATAATATCCATTTTATTTAAAATAAAAATATATGAATATTTATATACCTATATATTAACAAAATATATATATATATATTAATGTAACTACATATATATATTTATATAACTATAAATATATATATTAATATCATTATAAATATATATATTAATATAAATATATATTATAATAGGAATAAATATAAATAAATAAATAAATATATATAAATAGAGATATAATGAAATAGAAAACTAATCAAAAAACAATAGTAGTAAGGGCTTAAGTGCGTTGGGGGGAGGTTTCGAGTTCAAAACCTGGTAGAGGCAGGGGCACGCACGCATGGGGGAATATGGGCACTAACGCTGATAATGGGTGGTGTATAGCGCTGATAAAGGGTTCCTAGGGGTGCGTAGGGGCATTGGAGTGCGGGAAGGCACTGATAAAGGGGGGTCTCAAGGGCTGTAAAAAGCCCCCAGTGATTTCCAGGATTTTTTAAAAAAAATTAATATTTTTTTTACCTTTTATCAGCCCTAAAAAAGTGCTCATAAATGGGGCCTTTTATCAGTTCTAATAATAAAGCACTAATAAAGGACCCCTTTATCAGCGCTTCTTTTAGCACTGATAAAAGTCCCCTTTTATCAGTCCTTTTTTATAGCACTAATAAAAGGGGTCTTTATCTGTTCTAAAATGAAGAGCTCATAAAGGGGACCCCCCCCCCTTATCTACGCAGTTTTTAACATTGCTTTTCTTTTGTTATTAAAGGCCATTTTTAGTGCTGATAAAAGTGAAATTTGTAGTAATGAAAATTTGGTCTTAAAACTATATTTATATTCACGCACTAGATCACTCCCTTGGTATATGTGCCTGTTTAGTTACTCATTATCATTATTATAAGAGTTTAGGATGGTATGTGGAGAAGATGAAAAGAAGAAAATAATGAATGGAAGATAAATAAGTGGAAAACATGTATTTTGAAATAAAAACAATTCATGAATTTTATTTTATTAAAATGAATCTAAATTAAATGTTACATTTAAATGAAAACTAATATAATATCAATAAAAATTAAAATAAAGGAATAAAAGAAATGGGTATTGTAGCTTCCCCTCAAGAATCTATCTTCCATAAGTTAACTCTTGTTTTTTCCATAATATATTCTACTCACACCATGGTACCTTCTTATAAGACGATCAAAATTAGATCTCATAGTTGAAATCCAAATGTAACATTATTTGAACATGTATATAGGAAGATATGGAATTAGTATTGACTATAACATTTTGTTGTCTAGGATTCCATTAATCTTATTTCAAATTATATAGTTAATTGGCAACCAAAATTATTAAGAAATAATCTGAGTGATTCCTCTTTCAATTCCAGAAATAATCATCTCACTTCTATGTGTGTATCCCATGTTATGGGGACCACTCTTTCCCCATGAATATTGTTTTCAAATTGATTGATTTTTTAAGCATCTATATGTTCGAATCAACTCTTTTCTAGATAAAAATGTTTCTGCCAATAAATCATGTAATAATACTAAAAACGAATCAATATAATGTGAATAAAATATTATTGTGTATTCCTAAAATACAATGGTCATTTAAATATATTAAATACCAATAATTAAGTGATTTGTAAATTTTTTCCCAAAACACATATAAACTAATAAATTCAAGAAAATATACTCAAATTTGAAAATAGGTAAGGATTAAATCATTAAAAACCTATAAAAAATGGTGAAAATATTATCCATATCAATTCCCCTACAAATAAAACATTATTTTCAAGAAGCATAAAATCTAAATATGTAATTCAGAGGGAACTAATGTTCCTAATATTCAAATTCCAATGCAATAAAATCAAAAAAAAATTCAGTGTCAGGTAACATTTTAAAAAATCCAAAAAAATGTCAATTAATTTTCCCACTTTTAAATAAGAAAATTAAATTTAGTTATTTCAATAATCCACATTGAGAAATTTCAAAAATTATAGTTTCATTCATTCAAGATCTTCAATTCATCATTAATTAAACATGTCGAATCATGAACTACCTCATGTTTGAATATTTTCAATCTCCAACCATATTACAATTCAAGTATATTTGGGATCATATAATTAGAACATTATCCTTTTGTATTTTATTTAAAATGTACTACTTTTCTCTACATTTTAAATACAAAAGAAACATGAAATCGTGAGCACTTTCATTAAATGTTGTAATGAATCTTAGGCATAATGTAGGTAGCAATTAACATCTACACAGGAAGGCTTAAGGATGAGGTTTCTTTCCTAAGTATAATAAATGATATCAAAAATTAATGTGTAATTAAATTATCCTCTTTTAATTAGAAACTCCCATTTCCCTAAAACTAAAATTAATGATTATGATAAAATAAAGCAAAATGATTGTTTTGTGCACCCTCATGAGTATTTATTTTCATTTAAGAAAAATCATTCCCAATGAAAAGTTTATTTTTATTCTACTATTTTTTATAGTTATTAATAACATAAATTAAAAATATAAATCATAACCATGTATAATAGAAATCATAGGTATAGTAATAGTGATTTCCTATTTTCCCAAATCATAACCAATATATCTTTTTTTCAATGTTTATGTTTAATATTTTTCATTCAAGAGAGTAAAAATTATGCCTCGTGAATAAATCAACAACAAGAATTTATTCCCAACATATAACACCTAAACATCTTCTATACTATATTTTATATCACTTCCACTATGACCCCCTTCTCCCGTAGATTTAAATGTTTAAATATCATGAAAATACTAATAGGATGATAGGAAAGGATAATCAATGTTTGAAGCATAGATCATTCTAATAAAGGTCAATCATGTTATCTATGGGATATGTATGGTTGATGAATATGTGTCCTGTTATGGATAATGGTTTTTCAATATATGAATAAATCATTTTAATTTTTTTTCATATTTATAGAATTAAAAATTTGAAATTCATTTTCCAGTATGTGACCTGTCCCATGATCACACAACAAGTATGAACAGGAATAAATAGATAGTAATTAGTCTAGAAAGACTATCATGAATGGGAAATATGATATTTGAAAATCACTCAATGCATGATTAATTATAAAAAATCATTTCATATGAATTTCATTAATTCAATGTAGGAAAAATGATTGAGAAAGTTTATTTACATAAATCATTTAATTTCCTCAAATAATAAATCCTGATTTTAATATACATTATTCAAATTAAAAATTCAAATATCTATTTTATTCATTTAATATCATTAAAATTTAAATCTAGAACATATAATCATTGTATTCTTAAGAAACTCATGTCTCCTAGAGAAGTCAAGTAAAGTAGTAATTCAAGTGTGGGCATTTCATTTTATTTTATGGATCTAAACATGCTTTTAGTACAACATTTAGGGTATTTAAAAAAAATTAAACATCCTTTGGTAATTGATCACATTATTACATACTCCATGTATTTTTGATGATTCCATTTCCAATAATGAACTTATAAAAGAGTCTTAACAAATTAAGCACCGAGATGATTTAATTTAATCCCAAAAAGATAAGATGGAGTGGGTCACATTGAAGAATAATTCTTAAGATTTAATTGATATCTATATTTCTAGAAAACATGTAATGATAAATACATGAGTGATCCCCAAGTGGGACATAAATATTTACTGCCGATAGTGGTCATTATCAGTAGTTATACATAATATGATGGTGGGTATATCTTCTTCGACTTGAACCACCACATGTGGTTTTTCCCAGATTCTTATTCTTTATTCATGGTGGGTAATGATCCATGTATTGTGTATACTAGATCCATCCCCTTCACAGATTTTTATAGCTTACACGGTGGGGTAGAATGAAGTATCGATCATCAATTTTCTTGCTTACTGATTTTCAAACTTTCTCTTTTTCTTACCTTTCAAGCTCAATATAGGATACATGAATTGAATGATAGAAGGTAATTTCAATAGGTATTTCTACTTGAATGGAATTTAGATTTGAATAATAAAAAAACCTTATACCTTTCATAATAATCAGTTTCTACATTCATTTACACGAGATTAGCTACTTTTATTTCTTTATGGGAATCCTCAAATTCAAGGTTAATAATGTTAGGGAGCACCATGAGTTCATCAACAAGTTAATGTTATTTTTCTTCCTCTTCCTATATGGAAAATAAATGATTTAAGCAGTATAAAATTTCAAAATAATAAGTAGTGATACTCAAATAATATTGAATAAAATTGTAAAATAAATAGTTCAAAGAAATATCCTCTCCCAATGTTGGTTCTTATTTAATAACATCATCAATAGTATGACCCTATTGATCTTTGATCCCAATGTATGGAGGCAGGTAGTCTAACTACTCCATATTTTCTTAAAATTAAAGCATTTGGATAGATTTCCCCCTTCCATTACTAGAAACAAGTAGAGTTGTGTTCGTTCTTCCACAATTTCTAGAATGGGGAGATCATGTTTCATTTCAATCTCATCCCAAAATACATTCATATCATGTTGATCTCTCACAAATAGCTCAATAGGGTACTATTCATCATCATGAAGCCATTATATCTCATCATGGATAGCTTAAATATGGTTCCTAAAATTGATAGTCTATTGATATTTATCATGTTTGGGCTTAAATTCTTGGATGGATGTACTGAAATTAATGAAATATAGGGTAACTACCTTATTTTTCTCGAATCATTTCATATTAGTTCGAAGCTCATAAAATATGAACATCAAATATTCATGTGAGATCTATGTTTTTATGCCTCTTTGATTCTAATTTACCACTATAATAATAGCATCATCCCTTCTATGTAAGGACAATTAAATATTTTATGTTTGTTCTTCTTACACCAGTGACTAATTACTCCATGTATTGAAAAAATGATCTATTTAAATAATAATAGAAAAATATTTATTTCGTTGGATTTATTTTTTTGAAAAAACTAATGAAAATACATATATAATATATAAATAGAATATATAAATAAACAATTTATTATATCCCAAAAATGGCTCTATTTTTGACCTATAAATATCTTAGGGCATGGCGAAAGAAAAAATTTATTTTTTCCTAGTGCAATATAATAGCTAACCAATGTCATCTCACTTTTATATTTTTCATAGTTTGTTATATTAATTAATCTAATTCACCGAAGTAATAATTATTTGGTGGTTTTATGTTTTGTGAATGAAATCAAATTTGAATAAATTATTTAAATTAACAAATTACATGCAACTAGAAATCAATTATAAATTACCATGAAATTCCAAACCAAAATTCATTAGAGAAGAAAGGAAATTCTCCCAAGAGAATTTTTAGGCCGCACATTTGTTGAAAAACATAAAATATACTTAGTAAACCCACTCAATCTTATGATTCAACCACTTAATAAATTTAAATTATGAAATAAAAGTGTAATTAGATATCTCCAAGATCTTCCTCTATCCACCTACTCAATTGAGGGAAAATGGTTTTAGATTAAGACATTAAACTTTTGAAAAACAAAGTGAGGATTACAGCCACAATAAATTTTCATCATAATTACTTACAAGTAGAAAAAAAATTACCTTATGTTAAATCATCTTATTACTCCCATGGTATATTCATCTATTCAGTTACTCATAATCTTGTGTATAAGAGTTCTCAGTGGTAAGATAAGATAACGAAAATAATTGAAGAAAATGAATGGAATAAAAAATTAGGGTTAAAAATATGGACACACAATTAAATTAAATTATTTTATTTTATTTGAATGAAAATAAATTATTTTTAAATTTAAATGAACACTAAATTAAAAATAATAAAAAAATAAAAAAATATAAATGGGTGTCATAGCTCCTCGTCTAGAATATGTCCTCAATATGTTTGATCCTATTTCATCCACCATATTTTTGAGTCACAAAAAGGTACCGTATTATAGTATTATTTAAATTTAATAACAAAAATAGAATTAAAATTTCACATTATTACGATGCGCCTAATGGAATTTTATAATTATTATTGAGTATGACTTTTTGGCCGAGTATTCTAGAAATCTTCCTTCAATTTATATCATTCAATAGACACATTAATGAGTGTATAACTCCCTGAAAATTATTTAATAAGGATAAAATTTGATTCCTATTTCAATTATAATTGGATTACACTAAAATGAATGTGTGTCACCCGAGTTATGACCCATTCCCATAGGTGGTATTTACTCTATCCACTCTAACAATTTTCCAAATTGATTGATTATTTTAGGCCACTAGATGTTCGAATCATCTCTTAGCCCAAAATACAAATTTGAATCGAATAATTCAAGAAATTAAATAAAATAAAATCACCAAAATTTGAATAATATTTTAAATTTATGCCAAAAATGAATTTGTGATTAAAATCTATTAAAATTGCTAAATTAATAAATTTTTAGATTTTTGAAAAAAGAATAACAGAAATCCAAAATTCATGATAAAAATGTCAAATTGATTATTTGGTATAGATTAAATCATTAAATAAAATATGATAAAATTCATCTAAATATTATCTACATAATTACCACACTCATAATTTTGTAGTATATGTTTCTTATATGTGTAATTAGTATTATCATTCGATCACAAGAACGTGACAACTGTTTTTATGGCCTTGATGAATCGGGTTTTACAAACAAAATTGGACTCCAGTGTGTTATTTTTCATTGATTATATCTTATGTTATTGTTATACTCGATAAGATCATGAAAAACACCTTGAAATCATTTTTTGTACACTATGAAAAAAATGTAAATGTTATCTTCATAGAATTCTACTTCTTGATTGATAATGTACAGTTCATTCATCGCATTATGTTAGAGGAAATTAAATCTATGGACTCATAGAAGTTAGATAAATGTTTTAGTTAGATTATCCTAAAAAATGATTTGATATTTATGGTTTCATGGAGACAACATTGATCTTTTGTCATTTTATTTAGGACTATACATGATTTATTGGACATGTGACTAGCTTGACCCGGAATGGAATTAAATTCATAGGTTTTGAAGCCTGAAATAAATTCTTTTAGGAGTTAAAGTTTATGTTAACCTTTGCATAGATCTATATTTCACTAGATATGTCAAAAATATATATAGTTTATTTTGATTCCCCAAGTTTTGGGATATGTATAGTTTTTATGGAAGGTTGGTGATTGAAACCATACATGTCTCACAAATTAATTCCATATGAGCATAATTACCCTATAGATGATCTCGCATTAGAGGATATGGTTATTTCTTTTTATTTTTTTATAGGAAATCTACTTGGATAAATGGTTTTTGTATATTTGGATCATAAAATTCTGAATAAAATATTCATTCAACATGATATGAATATTATATTTTGAATTTGTTTTAAATACATTGATTATTTTTAATTTAATTATAACTATACTCTTAGGAAATGTAATTAGGTGGATAGGGTTTTGAGTTGGAAGAATCATTAGAATGATGTTTAGGAAGGCATTATTGAGTGTAAGTTAATAGATCTTCTTTTTGATATAGATCAATATGTTCATGATATATTGGGGTATACTTATCATATAACTTTAGTTTTGACATAATTTATTCTGTACTGAATGAAGATGAGGCCGATTTTTATTTTTAATGCATCTTCCTTTGGGAATGTGTCTAATATGGGAACCCATAACCTAGTCAGGTCATTGATATGTCTGATATCCAATGTATACGTTAAAGTATCTACATTAGTAAAGGCTTGCAAGAGGGAATGATGTGGGACAATCATGCTTCCTTGTTGGGGTGGTATGTACAGAATCACCAAAATGTACCATGACAAAATCCCCTTAGTATAGTGATTTCGTATGACTGATTGAGGAATTGTAGATGAAGGTCTCCCATTTTCTACCTATATGGGAGTCATTTTATTTTATGAGATTGGGAATCTATATCATAAGGATATCATACAATTATATAGAGTTACACATACTATTTTATCACATAAGGATTCTCATTTAATATAATGATTCTAGAATGGGATTTAGAAGGCTAATGGTTCACAGTTGATTATGAACATAACCAACCAACCTCAAACTGATTGCCAATATAATAGTACTATAAAAATGTTTAAGGACATTATTTATTCATGAATGATTGATTTTAGTGCTTCTATAAAGATAATAATTACAGTGGTTGAATTGAAATATAATTACAGTTTCCAAGATACTATAAAAATGGATAATTATCATCCCCTATACGTTAGGCTATGTCATTCACCCTTGAGATGGTTATAGGTTGGATAGGTAGGGATAATTCTACCATGCCTCATTTAGGAGACAGAAAATCATGTAAAATTATTTAGAAACTAAATGTATATTACATAGTGTACAAGGAATTCTTATTCATATCGTCACCATCGAAATATGGAGTATAGAGTGGGATATAATGTTTTCTTGAATTTTTCATCTAGACTGTCCCATTGATGATTTTAGAGGTAGCGTAAGCTATCACCCGGGTTCAGGGGACATTTTGATATTCCATAGTGGGTCATAAAAGTATAATTTTAGATAGATATTTTACATAAATACAATTATATGCTTGATTGATTTCATATATCTCAATTATGTCATTACTATTTAGACCCATCATATATCAATCATCCTCATGAAGTTGAGTTTGATGTAATTTTTTCCTTCACAGTGTGCCGGTATATAACGTTAATATGAGAATAAAGGCTCTTTGATGTGGGTTTCATCATTTGGTATGAGATATATTGAAGGGTGTCCATGTACAGAAGAAGACCTGGGAGTGAGAAACCAATATATGAGATCAATGATTAAAATTATTCTTTGATTATTTCCAACCAACCCCAAAAGGGAAACTAGGAATGAGTTTTTTTTGGGGGGGGGTTGTAAGTTCATGTCATTTTCAATGTAAATTTCTCATTAATTTTTTGGTTCAATTGGTTATTTTTGATATTGGTAAATGGATCTTCAGAAATTTTTGGGGGGATAGATCATTTAGAAAACATCAAATTGTGTAGGAGTCTATCTTCCAGAAGAATTTATAATATAAATTTTCAATTTATGTTATAAATTTTCTTTATTAGATTCTAACTATCTATGAAGTCCCTGTGATGGTAATTTACATAATAAATCCCCTCTTCACATCACAAATAATATGAGACCAATAAAAATGGTGAATTTCCATTTATTACCTTTATTATTTAAACATTATTCTTTATCCTCCTCCATAATTTCTCATGCACAACGTCCTTCCATTATAGATTTTTCCACCTCCTTAACCAATAATTTGGGGGATCTTCTTTGTTTTAGATCGTAATCAACCACCATTCATCATGATAGATAAATACTAATTATTCTATGTTTTCTTTTACTATGGTTATATATTTTATTTCATAGTCCTCAACATTATTTGAGTGTGATCTCATATTCTATATTTTTATGGTATTTTATGGTTTTCTATTTTCTCACATTCTAAATTGAATTGATCCTGATATTGGATGAGGATCCATCTAACAATCTATGGTTGTTAATTTTGGTTAATTTATATAAATTATTTTATATGTATTAAGTGAATCATTGTGTCTTGTTCTCAAAATCCCTTGTGCTACATCTAAACTATGAACTTCCATTTAATTAAATTTATATACATTGTTGAGATTCTCCCAATGACTTGTGGCATTGTTCGATGTTTTATACCTCTATTGGGATCAAACCACATGGTTTTTTTAATAAATTCATTAACACTTAACAATTTATTAGGACCGAATCACATTTTAAGATTGCGATTTATTATATATTAAAATGAATTGACTAAATGTTTTAAATGAGGTGTGAATTGTAAATAAATAAAACATTAACATTGATCATGAATTGTTCCAATGAAAAAATGCAATTAGAATAATAAATTTTAATGTTCTAAATAATCTATTTTAACTTGGTTGAATTTAGGAACATTATTATGGATATTTTCCTGACCATTATATACTTTTATAGGATGTAAAACCTTTCAAAGAGTTGAATTCATCACTTGGTATAGCATTGAATACCCTCAGGATTCCACTAGATTTTGTCATATGTTTCCAAGATTTGTTACACCTATTAGATGTTGCAATTGTCTTACATTGATGATTTTATGAATGTGTCTCCAAAAACTAATAAATTAATTTCTCTCAATATACATGATTTCACAGATTAGTTCCTTGGATTCAGAATGAGTTTATTAGAAAAATATGCCCATGGATTTTCTTATCTGTATCTAATAAAGTATTTATAAATTTTACATGATAATTTTTTAAGGGGCATGACATCATTATTATTATAGGAGTGAAATGTATAGGTTTTATTGCTGGATTACAATCATCCCCTTGTTTCCAATGTCACTATTATATGTGTGAGTTTTATTATCCTTTTGAATTTATGAACTTTATCATTACGAAATTATATATGGGAAGTATTTTTTATATTTTATTTCATGAAAAAGTTTCTATATAAATTTAAATGTGTGATAAAACAAGTTCAGATACTATTTGGATTTGTTCAAAGTATGTTGACTTAGACGGGTGGCCCCTTGGAACCCATCCCAACTGGGTTTATGATCTTTTATTGTTCCCATTTATATTATACCAAATATCAATTTAATTTAATATTAACAGGAGGGGTAGTATTCTATACCTTTTTTTAGGCCTACAAAGTCTTACTCAAACCCTATTCAGGCTTTTAATTGGTAGCAATATTGACTTCATAGATACCAGTAGAGAAAAATGGAGCAAAATACTTTTGATACCTGAGTTTATATACCAGAATGGAGTAAAAGAGTAATAGACTGATCTAGTGATTATGATTCTGTTGGTTTCTTTCTCGTGGACCTTTTTTTATTTGTTTGAAGAATTTTTTATATATTCTATGACTATTTCCATGTTAACCTTTTCTTTCCATTTTTTTATAAAATCATGACATCATAATTTTTATATGATACTAATAGTATATTTCTTTTTATCTGGATGATTTACATCTATTTTACATTATTATATATGTTCATCTAATTTATACATTACAAAAACACTATGTTTTATTCTGTCCATGAGAGTATAGTCTCCTCACCACAACGCATTACACAGTCACTACTGGTTGGCGGACTCTGGTGTATTGGGAGGCACACTTGGTTCCATGTGACCCACTGTGTTGGGCTTCATATGAGTGATACAATCATAATATTTAATATAAATTTTGTGGTTATTCCTAATAATATTTCATAAACTATAATTAATTACATGAACATATTAGTGTTTTAAAACATATAAATTAAGAGAATGTTGGAGTCTAGGGTGAGTTCTCATGATGGATTTGATGAGAGAAATAATATTGAATTTACTTGGTGTTAAAAATATGGGAATATATACCCATGAAAATTTCTCAAATACACTAGAAGACTATTTATATTTTATTATAAAGGGTATAGAGAAACAAGATTCCCCTAGAATATGAAGAAATCAAATAACATGATAAAGATAAATTTAGTGATTTCTAATCAAATATAATGTATTAAAGAAGGAACCCATGTGACATTATACAATGACTGATGACTATCATTTTGATACCATTTCATAGTATCATAAACATCTAATAGTTAAAATTGTCTGGATTCATTTTATTTAATGTTGGGGGGATAATTTTTTACCTCAAGAATTCCAAATATATTTTCCTTCAAATAAACATTTTATTGATTAAGTGTTTCACATGTAACTCTAAGATAAAAATAACCATGACTGTTTTAACAATTATACAAAAGGAAATTTGTGGATAATAAATCCTCTATTAAATAAATAATTTTTAATCAATTTTAAGTTTATATAATTTTTTTTAAAAGCATTCATATTTATTAATGTGAAATTTTTAAGAAATATTTTTAAATATTAAATGTTTTAATTTAAATGTTATTTTTTTAGTAATATTTATAATAAATTATTTTATATAGATAAGAAATTTAGGTTTAAAAATGCCAACATTTACAGAGGGGTTACCTTTTATATTTAATAAAATATAAATTTCCTGGTCAAAAACTAATTTCCAAGGTAAAAACAAATATTATAGAATGAAAAATCCTACTGATCAATGAATTGAAACACGTTTAAAATTTTTGTAATACTGAATGGTAGAGGAATGTTAGACCTTATATAACATCTTAACACATTATTTCCCAATTCTAATGAAATTAAATGTGGAATAACACCATTAATTCATAGGAAAATTAATTTGTATTTATAAAATAGATATGATTTTCTCTTATCATTGGAGATCACTTCAATCACATTTCAATAACAATTAAAAATAATTATATGAATAGTAAATCATCCAATGTATCTTGTATAATTTATCACCATGCACATGAATCATTCATATTTCCAACATACCATGCTATGGATCATTATGGTGTTACCTTAGGGGGAACATACAAAGAGGGAGGTGTTGTTCTAAACATATATTTCTAAATAATTATCTTATTCCACACCATAAAACCCTAAAAGCTCCATAAAAGTATGCTAACACTATTAATTTTAATATTAATAATTTCTTTTCTAATAATATAATATTTATCTTCCACCTTCCCCCAAAATGATATAAAAAGTGAAGATCTATCCATTCGTTCATGTGAAGTACCACCTCCTTAAACGACATGATTGATTTTTCAACATCACCTTATATAAAGGATTTTAAAACAATATTTGATGGATATAATTTATTTTTATAAAATTATTAGGATTATTAAATTTTAAACTATACCATATCTTCCTCCCAATATATAGAAAATTAATGTGATGCATCTGTGTATGTGTGGATGAAAGCATCTCCGTAAGTGGTATATTTTAATTTTAACACTATTATTTTATTATGTATCCAAATATCATATATACTAATTAGATAATGTAAAAAATTTAAATAATATCATTATACATATTAAATAATGATTTAATTCACAAATAATCATTTTTATAACAATACTCAACCATATATTAGTGCTTCATCCTATTTGGGACAATTTAACAACCTGCCTGACATATCCTATAAATTTTTTTCATGGGTAACTATGGAAACATAAATATTAGTGATATTTTATAATAAAATTTAATTAATAAATATTTTTGGGTTAGGGATATTAACATTAAAATATAGATTTTTATTTATATACCACCCTTCATTCATGTAATTTACAAAAATAGGCTACTGTCGAAAAATGTCATCATGAATCATAATTAACATATATTTGAAATAATATTTGAGTATGATACATATTTATAAAACATATATTTAATTAGAAATAATTATCTAATAATTAAGAACCCTTATATATAAACAATGATAAATTCCTCAATTATATGACTACAAACCAATGTTAATAACTTTTGATGTTGAAAATAGAATATAAATAACTAATATATTTATAATAAATAATTTTTAATGAAGTTATTAAAAGCATATAGGTATGTATAATTTATTAAATGGTTGATTATGATAGTTATTTTTATTTAATCGGATGTTATATAACATTAACATATGCTGGATTTAATGTTAGAGGTTTTAATTTCAACTTAACTCCACTAAGATATGAGGCATATTCACAACAATTTTCATTGATGAAAAGTTGGGGATTTTTTACAAAAAATAATTTATGAACAACCCATTAACATGATTCTATTCTCCATTTTATGATGATGAGTATTTCTTATAATAATTTTTTGAAGGGATTCAAATATGGGATGACATTTGATAAATATTCACAAATATATAAAATTTGTGTTTTACCAAGATAGTCCTCAAACCCCTTAAAAATTCCATTCCTAGGATTGAATGATTATTATGAGATTTAATGTTGATGTTATTAAAATAAATTTTTATTTAGTTTTGAAAATTTAACTTAACATCAATTCCAATTCATAATAATTTTTTTTAACATCGAACGTTGGAGTGTGACCTGGATCACCTCAAATATTATAAGTCATGATATATTTTTTTTCATCATCCCTTAATGATTTTTTTATTTTTATAGAATATATATTATGGGTATTTCTTTATCCATCATTAATTGGATTTAGAAATAGAATCATAATTTAATTCATGTTATGAATGAAATGATCTTTATTTCATTATAAAAAAATCCTAAAAAAATCATTTATCAATTTCATACCACAAATGATACAATAAAGTAACCTACATCCCCACAAATATAAATTGGGAATGTTTTCATATTATATAAATGTATATTTACAAATGATATAAATTGTTAACAATCTATAAATAAGGACCAATACATATTCTCATACGTAGGAACATCTTATGACACCAAAACACAGAGTATTTTTATTAGCTGGAAGGTCCTTATGAACTCATTTACATGATAAAACTATGAAAATACATTATGAAAATAAGTTCTAATGCTTATGATCCCCAAAGATCGGATAATAAAACCTTTTTTATATCCCATTAGTATGATATAAATTTTCCATACAAAATATTTTAGTGATTATTCTCATAGAATCTCAAGGTAATAATTATTATATGGAATCTAAATAATGTTTTGATAGGATATATAGTCCTATAAAATTACTATGAAAATATTAAAAACAAATATCATTTATTATAGTAAGAGTAAATCATGCATAACTCCTTTTATACATGATATGGTAATAAAAGAGTACTCATCATGTTTGGTCTATGGCACCCAATATCACCACATTCCCACTTTCTCTAGTCTAAACTACAAATCTATCAATATTGGATAACTACGATGTAAAGGGGATGGATCAATGATTACTTCTATTCTAATAGATTCTATTATAACTTTGTAAGAAAAGTTTTCTTAACCTATGATGATTTTTAGAGTAAATATATACTAAAATATAGATATCAACTTTACCTTTAACAAGAAACAAAAAGAAAATATAGATCAACAAAAATCATTTGTAAGATATGTTACAAATAGAGTATAATTTCAATGTTGTTGTTCACCCCGACATGGATTATTTTAGGATTATATTTTAGAATTATAATTGGGAATATAGAAACTAGTCATACCCTCCCAATATTTATTCCTCTCACTAATTATATTTTCACCCCCAATCAACTCTCCCTCCATATTTGTTAATGTCCCCAAACATATCCATTTTTAGTAACTAGTTATACCACATATAATAAGATCATTCCCTTTTTTATGATTCATTATAAATAGGTCCCCTCATTCTCCATAAGAATTTTATATCTCATTTACCTATGTGAAACCTTCGTGATATTAATAAAATATCATAAGATTTTATTTCCCTAAAAACATACTCCTGATATATTTAATGCCTTTATATAGGTGATCAAAACATTTTAGGACTTGTATGAATAACTTCATAATAAATTTTCTTCTGATTGATTCCATCCAGTATGTCCTCTATCCAATAACTCTATCTAATCGGTCGTTATATGATTATTTTCACTTCTCTAGGATCATTTATGGGAAGATCTATTCAATAGCTCTATCTGATGAATCCAACTAATTACTTTTTGTCTGATGAAGAATGTTTTATTTTTTATTCCCTCAACTTTTCATAGTTTTCAATCAGTTTGATCTATGATTGAAGTTCCTATATAAAATGAACACATATTTACCTAAATAATCATAATTTTTTAGAACCATATGAAATTTCAACAATTAATCTCTTTCATTTAGAGAAGTTTTGCATAAATTTTTTTTATACCATAAAAACCCCTTTTTGGGGGAACCTCTATAATTTTGGGTGCGAACTCAAATGTAATTTTCTTATTTTAATGTATCATTTTACTCAAAAGCTTCTTATCAATTATATGATGAGTGGATCTTCTAAAATATTATATAATATTAAATAGCCTGTTAATATTTTTTAAATATTACCATTCATCTAAACCTCCATAAACACTATGTCATGGAACAAATGATAACACACTTAACCAAAATGTTAAAGACCAAATGAAAACATCCTTAACCTTAGTATATAAATATATGTTAAATTTTAATCTTAGAATCAGAATTTGTTAAATACTATAAAAATTTTACATGATGTTATTTAGAACTCCCTTATCTGGTGTATGTTTATCCATTATATTTATTTGTTATTCCTTTTCAGATGGTAATCATTAATTTGGATTCCTTTTCCTAGGAAACCTCTATCCAATGTACAAGGAATATGTTTATCTGATGAAATCTCATAACTCTATCCAGTGGATCTTTATAATCTTTTTTGATCTTTTATCTACATATAAAACCTATGATCGATGACTGGAGAAGATTTTTTGTGATCATTATACCATTGAAAATTAGGCCAATACATCTTTATAATAGCATATATTGGATGAAATAATATATATTTGTCAGCTGTCCACCCATACTATGTATCTCAACTTCATCTCAAATCTTTGTACTCTATTCTATTCTTTTAGTTCTATCATATTTATCAATCCATTCACATAACAAATCTATTTCCATTTGATTTTTTGAGTATTTGATTGATGGAACTATTATATAATCAAATTCATAAATATCTTTATGTAGTTCATTCCTACATAACTTCAGCTTCATATTCATTCACCATTATAAACAAAAAAATATTGATATATTGACAAAAATTACAACTAAAAAAACATGGGTATAATAATATCCTCTTTTAGGTTTGACGTAAATCATCATCAAAGTCAATTTGTCTCCTCAACTATTTCTCCCCAAATGGTGTTTTTATTTAACAAATTGTCTATATAATCACATTATTTACAATATAATTAAAGTCTAATATAAGGATTCTCTACTATCATATTCCTTAATAATGTAATCATGAAATATATCTACATGAAAAAATTATGATCAAATTATTTTTTTAATAATGATCCTTTAACTAAACATATCTATGTACTACTAGGAAAAAAATAAAAAACAAATAGTATAATCATTCTGATCAATGTTATAAATTGATAAACATACCAGTAATACTTTATTTGAGATTCATAAATAATTATTATATAATAGGTAATATAATTTTTTTATGTAAAATCATTCAACCATCATAAAAAATATTATGTTGCATAAACAAAATTAGCACATTTTCTTTGTTTTCTTAAAATTATTACCTTTTTTAGGAATAGTGTGATACTCAAACCTCATATTCATATTTTATCCCCATAAGGGTTATTAATATATTCGTCTTCATGGTGATACCAATGCTCTATGATGAACATAATTTATTTCAGTAAAAAAATACTACAAATATATGAATGCTTCCAAACATCCTGTACTTTAACTCCCAATAAGGTTGTACAAACAAAAAAATATTTGGAATATGGGGGAACCTCATTGTTTGCACGAATTGATGATCAAACAAATAATATACTCTTTTTATAGGATTATAATTCTCTTGAATAAATTTAACATGCTACATATATTCCTCATTATGATCATACTTTTTGGATTTCATAAAATATTTCATCTCGTATATAGAATATTTAGATGAAACAATCATATTCTATTCATATTTCATAAAATTTTGTTACATTAAGTTTGTAACATCTTCTTCATTCTTATATATTAAAAAACTATGATATTCATACCACTTTTACTATCATTCTCATATTTTTTAAACATGTTACATTTATATTAAAACATTAACTTTATATGTATCGATAAAAATATATCCATTTTTTACCATTTTATAAAACTTTTTTCTTCATACTATCTTTAATATAATGTATTAGTTCCTCTATCTTTCTAGTCATGGAAATTTGATCTAAGCAAATAACTAAGAACAATTTTTTCCATCCTCAAAATTATCACTATGATCAACATTCATAAAGTCCTTTCTTTTAAAAAATTTATCAACGTTCACACTTGTCCGTCTTGATGCTTTATCATTTTACCCATGATGAATATTTTATTTTTCCCATCATAATTTAATGGAATGTTTTTTCTTATCTTATCATTATATATTCACTTTATTAATATAGTTCCCAAGTAAGGACATGTTTTCCAATCATGATTATGATTTATGATAAAAACTCAATAACACCCATTGTTAACTCTAAATCTTGATCATTGAGACTGATATTAGTACACCATAGAAGATTATTTTTTATGTTGATTTACAAAGAATGGGAGACATTTTTTATGGATATTCTTTCTTCATGAATTCCACACATTCAAAGTGGAATATGATTAATTATAGATAATAATTTTTTACCCTATACTGTTAACTAAAGATGATGTAAACTGAGATAAAATGGGTAAAGAAACAACCTGATTCTATAATCATTTATTTTATCTTGATTAATGAGATTCACCATTATCCTCAACTACTTTGGTGATGTGTATTACCATTTTTGAGTTAATCAAAATGTGTTTTAATAAACATAATCTTTATTTAATAAAACTATTCATCTTTCTCAACCAATATTTCTTTAACATCATTTTCAATCTTCTAAAATTATTCAACTTTTAGATTTTCTTCTTACATTAATTAATAAGTATTGTTTCTACCATAACCATATCTCATATCAAGCTAGTGTCTCTTCAAAAAATATTTATTATCCTTTAAGGATAATATACAATAATTTTTTGGGCAATAATAAAATGAATATTTTCCTTGTCATTTTTTATTCACACATCATTCTCATAATTTATCTCTTTAATATTGTTTTCAATTTATTCTTTTCCTTGTTTAATTTTAAAAGATTCTTAATATAGTCATCCAAATTTTATTTAATAATAAACTCTTGTTTTATTATTTCTTCACTATTATCAAAAAATTCTAATAAAAAAATATTATCCTGACTCAAGTTGAGAAGATGTCCTGGAAATTGTATTCATTACAAGATGAAAATTTATCCTACTCTCTTTGTCTCAACAAAATGTTATTCTTTTTATGAGGAATTTTTTTATTTAATTTTTACCAACTATGTTTTTGAGACTTTTTATCTTCTTAATCTAATTCAAAATCATTTTACATATCTATATGACAATATCCTACAGAATTTCTGATATCATTAAAATTTAAACATTTAATTCAATGATTACGTTTTTACATTCCCTTATAGTATCTCTTATAAAAAAGGAGATTTTAATAATGAATTCCTCTTTATTTTCCTCTCCCAATGAGTCATTTAATTATTCCACAAATTTGATATCTATAAAATTCCATTTTAACAACGCATTGAAATGTATTTCTTCCTTCTATTCTTTCATTAATAATATTTTCCCCTCCTTTCATATTCCATGAGAATACTCTGAATTTCATTCAAAAGAAATTATCGCTGATCTTTTAGATCCGACTCTTTAGAATCAAGTATTTCCTAAAAGTCTCACATCAATTTCATAAAAAATATAGTTTCATCCATCTTCTCAAATGTCCTATATTATTTTTGAAATATTCATTATATCATGTAGTTTATTATATATTGTTTTCTTAAATAATAATATTAATATAGTAAAATATTTTCCTCTAAATTGGTATCCTAGTATCTATAAATTTACTATTTCCTTCATAATTAATTCGCTACTAATCTTATATTTTTTTTCCATTGGAAGCTCCATAATATTTATATAATGTATATAAATGGGATCATTAATATTGAACTTAGATCCTCTCCATCATCATCTAAATTTCTATTATTATCAATTTTCAAAAAATTCATATATGGGATGAAATCTCACTATTTCAAAATCAATATCTTCAAGGCTAAGAGAAATAACATTGGCTAACATCATATCCATCACACTTGGGATCAAATAAGGATCACTATAATGGGAACTAATTGAATAATTGATAAATTTAATTTCATAAGAATGTCTCTTATATTTGTTTAGAAACTCTTATAAACCTATAAATGTTATCCAATTCACACTTTATTAAAATATTAATCTCAAACTCACCTTTTATATAGAATAAATAAAAAGATATATTAGCACATGATATTTATAGGGTTCATCACAAATAACTTTTCCTTTCCATGTTGGTTATTCACATGAAAATGGATTTTTTAATGTTATCTTTCTGGATTAAAAATGAATAAGAAGAAAATAGTTAAAACCATAGTAATCATACTTATATCTATACTTTGTTCAAACACCATAATTTAGATTTTTTCCCAGTTGGTTATCCCCTTAACTATCCTATTTCTATACTCTTTCTTTGTAGTTGTTTATACCACCCCCACACACATGTCTTTTAAGTATCTGGTAATACCCTCAACTCTATGATATTTCCATATTTTTTCTGATCCATTCTAGATTGTTCTTCCCTTCCTTCACAATAATGTTGGATAAACATTAATATGTAAAATAAATTGGATCTCCAAACACTATCTTAAGAATCTATTGGAATTGAAACTTTATATAGATCGTAGAATGAAAATAATTTTCTCAGCAAAAACACTTCAAAATATTTTTAAAAAACATTCTAAAAAATTTTCCTCATATCCATTCCAACCGGTATGAACTCTATATAATTACTCAATAGATTTGTTTCAGTCAGGTTCTTCTCAATACAATTCACATTTTTTTGATGAGTTTTTCTCATAAGCTCTATCTAATGACTTGGTGAGATGTTTTTTCTTGACAAGTAATGTTCAGTAAAATTTACCATATTAATTGACTGATGATCCATATATTGGATATCAGATGGAATATTCTATGTCAACTCCAAATTATTCAATTGGGTAGGAATCTGGTATGATTATCATGGTACATAGAGTTACCCACTTCACAACCATGACATATCACCAGTGTTCTGCATAGATTTTTGTATAACACTAGAACCCGTTTTATAGTATTTGGTCCATAAGTTTGGGTGGGTACAAAAATATATTTACCTAATTAATTTAAATATTAATTTCATTGCTTCAACCCAATTTTATTTCACGAGGAACATCTAAACGATTATAAAATATTTTTGAGTCTTTATAATGTTCTTAAAAAGTTAATCGTTCTTATAACATCCTTAAACTCATTATTATAGTAATTCAACAAACATATATAATCTCACTATAAAGGAACATATAAAAACATCAATGAACTCTATATATATACATAACCTTGATTTTTTATTTCAATATAATCATTATTAAAGAGATTAAAATTTATTTTAAATTCCACATAGAACAATTTTATTTAGAGTATGTATTCCAATTTTATTCATTTCATATTATCATTCGGATGGTATAACATTATTTTTCTGTTTGTTAGAAAACCATATTCTTAAGTACCCAACATATGATTGACTTATGTACTCCCATATCTCTATCTGATGGATCATCATACCATTCTATATCCATTTCCCATCATATGAAACCTCTAATTGGTGACTTAAAAGCTTCTATCAAATCAATCCTCAAGAGAAACCTAGTCCAACACATCTTCAAATGATAACTAATTAGATAAATTCATATATCAAATACTGATATTGATCCATGAAATGTTATTAAACATCATATTAATAAATTATAATCCATTCTATTCATTGATTTCCTCTACATTTCTCCATCTACTTACATAACATATCTATTTCATTTGATCTTTCAAGTGTTTGTCTAATTGACCTCTTCTATTTTCAAATTTATTTAAATAATCATTCATTGATTAACATAACATTTCCTCAATGTAATATCTTTGAAAATATTTATTCATACCTTTAATTAAGTCATTTTAATGGTCGAGACCCTCTTGGTCCATTTCTTTTCCACAACACGGCTCCACCGAAACGGTGGCACCGTGACGGCTGCACACTGGTCACGGTGGCACAGTAACGGCCGCACACAGTCCACGGTGGCAACGTGACAACGACATTGGTTATAGTGGCACTGTGATGGCTACATACTGGTAAAGGTGGCACCGGTCACGGTGGCACCATGAGGGTGGCACCAGTCACTGTGGCACCGTGAGGGTGGAACCGGTCACTGTGGCACCGTGTCCTCACTGAGCGGTCTTCATCCCATTTTCTATTTTCCGACTTTTTCCACTCCTGAAACATATCTTTTATCATAAAAATGATTTAATTCCCCCTTTAAAAACCATTAAAATACCATAAATAATATCTAAAATCCCTTAAAAGTTGGGAAAACCTTAAACATACCAAAACGTATTGTTTTTCCTCAGTGTCACACCCTTTCCCCATACCTTCCAATTCCACCCTCATTGCGTGTTTTTATCATTTAAAAGAAACGGTTTAACACACAACCATTATGCCACCACCCCTATCAGAATCATTAAATAATAATTAATCCCATTGTGTGTTACCTCCCAAGCGCATAGGAAACCACGATCTGACTTTAATTCCATTCAAATTTCCATTTATGTAACTATAGGATCTCATCCTTATATCACACAGAATTTCTTCTCCTTCTTCCTCTTGGATGGTTTCCTTTTTCTTCCTAGTACCTTTGGAGTTCCCCTTCCCGAGGCAATTGGTGCAAATATTCTGGAGATTTTCTGCTCATACTTGGAGTCCCCGAAGTCCCTCCCCTACAAGTCGGGCATCCTCAGTTCTTGGTGCGTAGAGAAGAACATCGATCCTTAATCAACCTAGTAGTGTTTTCCTTTATCTCTCTTTATTTTGTATCATGTGGGGAGGGTATGATATTGTTTCTGTGGGATAGATGAAACCAAACGTTAATGAAGATAACAAATGGACATTTAAAGAATTAAGGTGGGTGTGATCGATGATCTACTTATTTTCCTTACCCTTGATTATCTACGTTGTGAATTGTGGGGGAATATGCCCACAGAAAATTATGGTCGTTGGTGGTCTTTCATTGTTTATTTATGAACCTCTGTCTTTTATGATGATTGAATGGCTTCAACATGGGAATTTTTTTAATCACATAAACTCGGACAATTAAAATGAATGTCTAGTGAACAATAATCCTTATGTGATCACCCCCATTAACCAAAAAGAAAAATTAAAACTTATTGAATGATTTGCTTGATTCTGGAAACTTCTTTTCTCTATCTTGGTGGCATGCCTGTTTATTCTGCTCGATTTTTCTGGGGTGATGTGGATGAGGATGGGATCGTCTGTTGTGGCATGAATTTTGGGTGTAAATTTGAAGCGGTGTGGGGCTTTATCTCGAGGCTTGGTTTGGTTCTAGTACATTAAGGGATCTCATTGATCCCTTTGTTGTTGTAGATTCACAATAGAACTGGGTGTGAATGATTAAATTTTTTTTGGTTGTTCCTCTTTCTCTATCTTGTATTAATGTCGGCTAGTTTCCCAGTATTGTATAATTCACCTAAATGGGTTCACATAAACATGAAAACAATAATGGTTAAATTGTGGAATTGGTTTTGGGAAGGAGTTGTGACTGGGTCCTGATTGTTATGCCTTCATTTATGAATGAATAGTATCAAGGGTGTTATGAAAAGGTCGGTTTGGAAACCCTAGGTTGGGATGAGTGATTTTTACTTATACATATACCAGTATTTTTTATGTTTCTTATTCGCGCCCCACCCATGTGGAGCACTTAGTGCCGAACACCCCCATTTCACGGGGGAGGGTATTTTTCCCAACACTCCTATGAGTGGCTGGTTATTAGCTCCTTTTCTTCTCCCTTTCTAGAATATCCCAAGACTCTTCGGGCAGGATATGATGGCCGAAGGTCCATTTAGCCCACGATTCCGTGGACATGGTAGTTTTGGTGGTTGGCCCAGGTGTGTGTGGGAAGTTTGTTTCCCAAGAAACTTCGGGATGAGGCCCAGGTGTCTTCTGGCATGGCAGTAGTTATTCTGGCCAAGGTGCTTGCGGGCATGGTTACATATAGTGGTTGTGTCCTAGGTGTTTGTGGTTGGGATGTGTGGTTGTAGACCAGGTGTGTACAGCTGGGGTGTGGTAGTGGGACTGCGGTGAGAATGGCGGGATTGGTTCAATGCATAGGATGACTCCAATAACTAGTGGGAAAGTGGCACGGGTACCCAAATATCGATGTGCTATTAATATACATTACATGACTTGCGTTATTTGGGGAGTGTGCTTTTGTGAGGATTGGGTGGGTCGTTTTTCTTTTCTATGTGTATAAAACTTCTTTTAGGTTTCCAGGAGGACTTCAGGGATCTTTCAGGGCTATAATAGCTCAGACGTTGGGACAGTTACAGTTGGGGTTTTTTTTCTTTTCCTTGGTACTTTACCTTTGTAGTCTCCTTGTACTTTATGGCATTTACTTTTTTAACATGCTTGTGGGAATGGTTTTCTTTGGCATTACTTTTACCCCCAATTTTTGTGTTGTTAGGTTTTACTATCTTATCTCCCGATCCAAATAAATAAAAATGGAAATTCCTTCAATCTTTTGTTTGATTATATACCCTTCGTTCTAGTTTCCACTTCGGGGCCTATTGAAGGCTGGTATCAGGGGTCATTATCACTCCTTCAACTTGAAGAAGGAAGGTTCTGGAAATCTGTTGTCCCATTCCTCATCTTGGTGAATTCGGGTCATGAAAGAATGGTATCTAAAGAGAGGATAAGATATTGGATGGATTCTGGGGTTAGGCACAGTGAGGATTGCATGGGATGGTAGACAAAAAGTGTTGGGTGATAATGGTGCGTGAAATAGGCCAGGGAAGACTGGCTAGGACATAGGATTTTAGGGCCCCCCATGATCTGATGCAAGGAATCTGGGCCTACTGAACGACCAAGTTTGGCTACACTGATTGTAGGTTAGAGACCCTAGGAAAGGTATATGCATCATAATTACTTGAGTTCATATGTTTTATGGGTATTTGGGGGATTTAAAATAAATAAGAAGTTTATGAAAATTTAAGAACAATATTCTACACTACTCGGGCATAGGAATTCATTGTTTACCTTCATGCTAGGGAACCTAGGAGACGACCACGATTAGTGTGGGTGATCGTGACCCAAGAGGTTGACATGGCTAATCAGCAGAGGGCTGACCGAGAGAAGGAGTATGATCAGTGGCAGAGGATGATTCACACCTTTCTACAGCAGACCCTCGGGAAGTACGAGGGTAGCATCTCTGCCATTGAGAAAGAGAGATGGATAGAGGAGTTGGTGATATCTTTCAGCTTGATCCGGACTCCAATGGAGTACTGGGTTCCTCTGGCTGTAAGCCAGGTGCATGGAGTAGCACATCAGTGGTGGATGCTTTATCCTGGGGAGAAGAGGGAGGCTGAGGTTATGTGGGCTGTCTTCGAGAAGGAGTTTCGGGCAGAATTCCTCTCTTCCATGATGAAGCCTGAGAAGAGGTAGGAACTACTCTCCCTACATCAGGTGAGTATGTCAGTGAGAGAGTTGGGGATCCATTTCAAGGATCTCCTTCGCTTTTATCCTGGTCTTTTTCCGGATGAGGAGTCTTAGGGGAGACATTTGGAGGAGGCACTTCGACCTTCTCTCTATTATGTTGTTACACCCTTCACCCTACTGACATACATGGAGGTCCAGAAGAATGTTGATGTGGTGGAAAGGATTCACATGCTGGGAGGTGTATCGCGAGAGAGAATCCATTTGGTCTCGTAGAAGGGGAAAGCGGTCAGCAACAGGCCTCCAGCGTCAGGGCCCTCTAGGTTTCGACCAGTAGGGAGCAGGCCTCAGTAGTTCCAGTTCTGATCTCCTAGCCCTAGCCCTTTCCATTCAGGCCATGGGATGATATGATTCATCTGTGAAATCCATGTGCACCTTTTCAATTAGTGCCTGTATGGAGTATAATATAGCCGGAGTTGGCAGGTTTAGCGCCCACCTCAGCAGTACCAATTTACGGCTATGCCCTTTCAGCAGCAGAAGTAGGGGCAGCGAGCTCCCACCCCTTTGAGACCAGATGTGGCAGGAGGATGCTGACCCCAGGGCTCCCCTCACAAAAATCAACCAGGGTGTGGTCGAGGAGGGGGTCGATAGCCAAGAGGTAGGGGAGCTGGCCGTGGACAGTTGCACGCTGCAGAGGAATTGGCTCCAACAGGGATAGAAGTTGTCCTTGGTATGATAAGCATGTTTATTACTCTTGACCATTACTTGTTCGATACAAGAGCTTCGAACTCCTTTTTTACACCAACTCTGTCATGTTCCCTAGGATTAGATGCTGATAGACTTCTAGTGCCCCTAGTGCTGAGCACACTAGTCAGCGGTCAGACCGACTTGTCTTATCTTTGATGAGGGTGTAAACATATGATAAGGCCACATTAGTCTATCAGGGATCTTCTAATGTTACATATACATCCATACGATGTCATCCTAGGCATTGACTGGTTGTTCTTTGTATGTGCCTTCATTGACAACGTCCAAGGAAGGGTTGTGTTTTCAGATTTGGGCAGCTGATGTGTAACATTCATCAGTGAGCGGGGTAGCCAGAAAGGAAGAGGGTGAGAGAATATCCTCCTTTCATTATTAAATGAACGATCAGTGGAATCGGTAAATGCAGAGATGGTCGAAGTCCCAAGGATCATCAGTGAATTTATGGATGTATTCCCTGAGGAGGTGGAGACACTACCCCCTCGACATGATCTTTTGTTCGGGATAGACTTGAAACCTGGTGCCCGTCCTTTTTCAATGTCTCCCTTCCGGATGGCACCTTCCTAGTTGTGGGAGTTGCGGATTCAGATAGATGGTCCGATGAAGAAGGGTTTTGTTCGACCAAGTGATTCACCATGCGGTTCTATAGTCTTATTCACAAAGAAGGCCGATGGTGGCCTCAGGAAATGTATAGACTACCAGTGACTGAGTCTGGTAATGGTCAAAAATAGTTACCCTCTTTTGAAGATAGATGACCTCTTCGACCAGTTAAAAGGGGCAGGTTGGTTCTCCAAGAATGACCTGCGATTGGTATATCACCAGTTGAGGGTGAAGGAGGGTGACATCTCAAAGACTGCCTTCAGGTGCAGAAATGTGCACTTTGAGTTAGTGGTAATGTCGTTCGGCGTTATGAATTCTCTAGCTGTGTTCATGGGGGTCTTGAACTCCATCTTCTTGAAATACCTAGATCGGTTCGTGGTTGTGTTTATTGATGACTTCCTGGTTAACTCAAGATCATAGGAGGATCACGCTGAGCACATGATAATGGTTTTAGTGGTCATCCGACTGCACCAACTCTATGGAAAACTATCCATCTGCATGTTCTGGACGCGATAAGTGCACTTCCTTGGGCGCGTGGTGTCCGAGAAGGGAATAGTAGTGGACCCATCGAAGGTCGAGGTGGTTATTTCTTGGGCAGCACCCAAGAATGTGGCAGAGGTTTGTATTTTCCTTGGACTAGAAGGTTACTATTGGAGGTTCATACCCAACTTCTCCCTAGTTGCATCACCTTTGACATCTTTGACAAAGAAGGACCAGGCTTTCATGTGGAATGGGCAGTGTCAGGTATCCTTTAGCTATCTAAAAGAGAAGTTGGTAAGTGCCTCAGTGCTGAGGATTCCAGTAGAAGGGTCATCGTCTGAGGTATTCTTTGATGCTTCAAGACAAGGACTTGGGTGAGTTCTGATGCAACAACCAGTGGTAATCTCTTATGGGTCTAGAAGGTTATATCTTCATGAGCGTAATTATTCCACCCACGATCTGGATCTTGCGGCGGTTGTGTTCACACTAAAGTTGTGGCGGCATTACCTCATCGGGGAGCGCTTTGTGGTCTTCACAGATCAAAAAATAATGAAGTATATCTTCTCCCAGCGGGAACTCAACTTACGGCAACGAAGGTGTATGGATTTCCTTCAATACTATGACTTTGAGATTTCCTACACCTCAATAAAAGGGAATGTGGTGGATTATGCCTTGAGCAGGATGTTACAGAAGGATGTGGTTCGAGAGTCGGAAGATGCTTGGAAGGCGATGGAGGAGTTGGTTGCCCTGCACCTGGATGCGAGGATGGATGGTGATAGAGGTTGCATGTATCAGATGACAGTGCATTCTTCCCTACTGTGGCAGGTGGAGGAGTCTCCGTGAAGATACATAGAGAAAGTGATGCGCGATCGGGCTAACCAAGGCAATGCTTCGGAAGGATGGTCGAAGGATGGTCAGAATTAGATTCTTTTCCATGGGAAGATGTGTGTCCCAGAGGCGATGCGCTAAAGGGTTCTTGGTGAGTTCCACAACTCATCCCCCAGTAGTGCACCTGGGGGTTTCCAAAATTTATCGGGGCTTGAGGGGTCAGTTCTGGTATCCCAGGGTAAAGCGGGCAGTGGAAGAGTTCATGGCCATGTGCCTGGTGTGTCAGTAGGTGAAGGCTGAACGCTATGTTCCAGGTGGCTTGTTTCAGCCCTTAGACATCCCCGAGTGGAAGTTGGATGAAATCTCGATGGATTTCGTCATAGGGCTACCCAAGGTTCATGGAGGCTTTGATTCTATAAGGGTAGTGGTGGACCGATTGATGAAATTGGCTCACTTTCTGGCGATCAAGGATTTGGGAGCAGTGTATTCCTTAGCACAGAGGTATGTGGATGAGGTGGTGCGGTTTCATGGAGTTTTGAGGTCCATATTCTCGGATAGGGATGCACAGTTGACTTCACAAATATGGATAGGATTGCAACATGCTTTTGGCACCCAGCTAAGTCTTACCACTGCCTTCCACCCCCAGATTGATGGATAGATAGAGAGAACTATCCAGTCATTGGAGGATATCCTACAATCATGTATTAAATACTTTATCGGATCATGGGTGTGACAATTTCCTCTAGTATATTTTGCCAATAATAACAGCTATCACTCTACCATTAGAATGGCTCCATTAGATTCCTTATACGGAAGACCATGTCGCTCACCCATGTGTTGGACCGAGGTTAGGGAACAAGTGTTCTTGGCTCGGAGATGGTGCAGAGCATGACAGAGATGGTTCAGATTATACAGGAGAGGATGAAGGTGGATCAGGATCGGCAGAAGTCATATGCTGATAATAGGAGGAGACCCATGGAGTTCGAGGTCAGGGACAACATATTCTTGAAGGTCTCCCCTCGACATGGACAACAGAGGTTTGACAGGGGAATAATCTTCCTCCAAGATTCATCGGACCCTTCGAAGTGTTGTGGAGTGTCGGATAAGTGGCCTATCATATAGCGCTACCACCATCGCTACTGAGAATACATAACGTCTACCATATGTCACCACTCCGATGGAATCTGCACGAAAATTCACACATCCTCAACTTGGGAAACCTATACATAGAGTCCAACATGACATTTGTAGAAATTTCAGTGCAAATAGAGGATTGTGGGGAGAAGGTGCTATGTGAACAGACCATTCCTTTGGTTCCCCTGTTATGGAGGCATGTTGGGCTCGATGAAAGTACCTGGGAACGGGAGATGCAGATGTGCACCTAGTACCCAGATCTATTTTGAGTTTTCTTCTATTTTTTTGTACTTGTTTGGGATGGAATGAATTACTTTGTTAACTATGGAACATGTGGTTTTACTTATTCTGTGGATGTGTGTGAAGAGTCCTGACTATGGGGAAGGGAGGACCTGATCCCTAATCAAGAAACATAAAGGTGGATGTGATTAAACTCGTGCAGGCGAGTCAGTGCCACCCAAAGCTGATAGTATCTTGACATAGAGGAAGAAAACTCCCTAACCTATATGATTGGAAAGTTATCCTTAGAATGTTTCCAAGATTCTTGAAGGAGAGGTGATCATAGATGTCGATGGGGTTCACTCTTGAGAAGTATCTTTATAGGTGGTTGTTCGGAACCCCTCTTTTCTTCAGGTATAGTTTTGATTCTTGAGAGTGAGAATAGTTTGTGAGGTATTTGATGTAATGTCCTGGACCATCCTGGTCCTTTAATTTTTCCAAAACATGGCTCCACCGAAACTGTGGCACTGTGACAACCGCACACTGATCACGGTTTCACCGTGATGGGGCACCGGTTACGGTGGCACCATGACAGCCGCACAATGGTCAAAGTGGCACCATGACGGTGGCACCGGTCATAGTGGAATCCTAACGGTGACACTGGTCAAGGTGGAACAGTGAAGGAGGCCGCATTCCAGGTTGCACCGTTAGGGTGGCACCATGATGGTGGCACAGTCAGGGTGACACTGTGATGGTGGCACCGTAACGGTGGCACTATGTCCTCACCGAGCGATCTTTGTCCATTTTTCTAGTTTCCGAATTTTTCCGCTCCCACAACATATATTTTAGAGTAAAAATGATTTAATGACCCTTTCAAATCCTTTTAAATCCCATAAATAATATCTAAAATCCACTAAATGTCATGAAAACCTTATACTTACCAAAACATGTCATTTTTCTTCAGTTTCAAACCCTTTCCCTGTACCTTCCATTTCCACCCCCATTGTGCATTTTCCTCCATTTAAAAGTAATTATTAAATGCACATCCATTATGCCACTACCCTGATAGTAATAATTAAATAAGAATTAATCCCATCGTGTGAAACCTCCCAACCATATAGGAATCTAAAATCCGACATTAATGTCGTTCAAATTTCTATATCCTGTAATTACGAGATCTCATACTTATGTGGCACAGAGTTTCTTCTCCTTCTTCCTCTTGGCTAGTTTCATTTTTCTTCCTGCTGATTTTGGAGTTTCCCATCCCTCGGCATGTGGTGCGCCTACGATGGAGTTTTTCTGCTCGTCCTTGGATTCCCTAGAGTCCCTCCCCTGCAAGTCGTGCATCAACAATTCTTAGTGCGTGGAGAAGAACTTCGATCCTTGATCAACCGGGTAGGGTTTTCCTTCGTCTCTCTTAATTGTGTATCATTCTGGGAAGGTAGGTTATTGTTTCTATGGGATAGATGAAACCAAATGTTAATTAAGATGATAAAAATACTTTTAAAGAATGAATGGGGGTGTGATTGATGTTCTGCTACTTTTCCATACCCTTAATTTTCTATGTTTTGAATTGTGTGGGCCTATGCCCACTAAAACTCATGGTCGTTGGTGGTCTTCCATTATGAATTAATGAACCTATACCTTCTATGATGATTGAATGGCTCCAACATGAGAATTTGGTTAATCACGTAAACTCAGCCTATAAAAATGAATGTGTAGTGAACAAAAATGCTTGTGTGATCACCCCGGTTAACCAAAAAAAATGAAAGATTACTGAATGATGTGCTTGAGACAAGAAACATACTTTCTCTATCTTGGTGGCATGTCTGTTTTTTCTACACGATTTCTATGGGGTAACGTGGATGAGGATGGGATCCCCTTTTGTGGGACGGTGGTTGGGATTGAATCTGAAGCAATGTGGGGCTATATCTCGTGTCTTGGTTTGGTTCTAGTACTTTAAGGGATCTCACTGATCCCTTTGTTTTTGTGACTTCACAAGGGAATCGGGTGTGAATTTTTAAATTTTTGTTTGGTTGTATCTCTTTATCTAGCTTGTGGTTATACCGGTTAGTTTCCCAGTAGTGTATAATTCACCTAAATGGGATCACTTATACATGAAAACAAGAATGGTTAAAATGGGGAACTGGGTTTGAGAATGAGTTGTGACTGGTTCGTGAGTGTTGTGTCTTCTTTTATGAATGAATATTAATAATGGTGTTATGATTAGGTTGGTTTTGGAAACCCTAGGTTGGGAAGAGTGCTATTTACCTATACATATACCTGTAGTTTTTATGTTTATTATTTGTGCCCCACCCAATTTGAGCACTTAGTGTCGAACACCCTCGATTTCATGGGGGAGGGTATTTTTTCCAACACTCCTATGAGTGGCTGGTTATTAGATCCCTTTCTGCACCCTTTCCAAAATAGTTCAAGACTCTTCATGTAGGTTGTGACAGCCTGAGGTCGATTTAGCCCAAGATTCTTTGGGTAGGTTAGTTTTGGTGGTTGGCCCAGGTGTGTGCAGGCAGGTTGTTTCCCAACAAACTTCGGGATGAGGCCCATGTGTCATCGGGCGTGGTAGTAGCTGTTCTGGCCCAGAAGATTGCAGGTGTGGTAACATATATTGGTTTTGGACCAGGTGTTGTGGGCGGGATGTGTTGTTCTGGCCCAGGTGTGTACGGGCAGGGTGTGGTAGTAGGACTGCGGTGAGAATGGCGATATTAGTTTGATGCATAGGATGTCTCCAATAACCAGTGGGAAAGTGGTGCGGGGTACCCAAATATCATTGTTCTATTACTATAAATTACTTGACTAGCATTATTTGCGGAGTGTTCTTTGGTGAGGCTTGGGTGGGTAGTTTTTCCTTGCTAGGTGTTTTGGTTATCTCCTTTCTCACAGGGAATTAGAATGCCTCCACAGTTTTGCATGAGACTCTATGGTTTCCTCTACTCAGTATACTTGTATGATCACTCTACATGTATAAAACTGCTTTCAGGTTTCCAGGAGGACTTCAGGGATCGTGTGGGGCCGTACTATCTCAAACGTTGGGAATGTTGCAGTTGCTGTTTTTTTCTTTTCATTGGTACTTTACCTTTGTAGTCTCCTTGTACATTGTGGCATTTACTTTTGTAACATGAATATGGTAATCGTTTTCATTGGATTTACTTTTACCCACAGTTTTGGTGTTGTTTGGTTTTACTATATTATCTCCTAATCCTAATAAAGAAAAACGGTAATGCCATCCATCTTGTGTGTGATTCTATACCCTTGGTGCTAGTCGCCACTTTGGGTCCTATTGATGGTGGGTCTCAGAAGTCATTATATCTCCTTCAACTTGAATAAGGAAGGGTCTGAAAATCTGTTGTCCCTTCCCTCATCTCGCTGAAGGTAGGTAATGACAGTAATTTAATTTATAGATGACTATTACATAGCTATAGGAATATACTATGGTCTTTATTTAGTGCACGTGATACCTTTTCATTGATAACATTGAGCATGAGGTACCTTTATATACAAATCCATATTATTTCTCATTTTAAATTTTTTTCTATCCATAAAATTTTATGCATGAAAAAATATATTTTATAAGTAAAAACATTATAACATGAACCTTCATTGAATAACAGGATTCAGTTCTTTCTTGTTATCATCTTGTATCTTCGTAAAAAAATATGTCTGATAAATCATGGATGAAATTTTTATTACATCTTGATCAATGAATTATCACCATTTTTACATCTACCCTTTATACACAGATTATGCAATGGTTAATAACTTTTTATTAGATCATTATAAAATTCATGATTCTATGAAGTTGAATACCAGATAAAAATCATTTAAATTTTCAAGGAAATATTCATACATTGTATAGGTAATGGTCCTTACACATCATTCAAAATTTATTCTTAACCTCCAAAGGGAATATTTTCAAAACATCCGAAGGATAAATTTTTAATATCTATATGGAAATATTCTTATATAACATTAGAATCATCTTCTCTCAACCTTCTCTACCCCACATAATAATATATTTACATATAATGGAAATAAATACACTTCGGCAGAGTCTATACAGTGGTTTTAATATTTTAATAATATAGATTGAAAACAAGCTTTTATTTCTCCTTACAATTTTATGAAATGTCACAAATCATTGTTTATTAATTCTTGTTTAGATGTATCAAATGATTTAACATACATAAATCTTATAGGATTCTCAACCAATTACATTTATGATAATCCACTTCTCATATACAAATCTTAATGATAATATTAGATTAAATTTGATCATTATGAAGATTAGTTTTATATCTATCTTTGGTAACTAAGATTCCCTCCTCTCCATGAACAAGGGAAACACCCCAGGTTATTAATAAATTACCATTGGATTGTTCTAATTACATACTTATCTAGTTCCACAAGATTTATTTGTCATTTCCCCAGTTTTATATATGAAACAAAAATACCAAACAAATTATATGGACTATTATATTTGCTATATCTATTTTTGAAGTATATAGAGCTCTACTAATCATAATAATTGTAATACATAAGATCATGCAATTCAATGTAGGAACTAAATCCCCATACTAATACATATTGCACATCCTAAAATAAATTTATTATAAGAAAAACATTTGTTTGGTCTATGTGTTTGTAGAGATGATGAAGCTATCTTATAAAAATGGCCTCCAAGGACCTAGTAATTAACCACCATCGTGTGAGACACTCCCCACCCCACCCCTGGGGGGATCCTTCATCACCACTTAAAGGATATCAACCACTTCCATTCTCCCCATTCTCAAACCCTGACTACATCCCTTCTTTCTCATTGATATCTTTGAGCTCGACAGTTATGGATTTGTTCAACGGATCACCGCATAAATGAAATTTCAATTTGGAATTCATTGATGCATCATCTCTACTGCATCTTACTATGATTGAAAGAATCAATTAATATCTTCCATCAGTAGATTCCTTCAACCACCTCATCTTCAGATCCCGTGTTTTTTAGGATTGAGAAACTATTAGGCTCCTCGAATCTAAGAATATAATGGTTAGATTTTCTTCACAGGAAGATCAGGTCCTCGCATGATTGATCACACCACATATTCATAATGGATCTTAGTTCCTTCTCTTCAAATGGATGTATTATTTTCATATGAGTTTTGATTCTAAAACCATGGTGATTTCGTAAATATTCCATGACATCATAATCTATTTCAACATCCATTTATTCATTGAATGTTTGTAAATCTAGTAGGGTGATATTTGTTTTGGATAGACAGACTAGGGAAATTTTTAATCCCGTTTCCTTGAGAATTTATATTGATATTGATGTGTCAAAAATTCTTGTTGAATCCCTCAAGGAGGTTGTTGGTGAATATTTCTGATATATACTATAGGTTAACTTTGAATCATGGTGTGATGTTTTCCTCTACGAAGGCATATGGGGCATAAACTGGATGTTTATAGGAATGTGAAGTCAATCCTGAATAATTTTATTTTGAGAGGGAATCAATTGGATGTGATCCTATTTTGAATTCATGTTGATAGTGGAAGAGCCATAAATGCATACAATAGTGTACCCTTTGAGGGTTGGGATTTACCAGGTTCTGATTGAATAGCTATTTAGCATATGAGTATTTTGAAGTCATGTGAAGAAACCCGTGAGAGGATGAAGAAAAACAATACCATTGCATCCAGTTCCAAAATTCTAATATAAATTTAGTATAATGGAAATTGATCTCAGGGGATTGAATCATCCAGTAAACGTGGTGCATCAGGTCACTACAACTACCTTTGGTGGCAACATTGAATATGTGATTGATCTTCCTATAGGTGAAATTCATTATGAGGTGTATATGGATTATTCTATTTGTGAAAGGGGTGCTAAGATGTGTGAGGAATATTTTTCTGATCACAATTCATGTGAAATTTGGTTTATGGGTTTGGAAAACACTAGAACACATCCTCGGTTCATGGGGAGATGCTTCATATTACTGAGAGACTCTAATGTAATTGTATGGGCGCCAAAGGATGGTGATTTTAGATCAGTTTCACAACAACAGAATCTTTAGAATGAGATTCATAAATTATACAGCTCCTTGAAAATCCCTTATAAGAGGTAAGATGCTGCTTCAGATGAAATATTGGTGGATAGTCCCCCCCCCTTCAGAATCTATAAAGTGGTAAAGCCTCATTCATGGACAATATCACATAAGGGAAGAAGAAACTAATTTACAATGAGGGATTCATTTCTACCTCACTAAAGAGATGGCCATGCAAAGACAACAAAAATATTTCAAGGACCATCTCCACCAGATCCTTCTCTAAGGCATCAAGATGGTTCAATTCTAATATCCTAAAGGTCTTAAATAAAAGTTACTATCAATATGAATGGGATGTAACTGCTGTGTCTCATTATGGGAATGAGTTTTCATTATATTATAAGTCATTTTCTCTTACTTTAGATGAGGAATTGTTTTTCTACACTATTCTCCCTCCTTGTTAACTCTTATTCTTTTTTAGTAAATGTTCTAAAGCATTTTTTCGGATTGAACATTCATGGATATAAAAATATTTGGATGTTTATTTAAAATTTTAATTTTAATTTTAATTTACCAAATAATCATCATTTTTGTGTTTATAATTCCAATATATTTTAATAATGAGTTATTGAGATTTTTTTGAAATTGTTTATTTTTTTGCGAATAGTAAAAAATATTGGAACTGTTAAAAACAAAACATTCATGAAAATATCATAATTAAGGATTGTGGTAATTTTTTTTGAAACCTATTTCAATAATGATATATTTTTATAAATAAAATAAAATTTTAAAATTTCTTGAATGTTTTTATAAAACCATTTTTTAACAGTTTCGAAATATAAGGAATGTTTTACTTTAAAGACTGATTTTTTCCATAAAGTGAAAATTTTATTTTTCATCACTTAAAGAAATGAAACCCAAAAAAATAGATTCCAATTATTATATTAACATGATCATGTAAGGTAATAGGATCAATTTCGATTTTGTGCATAAAATTATGATCAATAAGATTAAATTTAATGACCATAATTATGGTAAAATGGTTATTTTGGGAAACAAATTTCTAATATTATGTATTTACTATATAATAAAATAAATATTATTTAATAATAAGTGAATTTAATTAAACAATTAATCTTATATGTAAATAAATTATCACTCATTGAATTAATAATCAATTAAATATATGATTATGAAAAAAAAATTAAAACAATATTTTTCTATGAAATATTATATATATTTATATAATTTCTAAATTTAAAATATATGTTACTTGGTTAAAAATTCGTTACCCATGTAAAAAAAACATAGTTAAATATAGAAATATATGAACAAATGAAATATAACATTTTCAAAACATGTGTTGGAATATTTTTTTAAGATTTATTAACCCATGATCACCCCAAACTCGATTATTTCAAACTTTCAGAGTCATTCATAATTGAATATTATAATGATATCATTTATGAATAATGGTTATAGAAAAAATATCCCTTTTCATGATATATAAAACATGATCACATCCACACAATCAATTACCAAATTTCCTTTTTAAATATCCTTCAAAAAATACACAAATTTACCCTCTTTTAATTACCATTCATTTCGTAGAGCCTCTTACCACAATATACTTGAATTATATATATTTCATCATGAGGATGTTAAAGGAATCAATGTAATTTTTACTTAATTATTAACCATATTTTACTATTATTTAACTTCCAGTACAATCATATCAATAGTTATATAATGACCCTAGTTTTATGAATATTGTTATGTTTTAGTATATTTATGTGAAACCATTATTTTTGCATTCTAACCTACATAGAAACATATAGGAACATCGATAAGGCATTATGAAAACTGCCACCCCCCTGATGTTACAACTTTGGTTATTAACCACTTCTTCTCCTCCCCAGATATTAAGATGGAATTAAAAAAAAAGTTTTATAAGTAACATAATTATCAATATGAATACATATACTATAATAAACATTTATTTAGTCTCATTTATAAGTACTTAAAATGGTTAATAGTGCATTTTTAAGTCTACCACCACAATGAAGAAACATTTTTCATTTTTCATCTTAGTTTTTTATATGGACCCATAAAAAATAAAATATAATTAAAAAATATATACTATCTCATAAATATCATTATGATACTATTATAATTATCTTACTAGAAAATATTTAATTCATTAACCACAATCACCCATCATATTATTTTTTCATCATGTATGGGTCATTCTAACCACCCACATCGATAATTCTACAAAACACTATCATATATGATAATGATAAATTATATAGTAGTAATATTATTATTTGATAGGACTTTAATTTTTAACTTATGGTCATATAAGTTTTTCATTTTTTATATTACTTATTATTAAAATATCAACATTGTTCGCTAGAATTACCAAAATAAACCAACATTGATTCCACTTTCCCACAAAAAAACCAAAACACTAATGGGATTAGGTAAGAGATTCATATATCAATATATATATACATATATTCTGTAATAAATTATCTAATAACAACGAAATTTTACATAAGAATAAATTAAAAGACCACTATGATGAACTGATTAAAATGATTATGATAACTTACCATGAATATTTAAAATTCCAAATAGTTAACTAATATACATAGAGAGAATAATTATAAATGTTTCTATAAAATTTTATTAATAAGAAACATATTCTATAATATTATTTTAATATATTTATTTTTTAAAACAAGATATTTAGGTTCATTAGTTGATCTTATGAATTTATGAAAGGGAAATTTCACCTATTATTCTTTTTCTCGAAAATATTTTTGTATTGTGAACTTAATTATAATTATATGGTATGAATAATACACATTTAATCTATTATATCCTTAATTTACTTATAAAAATGGGTTTTTTTATTTCAATGGATGTTTTATAATATAAAATATATTATGATTGAAATTTTACCTATGCAGCCATACTAATCAAAAGACCTAAATTTTGTAATTTTTGTGTGGTTATTATCAAGTAATTGTATCCCTGTGTGGATACTAGTATGTGGATAAAGCTATGACACAAATACAACTACAAGTAATTTCCTTGAGAAAATATTGTTTTTTATCAACTCATTCTTCATTTTTTTCATGATGAGTGTGTATAAGGTTAGACAATCGATATGTCACTCCTTAGTTAAATTGTTTAGATAACTCACATGATAGTGATAAACTTGAATGAATGATTTTAGAATCACTTTTTCAGACTAATATAACTAAAAAATGATTTTCTTAATAATTATGTACAATTTGTTACACAACACATTAAAATTACCCACTCCACAACCTTATATTTATTTCTTTTATAATGGTACATCCTATTATACTGAGTATACACTATACATTTTCCTATATCACCACTTTATTCCATTAAATGTATAAATATTTGTTTTCCATATTTATATAATATGATATATCCATTATTATATTTCTCAATTATTATGTAATATATTCATCCGGGAAAGTTAACAATGTAATTATAAACACATATTATGGATACATTATAATTAATAAGCGATGGGTGGTCCCTAGTACAAATTACACATTTTTTCATCATTAGCAATAAAAATAAAAACAATAAAGGGTATTGAAATATGGTTTAACAATATATGTATGACTTTAAGGAATAATTATGTAATATTAAACTTATATTGTATAAAACTATGCATTCCATCATAATGAGATTAATATTTATTGGCTAGAAAATGTTTATTGTCATGGATATAGTACTCCCTATGTTTTTTATTTAATTATATGGTTGATTTTTTTTAATATAATATACTATAGGGTTTTTTATGTTAGATTCTATTATATGATACTCCTTATGAACCATCTGATATCACCCATAGTTTTTTTGTTTTCCCTGAAAATCAATATAAAAGTTTTTTTAATTTTAATGGATCGACTATAAGGGATAATAATATTCTTATGGGGGGTTTTATGATATATTCTATGCTCTCATTATATTGTAATAAATATTTAGGGGAATAGTCTTTGAAGAAAATTAATTTATTGAATCCCATAATAAATATTTTATTATGTACCAAAAATGTAATATAACTAAAAAATTTGTGATTCCAGATATTTTTTTATAATTCATATCATAGGTGGTTTAATAGAAACTATGAGAACTAGAATTATTTGATTGTAGTAAAATATCCCACATATTATAAGAAAACCTTAATATTTTCATGAATTATTCCTATAAAAATAAATATGAATTTTATTTTATAATCAATATTATTCCCAGATTTTCTATATGACACTTTTTAGAGATGATGATTAATATATGTAATGTGAACGGTATAAAAAATCATTGACCATGTGGGCTTATTCATTATTTGTTGGTCAATGAGGTTGGAATTCGCTCCAATCAGATCATAAAAATATTTGTGATGTTTACAGTGGTGACTCAAAATATCCTATCCCACATAGAAAATCCTACCTATCAATAATGTTATTTAACTATGTTTTACAGATTTATATGACAAAAAATCTCTACCAATAAATTGAAAAACTATTATGTCGGTAGATGATAAACGGATCAAATCCATAGAAAATATGTTTATCTCTACGTGAAGTGGTGAAAAGGAGATGTTTTCATTGATTCATATAATCTAAATAGAGTAGTGTATCAATTGTGGTCACTAATTCATAAGAGTGAATATGAAGTAGAGATATATAACATGGAAATGAGAAAATATATAGAGTTATTATTTGAATAATAATTTCTTCATGAGTGAGGGGTTGAAGTGGAAATGCAATTATTTAATCTTAGAATGAAGGAGGATGAATGTTTTACTATTTAGGATTCTATATTTGTAATGATTTTTAGGCATATTGTGAATTTTTATATAGACTAGAAATAAACATTCCCCATTTAATTTATGGAATAAATATGTTGCTTCGAAGGTAATTAGTCTCTCATAAATACTCATCATATTAGGTCATCATCTGAATTTTTATTATGATGCAAAAAGGATTTGGCACATAATTCTGTAATATAATGACATTTGGGGAAGCAATGGTCTAGTGATAACCATGGAATGAAAAGTATAACATTAATTAATGATTTAGGAGTATAAATTTTTACATTTAATAATAGTTGATAATAAACATGGGGGATAGTACTAAAGGAATGAGTGTTTTTTCCTGTGTTGAAAAAAGACAAAAATATCACAAATATAATGGAAATTAAGAAGTTGATAATGTTCAATAATTTAATTGTAAGTAAATTATGGAACTAGATAAACCAATCCCCAAAATATCAAGATAATTTAAAATAGAAAAGGATGATATAGTCAGTTTAAGATTATGGCATAATTACATCTAAAGTTAAACTTCCAAATGGAATGATTGTAGAAACACTAATCATAATCATGATATTAGATAATTATTAATTTTATAGAAAATATAAGAACACGTTAATATAATGTATGTTCACTGAGAACATTGATCCATCCCTTAATACTTTGCAAAAGTAGTTATCAGTTAGGTTACCTAATGGGAATCTTAATTCAACAAATATTTACCAAGAGGTCTCTATTTTGATGCAAAAATATCCCATAATGAAAAATAGGATTATTATTGATCAGGTTAATTTTTAATTAATAAATTTTATGGATTGGATATCAATGTGTATTAAAAAGATTTATTTTAATGATAAGTATATTAATATTTTCAATGGGGTTATAAAATCCCATGTTTTAAGGGGAGATTCATCTCCACGTGAGTGCTTTCTAGAACCACATATAGTGTCTCACATTCGTGAAACTATGGGATAAGAGGAAGAGAAAAAATAGTCTATGAATGGTACGTATATCCTAAGATTATAGTATCTCCCAATTTTCTAAAATATATTGATGCATTTTTTTAGGAATTATCATGTCATCCACATGATTTTGACGTTCAATTTTACATTGAACTCTTTCCTACTCCATGAACCATATCCAAAATTTTTATTAGAATGAAACAAGTGGATCTTGAAGAGTTGAAGAACCAAATGATAGGTTTTATAGTAAGGTATTTATTTTCCATAGGTTTTGACCATGCGGATGCCCAATTATATTTATGAAAACAAAGTATGTTCTAGGTTATTTTGAATCAATTACAATGAGATCAATTCCATAAATATTGAAAATGATAATTCATTACAACACATAGATGATTTATTTGATAAAGTTTAAAGAGATCAGTAGTTTTCAAAGATAGATATTCACTATGCTTATCATCAGTTAAGGGTGAAGAAGGAGGATATACCAAATATTATATTTTATATGACATTTGAATATTATGTGTTTACAGTAATACCATTTTCATTGACTAATTCAATGTAATTTTTTATGAAAATGAAAAATAGGGTAATAAATGATTATATGTATAATTTACTGGTAGTATTCATTGATTATGTCTTAATATACAATAAAATATATTAATAGAATTAGAACTATCTTCTAACAATTCTAGAGACCCACATAGAAATGTAATTATATAGTAAATTTAGAAGGTGTAAATTATGATTCCATGAAGCTTATTTTAAAAGAAATATTTTCATTAAAATTATAATATTTATCGTTCAATTTATGAAATATAGTTAAATAATGGACTATATTTTTGAATTTAATATATTTTAATATTTTTCTCGGTTTAGTAGGTTACAACTCGTGGATTTTTATAACTTTTCGATGATTCTCTATCTTGCTAAAAAAGTTGGTATGTAAAGGGTTTAAATTCACATAGTCTATGGAATGTGAAGAATATGTTTATGAGAAAAAATAGGATATAGTTTAAAGAATCAATATATATTTCCATTAAGAATGGATGGATTCTTCATATATATTTATGCATCAATGAAAGGATTGGGGCGTGTCCTTATCAAGAATGATAGATTACCTAATAATGAATAATTGAAATTTATGATTCCTGAACAAAATTATTGAACCCATTAAATTGATCTAGTAGATATAATATATCTATATCAGATAGATACTATCTCAATAGAGACATAGGAAACATATATATATAACACAAATGATTCATGCATATTTTCTCTCATAAGGATTTTAATAAGACGAAAAAAAGATGGTTAGAACTACTCATGGACTATGAATTCTTGATCAAATACCACCCTAGTAAAGAATACAAAATTGTTTATTCATTGAGTAGGATACCATAGAGTTTTGAAAATAATGGGCATCTATAAGGATCCTATATTCAAATATGTAGTATATATAGACATGGTAATTTATATACAGTGGGACCCATAATTCCTTTTTATTAAATTGAGGAACATGATCTCCTAAAAAAAGATAGACATGACTCAGCTGGAATATAAGGATTTGCAGAGGTGGTTTAAAGTAGAATGTGAATGGATATTAATATAATTTATATATAATGATATAATTTATAATATTACAAATTGGATATTTGTTTTACTTATGCAAGAATTGACGAAGGATCTATTAGATAAATAAAATAGCTAATCTTTCTACTCACATCTCAATAATTGAAATATATATAGGGATTTCAGAGAACATTTATGGTGTAATGGTATGGAGAAGGAAATTAAAAACTATGTGTCCAGATGTTTAGTGTTCCAATTAGTAAACTCTAAAACAAAATAACCCAAGAGATTCACGCAATGAATTTCTATACTTAATTGGTAGTGGGATAATATTACAATCACGTTTTTCAATGGAACCCTAAATACAAAAGGATAGAATGATATATTTGGGTAATTTTTCATCACCATTTAAAGAATAAAAAATTTATAGTAGTAAGGGAGGACCCAACAATTGAGAACCAGGCCAGGCACTATATTAATAAAATCATGAGACTTAACGGGGAACCACTATCAACAATATTTGATCATTACCCTTAGTTCACATCAAAATTTTGGAAGACACTTCAAGAGGATCATGACAGTATGGTAAATTTTACCACTATATATCATCCTTGAACTTATGGAAAATCTAAAATATTTCTTAGATCCTTGAAGACATATTGCGACCATGATATCTTATCTTACAAGGAGCATGGGATCAATTACTCCCAATGGATAAATTGAATAAAATAATATGTTACACACGACCACTTAGATGGAAATATATGATGAAATATATTGGATGTGATATCATACTCCAACATTTTGGGATAATGATCTTGAAAGGATAATAGTAGTACCCTATTCTATAGGGTCAATAGCAAGAAAGTACATACTATTAAGGATCATATTATATATTCTCAAATTTGAAAAATTATTCATACTTATAATTTAAGGAAAGAAATTATATTTAATTGTGGGATAATTTATTATTAATTTTTACCTCACAGAATATAGATTTAATATTTTCTATGAATGGGGATTTTAGGCCCTAGGTACACTATGATCTCTGAATTTCCAGTAAAAATTAGAGTAATATATTTCTAATGGGATATGAAACTCATCATTTCTAAAGTACATAAACTTCTATATGATAGATTATAAAAGAAATAAATGTAATATAAAAATAATATACTCACATATTAAGGAATAGAGTTGGAACCTCACTTGTCTTACATTGATGTTCCTTTCTAGATTCAGGACACTGTAGATAATGTATTACTAAATTCATCAACATGACTGGTGAAAGTCCTTTAAAGAAACAACACACTAAAGAGGTAACGTTGGATCCTAATGATCGTATGAGGAAGTAAAAAATATTATTTTCATAATAACTAACATGAATCAAATTTTGGGAATTAAACAATCCAAGGGGAGAAAATAATATACTATAGACATTACTATAGTAAGTAATCATTACATCTCAAACGATACATAATATTAAATATAATGTTCCCTTATTGATGACCTTGTCAAAAAGCTTAATTTTAATTTTTTATTTTACAGTAATAATATCATTTTTATTTACAACTTAAATATTATATTAATATTAATTATTGTTATTTTTAATATTTAGTTTATTTTTACATGAATAGTTAAAGTACATATATTGCTAAAACCATCATATTTATAATAATATATTAAAAAAATAACATTAATGTTTTTTGGAATAATTAATATAAAAAATATATGTTTTTATAAGTAAAATAAATATTCTCAAATAACTAATTTGTTTTTATTAAAGAAATGATAATAATCTTGGAAATATGTAAAATGTTTTTGTCTAAAAGCTAAAGTATTTTCATATATTAAAAAAAAATTCATCACGTGTATAAATTAATTAAATAATAATATATTTAATATATATATATAATCATGATATTATTATGTAATATGGTCAATTAATTTTTATTCATAAAAGTGTTATTAGTGAGATAAAGGTTAATAAACATAATATTAGTAAAACTATTATTTTTTTTATGAATTATTATATTAATGATATGTGTTTTTAAAGATATTATTATATTATTATTTAACATAAGAAACCTTCTCTTTTGTAGGTATAGGTTACCAATTACATATCTTGTAAGACTATAACTATAGGCCTATAATTGGCCTGAACGCACAATTTAAAGAGACCCATACATGGCCGATAATATTTGACCTAAGACTCGTAAAGGGTTGAACTTAACACCATCTTATGCACACATACATAAGTTCCCAGCCCACAGATGGTATTTGTGGCCACATTCCACATATAATTAGTCATCCCATCACCGGTAGACCTCATATTATGTTGGACTCCATCAACCCACCCAATCTATAACTTGCCACCATGAGACTCATGTTTCCTGTATTCTTCATCACATCCTGACATTTCCTCCAAAAATGGTCACATCCCTGGCTATTCAATCCAATGGCAGCATAAGGGATGGTCTCCCATGGCATTATGTAGACCACCATCATCCACCGGAGTATCATTTCAACTATGAATTTCACCACAATGGAGGCCATCGGGGGGTGGGGGGTGAACACAATACCAAGAATTAATGATGTCATAGGTTAGTGATGAAAACCACTTGACCACCACCCAAATGGGATTATATTAATACTTTGTAAGTCATATTTAATCAAATAAAATAATTTTTATAGAAATTTAAATTAATATTATTTTTAAACTTATATATAGAAAAACATTCACTCAATAATTTGATTAATAAATTATAAATATAATTAAGTACACTTAATGGTTAAACAACAATTTTCTAAATAATATTTATACATAATTATTTTTTATTTGAAAAGAAAGTTTTTCAATATTTTGATTTGAATTTGATTAAGAATATAAAGTTAGCTTTATTAAATCTATATTCGGTATGATGGTTAATTTTATATCTTTAGTATGTCATGGTATACATCAGTAAAAACATCTTAACCAAAAATAATAATAAAATGAAAGAGTAAAAATATAAGAGAAATTGTCTTCTAGACTATTTAACATAAAGGTGGAATATTTTTAGGATTTACCAAACCAATCATACAAAAAAACTCCATTATTTAAAACAATTTTATTCAATTACCCATTAACATTGTAATGTTGTCTTTAAAAAGTTTGTGTTATTCTCAAAAGTTCCATTTTCTTCACATATTAAATGGGATAGCATCTACCCTTTCAACGATCTACATTCACGTTAAAATATCCTTGAAACTGCTTTAAATGAAAATATATTTTAATTCCATTTAATTTACTATATCCCCTATTCATTATATGTTAGACTAAGTCCTTTAATTCTAATTATCTCATCTAGAAGAAGTTCTTGGTCTCAATATTAGTATAACATATTCCTTAACAATTTATCCCTATTAATTCACCTATAAACCTATAATTAACATATTTATATAATGACATTATTATTATTAGTGTACTTATGTGTGGTTATATTAAAGTATAAACCCTTATTTCTTCCTTCACATCAACATAGAAAAAGAAAATAACACTTATCATGTATTATGTTTTCTACCACCTCCTTGAGGTATCATCGTTGGTTTTCCGCCACTACCTCTCTTCATATATTATATGGATTTAATTGAAAATAGATTTGAAATATCCAATATAATAATTAATATTACATGAAAAATTGTAATCCAACTTCATTTTCAATCAATCAATAAGAAATGAAAATGTTATCCATACATCGTGCAGTCTACCGACTACCAAAAGTGGTGTTGTTTCATTTTTCATATTGATTTTCTATAGTTTCCAAAATAATTCAAACATTATTAGAAACATTAAAAAACTAATTAATATAATTATTATTCTATTTTAAATAAATAATTTTAAAATAATAAATCTTTTAATTATACTCTTCCATCGAATTATGGTATGTTCATGTTCGGTTCATCATAACCACCTACTAGAACAATGATATAAAAATCTATGATGGATTTCTGTGGGAACATAGTTAATATTTTTATTATTACATAATAAGTAAATTTTCTTTTGTTATTATTCAAGATAGTCTATATTATTATTTTAGCACGTTATTGAAATATTTTATTCAATTAGTATAATTACTGAAACAAAGCCGACATTAATTCCAATTTCACACTCCATAACTAAAACTATTTTGGGTTGAGTTAAGATCATTATAAATCAACATAATTATTATATTTTTATACGATTAATTATCATGAAATGGTGGTCATTAAGAGAATAAAAAATAACAATACCATTATTATGAATCTAGTTCAAAATGATCAAGATAACTCACACTCGATATTGAAAATAGATAATAACTAACTAATATACCTTTAGTGAATATAAATAAATGATGTTTTTAAATATATATTTATTTTAATAAGATTCTAAATTATGTGGTTAATATGATTTTGTTACATGATACTCATTGTCTTTATTACATGGTGAGAATTAAGGTAAAGGACCATTAATCAAGAATTTATTTTTATGAGACACGTTTTATTTTATGAACAAAATTAAAATTATTCTACATATTTTATCTCTATATTAGGGTTTTTATATTATTCTTTATATTTAATTTTTATTTATATTTCCCATATTTTGAATGGGTTCTTATTGAAATGTTACCTAATCCATCATAATGGGAAAAAAACCAAAAATTTTGAAACTAATGTTTGTAATTTTTCCATGAAATTCCATCATAGTATATGCACTATAAATTAGATGTAGATATGGGATAGAATAATCAAGGGGTAACCACCCAATAATGTTATCTGTGTATCAACTCAGTCTCTACAAAGTTCATAATGAGTGGTCCTTGGCCTGCAGTCCTATCTATAGACTCTAGGGGATATGATTTTGATAATTCCCATGACCTTTATTGAACTTAATGGAGTCTTTATGCTCCCTATATTTTTCACCATAACATTATAAACAACTAATATAAATTAACATATTATATTGATAACCAAACTATTTTATAATAACATATTCATTACCTTATCATTAATTAATTGAAATGGATAATTCATGTTACATTTATATTTTTCATAGTTTCTATGTTAATTTTTTGGATATTCTCCAAGATACCCTCATTATTATATTGAATATGGTAATATTGTTTTATTTCAAATATACTTATTTTTATTTTTAAATATTTCTGTGATGAAATAATAAATTAATTTGGGAATATTATGATATTTCTTACTAACTCATATGATAAATAAAATGGAATTAATTAGTGATGAGTGGAAATAGTATTAGTATTCCCTTGAATGAATTAGTAGGTATCAAGGGGAAAACATTATTGTGTATTGGAATTTGACATAATAGTTTATATATGATGTTTTCGCATAAGGCCATGATGGTTTTCTAATATTTCTGGAATTATTCATTTGATCAGTATAAGATTTATAATTATTATCTATTTTGTATTTATTGTCAAAGATATAACATTCCCATAATGTCCATTGATTTTGAATAATTTTGAACATTAATTTTATACCATATTATTTGTACCTTTCTTATGTAAATATAGCTTACAATGTTTGAAACTCCATACAGAGCATCTAGTCCAACCTATTTTCTTTACCCAGAAAATCCCAAGGAGAACTATGTGTAATATTCAAGGATTTAAAAATTATGTTAATAATATTCTCTTGGGATTTATTTATGTTATTGTATCCTCTAATTTTTTAATGGAAAAAATATGTAATTTTCGTGTCTTCCAAGATTAATAAGTGGTTGGAACCATTTTGAAATCTTATATTTTTTATAAATATTCTAATATAACTATGTATTCTGGTTTTGTGGATACTGATTTGTTACATTGTTCTCATATCATGTTTTATGCATGTTTTCTAACAATATTTATGTCGTGTTTCGTTGGAAACCAATCACTATTTATTTTTTTCATATTATTTTTAGTATCTTTTATACATATATACAATAAATTTGACTAAGTAAAAAATAAATCAATCACATTAAATATTGTTCCCTAAAACATGGGTCTCTAAAGGTAGCATAATTTAAATCATAATTAAATATAAGACTAATTACTATATTATATTTTTATTAAAACATATCACTTGGAAAACATTGGAACTCCCATAAAAAACATTTCAATGCATGGAAAAATTATTATACAATGATATAATATATTCATTGATAGATAAATTCATCCTTTTATAAAATTATTAATATTTATATATATTATGAAATTTTTAATATAAATGGATACGGATATTTCAATTGGGGAAAATTGTTTAACAGAATGATCACATTGACTAATCATTAGACACTTTAACATGTATTTTTTATATCCACTCACTTTTCTATCTAAGTCTAACTCAACATAATACAAGCTTTCCCCTGTTCTCTTTATATAATTTAGAGGTATTATAAAAATAAAATATATTTTTTGATATGTGTAATCAATTTTTGAATTTTTATTCTTATTTACACAAGATAATAATTTTTATTTGAAGAATAAATTTGTTGTTTAGTGGGAATATTATAAGATAAACTAAAAAAAAGAAGAAATTATAGATTATAAAATGTCACTAATCCATTTAAAAACTACCTAAAAAAGCGGATCTATAATCCATTTATGGGAATCGTTAGTGGATATAATTAACCTACTTTTTTCCACATGGATGATATCCCCAAAAGATGAAATTCATATTGTCTTAAGTTATAGGATTCTTCTCTAAATTGGTTGTAACTTCATTAAATATATATATATAAATATAATCTTATGTTTCGATATATAATATTTCCATTTTAGTCATTCTAATCGGAATATTTCTTCCAAAAATCATATATTCATATCCCACTGGGCATTGAATTAAAAATTCCCCTTTCATCATCTCCATCATGTGAAGAAGAAATTAAATAATGTTTTCATGGTCAGATTCTACAAATTATTTCCACAATTTCCCAAATCCAACTTATATATAGAAATAATATTCTTTATCTTCATTGATATCTACTAGTAGAATCCTAATATTGATGTGATCAGTTGTGTCAAATTATCACTAAAGCAAGATTTTGTACTTTTTAAAAAAGTGATATATCTTATTCCAATGACATTGAGCTCTTAAAAACTCTCCATAAAAATCCATCCATGTCTTTTTAGGTACATAGTTATTAAAATTTAGAGGAATAAATAATATATGGAACCAATATTTATCTAATCACAATGTTATTTAAATTTTATCTCATATTTCACAGTAACTGTGTCTTCCTCAGACTACATTAGTCTATTGATATTTTCTACTTATCATGTACACAAAGGTATATGAAGGACTGAATAACCGATTAATTTTATATACTTCTTCTTCTATAAAATGAATAATTTCTAAAATTTAATCCACACTTACACTCTTTCAGCACTTCAGATCCGGAATTTTTAATTTATTTAACCAGAAAATCATTATCATGTGATGATAAAAATGTAGAGCCTCTATAAATTTTCTGAACAACATTGAAAATATTTTTGTATACTATTGAATCATTATTTTATTTCATGGGTTCTAAATCCACTACCAATAATTTCCTTTTCTATAATCTTGTCATGTAAGCTTCACCCATTGTTAACTCTATCTTGGTACACCACCTTCATCATATTAAAATTATTAAATTCTTTAATGATTGATTGTGTACCTCATATTGAATTCATTGGACTGAACTTCCCTAGAGAAGATGTCCCAATGAACCCACTATCATTGACTACGAGCTTTAATCCACACAAAATATTGAGAAATATGAGTATTTATAAGAATACTTAAATCATCATGAAACCCACGTGGATGATTTATTACTCATATTTTGATGCTCTAGATTAGTCCTTCAAGAATTTTTTATTGTTGATTGTTTTTGGAAATACTCTAAGAGTTATTACCTTTTTGAACCATCTACTATCTATTAATAAATCTAATTCCCACATTCCAAAAAATAATTATACCTTCTACATGATGATATAACCACTACAAACACATATTTCAAGGTATCAATTATTCATTTTGAATGCCTTTATTACTCATCATGAGATCCATTGAATGTAAACTATAATCATGTTACTCCCCAATGAAAACCAATCTACTACACAATTCTTCTTGAATTTAATTTCAGATTTCATTTTATATTAGTAATATTTTTTACATATTTATTGGATGAGGATTTCCATATTCTCAATGAATAATATCTATCAAATAACACAATGAAAATAAAACAATCTATTTTTGTTTTAATTCATTCTTAAGAAAAATGCATCTTTAGAACATTAATTTTCTATGAGCTCTTGTGGTAATTGTATCTATTAAAACTAATAATACATCTCAATCAATGACATTATTATAATATATCATTTTAACATCCTCTTAATTAGAGGAAACTGGTCTATATCTTGATAGGCAGATACACTTAACCTCACACATGATTCTTTTTATTCCATAGGATAACATCTAGTGGTGAGGGTCAATTTTGTTACTATGGGGATACTAAAAAATCTTACCAAAGATAAAAATATAGTAAAGTAACAAATTTTTGGTAATAAAAAATTGAAGTACATATAGTAAATAAAAAATAACATGTTATATCAAATGAAATGCAGAAGAAGGTTGTCATACAGATAATTGGTCATACTAATATAAATACACTAATCACACATTGGGTAGTTCACATATATATGAGAAATAAATGAATAAATTCATGTATCTCAATTATAATCACTAATCATAATCACATCTTGGTCTCCAATTACCATCTAGCATGTCCAACATGATAATGACATACTAGGTTTCTACCCTACCTAGACCTAAAAACAAAAACAAATTCTTGGGTACCTACTTTTCATGGCCTCCCAAGCAAGATATATGTACCAAAAGATAGGTAATTTCCAACCAATTCCCAATATAACAAGAAAATATAGTGTAAGTATAATTAATATTATAATAAAAACAATACATAACTTATGATGTATAAATTAATAACCATTTTCGATCCTATGGTTTAATTTGAATAATGGGTTTAACTAAACATACTTTAGGAAGAACCATATGCCTCTTTTAAAGAATAATATACTCTAGGGATAAAAGTCCCTCCACTTGATATCATAAATATTAATGTATGAGTGGAAAATAGACAATATAAATCATTCTAGTACTCTTAGAATCATGTTATAACATCACCAAATCCAAGGAATCATATAAATATAAATGAAAATCACAAGTCATACCATGATATTCATGTCAACATATGCATCCCATAATATATCCTATGGTATCCAAACATATCCAAAAAAATAACTAGTCTTATTCTAAAGAGACCAATATATCGTCTAAATACAATTAAATCACATTGGAATGTATCCTAAAAAATTAGTTTAAATCACTAGTTCCTATGAATAATTTAGAATCTTCCCCAACACCATCACGAGTAACACATTATCCTAGGAATCACTCTACCTCTCTCCTAACATAGTCACTTATAATGAACAAATAATAGAAAACATCATGTCACTCTTAGAATATAATTAGTTTTATCATCCCTATGGAATGAGGTATATACTTGGAGTCCCATTTAAATTATTCATTTTGGGATCCTAAGGAGGTAATCCTCTACAACCATAAATCATCACCCATATAGGGATCCTAGGGAGGAAATCCCTATAATACCATCACCAAAAATAATATGTAGATCCTAGGGAGATAATCCCTTGAATCCCATCACTATCTAAAATATTTGGATCCTAGAGAATAACTATATAAATCACAATAAAAAATGACTCACAATGAGATTGTGTAAATGGATAAGGTGTGAATATGATTTATGTACTCCTTGAACTGTGAAGTGTTCATGTTTTATGTATTGTTTGACTACAGTACATTGAATTGGGTTTTGTGGTGAATGGTTCATAAAGCCTGTGTACATGGCATGGTGGTATGTGGGGTATTTTAAAGAGGCTCCTCCCATTATTCGGGTCGAAATGAGGTTCTAAACCCACTATTAGAATTCACCGTTTATAGAAAATATTGAGGCTCTAGGCCCATACTAGTGGCATTAGACGAGACTACCTAGACCAAGTCACTATGGTATTATGATGAAAATGAATTTAGAAATGGATTCCATAGTGAGATAGGTATCCTTGTTATTTTTCGTATAATTAGTGGTTCACCATCATAGGCCATTGAGTTATAAATGATCTACCCTTCCCTTTTATTAAAGGATTTAAAAGGTTTAAGAGAATATTGTGAACTTATTTCCTGATTTATTTTTGGATTATCATATTATTCTTTAATATATGCATAGACTCTCTTTTTAGACTATATATTTTTTGACACCATTGGTGGTGTCCTACCAAGTTCTACTCACACCAATCTCGAGCCACCCTCGGGCACTCGAGTAGACTATATGGTTGCAGGTCAGGGCAAGGGAAAATGAAATATACTCAATGGTTAATTTATTAAGGGAGGTTCATGGAAGAGGGTACCAACTAGGGTGTTGAGTCCAATTTTGTGGATTCTATATTTTATTATTTATTTTGGGTTTTTCTTATACATAGAACTATATGTCATGACATATCATACGTATCATTTTGTAGTAGGCTTGAACCTAATTTTTCGAAATGGTCATTAATGCACGGTTATTCTAAATTTATTATTGATTAATATTCCATTAATTTTATATTTTATCTATGCTAGATTAATCTATTAAATAGGTTATAGTGTCCCCACTAGACTTATTAGACCCTCTATGCTAGTCTTTATCACATAGTGAATATGATGCCCTCCAAATTTGGTGCTCCCATGCTCTCTTGAATAGGGTTTCCATTCGATGGCTCGATGGAAGGGGATGCTTTTAGATTCTCTAGAATATCCCCCTCCTTATTACTTTCCTCACTCTTTAGAAATCTGTTTTCTTCATTTTATTGCTCTCGTGGTTCGATTTCCCTTCCACCATGACTTGTTTTTTGTTTGACATCCTTTCATCCACTCTCTTCATCCCCACCTTACTCTCCAGTTCATTCATCTCCCATTTATGGTTCATATGGATCATGACTTGTTATGAAGTTCAAGACCAAAGTGGTTGTTATCCTCTCGGGTTGGTCCACATGTGACAATGGTAATTCCCTTTGGTTTTGGTTTCAGTTCTCCATACCCAAAGTGTCATTATATCATCATCCATGCATCGATGGTTACTTGATTCTCATCTGGTTGGGGGTGTCACATGAAGAGTCACAGATGGTATGAAACTACCATGTTTTGTAACTCTATTGGATGGTTCAAGTTCCTCAGTCGTTTTCATGGAGATAACGTTGAATATTTTTCTTCTGTTTTATTCTATGATGCAACTAATTTCCTACGATGATTTTATTTTGGGTTTTATGTTTTTCTTTGTGATATTTTGGGTGCTTTCCTTGGTTTTATGTGACAGTTCTACCAAATAAATAGATTTATTGATAGTGTGTTGGTTCTATGGTGAGTGGATATCCCATAAATGATGGATTTAGTTATGGCTACGATGATGGGTTGGTTGTAGATAGATTGATAGTAACTTGGGGATGAAATTTTTGTGTTGACAAGAAGATGGTGTCCGTGTTTGGATGGAGACATGATGGAATAGATGAATAACATATCCGTGAGTTTTAATTGATTTGAAATTTTAAAACATTTAGGGAGGTTTTTAGGTTATTTTTTTGGGTGGGATATGAGGCCCCATTTTGGATATTGGTTTTATTATGAGTTTTTTGTTTGAAAGCAACCAGAAAAGCATAAGGATGAAATATAGGCAAGGATCAGAGCTGGAATCATTCACCATATCATTTCCATTCACATTTTGAAGTTAGAGAGGGTTTGGATCTGCCATTAGTAAGAGGCCCATGCAGCTTTCTATGGGGAAACTAGTCGAGTGGTCATGAAAAGGTGTAGTCCTAACAACACATTATAGTCACTAGGGTGGGGAAATTCCTACAGTCATGATCTAGATTGTATTATTTTATGGGTTTTTATATAATTTATGGTAATTTTGGCTTCTAAATATTTCCTCAGATGTATTTTGGAAACAAAAAATTTTTGTTCTAGTCGGTAGCCTCCATTGTATCAGGAGGTGCGCATGAGGTCATGTGGTGACCCAGCTCAGAGCACTTCTTTCGTGGATTCCATGTTGGGTATGTTACTAAACTAGTATATTACAACCTCCATGGATTGATGTTTTTCAATTTTCATCATCACCCCACAATAAATATTTTATGATTCATTTAATTAATATATATGACATTAATGATATAATTATTATTATTATTTAAAAATAATATTTTACTTACTTTATTAACCTTCCAACCATTGGAAAGTGATGACATCATCCGACATTTTTTTGACTACCTCCTCTATGAAATAATATTATTTTTTTTCATTATTTACTTTCATGTATGATTATAAAATCTAATATAATGTATAAATATATGAATTATATAATGATTGGTATTCTATATATGATAGAATGTTGACAACTTGGCCTTGGAAAACCTACCATTTTTTCGTATTCTGAACTGAATGTCCTCAAAACATTTCACATCAACTTAACTAATTTAATATCCATATATATCAATATAATAAGTAAACTAATAGGGGTAATAATTATGTAATAATAATTGAAATTTTCTTAGGAAAGTAAAAAATTAACATAAGTTTATTTTACTCATATCAAAGTACTAACTTGTAGATTTATACTCTAGGTATGGGTCTTTCTTTTCAAATTAATATTTTAAAATCTTCATTTAAAATCATATAATTCTGTTTAATGGTGTTTTTAAAACATTCAATAATATTATTAATTACATTTATTTTTTTAATTTAATTTTCAGTAAATTTTTTTTAATTTTAATGGATTGAAATGAAATGATTTAAATATTTTCTATGTGGATTATTTTCAACTTTTAATATAATTTATAAAGGATTTATTTTGAAGAATCTTATTGAATTCAATTTACCATCATAGTTGACATTATTTATTATTAATATAACTTTTTAATTATATATGTTTATTTTAGAATACATTATTTCTCCCAGTATTTGGTGGTTCTTTTTTATTAAAAAATATCAATAAACATAAATATTTTCTCATATTTATGAGTTAACTGAAAATGTTCTTTCCTTTGGGCTTGAAAGGAAATTAAAATGAATTTTATGATTAATGTGAATGATATTTGTGTTTTATTCATACTATGGTTCATTGAAATTATATTTTAATTATAGGTGATCTAGATATTTCATTGATGATGGGTGAGTGTAATATAGATATCCAATTCATTGGGAATATTATAGAGTTTATTGGTGACATGTTACTCCTTTAAGATTTCATAATTTTCAATCTTGGTTATTCTATTTTAAGAGTACTTATAAGTATTAGTTTAGTATTAATGTTCCATTTTACCATTATAAGATTCATTAAGTGATTTTTAATGGAAATATTTTATTTTAAAATAATAAAATAATGGGATTATATTTAAAGGAATGTTTATGCCCTTGTCCAAAATAAAATGTATGTTCCAAACGAAATTATTTTCATGAGTGATAATGTTTTATTAGAAGCCATAATTATTATGAAATTTTCATTATGATTTGTTATAATATGTTTAAAAGATCTTTTAACCAAAAATTTTATTACTTATGTTTTTTTATGATTATTTTCATTTGGACTTTTTTTTTTGAGAAATAAAAAGTTTCTTACATATTTAAATTCATTTTTCAAATATAATATCTCATTTCCATTATTTTTATAACCCTTAGTGATAATTTATTTATATAATGTTGTCAATATTTTTTTCGAAGTACGTATAGGAGAGTATAAAATTAAATAATGTAATATTTCATTATATGGGATTTACCTTGATTTAAGAAACTGTGTGTTTAAAAAGAACCTATTTTTTTTAAAAAAAATAGATTTTGTGTGGAAATACTATCTTTTTATATAATATTATATCTAATTCTATAAAATATAATAAATATCATTCGTATAAATATAAGAAAGTAAAGCCCCTATTATAAATATTTTATTTATGGGTTGTTTTATAGATCCACTAGTACCTTTTCTCATTTTCAGAAATTCATTATCACAAGTCAAGAGTGTTACTCATAAAAACATCATGGACCTTAAAGGTGATGGGATATGTCTTTATTGTGAAAAGTATCTAGAAAAATAAACGATGTTGTATAGTCCCTTTCTCTAATGATATCATTTAAATAATGATTCATATGTGGTTTCATCATCCTTTAATGATGTATTTATCTTAAAAATTATATTTTATTGAATATATTTTATCTACTATGATTATAGATATATTCATGTAACTAACATCCTATTCATGTGCCAAGATATATATTTTTCTAATGTGTAATATATTTTACTCTTCGTTTAATTAATCCCATACCACTTATATCACAACTGAAATAATCTACCTTGATAAAAATATAAACTATAATAGTTTTTATTTTTAATAAAAATAATAGATCAGACGATATTCATTGATAATGATAACAATTGTATATACCAATTAACATTAATTACGATATAAACATACAATGACACTGGAAACATGTGGTGTCCCTATTGGTTGGATTTTCTATAGGATATCATCTAATTGAGATCACCAATTGATATCTTTGTGAGAAGGAAAAATTGTTTTGACCCCACACACCTATTATTCTGGAAACCAATTTATCCCATCAATATGGAATCCCTACACCATAAGATATATGTTTAAGTGTAAAATCAGAATTTTTGAAGGTTATAACCAACGGAAAATATCTTGTTTTTTGTTCAAAATTACATAATAACACTATTGTGGTAAGAGTATTCCATGTATAAATATATTTATACGTGATGCAGATATTTAAATGTAATCATAAATTTTAGTCTCGGGTGACCAATTTTACAATACTAACACTTACACTTGATCTATCTTGTTAACCATTATATAGTTATCTCTCATATGATAGGATAATACCTTTATCATGTTATGGATTTAGTTATTGAGTTTTACATGTTTTTATTCCTTGAATAGTATATTATTTATGTGTTCACCTCTCAAAGTAAAATCCCTAAAGATATTAATTATTCAATGAGTGCACATTTTTCCTCTGTTAAAGAACGACTTCTTAAGTAAAATCATTTTTTAATATTATCAAGGTATACTATGAGATAATACATTACCTTATCAGTAAAATTCCATGAAGTAGATCAAATAATATTGTATTTATACTAATTTTCTATTTGAATAAAAATATACAACTTACTTGGATATCATGGGCATGGATACTAACAAATTTAATGGGGTTCTATTTCATATATACTTATACTAACATGGATATTAGAGAAAATTTGATATCTAAGATGGAAAATTTTATATCCCATTAAGATTATAATTTTTCTATCCTCTCCATGTACAATATAAATATCCCTTATACTATTCATGGACTATTGGATTGCCCCAATTTCCTTGATTTGAGTTCTATTGGATTTAATGAATATTTCCCAACTATAACATATGTATTGACCAAATTAAATTTAGTACGTATTGTATAATATTTTAGAAATATTTTATTCAAGTGATTAGATTTTTAATATTCAACATAATTACCTCTTCTTTCTTATAAACTTCTTCCTAGACAGGTTTATTTATTGAAACATAGGTAAAAAAAATCCCTTTAATGTTATTCAATATGGTTTTCCAATACCTTTCCATAATATGAACATATAATTTTCTATGAAAACTCTTAATTAATATTAGTGGAATATTATCCCAAGAACATGGGTTTCTAGTTTATATCAATATTTGGAGACCTAAATTCTTCTATGTTTAAAATAACTATACGACTTATAACATTTGTTTAAACTTAATTAACATATATTACAGTGACTAATATAAAAATCCCACTAACCACATGTATAATGATGAATAAATTATAATCCCATGATTAAATATATTCATTAATCCATAATTGGATCCTTTAAAAATTAATTGAATAATTATTACAAATAATTTTGAATTTTAAACTCAAACTAATTTGAGAATCAACATTGGTGAAAAGTATTCAACATAGTAAATAAATTTATCGATTCAAGACTTTAAAAACAATTCATTCATTATTGGTAACTACATTACCATCTATGAAGATGTACCCCTGTGAAGTACATTGATTTTTTTGATGATGGTTCAATTTGGTTCAATTTTTTAATGTTGTTGGAAAACCATGGAAAAGGTTGTATAAGGTTGTTTAGATGTTCCTATTTTGCGTTGAAATGTTTTGAGTTATTTCCAATTGGCTTGAAATAATTTTCAGAAATTATGTGCTTACATTTATGATTATAAAAGTTTTTCTCGATGATTTTCATACTGTGAATAGCTACTCATGATGATGATCAATTATTCATTTGGTTGATCCAGGATTCATCTGGTCAGTAGTTTCCCATGTGCTTGGTCAGTTACTCTAGAAGTAGATCAGATACTCATGTGGTTGTTCAGTTAGATATATGGACACCCAGTTTGTCATGAAGTTGAGAATATGTTCATGTGATAGATTAATTATTTAATCAGGTGGTCAATTTAGTAAGTGACATAATACTAACTATGGTGGGGGGGGGGGGGGGTTAATCAATGGTACACTCATCTTTTAAATTATTTTAATTATTAGTTTCTCCTATTGAACATGGAATGGTTGTCGAGGCACTTTGGTGTATCTCTCAATCATACCTCATGTGATATTATAATAATTAATCGATAATCACCCAATGTTTGAGATGTTTGTAAATTTCACACTCCATTTAAAAAAATTATTAGTCCAATTTATATATCCTTCACTGCCATGAATGTTTTTACAATAATTCCAACTTCAAATGAGGGATTTAATTATGCTTTAACTTCAATAGAGATACTCTTTCTTCTTCCGAATCTAACTCAAACACTTATTACCATCCATATCTTACCAAGAGATTCCATATAATCATAGAACTTACAAGATGAAGTCACATTCTCATAGACCAATTTGAATAATTTATAATTTTATGTTTGATCCATTATTCCATTATCTCTTATATATTCCTCCATAATATTATGGGATATAACTTTTATATGTTCACATCAAGTATCATTGAGTTCACTAGTCTTTCTCAAATATGCGTGATCACTTGTAAAAGATCATATTATTCAATAAAACATGTATATGGGATGTTATTCCTTCTAATTAAGGTCCCAAACTAACATGATCTGTGAAATGGATGCACACAATGTATTAAATATAATTGTTTTCAAGATAACAATGTATAACTCAATGCAATCCCATTTGAAATTTTCAACTTAAATTGTACCACACCCTAGAAAAAAATATTTTTTATATATAATTATATGTTATTTTTAGAATTTATTATATTTTTATATATATTAGGTTATTCCTCAAATGTTTATACATGATTGCATTCAATTTTCATCTTCTGTTTTCATTTTTTTTCAAGTGCTTAAAATAGGCATGCACTATCTTCTTTCATTAACACTTTTTTGTTCCCTAACTCACATATATAATTAATTTCAGGATTTGGGTTTTATAATTAATTCTTATTTACATAAGTTGAGGGTGGATTTCAGAATATATTAATTATGTCATATCCCCTTATTCAAACAAATATATGCATGTGGTATATTCTCATTTGAAAAGAAAATGAGATTCAAAAAAACAATTTCTTTGAGAAAATACTGAATATATAATTACAAATGAAGGTAGTCACATTATCCTATTCTCATTTTCATAATAGTATTATGGCTTGGATTATTCATTTATATTTTTTAACGCTTAATGGGTTTACTGTCCGTGAAATATATATATCTTTATGATTCTATGTTTTTTTCAAAAAATGTGAGCTCATTCAACTTATTATATGATGCTATCTTAGCCCTTCCATTGTTTATTTAGGAAAGTTCCACCACCTCACCTAAATTTTTTATTCCATGTCATGGACTACCATTATAAACCCCATAATCATAGAATAACTCAATTTTTTTTGAATGTTTATTTCATTAATTTTTATCATCGTGGCATAAAAAAATACACCATTTATTACGTGACAAATCCTTTATTCTCTATGCATGATCATTATTATAATTGAATGTTTCTAATTATTTATGGTTGAATGCAACCATGTAAATCATATTCTGGGAAATCCTACTTAACCATTATATTTAATTGAACATTAGCATGTTCTTTGACATATCACATGTGTGAAATACATTTGTTGCATTTGATCAAGATTCTATTGATCCTTTGACATGATCATGAAAGTAGAACAGAATCACAGAAGATAGTGATTTCTCGTTGTATTGAGTGTTTTCTTGTTGGTAGAAGGTTGGGTGGTTAAATAATATCTATAAACAAGAATAAATGACTCACATTTGTTGAATCATATAGTTGTGATATATTTTAATCTATTTAATATAGATGTACATTGTGTTTTCTGGGCCTGTCCAACATCAGATATTTCATCACTCATACACAATTTAATAAATAATTATTTCCACACTATTAATACAATAAATTAAAAACATCATGAATTAGATTTATTTTCATTAACATTCAATGTAGTTGAGAAAAAATCAACACCCACCACATTCATAGTGTACACCCCACTAGTGTTATTCTCCCACTCACAGCATTCACTCTACTATCCATGATCCTCTTCCACTATGTAGACTTTGCAATCTGGTCATACCATATGGTTTACCCTTGGGACCCTCATTTGTTATTGATAGGGATACCCATTTTTCCTGTAATGGATATAACAATTTTTTTATTAAATGTAAATTCATTATAGACATATAATAGTTTAATCTATATAATATAATTTCAATACAATCTAAAATATGATGATTAAAAATAAATTCATATTCAAATACATCATTAAAAATATATATTAAATCATATTGATGTATTTAATTTTACTTCAAAACACTTTTTCATAAAAATAAATATTTTCATGGTCAAAAAAGATGGTTATAAACAAGGTTTCATCCATATTTTCCCATATAATTGAACATAATATCATTTCGACAATCGTCACATATGATAGGGATAATTTCTCATGTAGAAAATATGATTTTGTAATACAAATCCATAAAAATTGACCAAGTATCATTATTTTATCTTCAACACACCATGAACATATTGAATCATCATTGAAAACATATGAAACACTTGCCCAAAAATATCCCCCTTTTTATTTTTTATTCAATATCTAACCAGATATTCAAATGATAAAATATGTGCTAAATATTTATATAAGAACCGAGTTTTTCACTACTTTCTAGATCCATTAAATTTCGGTATTAATCATTACGTTGGACCTAATATGTATTCCTAATGCATTAGAAAAGTTCTTAGGGGTGTTTGGGGAATTTTCAAAGCCCGAAATCCATTTTTTGGGGAAAATGACAAATAACACGATTACCGCATGGTTGGCCCATGGTTTGGATAATCGTGCCGATGGAAATTTCAGGACATAACAACTACACACAGTTTGCACATGGTCATATAGGATAACCATGAATGTCTCCCTTCTACACATGTAATTGGGAACACTTTTCTCTCATTTTTTCAAACCATGCAGACAAACCTTGCACATGCAATTTTATTGGATAATTTTATAGTTTTTACCATATTGGTCAAATTTGATCCCCTCTTCATAGATAATCTTAGAACCTATTTTATTAACCTAATTCCCTCTCATTGTGGATATTTATTAAGACCTAAGGTAGGAATCAATATATACCATTCATCGAGTATCCATTAGAGTTTTTGTTCGTCATGTTGGATGTGTAATGGTACGTACTTGAGTCTGGTTAAGACTTTATTATTTTCTCTTGATCATGACCTAGTTATCGGGGTATGATAATTTTTCTCTTCATCTTAGATCTTCTCTGATCATAGAAAATTCATTTTCCAATAGTATAGTTGTATTTTCCTACAAGCCCAAGGTGGGTGGTCTATAACACATCCCTCATGTTCGTTGATTTGGGTATTGTCTTGTTTCCCCCACCGATTTCATTAGGTGTAATTTATTGAATTTATACTTCATTATTATAACCATTATTATAGTGTATATATTCTATATCTATTTATGTGATTAATTATTAGTTTTTATGCCCATTACTCCATTTATCCCATGTGGAATGTTATTTAGTAATTATTGTTTTAGTGTATTGACATTTTTGATCCATCGTTCAGGTATGCCTTGGATTCAACATCCAAAGGGTATGTTCTTATATATTAAATGTACTGTTTATAATGAGAGTTTTAAAATGTAATGTACCATTTTTTCTCACCACTTTACCTTCCTAAGGTATGTTATTCAATTTGACAAAAAAAGGTGAAATGTGAATTAGAAAGTATACTAAGTATATGAAATTGCATTAAATATGAATTAATAATAGGTTTTATATCCATAAATCATTATACCCAATTAATTTTAGGTTTTGGAATGAACCTAGAATAAATAATATGTTTTAAATTGATTCAATGAATAGTTTGATGCAACCTGGCCCTATGAAACTATTTAAAGGCAAGGCCTGAACTAATTTACTAGATTACAAGGTTTCATGCTACTTGTCCTTATCACACTAATGAATTTCTTGAACCAAATTAAATATTAAATGACTTTAATAAAAAATATAAGTAGTTTTACTCGAGCATTCCTTGGATTCTAATCATGGAATTCAATGAGAACTCGAGAACCCCTTTCCAATTCAAGGATACGACTTGCTTAGATTGACACCCACCAAGATCCGAATCAATTTATATCATTTGGATTCCTAGAATGACACTATAGGTTCACTTAAATATTATCATAGGATGCCACAGATACACTCCTAGGATTCATCAGTTATAAGAAGGTTATATGGTAAAAGCCCATCGAGCCCAGTCATTTCATAGCCCTGTTTTACCTTGGATGAACTCCTTGAACACTTTTTGAGTCTCATTGTGGAATTTCTTTGACTATGATCATCAGATTACACTCATACCCTATGCTAGGCTACAATTATTACTGAGTTAGAGACCCATGAGGTATAATTCACGTTGGTTATTACCTTGGGACTACGCTACTATATATTACTATAGGTTTCCTCGATACAACTTAGAACCTTTGAAATGGTGAACATGTCACTTATTTACAAACTAGTAATAATCAAATAATGAATTGGTTACATGTTAAAACATAGTCCAAGGGATAAACTAGAAATTTGGGTATTTAGTTGCACTGTATTACATACATTATATATGCATGCATGTAAACTATTACATTTTGATTACACTGGTTGGATATTATAGAAATCATGGATGGTGGCCCACTGTGATTTATCTCACATCATATTTGGAAGTCTTTTGGTACCGTGTGTATATTACATTGTTGTAGCTACTGGTAAATGGATGATTACATATTCAAACACGTGATTGGTTGTTTCTTAGTGTGGATCTTGATAGTAGATGACTGAGTCGGAGATCAGGATACTTAGGATAGTATTTTATTTTCATTTTTATTTATGTGGAACATGTTATTATAGATATATTTATTCAATTTTTTCTAGTCTTATTGTGACTTGACATATCATCAATTTTTTAGTTCTATTCAAGTTGTTTCATAAATTTTTAACAAGGTCTCTATTTCCCATTTTTCCTTCGGTTTACTTATATTTCTACTGCTATTTACTACTGTTTATATTCACCCACCAAATTATACTTTGGTAATGAGGGAATAATCTCCCCATGGACACACCATAGTCCCTTGATGCTAGTTGGCATCCTCTGTCATTTGGGGTGATGGACATGAGTTCATGTGTACCACTGGGCTTAAGGAACCTGTTGAGTGGTATCTAGGTCTAGGATGTTACAAAGTTGTATCAGTCGTTGGGTTCTCTTCTAACATTACTATATAGAGACAAAAAATTGGATATTAGGAACACTTGAGACTTGTTCGTGAGTCGTTCATGGGCATCTTGAACCCATGCTCGGGGTAAAAATGATGTTTCCTAAAATTATAATTTTGGTTTTTCTTTTGCCTATTACATCTGACATTATTTCAATGTTGGGTGATTCACATGTTGTGTGGATTTGTTGGTTATTACTATATTTAATTATTTTCTTTCATCCTCACTCTGTTGATATTAGGGCATAAAACATTGTTACTTCCATTATTATATGATCCAATAATTCATAGCTTATTCATATTGTTATTCAATAGAGGTGTATTTCACAACTTTGCATTACATGATATTCTTGTGATGATTGTGTGATGCTGTGATATATAGCTTGTAAATGTATTACATTTAGATTTTATTGAGTGATTACCTATCTTAATTCATTAGTTATATGGTTCCTCATGGGTTTGGATGAGTAATTTTCTGAGTCGAAACATTATGCTATAAATAAATGTGTGTCATTTCTAGTGAGAGGAGTATGGGAACTAATTCATCGGAAATGGCTATCGGTTATGAAGTGAATCATGAAATATAAAATAAATTGGTTTCACATCCTTATCCCAGGTTGTTTTGTTTATGAATGGTAAAGGAGTGCACATAGTAATTGAATAAAAAATGAAATTAAAATCATACTTGAGAACTTATCGATTCCTAGTTTTCTAATTAGGTAGTTGGGGTCATATGCCATGGGTAGTGAGTTTTTTTACATTCATCTTCTACTAGTGATGTTATATCTCTGCTTAATATTTTTCTGAGTCATGTTATTTAATATTTTAAATCAATGCTACCATGAAATCCTCGTATCGTATTCTAGGAGGGTGCTGATAACCATACTCTATACATAGTGGGTCATCAGCTGCCGGTCTTACCCCCAGAGTGCTACTTGAGGAACAACCTATTTTATATGACCTATGATCTAATTCCTAAGTTAGTGATAGTTTACTGCGTCTGATGTTGTAAATTTATTGTGCTCCATGGTTTTCACCTATGATGGCTGTTATGAGTAATGAGTTCCCACAACAACATCCTACTAATTTCTTAGTGTATTTCGGTTTGTAGGATGCTGAGACTTGGCTAGAAAACATCTTAGCTATCCTTGAGAATATAGAAACACCTCTAGAGTGTATAGTAATTCTTTCCACATATTTACTATTGGATTTGACCATGATTTGGTGGGATGTGACTTCCCAGGTCAGTCGTCATCGGGGAATGTTATGCGTTGATTTGCAGACTGCCTTCAATGATTAGTTCTTTCCTAAAATTATTATATTTGAAAAAAACAGAGAGTACATGAATCTTGAGCATGGATCTATGTATGTTATGGAATTTTCATCATATTTCATATAGTTGCAGTGATTTTCACCACTTCTAAATGGTTATGTTATTTAACATGCTAGATTCTTTTAGGATGGGCTCCAATATGCCAATTGAATGTAGGTGAAGGTATTCTGCCTACATATTTTTTTTTCAGATAGTAAATTAGGAACTTGTCACAAATCCTAACCTAAAAAAATACAATAGTTATGGGTTTAAAGGAGTATTACTGCATCAGGCCAGTAGTTATTCAGGTGGTAGGAAATGTTCTCTTGGGGTATCTCATCTGGGAAGTGATAACCAGAGATCCCATTTTGATATCTTTAATGTGTGTCCTCAATTGGGAAAATAAGTTAATTCAAACCATCATTGTGATAGATACCCGTTATAATGATATGATTGTGGTAATATGGGGTATCTATAGGGTTTCTACAATACATTTCCACCATCTTCGCATGGAAATGTATTCGCTCCCGCTCCACCTTCAACATCGAGTTCTTATATGCTACATCAGGCAGGGAATTATAATAGCACCGGTCGGGCTGGCCAAGGAGGAGGTCATGGCCATTATGACCAGACCCCAGATATCTAGCAGTGCCAGAAGATATGTTAATATAATGGCATTCCATCTATTGAAAAATCCATGGATCATGTTATTTGAATGCACTATAGTTGATTCTCGAGGATCGGGTTGCAGTACCATCTACAGTACATGGTACTATTCAAGTATCATCTATTATAGTATATTCATTAGTTTATATACATTCTTTAAACTCTTTTATGTCTATATCTATCATGGGGATTCTCTAATAGTAGATATTGTATTACTATGGTGTAATGACCCTATGGACGTCGTTTGGGGTATGAGAAATGGGCATACACCTGTGTAGGTATTGTCCCTTTAAGGTAGGTAGTTTCCGTTTCTTATGGAACCACTTTGTTCTTGAGAATATGGGCTTCTAGGTCATACTCAGAATGGATTGGTTAGTTCAATTCCAAGACTTTGAATAATGATATATACATAGGGTATCTTTTACATTAATCAAGGGTAGCATTTAAATATATAATGGTGGGTGTGATGTATAGGATAGTTGAGAGGGACAAGTGCATCCTGGGATAGGTGGAGTGACTTCCCAGATTAAAAATCTCTTCATAGAGGATCATGGTTTATGAAAATATGATTTTCCTCCAATAGAGGATCATTTTAGGGATGTCATTCCCAACAATTTTTTGTTCTTACTTCCAAAGAGAGAGGTATATTATACTATCGAGCTTATTATAGGATCAACTCCATGGTTCATTCCTCTATATATTATTGCACTAACCGAGCATCAAGAGATCAAGAATCTGTTCGAGGATTTAGAGGAAAAAGGATTTCTACAGCCCAATATATCCTCTGGGGATTTCTTGTTCCTTTTGCCAAGAAGGAAGATGAAACATTAAATATATGTGTGGATTAAAGACTGTTGAACAAGAATACATTCAATAACAGTTACTCACATCCTCGAATATATGATATCATTGACCATCAATGAGGAGAAAAGGTCTTCTCTATGGTTTACATGTGATCGGGTTTTCATCAGGTGTTATTTAGTCCATTAGATATACCTCATACAACATTCTGTAGGAGGTATGGTCTATGTGAGTTCCTTATTATGCTATTCAGTCTTACGAACAAGCCTATTGTTTTCTTTCATCTCGTGGGTAGGGTTTTCATGCCTGATTTGGATTATTTTTTTGTGATATTTATGGAGAAAATATTTATGTATTATCACACTCATAACAACCATTTCAATCATCTTGAGATCATTGTATGTACACTGGGAGAGCATCAGTATTATGAAAATATTTCTAAGTTACACAAAAAGTTTTAAAAGTTTTACTTCTTGGGTCATATTATCTTATAATATGGCCTATCAGTAAACCCAGAAAAGGTTAGTGTAGTTTTTCCATGGGAGAATTCCAAAACATGTTTGATATACATAGTTTCTTGTGGATTAATGGCTATTACAAAAAAATTCATACAAGGAGTTTCACGCCTTGCATCATCTCATAATTTTCATACAAAGAAGTTAGTAAAGTTCATATGGATATAATAATGTGAGAAATCTTTTAAGGATCTGAAAGGGAGGCTTGTATTAGAACTAATTATGACTATTTTGGATCTCGGTATATTTTATACCGTCTTCCGTGAAGTATCATGCATTGACCTATGAAAAGTGCTCATGTAGGAGGACAATGTTTTTGCATACAGATCTCAGTAGTGGTGGACTCATGAGACAAATTACCCGACACACCACCTTGATATAGCAGCATGTTTTTCCCACCATACATTTCTAGAGATGCTATCATTTATGTTATTTCATTTTAGTGTACACATATCATAAGAGCATCAAATATATCTTTTAATATAATTAATTGATCCTAAGACAACAAATATGGTTTGAGTATTTACAATACATTTATTTTAATCTTTCTTGTATTCCTGGGAAGGTCAATGTGGTTGCAGTTGCACTAAGTCAGAAAACTAAAACACAGGCCTTAAGAGATGCTGATGATGAATGAAAATTAGTGGTCTTATTTTCTGAGCATCATATGGAGTTTCAGGATTGTCACGACCAATCATATTTCTCAACATTTATAAATACCTCTTTCCTCCTTGAGAAGGTGAAAGGTTGATAGTTTTCAGATCCTGAAGGATTTCTTCTTTGTGATATTATATCAGGAGATGTCCCACATATGGAGTGGTAAGTGAACAGAGACGATGTCCTTTGTCTATGTGGACATATATGGTTTTATAAAAATATGAGAGAGGATTTGATGAAAGAGTCCAACGCTTCTTAGTGGGAAGTTAATCGAAGAATCCCCATGATGTATCATGATATTTAACACTAATATTGGTGAACATGGATTAAATGTTAAATACTAGGATTTATCACTAGGTCTTCCACCTATTAACATGTAAAGGTGGAGCACCGGAGACCTGTAGGCTTGCTAGAGACCCATTTAGTCCCGAAATGGAATTTAGAAGGTGTTTCCATGGATTTTTTTGTTAGATTACTGAGGTTGATGAGGGTTATCATTGTTATATGGTTAGTCATTGAACAAATAAAGAAATAGTCTCACTTCATTTCTATTCTAGAGACTTTCTCATTTGATGAGTTTGGAATAATATATGTATGTGTGATCTTAAGACTTCATAGGGTTCCTCGTACTAACATTTCAAATTAGGATTCTCATTTCATATCATGGTTCATGTATGGATTGAAAAATTAAATGGGAACATAGTTTCTTTTAATAATATCTTTTCACCCTCACAATGATGGAGAATTAGAACAGAGAATACATGTTCTGCAGGATATGCTCCCAGAATGTGTCCTTGATTTTTGTGGTTCTTAGGAAAATCATTTCCCCATCATTGAGTTTTCCTACTATAATAGATTTCAAAATAAAATTCAAATGGATCCTATTGAGGCCTTATACGATAGGACATTCCATTCAACCCTATGCCCGCTAGAGGTAGGTGTGGCAACCCAACAAGGCCCTAATCTTATTACGGAGACTTCAGAAAAGGTTCAGCTAATCATAAAGTGAATGTCTACTACTTAGTTTGGATAGAAATATTATTTTGATCACCATCGATGACTTCTTGATTTCGAGGTTGTGGATCATTTTTTTTCTTTGTGTATCACCCCGTCTTGGGCATAGATAGTTATAGAGATGAGGGAAATCATCACCTCATTATTTAAGGCCTTTTGAAATTCTATATATAGTCATACCAGATGCATATAAGTTGCAAATACTTCAGAGGTACCATACCATGCACAACAAAATCCATGTTTCACAACTTCACCACTATCGTGATAGTCCATTTAATACCATTGATCCTATAGAAATTGTGATTGATTTTGATGCTACCTTTGAGTAGTATCCACTATAAATCATTGACTAGATCATGAATGTTATTTGAGGCTGGTCTATCCCACTAGTACGGGTGTTGTGGAGCAAGACCACATGTAGGATGGAAATTGAGAGTAGGAGTCCGGCGTATGTGCCCAGTGGCTAGATTTGTTCTCATGAAATGTTTCTCTACCCTTGGAAGGTAAACTCATGGGTGGGTTATTTTATGTGGAGTTGATTGTAAGAACCCTGTTTTTCTATCAAGTAAGGATCCTTTGAAATTTCAGTCTAAATATATACGATATTCTAATATGGATACCTAAATAGTTACCAGGGTTCTCAAGGGTCTATTGGGCATGTTCTGAGACTGAAATCCATCGTTTTTGGGAAACAGGACATGTCACACAGTTAGTGCATGCTTGGTACACAGTTTTACTGACCCTACAGATGGAATGTTTTAGAAAGATCCACATCGCATGGGTTATGCATGTCCATGTGGCATAAATTTACATGTTCCCCCTCCTCTAAGATAACAGAGCACTGTTTCCTCATGGGTTTTCAAACAATGCGGAAAAACCGTGCACATGCCATTTTTCTGGGTAATTTTATAATTTTTCCTTAATGATCTAATTAGATCACCTATTCATCCTAAATCTAAGAACTAGTAGGATAAAACTAATTTTTTTTCATTTTGGAGCTTTTTTAAGAACTACTGTTTGAATCACGAGATATCCATCTTCATGGATCTGTTCATGTTTCTATTTATCATATTGGATGTGCAATATTAAGTACTTGAGAACATTTAATCCTTTCTTCTTCTCTCTTCGTCTCGACCTGGTTATCAAGGTATGAGAATTTTTCTATTATTCTTATATCTACTCTAATAAGAGCCAGATAAATGGCCCATAATGCAAGAGTTTAGTTTTACAAGCCTATGATGGGTGGTCAATAACTCATCCCTCAAGTTCATTGTTTTCTGAATTATTGTTTGGGGCCCCCATATTTCATTGGGGGTCTTTTATTGAATATATACTCCATGATTGTAATCATTATAACAATATAGATATGCTCATTCTATATATGATTTTAATTGTTGGTGGTTATTCCCACAACTCCATTCATCCCATGTAGGATGTTATGCTAGATTTTTTATTTTAGTGTTTTGATACTATCGAGACACAATTTGGGTGTACCTTCTCTTGATCTTTTTAAGGTTAAGTGTTTATACATTACATATATTGTTTGGAATGATAATTGAATAATAGAATATACCATGTTTTCTCTCCACTAGACCCACCTATGTTAAGTACTTCAATTTTAAAATGAATTGTTAAATGTAAATTAGCAAATATACTAAGTATATGAATAGACTATAAATGTGAATGAATAATAGGTTGCATATCCGTCGAACCACTTACCACATTAATGGATGTCATCTTAATGATCCTTGAATATGGAATATATTTTAGATATATTAAAACAATGGTTGCATGCTACTTGGTCTTGTCATACAAATGAAAGGTATGACATGAACCAAACGACTTGATTAAAAGGTTTTACACTACATGACCATATCACACTAATGATATTCAAGTCTTGAACCAAATGAAATAATACATGACATCAATATCAAATAAGAGTGGCCTGACTCAAGCTCACCTTGTATTCTGATCAGAGAATGCCATGAGCACTTGGAAACCCCATTCGGTTTCAAGGATAAAAATTTCATAGGTTGAGACCCACATAGATCATGATCCTTACCTATAATTTGGATACTTAGTATTACACCATAGGATCCAATATATATTACCATTTGATTCCTTGGATACACTCCTTGGATCCAATATTGAAAAGTAGGTTCCATTGTTTAATCCCACCAAGCCCTGTCATTTCGTATCCCTGTTTGACCATGGATGAACTCATTGGACTTGGTAGGTGTCTCATTGTGGATTTACATAGACTATGATATTTAGATTACACAATTACACCAATATATGTTATAGTTATTAATGTGTTAGTGAACCTTTTAGTCTTTGTCTCTTTGGTTATTACCTTAGGACTTCACTACTAAATAAAACTACATGTTTCCCCTTTAAAACATGGAACAATTCAAATGGTTAACATGTGTCTTATTTTCAAAACGGTAATAATAAATTAATTAATTGGTTACATATTTAGTCACTAGCTGAGGGATGAAGCATATATTTGTGTATTTAGTAACATTTTACTATTTTACTTTATATATGAAAGTTTTCTATGAGTTAGATTTCCATTACATAGTCTAGATGTTATAAACACCATTTATAGTAGATGGATGAGATTTTTCTCACACCCACTCCTATATCTATTTGGAACCTAATGTAGATTAGATGGTTGCAGGTTTTGAAAAAGTGAATATTATAGCTTAGAGGACCTGAATGCTTCTTATTCTCTATAGATATTGATAGAAGATGTCTGAGTCGGAGATCAAGATGCTTGGGAAAGTCTTTGATTTGTTTTTTACTTATGTTGAACATGTTATTAAATCTATCTTGTAAACAATTTTTCTAGTTTTATAGTGGCATGACATATCATTAGTTTTTTAATACTATTACAGTTCATTTAGTTATTTTTAAAGTTGTCTCGATTTTCTGTTGTGTCTTCTATTTAATTATATTAATTATGTTATTTACCCCAATTACAATTCACCCACTATGCTGAAATTTTATAATTAGGGCTTAGTCTCCTCATGGAAACACCCTAGGCCTTCGCTACTAGTCGTCAAACTTGGGAATTCAGGGAGATTCACTTGAGGCCATGCGGACAACCACTCTAGGGGCACCCTTTAAGTGGTATATGGGTTCGGGGTGTCACAATGTACCCCTCCTTATTGGAAATTAAATGTTAGAGAATAGTGGAGTATTCACATATCATCGGATAATGTATTAAATACTTGTTCATTGATATTAAAATCTTGTTTTTCAAACACTTATTAGGGACAGTGATGTCGCATGATTATCTTTTCAAAGAGCATTAAGGTAATGAAATCTAAGACCATGTGGGATAACCACGTATAGAATAAAACTATAATATTACCATGTTTGTATATATTGTTTTTAAAAATTAATTCATGTGAAATTATTCTTAGAAATTATCAATTCTCTTTATAGGGGCTTTAATAAATCACATTTATCCATATAATGAAAAATCTTAAACTCCCATAAAAACATCAGAATGTACATGTTACAAAAGTATAACCACTGATATTTCTCATCATGTCATCAACCATGAAATAGCCCTTAATTTTCCTCATTAATACAATTACAAATGATGGATGAGTTTTTAATTAACATTCATCATCTTTCAAATTTTAAAAATATGTCTAGAAGTTCCACATTCATGATCTAGTGAATATTTAATATCATTAACTAATTAATGCCCCACCATAAGGGATACATCCATCTCCTTCAATTCCATACATGTCGGTATAAAATAATATATATATATATATATATATAAGTGAATAATGTGGGACCTCCTCATTCACTAGGATTAACATTTATGCTGAGAACTGCTTATCAACCTTGGACATTATTTTCTCCCACTCTCAGTCAACTCCTCATAAACATTGTATGGAATACCATTTCCAATATCAGTTTCTATAGAAACATTATTTTCTTTATATCTAGAATGTTTTCCATTTTCCTCCAAATTTTTATCTAATATCTACTGATTTGGATAAAAATATATGAATTATTTCTATATAATCGTTGTCTTATAAAATGTTTCACAAGACATAACACTATTTTTTATTGAAGTATCATACCGTAAAAAGTATTTAATATCTTTGAGTAGTATGTTCATCAATTTCATAGATATGTTACAATACTAATAGTATCCACAAGATATTTTATCTAAATATCAATTTTTATACTCTATTTGCAGCTTGGATGAACTTGTGGTCATAAAATTCTATATGTGATAAATGTTTATCAAATTATCGCTATCAATTACCATTGATTCACAAATTGTTTTAGGAATTCACATGTTATAAGAGAAATTGTAGGCATTATTCTTATGCCTTTCCCAACACCAAAAATAATTAATGAATGATGAAATTTCACCATGATTTTTATTCTATCTAGGAACCTAGTTTTGTTGAACTTATTCAACTTGATCGTAGGTTTTCCTAGGAAAAATGGTTTTCTCGACCTATTCATCTCCCCCTTTTGTTTAGCAGAGGATATATCGCATTTTAACTTGGTCCAACCAAGTTTATATTTATGTTTTTCACTCACACTATTAGAAATAAATGATATCTGATGAGATAGGTTAGGTGTAGATCTATCTTTCTTGATATGACTATTCGTGTCACTATAATTTTAATATTCTCCATTAAACATAGTTGACTTGGTGAAATATTATTTACTTCATTTATATAATGATTTAATCCCTAGAAATACAGATCTTATGTAATTTCGATGAATTTCATTGTTATTCCAATAGTAAAAATACTATATCCAAATTTTCAACAACACTAAATATATATTATGAATCACCTTCTCTTCTTTTCTAGTGTTGTATGTACATATTTCATCGATTGTGAAAAAATTATTTTATAATGTAACCACCAATCTTCTCTAATATTATTTTAATATAAATATCCTTAAATATTTTCCCATTAACACTTAATGTGATGAGTTTATGTGTATTATAAACTATCCACAATTTCTCAAATATTGGTTTGAAACCTTTACCATCACGTGAAAAAACATTAGCATATAAGATAGATTCTATGATATGGGATGAATTCTTCATAGAGGATGCTTAAAATTGATTCAATAAGGATATAATTATCTTCTAATTTTCAATATCCTCAATAAAGAACTTTGTGTAATAATATCATTTTTTTGAAACAAGGGATGTTTTTATTTTTGGTGATTCTTGATTCTTCAATCATGCCACAGTATTTAAACACTTAATGTTTACAATGTTCTTCTCATCCTTAATTGATCTCAACATTTCCTCCCAATTATTCTTCATCTTCATAACATATTCTTCATACATTTTTCTCTATTCATCCAAATAAATTTCAACCCCTTTGACATTGTTTAATTTATCCATTAGTTGAGAACCTTTAACATCAATATAAACAATGTGAAAATTTAAAAATTTATCGAAGGTTTATATAAATAAAATCATGATGAAATACTTATAACAAAAAATCATTCAAATTCTTCCACATATTAGGTATAACATTCATTTGAAAGAGTAATTATTTCATCATTTTATTTCACATGTTTTCTAATACTGTTGGATATTCCATCCCGTTTAATTAAATCCTATTACATATAATTATCATCTTTTTATTGTTGTATTATTTCATCCTAATGTTTCCTGATGGCTCTGGAAATGTCTTCCACCACTTAATTTGGATTTTTAGAGATGCTCATTGAAAAAAGATTATGATCACTATGTGATAAAAAATCATCACATACTGATCAGATTCAAAAAAATAGTCATTATTAATAGGGTTATTGAAAATTATAATAATTTTTATGACATCAGTTGGTAATGTCTATTCTATTACTATAGAACTATTTTCATCTTTATTGTATGCCTCTTCATTTAGTTGTTCTATGTATTGACTGAAATCTTTATATAATTACCCACTCGAGTTGCATCCATTTTCTCTATATAATCTTGATCTCTCAATTGATAAAATTTGAAATTCATAAAGAATCACATAGATCATTAGAGGGTAACTACCCAATAAGACCATGTGTAGATCCCCATGTCAGATTAGGTTCCACATATATAGTAGAGGGGTTGAATGAGTGATACACTTGTTTTATGAATTATTTTAATTTTTAATTACACCTCTTGAACATGTTTGGATTCTCAATGAATTATATCATATTCCTCAATCACAACCAATTTGGTGTCGTAATAACGGGGAGAGAAGCACACAATATTTAAAATGTTCGACGAAAAGCCTAATCCATGCTTCCATAGATTATTTCCTTTGGTTATATATTCATCACTACGAAACAAGTGATTATAATGATACCAACACCAATAGTGATACTTCTTATTATATAGCTCAACCCAAGAGAATATTTATACTTTCGAATCCAATTGAATGACTTATTCTACTCTATATCCATAAAAAAGAAAACATCATGTCCATTAACCAATTATAAGGCTTATCATACTCTCAACAGCAATTAGAAGACTCTGTTTTTGCTAACATTTCTTTGATCACCTATACTAGATCAGTTTCATCAATAAAACAAAGGATCATGATATTATTTTTTTATATTGATTTATTAAGATTGGTATATGTGTGGAAGTGATTCACACAAAGAAATAAAAATTATTTAATGAAATTAGAAACATGAACAACACAATAAGGTATCTTAATATATTATCAACTCAAATTTCACTAATACTTATAAAATTAAGTATTAATTATCTTCTAATTTAGGAAATTTTTGTCATTAATTCTCTTTTTAATTATTTTTAGTGACTCTTCTTGTAGGAATTCATGATTTCAAGGAAATTTCTTCATTTTATATTTGTTCTAATGTGTTTTTCATATTCATGCACTCTCTTCCCTAGGGATCCCATCATTATTCTCTAGACTAATATTCTATTTCAATTTAGTTTTTGGTTGTTCAACTTAAATATTGTTTTTTCATGTAATTTTTTCTTCTATGAATATATCAAGTATGTAGGATATTTTTATTTGTGTAAATGTAGATAGGATTTAACCCCACATTTTCATTGAAATTATGTTTCTTGTAATCCTAACCTTTAAAAACCAATGATTATGTAATTCAAAATTCATGATGTCATGTGATCCTCCTCTATATCACATAAGAGTACTGTGGGATAGTTTCTTATTTATAGAAGTTTATATCCTCCTAGGTTAGTTATCCTCACAGGTTTCATATTCTTGAAGATGAAGGCTTCTTGTTTCTAGATTTTTATATGAAAAATAAGAGCTCTCAAAAATGATGAAAGAAATATCTATCAACCTGGACACTCTTTATATTGGTGTTATCTACTACCTCATTTAGTTATTATGTCATATCTTAGAGAATTATCAACATGAAAAAAATAATAGTGTATATCAATATTTATTAATTCATATTTCCTATATTGTAATGTTCAAGATTCAAAAAAAACAAGCCACATTTCCTTATTTGAAAAATCCTCCTTTAAAGATTTATTTCCAGGATTATAATTGAATAATTATAATTTTTTATGTTTGAGACCATCCATGTACAATGGATTCTTGAAAAAAAAATTGTAACAATATTTTTCATTTAAATGTAGCACGTTCTTTGTCTTTCCACATACATGCTTAGATTTTATTGCACGAATTGTCTCAGATTGATCACGATTGCATCACTACATAAAAATGATCCTTCAATATTTATATAATCATATATGGTAGTGATTTATAATATTCATGAGAGTGTTCATGTCCATTTATGGTTTGTAAGATGAAGAGGATACCTTGGGATGATCAGAAGACATGCATTAGTTGCATTTGATATCTATGCTATCTCTTTATATTTTTAATACAGTTGAATACTTTGTTGAAAATTCCTATCCATAATTAGATATTGACTCTATTGATTGCTTCTTAATATTTTTTCCAATTTCCAATTTCCGTTGGAGATGCGATCATGGTCATAACAAAGACACAGTTTCAAACAAATACCTAGGGCGTAATCAAAATTCTCTCCCCACATGCACAATTCACATCCCATGGGCTCTATCTGACCACTCACACCTTAACTCTATCCTACTCACATTCCTTTACCTAAATGCAGGATCTTTGGTCCAAACCACACACATGGTTGACACAAGAGTTCCATTTGTCTGGTTGATAATCTAGAACTTGTGGCTCATAATGGACAACCTTTTGTTTTAAAGGTCACCATGTATAGATCTATAATAATTCTATGTACAGAATAAAATCTAATGACAATAATATATATTATTCTTAATATCATATTTGTCCCCAAATACGGCATTAAAAAAATATAATTTTTAAACCTTTCTATTAATTCTTATTCTAAAATATTCTTCATTAAAATAAATGTTTTCATTGTCCTTCATCATTGTTGAAGACAATTTGTTATCATAATTGAAACATTTATTTTAACATAATATCACTGCAAAAATCATCATATTTTACATGTACAATTTCTCTAGAGTGAAAATTAATGTCATTATATGAGTCCATCATAATTCACTATGCATCATCATTCCATCTTGAACTCAATAAACACATATTAACACATAATTAAGAGAGCATTCAACACAAGGCCCAAGAAATATATGTATTCAGTATATTGATATTGTTTCCTATTTACATATCCACAAATGGAAGTGAGTTAGGTTTATACCATGTTTGATAATGTACTTAGGATTTTTTTCATGTGAGCATGTGTGGTGAAAAATTATTTTCCTATATTTTAAATGTTCTAATGAAATAAAATCAAACTATACTAACATTTTTTTTGAAGGGTAATACATCACATATAATATTTTATAAATTCGATTTAATGTGTGATTTTTAATGTGGTTCTTAATGATAATATATGTGTATTTTTCCATGAATGATTTTTTGAAAACATACTATACCGCTCGAATCATTATTAGTTAGGGAAGAATCACTTGTTATTATTTATAGAATATTTTTTTGAAAATACCTTGTCATATTTGGGAACATATAATCATTAACATATTGATATTTAGTAATTATTTCTATTATTGGAATGAAAGTGTTGTTCATTTATGATTTATCATTTCAATATAATTTTCATCATGAGATATGATTGAATAATCTAGAGCTCGAGCATGGTTAAATGAGGTTGAATGTATTGATATTCTAGAAAAAAAATCAGGATTTTTAGTATTGATTGTGAATTCATAAATTTATAGAATGAATTTAGGTAGTCATTCCAGGATAAATTAATGGTTATTGAATAATTTTAATCCAGATACACATTTAATGAATGGAAAATATTTCAATATCATTGGAGATTATTTTTGAGTTTATTATTTCATGATAAAATCAAATAATATCTCACTGTATAAGTTTGTCAAATTATGTTTCACGAATAATGAGATGTGAATGATACCTGATGAAATATTTTTAATTTTTGGATTTCTAAAATAGATTAATATAAGGATTTTACATATTGGAAGATGTACGTGAAAAAATATATTGAAATATTGGGAATCATTAAACTATAACTGAGAGGGAGATGAAATCTTAATGTAGAGAATATTTTATAATTTTGTGAGATCATATATTTTGGGGAATAAATTCATAGGAATATTATTGAAGAGATTATTATCATCTAAGTATACATTTGTTATTATGTTATTATATCTATGTTAAAGGCTCATGGGGAAGGTCATCCATTATTCTCGAAGCAACTAGATTCTTAATAGGAATTTCCAATCCTATTCTAATAATTGTTTGACCAGTGGGATGCTATATTAAACACTATAGGATTGTTATTAACAAGGACACATGATTATATCGAGACAATCAACTAGTATTTGAATATATTATTTAGTAGAAAATCCATTGCTCAAGGGTATTTGAATATGGAAAAGAGTAGGGACACACAGTGGGTTCCAAACCTATATAAAACCTTCTTCTATTTTGTAATAACTATTTGTTTCTAGCTTGTATGTATGAGTATAAAACTATAGGTAATCATGTATTAACTACAAATAAGTTTTTATTTCAAATAAAATAATTAATAAAAGACAACCACCATGGATTCACAGCCCTACCCCATTAGTGGTGAATCTATTCATAGGGAATATCAAGTTGTATCAATGTATGAATCCCATAAGATCATTTATTTATGTGGTAATACTAATATAAATTAGGTTTATTACATGGGTGTTCCAAATTCTTTGATAATAACTATTCAGGGGGATAAACAAAATGCTTGTATTTTGGGTTTAGCATGGCGTAGAATGTTTTGATGTAGTTGTGGATAGTTTTAACCAATTAATAGAATATATAATTTTTTTATAATACATTGTTGGAGTCTAATGGTATTTCATGAAATGATATTCTAATTCATTTTTTCTAAAAAATCATATAGTAAGGTTATTGTCTTAAAATCTATGATAGAAATTTAATATTAAGAATGAAAGTATGGCTGATGATAATTTTAAAGTAAAAAAATATATGAAATAAAACTAATGGAGAAGAATTAAAGATATAAATATATTTGAAGTTGAAAACACTTTTTACTTTTTTACAATGGTATATGAAATTGTTAGAAACATCAATGGAATTTGAGATTATATATATGGATCTATTATCCTTAAAATTTTTAGGTAAAACATTTTAGATAGGTTTGATGCTAAAGTCTCCACATAAAAAAATAATTAGGATATTTCCCTTGATGAGAATCAAAATATTATAATTGTATATTAAATGTTAATTCCCTAACATTTAAATCTAAATATAATTATTTAATAGAATTTTATTCCCTGAAGAAACCTTTGGAAAAAATTAGAAGCTGAAAGATATATATAAATAATAACAAATATGGGGAACATAAAAGATAAATATTCTCTATTTCATAGAATTACAGGGAAATAAAGTGATAGTAAAAAACTAAGTGATCAATTAAATTAAAAAATATGAATATATTGGATATAATATCCTTATTTTCCAAAATAAGAAATATGTTGAGTAAAACGACAATGATTAAAGGCCTAAATTAATATATGGGGAAAGAAAAAAATTATGATTCATATATAGTTGGCCATTATAATAAGTTCAAATT